>OZ038485.1:97796859-97991859 GCA_964036315.1 Acanthosepion esculentum | reverse complement strand
TGGGTGCATTTTCTCTGCTAGGTCCTAGTGATTGCCGTAGTGGCCAGTTTCTCTTGATGTAATGAGAACTTCTGTCTCGATTGTCCCATTCACAAAGAAAATAACAGTACTTGGTATAACCTCCTTGCAGTCCTAGCAAAGAAGCAACATCCTTCAAATCTCAGCAAAGTTACCAGCTATTGTTGATCATAGTTGATATATCTCAGTAGCTGTTTCATATTTTGAGATTTAAGAATTGTTTTCGAGGAATCAAAGAACAGCCTCCATTCCTCTGAAGAACGTGACTAGATCCTTGTGATGATAATACAAATGGGAATAGATTCAACTACTGTAACCTTGGACCTATCAGTTCTGCTTTACTCGTAGGAAGTTCCAAATCTCTTACCTTTAGGTCACTTTCAGATATAAGGTGCGATTCAAAGACGGATGTTGGATAATCATTTTAGTTATATGAACTTGATAGTTCAATCTCTGAATCTCCATTGTCTTCCTCATCATCTGACTCAATTTCATACGATTCCGGTGCTTTTGGTACAGGCATGTCTTCATTATGGAGAATAGGACGTAAGCTGGTGGGATGTTTGTATAATTCACTTTCCATTTCATTCTTTCTTTGACTGTCCATTAGCAATTGGAGGCATCATGTACAAGTAGCAATCAGTGGCAGGATCGGTTGGCGCTCTCCAAATCATGGGCACGGCAAAAGGTATCGGTTTTTCTTCCTTGTTAGCCAGTGACTGGGATTTGTTGCACAAGTATTACAGAATATGTGTGGTGCCCACTTCTTATTTTGCTTTCCAATTTCGCATCCAAAATATAGTTGGTAATCTTTTCTCACAATATGTGTTATATTTCGCTTTCGAGACGCAAAATTAACCTCGCCATATATACATTTATCGACTTTGTTAAGACATTCACAGGGTATTTTCACATGACATATTTTACAGGTCAGTTAAATGTGAGAAAACCTGATTGGAAAGGAGAATAATAATTAGTTTATTAGGAGAAAAATATATATAATAAGGTTATTAGGGAAATAATAATTAATCTAGCAAGGACAACAATTTTGATGAAATTTTCATATAACACTAGTATTGTATCTTGAAATCTGGAGCCAATCAATAATTTTTGCTATTATTTTTATTTCTTGTGATTCCCAATTATCTAAGATTGGCTATTTTTATTTCTGAAGCTTTCATATTGTAGACATTGAAATTTGTAGACCACATTATGAGGAGAGTGGGCTTAGAAAATTTACCACTCACAATGCATATTAACGGAAAGACATACTGAGGAAAGGAGTGCATAATGTATTTAGCTGCATCGTGAAGTTGATCTTCATTGCGCTTTGTATTATTGCTCCCAGGTATGGGTAAATATAAGGACAGGCCGGGTTCTGTAGCCTTGGATGGCGACTGATCTATCACAGAAAGAAATGGCAACCTATTGCGGGAAAAAATATGCCTCGTCGGTCATTTATCAAAAAGATACATGATCGCCTAAGCGTGTATCATGCATGGCACATAACTGACTGCTCCTCTTATACGGCGGTGGATGCTGGATCATCTCGTCTCAGATGATCCCGAGACTTGAAGCAAAAGAAATGCGGACAGGCGCATATCACGGGTTACATAAATAAAAGACCTACAACCATGATATGTAATTATTAGCGGAAATTAAATTTTCGATAGACTTGTTTAATAAATCCTACCTGTGATATCACGGGTTCCATAGAGAAACGACCTACAGACAAAATATATCATTCTTATTGTAAGTGATAGTTTTGGTAGACTTGTTTTCTAAATATCATAGGTTGCGTAAAGCAACATTGCGTTTGTGATATTTGGTAAAAAAAAATGCTATTTATGTCGAACGCGTAATCCGTTTTGAAATACAAAATGATTTGAGATGTATATGACTTTTCTCCAGGTTGTAACGAAAGCAAATTCTCGGGATGAATTCTCAGGTTCGAGCCTTTTCGCTCTTATTTCTATATTACTATGTATTTTAAATCGTTGACATGTACACGGGAACCTATTACGTAATGAAATCCAAGAAATCTTGCAGGCGAAACCAGACCCTGTGAAATTAGTCGAAGCCAAGAAAATAGGAGGCATTTTGAAAGGCACACATTTTTATCATAATTGTTTTAGATTTGGGATTTTTTTCTTCCTTTTTTTTAATGTAAAGAAGCAAAAGTGAACACTAAAGAAATAAGGCAAAAAGAAAGGAAAAAGAAAGACAACAAAAAGCAAAGAAAGGAGTTAAAGAAAACAAAAGAAGGAAAAGAAAAAAGAGCAGAACAAAAGAGGGAAAAAGAGGACAAAATATAGAAAACTAAAGAAAGTGTGGAAATGGAAGAGAACAAAAGAGGAAAAAGAATGAAAAGAAAGAAAGAAAGAAAGAGTAGAAAAAGAAAGCGATAGAAAGCACAAAAATACGAAAACAAGCGAAAAAGCAAAAAGAACGAGAATAAAAGTGAGAAAGAAAAAGAAAGAAAACAAATGAATGAGAAAGAAAGAAAAAAGAAAGAATCAAACAGACAAGGAATTAAAAAGCTAACGAAAGTGGAAAAAGAAAGAGATCAAAAACAAAGAACATTAAATATGAAAAAGTAAAGAAAAAAAAAGAACGAGAACAAAAGCCAGAAAGAAAAAAGAAAGAAAAGTAATAAATGCAAGAAAAAGAAAGAAAGAAAGAATAAAAAAAAAAGAGAGTGGAAAAAAGAAAGAGATAAAAAACACAAAAATACGAAAACAAGCGAAAAAGCAAAAAGAACGAGAACAAAAGTCAGAAAGGAAAAAATGAAAGAAAACAAATAAATGTAAAAGAAAGAAAGAAAGAAAGAAAGAAAAAAGAAAAAAACAACAGAGATCGGAAAAAGAAAGTGATAAGAAAACAAAGAGCACAAAAGAACAGAAACAAAAGAAAAACCAAAAAGAACGAGAACAAGAAATAAAACAAATAAAAGAGAAGAAAAAGAAAAAAAGAAAACAGAAAAAAAGTAAAAGAAATAGATTAAGTTTTAAAAAAAGTGAGAAAGAGAACGAAAGTATAATAAAAAAATAAATAAAAAATGAAAGCAAACAAGAAGCAAAAATAAAAAAGAGGAACAACTAAATTGAAAAAAAAAAGAAAATAGAGGTAAAAAGTTAAAAAGCAAGAAAACTAATAAATAACGAAAGAAAGAAATGCTTTGGTCAGAGGTGAGTTATTTTGTCGGGTAGCTTTCGGTACGCATTCCGAGTACGTGTCATCGACAAGATGACACAGGTTGATGCGTACAGATTAGTCCGGGTAAAGATACCCGACACATGTGTATTCAGACGAGAGGGTAAGGATCAGTGGCAGATGTGAGAAAAGGACGTAAACAAGGAAGACGATCTGAATATCTTGTCATCTATCATTATTACCGGTGTCAGTTTGGTTATCCTTTTGCCTTGGCAACAACGGCAATTTTTCATTTTGGGGACTTTCTCCCGCCCATATATATATATATATATATATATATATATATATATATATATATATATATATATATATATATGTGTGTGTGTGTGTGTGTGTGTGTGTGTGTGTGTGTGTGCACGCGCGTGTATGCGTATGTATCTAAATATGCATACTTGGATGCATCTTATTTATATATGAATATGTAGGTATACATTTTGACCTCAGAAGTTACATGCGCATCCACAGACGTTTACATCACAGTTCATCGTCTATTATGCTCTATGTAGAACTACCATTAACTAAACACATACACACACATACACACGCACAAAAACACGCACAGAGAGATAGGGGGGGCTTATGGCCACATCACGTTGAAACATCGGTTCCCGTAAAATCACCGATGTTAAGCACCGTCGAGTCTGGTCAATACCTAGATGGGTGACCGCTTAGAATAGCGGGTGTTGTAAGCTTGGATGTGCGGGTGGTGCAATGGATAATGGCTTGGAATTGTTCATCGGAGAGTCGAGTTTCAATTCGTGTTGGGTTTGTTATATTCACTTACGCGCAAATAACCTTGCGAAAGGAAGGAATCCAACATTTCTCCCCACTCAGATATGGGTTAATTGGCAAGAAATGTATCAATAAAACCATTATTATATAAAAAAAAAAGTTCTTCTAATCTAAAAATATTTTCTGGCATTAAATTATCTGCAAATGGTTGATAAGCCGTAGAAAAAAAATCAATCAATGAAATACTGATTACCTATACAGGCATGTTTTTTACATTTATTTAACCTATGTAGAATAAAAATGTATAGAAAAAAAAATATACCAGAAAGTGAGGGATCATTTTATATATTGATTGTAATATAGAATTGACCCCCCATTTAATATCCATACAACA
Organism: Acanthosepion esculentum; assembly: GCA_964036315.1. Lineage (NCBI taxonomy): Eukaryota > Metazoa > Mollusca > Cephalopoda > Sepiida > Sepiidae > Acanthosepion > Acanthosepion esculentum. The sequence goes on along the minus strand of OZ038485.1, from coordinate 97,987,502 downwards.
ATTTCTTGCTTGTTTATCAAAGTCTGATTAGTTATAAATTCACCTCTTCTCCCTCCTAACTATGGGTTAATTAGTAAGACTTGTATCACTAAACCATTATTATCTCAAAAAAACTGTTACAATTTTAAAATATTTACTGGCTTTAAATAACCTGCAAATGATTGATAAACCGTAGAAAATAGATCAATCAATCAATAAAAATGCACACGCACACAAAGATATATTATTTATAATAATAATAATAATAATAATAATAATAATAATTTGATGTAGACAAACCCCGTACCCATCTGTGGTTACGGAGTGTAGGGTTAAAAGCTGAAACCGAAGGTTTTATTCTTCTTGCACAGGATCAATGCTTGCTAACTAGAAATTACCAAGCATATATAATGAAAAATTGTGTTGACTCCAAATGCATATATTGTGATAAATATCCAGAAACGATTGACCAACTTGTATCAGATTACACAGTGCTAGCCCCCACTGAATATAAAACTCGGTATGATAGTGAGGACCAATATCTGCACTAGTAATTTGCAACTTTTACGGGAAGAAAACTGTAAGAAATTGGTATGAACATCACCCAGACCCGGTTAAAGACATAGGACTTGTAACAATTTTATGGAACTTTCCAATACACACAGACAGAACAATGAAAGCCAAACCCCCCACCCCACCCCAGGCATCGTGATCAAAGACCACAAGAACAGAATGTGCTTTCTTATTTATTGACATGGCAGTTCCTGCAGATTGTAATGTATCATTGAAGATACTCAAAAACGATCAAAACACAAGGATCTTGAAATGGAAATCTCAAAAATGTGGCACATGAGGACATCAGTAATTCCAATTGTAGTTGGAGCCCTCGGATTGATTGGAAAAGGTTCCAGTAGACTAACTGAAGTGATTCTTGGTAGCCCATGTCTTAAAGAAATCCAAAAAAATGTACTCACAAGCAGAGCTGACACATGACGAAGAGCTTTATCTCTGTCAAATGTGTGTGATCTTAGATCAGGGGAAAATGTCACGAAGCCATTTCTGACCCTAATTATCTGGTTGGGACCCGGAATAAAATGTGTATACAACAGAAACCCAAGAAAATAAAAATAATAATAATAATAATAATAATAATAATAATAATACGTGTTGATATAATTAAATTTCTTTATAAATGTAAATGACAAAGGAAAACTGTAATAGTTGCCGACGCGTTTTGTCCAATGTGGACTTTCTCAAGGCAAAAAATGAAATGAATTTATTTAAATAAAGTAACTAATAATAACAAAAACAAAATGTACTTAGCAACTGGAAGAATTTAGAGAACGCTATTTTCATACTGTTAACTGAAATTACGTCAATTACTGTCACGTGTGGAAATATTGTTTTTATTGTTGTGTTGACTGATTCAAAAGTTTTCTTTTGATTTCTTGATACTCTTCTGTACGTTTGTTTGTGAGAGTAGTAATTCTGTTAAGAAAGGTGAAATAGGGAAAAAGCCTTGGCGTAGATTAATATTTGGGTAATATTCAATGGCAGCACTCTCTAGGATTTTCCTTCTGAGTTAGTTATTTTAATTTTTTCATGAGTGTAGCATTTTTTAAATCAAAATTGTGATTGAATTTATTTCTATGTGTGACTAGTGCATTAGCTAAGTTGTTTTTTGTAATTTCAGAGATGTCAACATGGGAATAATTTTCGCAATAAGAGAGGTCATTCGAAAACCAGTGCGATAACCGTTACAAGTAATCCCCGTGAATCACAATTCTTAAGTTAATAAATGAATAAACATCCTGCCAGTTTCATGTCCATGGGAATACCTGTTAAAATTTCCCTACTGCATCATCCATTAATATTTTAGCTTAACTTAACAATGTATTGTAATTAGAATCAAAAGTAGAAAAGCAGGTATGAAGTTGTTGCCAATAAAAAGTTTTTCCATTTCACTGATGCAGACGGAAAACACATTGAAGCGTTATCGTTTCTTTTCTTTTTTTATCTTACTGCAACCAAACAACGTCACTGATATGTCTTTTTCCTCTTTCCTCGCGATCAAAACATAATGGTGCATTATTGATGATGTATTGGCTGGGGGTAATGTGCGTGCTAACCAACTAAGGAGTAAACAGAATTATACGAATATCGATAACTAAAATATATATTTGTGACCGACTGAAAGTTTTACAATGATGTTTATCTCTAATGAAAGATATCGTGAAACTTTTAGTCGGTCACAGATGAGTATTGTGAATACTTCATTAACTGATAATATGAGACAAGCCTGTCAGGATTAGAGACAACATTTTGTTGGCTATATCCTGACATTTTGTAACGCTGGAATTTAAATTAATTCCATTATATGCGATTCGGAAAAGTGACAGTACCCCCATATATGTGAATCAGTGAGTGAGTGACTTAGGATCAAATATGGGACAAAATCATAGCATAAAGAACCAATAGGAAATATATATATCTGCCTAAGTGAAACCTTGGTAGGTGTGTCTGGCTCATTAGGTTTGACTAGGTTTGCTCTACGCTTGTATTGAGCTCTTTTGTTAGTTGTTTACTCGTATCGGGGTTTTTTCTTTGGGCCTTGAACCTGTATCTGTGCGATTATTTTCGACAGACTTTCATGTTCCTGGCTCTTTCTTTTTTTAAAACCTTCTTTTCCTTCGTGATTGATTTGGCTGTTGTTAAATCAAGAGTTCGAAGGTTTTTCGACACGAGTATAGTTACCTATATTTATATATATATATATATATATATATATTCATTACTTCTGTAGAAATATATATATATGTTTCTAGAGAAGTAATGAATCTTTTATTTATTAATCGGACAGATTTTATCACTTAAACCTTATTTTTACTGGATACCCATATTTGAGTAGACGTTCCGTTTATTTGTTAAACAGTATGTTTGTTTATTTTCGTCTACCGGCCTGAATGTTGGAGAAAATTTATTAAACGAAAAATGCGCCCCACGGCAGAATACGAACCTGTGTCCTTCTTAGCTGGAGAAATCGTCGTTAAATCCGACGTGCTTCATACCAACTTTCAAGAAATTTGCGCTTAAAAGCACTATTCGGCTTTCCTCGACCGGCGAATCCATTCGTGATCGGGTTCATCTAAAGTACATCGGTTCTAAAAATGGTTTCGCAAGTCCGAATTTTTCTTTAATAAATTTTCTTGGGTGAAATTTGGAAAAAATATCATTTTTTTGGGGGGGGTTTGATTTGTTTTACAGCATATCAACACATCAATGGGTTATTTAATGCCAACAAAATTACAGAGTTCTGAGTGGACCTGGGAACACCAGTAATTAAGGGGTGGTTCCACGCTCCTCAAAACCTCCTGATCAAAGGCCTTGCAGTTGGACGTAGTTTATCGTCTTACCCAGGACGCGGTTTTAGTTTATTGTCTTAACCAGGACGCTATCATATTAATAGTTAATGAAATAAACTTTTTTATTTTTATTTTACCTTTCCTAATTAAAATCAAATGATTCAGAATTTAATAGTTTTGAGAATATCTAAAATTATTAATTATTTTAATATTTTTCAAAACACCATTATTATTAAAGACTAAAATTATGTCTTTCCATTTCTCATATAATATACCGTATTTTCCAGCTTACAATACTTACTTTTTTCCCTAAAAAATAACCTGAAATATACGTGCGGGTCTTCCAAGACTCAAGTAAGCTTGAACGGTTACCTAATTGGGTTGACTGATAGAGACGTGGATTTGTACGTTGAGTCATTACATGTTAGCTATCTATCGAATTCAGCCTTTTATATGATGCAAACTCAGCACTTAGCTGTTACAAGTATTTCCAAGACTATAAACCTTCCTGGAGCTGAACCACAAGCTTAAAAATGTTCTGTTTACTTGCAGCGGCGTGGGCCGTTCTGCTCTTGAATTGTTTATCATTGCCATACAAATAAAATCGGACGAGTGATTAATGTAAACAATACGTGGCGCCAGTATATGAGGTACGCAGGGTGAATGTGTTGTTGCATGAGAATGACTTTTATTTTCTTAGAAATTTCTTTTCAATATTAGGGTGCGTCTTCCAAGCAGCAGCGTCTTGTAAGTACACTACACACACACACACACACACACACACACACACACACACACACACACATATATATATATATATATATATATATATATATATATATATAAAAGTGGACATGGAAGTCAGCACTTAGAGGCGATAGTCTGTTTCATGCTGGTGCAATCGTCAGGCAACTCTATATATATATATGCGTCTATTTACCCATTCGAATATATATATATATATATATATATATATATATATATATATATATATTTTCGAATGGGTAAATATACGCAGGTATACAAGCGTGCGATCGTATACAAAAACATATATTCTATAGTGTAAGAAAAAACGGTGTTCAATGTAAAGTAACAGCGCTATATATATATATATATATATATATATATATATATATATATATGTCTGTGGATGACAAAAATATTGGCTCCTGAAAAATTAATTTCGGTTGAGCTCTGTGGTTGTGAGGGGTGCATTTGTAAACAGTGACTATTAAAGCTAATATAGCACGACTCTTCGACAGAATTGAGTCACTGTCAGTCACTGTGTGTTTATCTAAATCTAAAAATAAACACGCTAAAATTCACCTTCATCCCAACCGTGCGCCGACGGCTTAGTGGTAGAAGTTCCGACTGACGCCAATTCAGTCGGGTTTCGATCCTAGCTAGAGACAACCGGACGTCTAGCCACACTGATGAGCTGTGAAACAGCGAAACAGTCTGTCTGTGGATGACAAAAAAAAATATATATATATATATATATATATATATATATATATTAAGCAATATACATAATATCTTACATTAATTGCACAACATATAAATAGTAATAAAAACAAATTTAACAATGGAAAATTGCTTCGGAATGAAACTCCGAGTTGTGCAATTAATAAAAGATTTCTTCTTTTTTTTTAAGCTTTTCACCCCAAGCCACTGGAAGCCACTAGCACGCAAGGGATTACAGAAGGTTTGGAGGAAGAGCAGATAGGAGTGGTAAAGGAGAGGATGTGGAGAAAGATAGTGGATCGATTACAGGGGGTTACAGAAGATTTGGAGCGATAGTAGATAGGAATGAAAGGTGAAAGGATGTGGAGAAGGGAAGTGGATAGATCAAGGCAACTGGAGATGTCAATTGACGTTACACTTAAATAGTTGGAGATTATATTTGTCAGGCAAACAGGAATAAGGAAGGGAGTTCCACGGGCGAGATGTGCGAGACATGAAGCTATTGGAGTAGAAGAGACGTCTACATCTAACAGTTTTAACGTTGAAGGGGTGGGAACTGGATGCCAGCCTCGTAGGACGCTTAAATTCATGAGGCCTGGGAACCAGCGAAAGCAGCTCATCGGAGCAATTACCATGAAAGTATTTGTAAAAAAGACAGAGCGAGGCAACGGCGCGTCTTTGAGAGAGCGACTGCAGCTGAGATGACAGATCAGAGCCAATTACGTTGCATATCCGTCTCTGGATCTTATCAAGAACGCTGAGGCAAACAGCAGGGGCTCCAGACCATATATGGTAGCAATACTCCATGCAAGGGCGAATGGTTAATTTATAGGTTTGGAGAATCGATTCCGGGGAGAAAATTTTCCTGGCCCCGCACAGGGAGCCAACTTTCCTTGCGGTGGATGAAGCAATTGACTCGATGTATTTGTTCCATCTCAGGTCAGCGGACATGGTGAGACCGAGCAGCCGCAGAGAGGAGCTCTCGAGAAGTTGGGCTTAAGACATTCTAATGGGATGCAGGGATGGATCCCTGTGGTGGTTATTGCTTAATATATATATATATATCAGTTTAAACGTTATTAGAGTGGATAACAGTATTTGAAATAGACTACCCATTTTTATTTTAAACAGTGTGTATTACAGCTAACAGACTCTGCACTCGAGAAATCTCAATAAAGAAAATGTGCTCTCCAGCAGGAATCTAACCTGCGCCCCTTTATCAGAGAAGCCAACAGTATGCTTCACAGAAGTTAAGCAACGTCGAGTCTGGTCAGTAGCTACATGGGTGTCCGCTTGAGAATACCAGGTACTTTTAACTCGGATGTGAGGCTAGTGTAATGGATAACTACTCGAAATTGGGAATTGGAGAACCGAGTTCTAATTCCTGTTGTTTTGGTTATATTTACTTACCCGCATACATTCCTTGGAGAGGTATCAATCCACCTGTTCGCCCACCAGCTATGGGTTAATTAGTAGGTCTCAATAAATCATTCTTATCTCGAAAAATTCTGACAATCTAAAAATATTTTGTGGCTGCAAAGGGTTGAATTATTTTCCACTCTACAAGCCCTTTCCCACAGACTAAACGTTGCAAGTCTCTCAATACTCTATCGTTATTTCCATGGAAAATGTTCAGACTCGCATTCCTCAGTCCAACCATATTGAAAGGAGATAGATAGATAGATAGATAGATAGATAGATAGATAGATAGATAGATAGATAGATAGATAGATAGATAATCTGAGATAGGTAGTTGTGAACAGACATTAAGATGAACATAGATAGATAGATAAATAGATAGATAGATAGATGATCCGTGATAGATAGATGTGAACAGACATTAAGATGAACATAGATAGATAGAGAAATAGATAGATAAACAGATAGATAGTATATTGTAATGTAAAGTAGTATTTGAATGAAAATTGGATAAAATATGACGGAAAAAAAACCTATTCTACAAAGATTTGTATATCAATCAAACTTGAGAAAACGCCGTCAGATGTCATACAAAATTCTTTTATTCTGGCAATGGTGGCGGTTGTTTTGTCTAAGTGAAATTTTCACTGTGTCTTGCACTCTACTCATCCGTTTCTTTATATTCGCCCAATTCTCGCTGATCCAACACGAACTAATAATAACACCACTAATCACACTGTAACGTACCTGATTGTGGCGAGCGCCATTTTGTCCAATTCTGAAGTTTAAATGAACTGAAAAACAAATGATGGATGATGACTGACTCTCCCAGTCATTACAAACGAAGTAAACAAGAGTTGCGTTTTCTTTAATCTCTCTCTCTCTCTCTCTCTTTTCCCGCTCTCCCTGTCACTTTTCTTTCAATTTCTCTTTCTCTCTCTTCATTCAGTCAGTCAGTCAGTCATTCTTCTTCTTCTTCTTCTTCTTCTTCTTCTTCTTCTTCTTCTTCTTCTTCTTCTTCTTCTTTCCGTCGACCAATTAGAACAGGACCTACAGGCAACGCAGAACAGCGTGATTATCTCCCTTTAATTTCCACCCAAACCTCCTCCTCTTCCTCTTTCTCCTCTGCCTCCTTCACCACCATTCCTGGCCGACGGTCGTCGATGCAATTGCTATCGGAAACAGGGCTTAGTTAGTTAGGATCATTATTGGCTACTTTTGCTTGTGGACCAGAGCTGACTAGACGCGGTTATAAATGTGGCAGAAGTCAGGCGAAAGTATAGGGATAGATGAAGATAGGAAAGAAAATCATGGAAGTTGAAGAAGTGGTCGGTGACTGATCAGGAGCGACAGTATCTTTTGAAGATGTCAGTTTTGAAAGCAGATATATTTGTACAGATGTTGCTATTAAAAAGCGGTAGCATTACTTTTCGTAATTGTCTTTATTATTATAGCTTGTATCACCATGTTAGTCACTGTTCCTGTTTGCGGCTGCTTTTCTGTATGACCTGATGGTCTCGTCTGCGAATGTAACGTCGGAGACAATACCATACAAATGAGCGGGTGGTCGATAGGTACGCATGCGCAGTCTTGCTCTTCTCTCTCTCTCTCTCTCTCTCTCTCTCTCTCTCTCTCTCTCTCTCTCTCTCTCTCTCTCTCAGTATTGTATTTTTAATTTCGGTATTTTTTAGTTGTGGGTTTTCTTATTCATTTTTTTTTTTTTAGATATTTTCAAGTTTGGTAAAAATGCATGAATGGAATAAATATGTAAGAACTATGAAATGAGATCTTGAAAAATATTAGACACTCACAAACGTAACGATCGACTCGTTTTTTTTCTGTTTTTTTTTTTTGTTTTTTTTTTCATTTAAATACCGTAAATGCTATTTATACTGGATATGAAATAGCAGGCTAAACTGGGCACTCTAGTCTTAGATGACAACCAGTCCTTGAGAAGAAAAACTCTGAATTTTAAAGCTTGGAGAAGGGAATTATTATTATTATTATTATTATTATTATTATTATTATTATTATTATTATTATTATTATTATTATTATTATTAGGTTAGGATGTATTAGGCTAGGTTGTTATTATGCTGCATTTGGTTAGGTTATTATTAGTGTGTATTGACTTAGGTTATTGTCAGGGTGTATTACGTTAGGTTATTATTTGTGTTTATTGGCTTATGTTATTATTAGGTTGTATTTGGTTGGGGTATTATCAAAGTATGTTGCGTTCGGTTATTATTGCAGTGAATTCTGTTAGGTTATTATAAATATGTATTGGGTTAGGTTATTACTAGAGGTTAGTGTGTATGAAAAGTATTTTCGTTTTTTACAGACACTTCCTCCAAAGTTTATTTCATGTATGTACACATCTAAACCTATATCTCCAATGTATTATTATTATTATTATTATTATTATTATTATTATTATTATTATTATCTTTTTGACTTGTATTTGTTTTTTAATCACCATAACGAAAGACAAGCGAATGATTTGATGTTTTGTTTTGTTTTGTTTTTTTAGGTTTTTCTTCATTTTATTTATTTTTTTTGCTATATATCTGTTAACAAAAATAAACTTAGATGGACAAAGCTCTTCGCGGGATAATGGCTGTTCTTGTTACAACTATTTTGAGGGGTCCCGGAGAGATGGTGCCTCAGGGATTTTGTGGATTTCTTCTTGAGTTCCTTTCTTTATCAGACCCAAAGCTCCAACCACAACAGTTTTATTAATCTGAGCCGAACTGAGTGGTATCTGATTCCGAGTCTTTCTTCAAATGTTCGATCATCTTCTTGTGAGGATGCAAGATACTCTGTCTTTCCCTACTTGCAAGTTAGACATTTATATAACTTCCGGTCATCATGTTGCCTTCTATGAGTGTCTATCGTGAGTTGAGTTGAGTTCACTTTCTATTTACATTGAGGCACCCACCGATATCCTTCGGAAACCGATTCTGCACTTGTTGGCTTCGAGGCACCTTCTATGTCAACCCTCGAGGCACCCAAGTCTTTTAAAGTGCTCAGGTAACACTAAGTAAAAAAAATATATTTTTTTGTCATCTCTTAGGGTAGATCCAATACATATTAGTGTCACCACAGATCAACTCCTTTTTTAGATCAAAGGCTTGTGATGAACATTAAATTCGATTTTGCCCTGTTATGTTTTTTGTGTGAATCACTTACTACATTGTTAAGTGGGACCATCATAAGGTCACAATGATGGCAAGTTCGTAAGGGTAGAACCCACTTTTTCTTCTACGTACCTTCGGGATGTTAGCGATCGCGGCTCTCCAACATTTCCTATCTTTTGTAGCTCTTAGTAAATTTTGTCTTGTTGCTATCCCTCCTAAACCCTGTTCTGCCAACTATTTAAACAAGCTCGATAGGTTATACGTTGTTTTCCTCAAGGCAACAAAGACAGAGGAAAACAGTATCATTGCCCTGTGAGTGTCAAATATTCCAAGCCTTCTTTCCTCATTATGTGCTCTAGAAATTTCAACTGTCTCTCTCTGACGCAAAGTATAAGTGACCTGTTCGTTTCTTTTCTCTCAAAAACTTTGTCGTTGCTCACATGTTCGGTTTATGGTATTCTCAGCATCCTTCTGTAGAACTACATTTCTGTTGCTTCACTTCTCTTCTTCATCTGTGAGGAGATTGTCCAGCATTCAATGTCATATAGGAGGACTGATATTACATAACAATTCAACTCTATTTTCTTTGTTTCCGTTGCTTCAAGCCTCTTCTCCATCTGTGAGGAGATTGTCCAGCATTCAATGTCATATAGGAGGACTGATATTACATAACAATTGACTCTCTTTTCTTTGTTTCCGTTGCTTCATGTCTCTTCTTCTTCTGTGAGGAAATTGTCCAGCATTCAATGTCATATAGGAGGACTGATATTACATAACAATTCAACTCTCTTTTCTTTGTTTCCGTTGCTTCAAGCCTCTTCTCCATCTGTGAGGAGATTGTCCAGCATTCAATGTCATATAGGAGGACTGATATTACATAACAATTCAACTCTCTTTTCTTTGTTTCCGTTGCTTCATGTCTCTTCTTCATCTGTGAGAAGATTGTCCAGCATTCAATGTCATATAGGAGGACTGATATTACATAACAATTCAACTCTCTTTTCTTTGTTTCCGTTGCTTCATGTCTCTTCTTCCTCTGTGAGGAGATTGTCCAGCATTCAATGTCATATAGGAGGACTGATATTACATAACAATTCAACTCTCTTTTCTTTGTTTCCGTTGCTTCAAGCCTCTTCTCCATCTGTGAGGAGATTGTCCAGCATTCAATGTCATATAGGAGGACTGATATTACATAACAATTCAACTCTCTTTTCTTTGTTTCCGTTGCTTCATGTCTCTTCTTCATCTGTGAGAAGATTGTCCAGCATTCAATGTCATATAGGAGGACTGATATTACATAACAATTCAACTCTCTTTTCTTTGTTACCGTTGCTTCATGTCTCTTCTTCCTCTGTGAGGAGATTGTCCAGCATTCAATGTCATATAGGAGGACTGATATTACATAACAATTCAACTCTCTTTTCTTTGTTTCCGTTGCTTCAAGCCTCTTCTCCATCTGTGAGGAGATTGTCCAGCATTCAATGTCATATAGGAGGACTGATATTACATAACAATTCAACTCTCTTTTCTTTGTTTCCGTTGCTTCATGTCTCTTCTTCATCTGTGAGAAGATTGTCCAGCATTCAATGTCATATAGGAGGACTGATATTACATAACAATTCAACTCTCTTTTCTTTGTTTCCGTTGCTTCAAGCTTCTTCTCCATCTGTGAGGAGATTGTCCAGCATTCAATGTAATATAAGAGGACTGATATTACATAACAATACAACTCTCTTTTCTTTGTTTCCGTTGCTTCATGTCTCTTCTTCATCTGTGAGGAGATTGTCCAGCATTCAATATATATAGGAGGACTGATATTACATAACAATTCAACTCTCTTTTCTTTGTTTCCGTTGCTTCAAGCCTCTTCTTCATCTGTGAGGAGATTGTCCAGCATTCAATGTCATATAGGAGGACTGATATTACATAACAATTCAACTCTCTTTTCTTTGTTACCGTTGCTTCATGTCTCTTCTTCCTCTGTGAGGAGATTGTTCAGCATTCAATGTCATATAGGAGGACTGATATTACATAACAATTCAACTCTTTTTTCTTGGTTTCCGTTGCTTCAAGCCTCTTCATCTGTGAGGAGATTGTCCAGCATTCAATGTCATATAGGAGGACTGATATTACATAACAATTCAACTCTCTTTTCTTTGTTACCGTTGCTTCATGTCTCTTCTTCCTCTGTGAGGACATTGTCCAGCATTCAATGTCATTTAGGAGGACTGATATTACATAACAATTCAACTCTCTTTTCTTTGTTACCGTTGCTTCATGTCTCTTCTTCCTCTGTGAGGAGATTGTCCAGCATTCAATGTCATATAGGAGGACTGATATTACATAACAATTCAACTCTCTTTTCTTTGTTTCCGTTGCTTCATGTCTCTTCTTCCTCTGTGAGGAGTTTGTCCAGCATTCAATGTCATATAGGAGGACTGATATTACATAACAATTCAACTCTCTTTTCTTTGTTACCGTTGCTTCATGTCTCTTCTTCCTCTGTGAGGAGATTGTCCAGCATTCAATGTCATTTAGGAGGACTGATATTACATAACAATTCAACTCTCTTTTCTTTGTTTCCGTTGCTTCAAGCCTCTTCTCCATCTGTGAGGAGATTGTCCAGCATTCAATGTCATATAGGAGGACTGATATTACATAACAATTCAACTCTCTTTTCTTTGTTTCCGTTGCTTCATGTCTCTTCTTCATCTGTGAGAAGATTGTCCAGCATTCAATGTCATATAGGAGGACTGATATTACATAACAATTCAACTCTCTTTTCTTTGTTTCCGTTGCTTCAAGCTTCTTCTCCATCTGTGAGGAGATTGTCCAGCATTCAATGTAATATAAGAGGACTGATATTACATAACAATACAACTCTCTTTTCTTTGTTTCCGTTGCTTCATGTCTCTTCTTCATCTGTGAGGAGATTGTCCAGCATTCAATATATATAGGAGGACTGATATTACATAACAATTCAACTCTCTTTTCTTTGTTTCCGTTGCTTCAAGCCTCTTCTTCATCTGTGAGGAGATTGTCCAGCATTCAATGTCATATAGGAGGACTGATATTACATAACAATTCAACTCTCTTTTCTTTGTTACCGTTGCTTCATGTCTCTTCTTCCTCTGTGAGGAGATTGTTCAGCATTCAATGTCATATAGGAGGACTGATATTACATAACAATTCAACTCTTTTTTCTTGGTTTCCGTTGCTTCAAGCCTCTTCATCTGTGAGGAGATTGTCCAGCATTCAATGTCATATAGGAGGACTGATATTACATAACAATTCAACTCTCTTTTCTTTGTTACCGTTGCTTCATGTCTCTTCTTCCTCTGTGAGGACATTGTCCAGCATTCAATGTCATTTAGGAGGACTGATATTACATAACAATTCAACTCTCTTTTCATTGTTACCGTTGCTTCATGTCTCTTCTTCCTCTGTGAGGAGATTGTCCAGCATTCAATGTCATATAGGAGGACTGATATTACATAACAATTCAACTCTCTTTTCTTTGTTTCCGTTGCTTCATGTCTCTTCTTCCTCTGTGAGGAGTTTGTCCAGCATTCAATGTCATATAGGAGGACTGATATTACATAACAATTCAACTCTCTTTTCTTTGTTACCGTTGCTTCATGTCTCTTCTTCCTCTGTGAGGAGATTGTCCAGCATTCAATGTCATTTAGGAGGACTGATATTACATAACAATTCAACTCTCTTTTCTTTGTTTCCGTTGCTTCAAGCCTCTTCTCCATCTGTGAGGAGATTGTCCAGCATTCAATGTCATATAGGAGGACTGATATTACATAACAATTCAACTCTCTTTTCTTTGTTTCCGTTGCTTCATGTCTCTTCTTCCTCTGTGAGGAGATTGTCCAGCATTCAATGTCATAAAGGAGGACTGATATTACATAACAATTCAACTCTCTTTTCTTTGTTTCCGTTGCTTCATGTCTCTTCTTCATCTGGGAGAAGATTGTCCAGCATTCAATATATATAGGAGGACTGATATTACATAACAATTCAACTCTATTTTCTTTGTTTCCGTTGCTTCAAGCCCCTTCTTCATCTGTGAGGAGATTGTCCAGCATTCAATGTCATATAGGAGGACTGATATTACATAACAATTCAACTCTCTTTTCTTTGTTACCGTTGCTTCATGTCTCTTCTTCCTCTGTGAGGAGATTGTCCAGCATTCAATGTCATATAGGAGGACTGATATTACATAACAATTCAACTCTCTTTTCTTTGTTACCGTTGCTTCATGTCTCTTCTTCCTCTGTGAGGAGATTGTCCAGCATTCAATGTCATATAGGAGGACTGATATTACATAACAATTCAACTCTCTTTTCTTTGTTTCCGTTGCTTCAAGCCTCTTCTTCATCTGTGAGGAGATTGTCCAGCATTCAATGTCATTTAGGAGGACTGATATTACATAACAATTCAACTCTCTTTTCTTTGTTTCCGTTGCTTCATGTCTCTTCTCCCTCTGTGAGGAGATTGTCCAGCATTCAATGTCATATAGGAGGACTGATATTACATAACAATTCAACTCTCTTTTCTTTGTTACCGTTGCTTCATGTCTCTTCTTCCTCTGTGAGGAGATTGTCCAGCATTCAATGTCATATAGGAGGACTGATATTACATGACAATTCAACTCTCTTTTCTTTGTTTCCGTTGCTTCATGTCTCTTCTTCCTCTGTGAGGAGTTTGTCCAGCATTCAATGTAATATAAGAGGACTGATATTACATAACAATTCAACTCTCTTTTCTTTGTTTCCGTTGCTTCATGTCTCTTCTTCATCTGGGAGAAGATTGTCCAGCATTCAATGTCATATAGGAGGACTGATATTACATAACAATTCAACTCTCTTTTCTTTGTTTCCGTTGCTTCAAGCCTCTTCTCCATCTGTGAGGAGATTGTCCAGCATTCAATGTCATATAAGAGGACTGATATTACATAACAATTCAACTCTCTTTTCTTTGTTTCCGTTGCTTCAAGCCTCTTCTCCATCTGTGAGGAGATTGTCCAGCATTCAATGTCATATAAGAGGACTGATATTACATAACAATTCAACTCTCTTTTCTTTGTTTCCGTTGCTTCATGTCTCTTCTTCATCTGTGAGTAGATTGTCCAGCATTCAATATATATAGGAGGACTGATATTACATAACAATTCAACTCTATTTTCTTTGTTTCCGTTGCTTCAAGCCCCTTCTTCATCTGTGAGGAGATTGTCCAGCATTCAATGTCATATAGGAGGACTGATATTACATAACAATTCAACTCTCTTTTCTTTGTTACCGTTGCTTCATGTCTCTTCTTCCTCTGTGAGGAGATTGTCCAGCATTCAATGTCATATAGGAGGACTGATATTACATAACAATTCAACTCTCTTTTCTTTGTTACCGTTGCTTCATGTCTCTTCTTCCTCTGTGAGGAGATTGTCCAGCATTCAATGTCATATAGGAGGACTGATATTACATAACAATTCAACTCTCTTTTCTTTGTTTCCGTTGCTTCAAGCCTCTTCTTCATCTGTGAGGAGATTGTCCAGCATTCAATGTCATATAGGAGGACTGATATTACATAACAATTCAACTCTCTTTTCTTTGTTACCGTTGCTTCATGTCTCTTCTTCCTCTGTGAGGAGATTGTCCAGCATTCAATGTCATATAGGAGGACTGATATTACATAACAATTCAACTCTCTTTTCTTTGTTACCGTTGCTTCATGTCTCTTCTTCCTCTGTGAGGAGATTGTCCAGCATTCAATGTCATATAGGAGGACTGATATTACATAACAATTCAACTCTCTTTTCTTTGTTTCCGTTGCTTCAAGCCTCTTCTCCATCTGTGAGGAGATTGTCCAGCATTCAATGTCATATAGGAGGACTGATATTACATAACAATTCAACTCTCTTTTCTTTGTTTCCGTTGCTTCATGTCTCTTCTTCATCTGTGAGAAGATTGTCCAGCATTCAATGTCATATAGGAGGACTGATATTACATAACAATTCAACTCTCTTTTCTTTGTTTCCGTTGCTTCAAGCTTCTTCTCCATCTGTGAGGAGATTGTCCAGCATTCAATGTAATATAAGAGGACTGATATTACATAACAATACAACTCTCTTTTCTTTGTTTCCGTTGCTTCATGTCTCTTCTTCATCTGTGAGGAGATTGTCCAGCATTCAATATATATAGGAGGACTGATATTACATAACAATTCAACTCTCTTTTCTTTGTTTCCGTTGCTTCAAGCCTCTTCTTCATCTGTGAGGAGATTGTCCAGCATTCAATGTCATATAGGAGGACTGATATTACATAACAATTCAACTCTCTTTTCTTTGTTACCGTTGCTTCATGTCTCTTCTTCCTCTGTGAGGAGATTGTTCAGCATTCAATGTCATATAGGAGGACTGATATTACATAACAATTCAACTCTTTTTTCTTGGTTTCCGTTGCTTCAAGCCTCTTCATCTGTGAGGAGATTGTCCAGCATTCAATGTCATATAGGAGGACTGATATTACATAACAATTCAACTCTCTTTTCTTTGTTACCGTTGCTTCATGTCTCTTCTTCCTCTGTGAGGACATTGTCCAGCATTCAATGTCATTTAGGAGGACTGATATTACATAACAATTCAACTCTCTTTTCTTTGTTACCGTTGCTTCATGTCTCTTCTTCCTCTGTGAGGAGATTGTCCAGCATTCAATGTCATATAGGAGGACTGATATTACATAACAATTCAACTCTCTTTTCTTTGTTTCCGTTGCTTCATGTCTCTTCTTCCTCTGTGAGGAGTTTGTCCAGCATTCAATGTCATATAGGAGGACTGATATTACATAACAATTCAACTCTCTTTTCTTTGTTACCGTTGCTTCATGTCTCTTCTTCCTCTGTGAGGAGATTGTCCAGCATTCAATGTCATTTAGGAGGACTGATATTACATAACAATTCAACTCTCTTTTCTTTGTTTCCGTTGCTTCAAGCCTCTTCTCCATCTGTGAGGAGATTGTCCAGCATTCAATGTCATATAGGAGGACTGATATTACATAACAATTCAACTCTCTTTTCTTTGTTTCCGTTGCTTCATGTCTCTTCTTCATCTGTGAGAAGATTGTCCAGCATTCAATGTCATATAGGAGGACTGATATTACATAACAATTCAACTCTCTTTTCTTTGTTTCCGTTGCTTCAAGCTTCTTCTCCATCTGTGAGGAGATTGTCCAGCATTCAATGTAATATAAGAGGACTGATATTACATAACAATACAACTCTCTTTTCTTTGTTTCCGTTGCTTCATGTCTCTTCTTCATCTGTGAGGAGATTGTCCAGCATTCAATATATATAGGAGGACTGATATTACATAACAATTCAACTCTCTTTTCTTTGTTTCCGTTGCTTCAAGCCTCTTCTTCATCTGTGAGGAGATTGTCCAGCATTCAATGTCATATAGGAGGACTGATATTACATAACAATTCAACTCTCTTTTCTTTGTTACCGTTGCTTCATGTCTCTTCTTCCTCTGTGAGGAGATTGTTCAGCATTCAATGTCATATAGGAGGACTGATATTACATAACAATTCAACTCTTTTTTCTTGGTTTCCGTTGCTTCAAGCCTCTTCATCTGTGAGGAGATTGTCCAGCATTCAATGTCATATAGGAGGACTGATATTACATAACAATTCAACTCTCTTTTCTTTGTTACCGTTGCTTCATGTCTCTTCTTCCTCTGTGAGGACATTGTCCAGCATTCAATGTCATTTAGGAGGACTGATATTACATAACAATTCAACTCTCTTTTCATTGTTACCGTTGCTTCATGTCTCTTCTTCCTCTGTGAGGAGATTGTCCAGCATTCAATGTCATATAGGAGGACTGATATTACATAACAATTCAACTCTCTTTTCTTTGTTTCCGTTGCTTCATGTCTCTTCTTCCTCTGTGAGGAGTTTGTCCAGCATTCAATGTCATATAGGAGGACTGATATTACATAACAATTCAACTCTCTTTTCTTTGTTACCGTTGCTTCATGTCTCTTCTTCCTCTGTGAGGAGATTGTCCAGCATTCAATGTCATTTAGGAGGACTGATATTACATAACAATTCAACTCTCTTTTCTTTGTTACCGTTGCTTCATGTCTCTTCTTCCTCTGTGAGGAGATTGTCCAGCATTCAATGTCATATAGGAGGACTGATATTACATGACAATTCAACTCTCTTTTCTTTGTTTCCGTTGCTTCATGTCTCTTCTTCCTCTGTGAGGAGTTTGTCCAGCATTCAATGTCATATAGGAGGACTGATATTACATAACAATTCAACTCTCTTTTCTTTGTTTCCGTTGCTTCATGTCTCTTCTTCCTCTGTGAGTAGATTGTCCAGCATTCAATATATATAGGAGGACTGATATTACATAACAATTCAACTCTCTTTTCTTTGTTTCCGTTGCTTCAAGCCTCTTCTCCATCTGTGAGGAGATTGTCCAGCATTCAATGTCATATAGGAGGACTGATATTACATAACAATTCAACTCTCTTTTCTTTGTTTCCGTTGCTTCATGTCTCTTCTTCCTCTGTGAGGAGATTGTCCAGCATTCAATGTCATATAGGAGGACTGATATTACATAACAATTCAACTCTCTTTTCTTTGTTTCCGTTGCTTCATGTCTCTTCTTCATCTGGGAGAAGATTGTCCAGCATTCAATATATATAGGAGGACTGATATTACATAACAATTCAACTCTATTTTCTTTGTTTCCGTTGCTTCAAGCCCCTTCTTCATCTGTGAGGAGATTGTCCAGCATTCAATGTCATATAGGAGGACAGATATTACATAACAATTCAACTCTCTTTTCTTTGTTACCGTTGCTTCATGTCTCTTCTTCCTCTGTGAGGAGATTGTCCAGCATTCAATGTCATATAGGAGGACTGATATTACATAACAATTCAACTCTCTTTTCTTTGTTACCGTTGCTTCATGTCTCTTCTTCCTCTGTGAGGAGATTGTCCAGCATTCAATGTCATATAGGAGGACTGATATTACATAACAATTCAACTCTCTTTTCTTTGTTTCCGTTGCTTCAAGCCTCTTCTTCATCTGTGAGGAGATTGTCCAGCATTCAATGTCATTTAGGAGGACTGATATTACATAACAATTCAACTCTCTTTTCTTTGTTTCCGTTGCTTCATGTCTCTTCTCCCTCTGTGAGGAGATTGTCCAGCATTCAATGTCATATAGGAGGACTGATATTACATAACAATTCAACTCTCTTTTCTTTGTTACCGTTGCTTCATGTCTCTTCTTCCTCTGTGAGGAGATTGTCCAGCATTCAATGTCATATAGGAGGACTGATATTACATGACAATTCAACTCTCTTTTCTTTGTTTCCGTTGCTTCATGTCTCTTCTTCCTCTGTGAGGAGTTTGTCCAGCATTCAATGTAATATAAGAGGACTGATATTACATAACAATTCAACTCTCTTTTCTTTGTTTCCGTTGCTTCATGTCTCTTCTTCATCTGGGAGAAGATTGTCCAGCATTCAATGTCATATAGGAGGACTGATATTACATAACAATTCAACTCTCTTTTCTTTGTTTCCGTTGCTTCAAGCCTCTTCTCCATCTGTGAGGAGATTGTCCAGCATTCAATGTCATATAAGAGGACTGATATTACATAACAATTCAACTCTCTTTTCTTTGTTTCCGTTGCTTCAAGCCTCTTCTCCATCTGTGAGGAGATTGTCCAGCATTCAATGTCATATAAGAGGACTGATATTACATAACAATTCAACTCTCTTTTCTTTGTTTCCGTTGCTTCATGTCTCTTCTTCATCTGTGAGTAGATTGTCCAGCATTCAATATATATAGGAGGACTGATATTACATAACAATTCAACTCTATTTTCTTTGTTTCCGTTGCTTCAAGCCCCTTCTTCATCTGTGAGGAGATTGTCCAGCATTCAATGTCATATAGGAGGACTGATATTACATAACAATTCAACTCTCTTTTCTTTGTTACCGTTGCTTCATGTCTCTTCTTCCTCTGTGAGGAGATTGTCCAGCATTCAATGTCATATAGGAGGACTGATATTACATAACAATTCAACTCTCTTTTCTTTGTTACCGTTGCTTCATGTCTCTTCTTCCTCTGTGAGGAGATTGTCCAGCATTCAATGTCATATAGGAGGACTGATATTACATAACAATTCAACTCTCTTTTCTTTGTTTCCGTTGCTTCAAGCCTCTTCTTCATCTGTGAGGAGATTGTCCAGCATTCAATGTCATATAGGAGGACTGATATTACATAACAATTCAACTCTCTTTTCTTTGTTACCGTTGCTTCATGTCTCTTCTTCCTCTGTGAGGAGATTGTCCAGCATTCAATGTCATATAGGAGGACTGATATTACATAACAATTCAACTCTCTTTTCTTTGTTACCGTTGCTTCATGTCTCTTCTTCCTCTGTGAGGAGATTGTCCAGCATTCAATGTCATATAGGAGGACTGATATTACATAACAATTCAACTCTCTTTTCTTTGTTTCCGTTGCTTCATGTCTCTTCTTCCTCTGTGAGGAGATTGTCCAGCATTCAATGTCATATAGGAGGACTGATATTACATAACAATTCAACTCTCTTTTCTTTGTTTCCGTTGCTTCATGTCTCTTCTTCATCTGGGAGAAGATTGTCCAGCATTCAATGTCATATAGGAGGACTGATATTACATAACAATTCAAGTCTCTTTTCTTTGTTTCCGTTGCTTCAAGCTTCTTCTCCATCTGTGAGGAGATTGTCCAGCATTCAATGTAATATAAGAGGACTGATATTACATAACAATTCAACTCTCTTTTCTTTGTTTCCGTTGCTTCAAGCCTCTTCTCCATCTGTGAGGAGATTGTCCAGCATTCAATGTCATATAAGAGGACTGATATTACATAACAATTCAACTCTCTTTTCTTTGTTTCCGTTGCTTCAAGCCTCTTCTCCATCTGTGAGGAGATTGTCCAGCATTCAATGTCATATAAGAGGACTGATATTACATAACAATTCAACTCTCTTTTCTTTGTTTCCGTTGCTTCATGTCTCTTCTTCATCTGTGAGTAGATTGTCCAGCATTCAATATATATAGGAGGACTGATATTACATAACAATTCAACTCTCTTTTCTTTGTTTCCGTTGCTTCAATCAACTTCTTCATCTGTGAGGAGATTGTCCAGCATTCAATGTCATACAGGAGGACTGATATTACATAACAATTCAACTCTCTTTTCTTTGTTACCGTTGCTTCATGTCTCTTCTTCCTCTGTGAGGAGATTGTTCAGCATTCAATGTCATATAGGAGGACTGATATTACATAACAATTCAACTCTCTTTTCTTGGTTTCCGTTGCTTCAAGCCTCTTCATCTGTGAGGAGATTGTCCAGCATTCAATGTCATATAGGAGGACTGATATTACATAACAATTCAACTCTCTTTTCTTTGTTACCGTTGCTTCATGTCTCTTCTTCCTCTGTGAGGAGATTGTCCAGCATTCAATGTCATATAGGAGGACTGATATTACATGACAATTCAACTCTCTTTTCTTTGTTTCCGTTGCTTCATGTCTCTTCTTCCTCTGTGAGGAGTTTGTCCAGCATTCAATGTCATATAGGAGGACTGATATTACATAACAATTCAACTCTCTTTTCTTTGTTACCGTTGCTTCATGTCTCTTCTTCCTCTGTGAGGACATTGTCCAGCATTCAATGTAATATAAGAGGACTGATATTACATAACAATTCAACTCTCTTTTCTTTGTTTCCGTTGCTTCATGTCTCTTCTTCATCTGGGAGAAGATTGTTCAGCATTCAATGTCATATAGGAGGACTGATATTACATAACAATTCAACTCTCTTTTCTTTGCTTCCGTTGCTTCAAGCTTCTTCTCCATCTGTGAGGAGATTGTCCAGCATTCAATGTAATATAAGAGGACTGATATTACATAACAATTCAACTCTCTTTTCTTTGTTTCCGTTGCTTCATGTCTCTTCTTCATCTGGGAGAAGATTGTCCAGCATTCAATGTCATATAGGAGGACTGATATTACATAACAATTCAACTCTCTTTTCTTTGTTTCCGTTGCTTCAAGCTTCTTCTCCATCTGTGAGGAGATTGTCCAGCATTCAATGTAATATAAGAGGACTGATATTACATAACAATTCAACTCTCTTTTCTTTGTTTCCGTTGCTTCATGTCTCTTCTTCATCTGGGAGAAGATTGTCCAGCATTCAATGTCATATAGGAGGACTGATATTACATAACAATTCAACTCTCTTTTCTTTGTTTCCGTTGCTTCAAGCCTCTTCTCCATCTGTGAGGAGATTGTCCAGCATTCAATGTCATATAAGAGGACTGATATTACATAACAATTCAACTCTCTTTTCTTTGTTTCCGTTGCTTCAAGCCTCTTCTCCATCTGTGAGGAGATTGTCCAGCATTCAATGTCATATAAGAGGACTGATATTACATAACAATTCAACTCTCTTTTCTTTGTTTCCGTTGCTTCATGTCTCTTCTTCATCTGTGAGTAGATTGTCCAGCATTCAATATATATAGGAGGACTGATATTACATAACAATTCAACTCTATTTTCTTTGTTTCCGTTGCTTCAAGCCCCTTCTTCATCTGTGAGGAGATTGTCCAGCATTCAATGTCATATAGGAGGACTGATATTACATAACAATTCAACTCTCTTTTCTTTGTTACCGTTGCTTCATGTCTCTTCTTCCTCTGTGAGGAGATTGTCCAGCATTCAATGTCATATAGGAGGACTGATATTACATAAAAATTCAACTCTCTTTTCTTTGTTACCGTTGCTTCATGTCTCTTCTTCCTCTGTGAGGAGATTGTCCAGCATTCAATGTCATATAGGAGGACTGATATTACATAACAATTCAACTCTCTTTTCTTTGTTTCCGTTGCTTCAAGCCTCTTCTTCATCTGTGAGAAGATTGTCCAGCATTCAATGTCATATAGGAGGACTGATATTACATAACAATTCAACTCTCTTTTCTTTGTTACCGTTGCTTCATGTCTCTTCTTCCTCTGTGAGGAGATTGTCCAGCATTCAATGTCATATAGGAGGACTGATATTACATAACAATTCAACTCTCTTTTCTTTGTTACCGTTGCTTCATGTCTCTTCTTCCTCTGTGAGGAGATTGTCCAGCATTCAATGTCATATAGGAGGACTGATATTACATAACAATTCAACTCTCTTTTCTTTGTTTCCGTTGCTTCATGTCTCTTCTTCCTCTCTGAGGAGATTGTCCAGCATTCAATGTCATATAGGAGGACTGATATTACATAACAATTCAACTCTCTTTTCTTTGTTTCCGTTGCTTCATGTCTCTTCTTCATCTGGGAGAAGATTGTCCAGCATTCAATGTCATATAGGAGGACTGATATTACATAACAATTCAAGTCTCTTTTCTTTGTTTCCGTTGCTTCAAGCTTCTTCTCCATCTGTGAGGAGATTGTCCAGCATTCAATGTAATATAAGAGGACTGATATTACATAACAATTCAACTCTCTTTTCTTTGTTTCCGTTGCTTCAAGCCTCTTCTCCATCTGTGAGGAGATTGTCCAGCATTCAATGTCATATAAGAGGACTGATATTACATAACAATTCAACTCTCTTTTCTTTGTTTCCGTTGCTTCAAGCCTCTTCTCCATCTGTGAGGAGATTGTCCAGCATTCAATGTCATATAAGAGGACTGATATTACATAACAATTCAACTCTCTTTTCTTTGTTTCCGTTGCTTCATGTCTCTTCTTCATCTGTGAGTAGATTGTCCAGCATTCAATATATATAGGAGGACTGATATTACATAACAATTCAACTCTCTTTTCTTTGTTTCCGTTGCTTCAATCAACTTCTTCATCTGTGAGGAGATTGTCCAGCATTCAATGTCATACAGGAGGACTGATATTACATAACAATTCAACTCTCTTTTCTTTGTTACCGTTGCTTCATGTCTCTTCTTCCTCTGTGAGGAGATTGTTCAGCATTCAATGTCATATAGTAGGACTGATATTACATAACAATTCAACTCTCTTTTCTTGGTTTCCGTTGCTTCAAGCCTCTTCATCTGTGAGGAGATTGTCCAGCATTCAATGTCATATAGGAGGACTGATATTACATAACAATTCAACTCTCTTTTCTTTGTTACCGTTGCTTCATGTCTCTTCTTCCTCTGTGAGGAGATTGTCCAGCATTCAATGTCATATAGGAGGACTGATATTACATGACAATTCAACTCTCTTTTCTTTGTTTCCGTTGCTTCATGTCTCTTCTTCCTCTGTGAGGAGTTTGTCCAGCATTCAATGTCATATAGGAGGACTGATATTACATAACAATTCAACTCTCTTTTCTTTGTTACCGTTGCTTCATGTCTCTTCTTCCTCTGTGAGGACATTGTCCAGCATTCAATGTAATATAAGAGGACTGATATTACATAACAATTCAACTCTCTTTTCTTTGTTTCCGTTGCTTCATGTCTCTTCTTCATCTGGGAGAAGATTGTTCAGCATTCAATGTCATATAGGAGGACTGATATTACATAACAATTCAACTCTCTTTTCTTTGTTTCCGTTGCTTCAAGCTTCTTCTCCATCTGTGAGGAGATTGTCCAGCATTCAATGTAATATAAGAGGACTGATATTACATAACAATTCAACTCTCTTTTCTTTGTTTCCGTTGCTTCATGTCTCTTCTTCATCTGGGAGAAGATTGTCCAGCATTCAATGTCATATAGGAGGACTGATATTACATAACAATTCAACTCTCTTTTCTTTGTTTCCGTTGCTTCAAGCTTCTTCTCCATCTGTGAGGAGATTGTCCAGCATTCAATGTAATATAAGAGGACTGATATTACATAACAATTCAACTCTCTTTTCTTTGTTTCCGTTGCTTCATGTCTCTTCTTCATCTGGGAGAAGATTGTCCAGCATTCAATGTCATATAGGAGGACTGATATTACATAACAATTCAACTCTCTTTTCTTTGTTTCCGTTGCTTCAAGCCTCTTCTCCATCTGTGAGGAGATTGTCCAGCATTCAATGTCATATAAGAGGACTGATATTACATAACAATTCAACTCTCTTTTCTTTGTTTCCGTTGCTTCAAGCCTCTTCTCCATCTGTGAGGAGATTGTCCAGCATTCAATGTCATATAAGAGGACTGATATTACATAACAATTCAACTCTCTTTTCTTTGTTTCCGTTGCTTCATGTCTCTTCTTCATCTGTGAGTAGATTGTCCAGCATTCAATATATATAGGAGGACTGATATTACATAACAATTCAACTCTATTTTCTTTGTTTCCGTTGCTTCAAGCCCCTTCTTCATCTGTGAGGAGATTGTCCAGCATTCAATGTCATATAGGAGGACTGATATTACATAACAATTCAACTCTCTTTTCTTTGTTACCGTTGCTTCATGTCTCTTCTTCCTCTGTGAGGAGATTGTCCAGCATTCAATGTCATATAGGAGGACTGATATTACATAACAATTCAACTCTCTTTTCTTTGTTACCGTTGCTTCATGTCTCTTCTTCCTCTGTGAGGAGATTGTCCAGCATTCAATGTCATATAGGAGGACTGATATTACATAACAATTCAACTCTCTTTTCTTTGTTTCCGTTGCTTCAAGCCTCTTCTTCATCTGTGAGGAGATTGTCCAGCATTCAATGTCATATAGGAGGACTGATATTACATAACAATTCAACTCTCTTTTCTTTGTTACCGTTGCTTCATGTCTCTTCTTCCTCTGTGAGGAGATTGTCCAGCATTCAATGTCATATAGGAGGACTGATATTACATAACAATTCAACTCTCTTTTCTTTGTTACCGTTGCTTCATGTCTCTTCTTCCTCTGTGAGGAGATTGTCCAGCATTCAATGTCATATAGGAGGACTGATATTACATAACAATTCAACTCTCTTTTCTTTGTTTCCGTTGCTTCATGTCTCTTCTTCCTCTGTGAGGAGATTGTCCAGCATTCAATGTCATATAGGAGGACTGATATTACATAACAATTCAACTCTCTTTTCTTTGTTTCCGTTGCTTCATGTCTCTTCTTCATCTGGGAGAAGATTGTCCAGCATTCAATGTCATATAGGAGGACTGATATTACATAACAATTCAAGTCTCTTTTCTTTGTTTCCGTTGCTTCAAGCTTCTTCTCCATCTGTGAGGAGATTGTCCAGCATTCAATGTAATATAAGAGGACTGATATTACATAACAATTCAACTCTCTTTTCTTTGTTTCCGTTGCTTCAAGCCTCTTCTCCATCTGTGAGGAGATTGTTCAGCATTCAATGTCATATAAGAGGACTGATATTACATAACAATTCAACTCTCTTTTCTTTGTTTCCGTTGCTTCAAGCCTCTTCTCCATCTGTGAGGAGATTGTCCAGCATTCAATGTCATATAAGAGGACTGATATTACATAACAATTCAACTCTCTTTTCTTTGTTTCCGTTGCTTCATGTCTCTTCTTCATCTGTGAGTAGATTGTCCAGCATTCAATATATATAGGAGGACTGATATTACATAACAATTCAACTCACTTTTCTTTGTTTCCGTTGCTTCAATCAACTTCTTCATCTGTGAGGAGATTGTCCAGCATTCAATGTCATACAGGAGGACTGATATTACATAACAATTCAACTCTCTTTTCTTTGTTACCGTTGCTTCATGTCTCTTCTTCCTCTGTGAGGAGATTGTTCAGCATTCAATGTCATATAGGAGGACTGATATTACATAACAATTCAACTCTCTTTTCTTGGTTTCCGTTGCTTCAAGCATCTTCATCTGTGAGGAGATTGTCCAGCATTCAATGTCATATAGGAGGACTGATATTACATAACAATTCAACTCTCTTTTCTTTGTTACCGTTGCTTCATGTCTCTTCTTCCTCTGTGAGGAGATTGTCCAGCATTCAATGTCATATAGGAGGACTGATATTACATAACAATTCAACTCTCATTTCTTTGTTACCGTTGCTTCATGTCTCTTCTTCCTCTGTGAGGAGATTGTCCAGCATTCAATGTCATTTAGGAGGACTGATATTACATAACAATTCAACTCTCTTTTCTTTGTTTCCGTTGCTTCATGTCTCTTCTTCCTCTGTGAGGAGATTGTCCAGCATTCAATGTCATATAGGAGGACTGATATTACATAACAATTCAACTCTCTTTTCTTTGTTACCGTTGCTTCATGTCTCTTCTTCCTCTGTGAGGAGATTGTCCAGCATTCAATGTCATATAGGAGGACTGATATTACATGACAATTCAACTCTCTTTTCTTTGTTTCCGTTGCTTCATGTCTCTTCTTCCTCTGTGAGGAGTTTGTCCAGCATTCAATGTCATATAGGAGGACTGATATTACATAACAATTCAACTCTCTTTTCTTTGTTACCGTTGCTTCATGTCTCTTCTTCCTCTGTGAGGACATTGTCCAGCATTCAATGTAATATAAGAGGACTGATATTACATAACAATTCAACTCTCTTTTCTTTGTTTCCGTTGCTTCATGTCTCTTCTTCATCTGGGAGAAGATTGTTCAGCATTCAATGTCATATAGGAGGACTGATATTACATAACAATTCAACTCTCTTTTCTTTGTTTCCGTTGCTTCAAGCTTCTTCTCCATCTGTGAGGAGATTGTCCAGCATTCAATGTAATATAAGAGGACTGATATTACATAACAATTCAACTCTCTTTTCTTTGTTTCCGTTGCTTCATGTCTCTTCTTCATCTGGGAGAAGATTGTCCAGCATTCAATGTCATATAGGAGGACTGATATTACATAACAATTCAACTCTCTTTTCTTTGTTTCCGTTGCTTCAAGCTTCTTCTCCATCTGTGAGGAGATTGTCCAGCATTCAATGTAATATAAGAGGACTGATATTACATAACAATTCAACTCTCTTTTCTTTGTTTCCGTTGCTTCATGTCTCTTCTTCATCTGGGAGAAGATTGTCCAGCATTCAATGTCATATAGGAGGACTGATATTACGTAACAATTCAACTCTCTTTTCTTTGTTTCCGTTGATTCAAGCCTCTTCTCCATCTGTGAGGAGATTGTCCAGCATTCAATGTCATATAAGAGGACTGATATTACATAACAATTCAACTCTCTTTTCTTTGTTTCCGTTGCTTCAAGCCTCTTCTCCATCTGTGAGGAGATTGTCCAGCATTCAATGTCATATAAGAGGACTGATATTACATAACAATTCAACTCTCTTTTCTTTGTTTCCGTTGCTTCATGTCTCTTCTTCATCTGTGAGTAGATTGTCCAGCATTCAATATATATAGGAGGACTGATATTACATAACAATTCAACTCTATTTTCTTTGTTTCCGTTGCTTCAAGCCCCTTCTTCATCTGTGAGGAGATTGTCCAGCATTCAATGTCATATAGGAGGACTGATATTACATAACAATTCAACTCTCTTTTCTTTGTTACCGTTGCTTCATGTCTCTTCTTCCTCTGTGAGGAGATTGTCCAGCATTCAATGTCATATAGGAGGACTGATATTACATAACAATTCAACTCTCTTTTCTTTGTTACCGTTGCTTCATGTCTCTTCTTCCTCTGTCAGGAGATTGTCCAGCATTCAATGTCATATAGGAGGACTGATATTACATAACAATTCAACTCTCTTTTCTTTGTTTCCGTTGCTTCAAGCCTCTTCTTCATCTGTGAGGAGATTGTCCAGCATTCAATGTCATATAGGAGGACTGATATTACATAACAATTCAACTCTCTTTTCTTTGTTACCGTTGCTTCATGTCTCTTCTTCCTCTGTGAGGAGATTGTCCAGCATTCAATGTCATATAGGAGGACTGATATTACATAACAATTCAACTCTCTTTTCTTTGTTACCGTTGCTTCATGTCTCTTCTTCCTCTGTGAGGAGATTGTCCAGCATTCAATGTCATTTAGGAGGACTGATATTACATAACAATTCAACTCTCTTTTCTTTGTTACCGTTGCTTCATGTCTCTTCTTCCTCTGTGAGGAGATTGTCCAGCATTCAATGTCATATAGGAGGACTGATATTACATAACAATTCAACTCTCTTTTCTTTGTTTCCGTTGCTTCATGTCTCTTCTTCCTCTGTGAGGAGATTGTCCAGCATTCAATGTCATATAGGAGGACTGATATTACATAACAATTCAACTCTCTTTTCTTTGTTTCCGTTGCTTCAAGCCTCTTCTCTATCTGTGAGGAGATTGTCCAGCATTCAATGTCATTTAGGAGGACTGATATTACATAACAATTCAACTCTCTTTTCTTTGTTTCCGTTGCTTCATGTCTCTTCTTCCTCTGTGAGGAGATTGTCCAGCATTCAATGTCATTTAGGAGGACTGATATTACATAACAATTCAACTTTCTTTTCTTTGTTACCGTTGCTTCAAGCCTCTTCTTCATCTGTGAGGAGATTGTCCAGCATTCAATGTCATTTAGGAGGACTGATATTACATAACAATTCAACTCTCTTTTCTTTGTTACCGTTGCTTCAAGCCTCTTCTTCATCTGTGAG
Organism: Acanthosepion esculentum; assembly: GCA_964036315.1. NCBI lineage: Eukaryota > Metazoa > Mollusca > Cephalopoda > Sepiida > Sepiidae > Acanthosepion > Acanthosepion esculentum. The sequence goes on along the minus strand of OZ038485.1, from coordinate 97,958,549 downwards.
GAGATTGTCCAGCATTCAATGTCATTTAGGAGGACTGATATTACATAACAATTCAATTCTCTTTTCTTTGTTTCCGTTGCTTCATGTCTCTTCTTCCTCTGTGAGGAGATTGTCCAGCATTCAATGTCATATAGGGGGACTGATATTACATAACAATTCAACTCTCTTTTCTTTGTTTCCGTTGCTTCATATCTCTTCTTCCTCTGTGAGGAGTTTGTCTAGCATTCAATGTCATATAGGAGGACTGATATTACATAACAATTCAACTCTCTTTTCTTTGTTACCGTTGCTTCATGTCTCTTCTTCCTCTGTGAGGAGATTGTCCAGCATTCAATGTCATATAGGAGGACTGATATTACATAACAATTCAACTCTCTTTTCTTTGTTACCGTTGCTTCATGTCTCTTCTTCCTCTGTGAGGAGATTGTCCAGCATTCAATGTCATATAGGAGGACTGATATTACATAACAATTCAACTCTCTTTTCTTTGTTTCCGTTGCTTCATGTCTCTTCTTCCTCTGTGAGGAGTTTGTCCAGCATTCAATGTCATATAGGAGGACTGATATTACATAACAATTCAACTCTCTTTTCTTTGTTACCGTTGCTTCATGTCTCTTCTTCCTCTGTGAGGAGATTGTCCAGCATTCAATGTCATATAGGAGGACTGATATTACATAACAATTCAACTCTCTTTTCTTTGTTACCGTTGCTTCATGTCTCTTCTTCCTCTGTGAGGAGATTGTCCAGCATTCAATGTCATATAGGAGGACTGATATTACATAACAATTCAACTCTCTTTTCTTTGTTACCGTTGCTTCATGTCTCTTCTTCCTCTGTGAGGAGATTGTCCAGCATTCAATGTCATTTAGGAGGACTGATATTACATAACAATTCAACTCTCTTTTCTTTGTTTCTGTTGCTTCACTTCTCTTCTTCATCTGTGAGGAGATTGTCCAGCATTCATTGTCATAAATGAGGACTGATATTACATAACAATTCAACTCTCTTTTCTTTGTTTCCGTTGCTTCATGTCTCTTCTTCCTCTGTGAGGAGTTTGTCCAGCATTCAATGTCATATAGGAGGACTGATATTACATAACAATTCAACTCTCTTTTCTTTGTTACCGTTGCTTCATGTCTCTTCTTCCTCTGTGAGGAGATTGTCCAGCATTCAATGTCATATAGGAGGACTGATATTACATAACAATTCAACTCTCTTTTCTTTGTTACCGTTGCTTCATGTCTCTTCTTCCTCTGTGAGGAGATTGTCCAGCATTCAATGTCATATAGGAGGACTGATATTACATAACAATTCAACTCTCTTTTCTTTGTTTCCGTTGCTTCATGTCTCTTCTTCCTCTGTGAGGAGATTGTCCAGCATTCAATGTCATTTAGGAGGACTGATATTACATAACAATTCAACTCTCTTTTCTTTGTTTCCGTTGCTTCATTTCTCTTCTTCCTCTGTGAGGAGATTGTCCAGCATTCAATGTCATATAGGAGGACTGATATTACATAACAATTCAACTCTCTTTTCTTTGTTACCGTTGCTTCATGTCTCTTCTTCCTCTGTGAGGAGATTGTCCAGCATTCAATGTCATATAGGAGGACTGATATTACATAACAATTCAACTCTCTTTTCTTTGTTACCGTTGCTTCATGTCTCTTCTTCCTCTGTGAGGAGATTGTCCAGCATTCAATGTCATATAGGAGGACTGATATTACATAACAATTCAACTCTCTTTTCTTTGTTACCGTTGCTTCATGTCTCTTCTTCCTCTGTGAGGAGATTGTCCAGCATTCAATGTCATTTAGGAGGACTGATATTACATAACAATTCAACTCTCTTTTCTTTGTTTCTGTTGCGTCACTTCTCTTCTTCATCTGTGAGGAGATTGTCCAGCATTCATTGTCATAAATGAGGACTGATATTACATAACAATTCAACTCTCTTTTCTTTGTTTCCGTTGCTTCATGTCTCTTCTTCCTCTGTGAGGAGTTTGTCCAGCATTCAATGTCATATAGGAGGACTGATATTACATAACAATTCAACTCTCTTTTCTTTGTTACCGTTGCTTCATGTCTCTTCTTCCTCTGTGAGGAGATTGTCCAGCATTCAATGTCATATAGGAGGACTGATATTACATAACAATTCAACTCTCTTTTCTTTGTTACCGTTGCTTCATGTCTCTTCTTCCTCTGTGAGGAGATTGTCCAGCATTCAATGTCATATAGGAGGACTGATATTACATAACAGTTCAACTCTCTTTTCTTTGTTTCCGTTGCTTCATGTCTATTCTTCCTCTGTGAGGAGATTGTCCAGCATTCAATGTCATTTAGGAGGACTGATATTACATAACAATTCAACTCTCTTTTCTTTGTTTCCGTTGCTTCATGTCTCTTCTTCCTCTGTGAGGAGATTGTCCAGCATTCAATGTCATATAGGAGGACTGATATTACATAACAATTCAACTCTCTTTTCTTTGTTACCGTTGCTTCATGTCTCTTCTTCCTCTGTGAGGAGATTGTCCAGCATTCAATGTCATATAGGAGGACTGATATTTCATAACAATTCAACTCTCTTTTCTTTGTTACCGTTGCTTCATGTCTCTTCTTCCTCTGTGAGGAGATTGTCCAGCATTCAATGTCATATAGGAGGACTGATATTACATAACAATTCAACTCTCTTTTCTTTGTTGCCGTTGCTTCATGTCTCTTCTTCCTCTGTGAGGAGATTGTCCAGCATTCAATGTCATTTAGGAGGACTGATATTACATAACAATTCAACTCTCTTTTCTTTGTTTCCGTTGCTTCAAGCCTCTTCTCTATCTGTGAGGAGATTGTCCAGCATTCAATGTCATTTAGGAGGACTGATATTACATAACAATTCAACTCTCTTTTCTTTGTTTCCGTTGCTTCATGTCTCTTCTTCCTCTGTGAGGAGATTGTCCAGCATTCAATGTCATTTAGGAGGACTGATATTACATAACAATTCAACTCTCTTTTCTTTGTGTCCGTTGCTTCATGTCTCTTCTTCCTCTGTGAGGAGATTGTCCAGCATTCAATGTCATATAGGAGGACTGATATTACATAACAATTCAACTCTCTTTTCTTTGTTACCGTTGCTTCATGTCTCTTCTTCCTCTGTGAGGAGATTGTCCAGCATTCAATGTCATATAGGAGGACTGATATTACATAACAATTCAACTCTCTTTTCTTTGTTACCGTTGCTTCATGTCTCTTCTTCCTCTGTGAGGAGATTGTCCAGCATTCAATGTCATATAGGAGGACTGATATTACATAACAATTCAACTCTCTTTTCTTTGTTACCGTTGCTTCATGTCTCTTCTTCCTCTGTGAGGAGATTGTCCAGCATTCAATGTCATATAGGAGGACTGATATTACATAACAATTCAACTCTCTTTTCTTTGTTTCCGTTGCTTCATATCTCTTCTTCCTCTGTGAGGAGTTTGTCCAGCATTCAATGTCATATAGGAGGACTGATATTACATAACAATTCAACCTCTTTTCTTTGTTTCCGTTGCTTCATGTCTCTTCTTCCTCTGTGAGGAGATTGTCCAGCATTCAATGTCATATAGGAGGACTGATATTACATGACAATTCAACTCTCTTTTCTTTGTTACCGTTGCTTCATGTCTCTTCTTCCTCTGTGAAGAGATTGTCCAGCATTCAATGTCATATAGGAGGACTGATATTACATAACAATTCAACTCTCTTTTCTTTGTTACCGTTGCTTCATGTCTCTTCTTCCTCTGTGAGGAGATTGTCCAGCATTCAATGTCATATAGGAGGACTGATATTACATAACAATTCAACTCTCTTTTCTTTGTTACCGTTGCTTCATGTCTCTTCTTCCTCTGTGAGGAGATTGTCCAGCATTCAATGTCATTTAGGAGGACTGATATTACATAACAATTCAACTCTCTTTTCTTTGTTTCTGTTGCTTCACTTCTCTTCTTCATCTGTGAGGAGATTGTCCAGCATTCATTGTCATAAATGAGGACTGATATTACATAACAATTCAACTCTCTTTTCTTTGTTTCCGTTGCTTCATGTCTCTTCTTCCTCTGTGAGGAGTTTGTCCAGCATTCAATGTCATATAGGAGGACTGATATTACATAACAATTCAACTCTCTTTTCTTTGTTACCGTTGCTTCATGTCTCTTCTTCCTCTGTGAGGAGATTGTCCAGCATTCAATGTCATATAGGAGGACTGATATTACATAACAATTCAACTCTCTTTTCTTTGTTACCGTTGCTTCATGTCTCTTCTTCCTCTGTGAGGAGATTGTCCAGCATTCAATGTCATATAGGAGGACTGATATTACATAACAATTCAACTCTCTTTTCTTTGTTTCCGTTGCTTCATGTCTCTTCTTCCTCTGTGAGGAGATTGTCCAGCATTCAATGTCATTTAGGAGGACTGATATTACATAACAATTCAACTCTCTTTTCTTTGTTTCCGTTGCTTCATGTCTCTTCTTCCTCTGTGAGGAGATTGTCCAGCATTCAATGTCATATAGGAGGACTGATATTACATAACAATTCAACTCTCTTTTCTTTGTTACCGTTGCTTCATGTCTCTTCTTCCTCTGTGAGGAGATTGTCCAGCATTCAATGTCATATAGGAGGACTGATATTTCATAACAATTCAACTCTCTTTTCTTTGTTACCGTTGCTTCATGTCTCTTCTTCCTCTGTGAGGAGATTGTCCAGCATTCAATGTCATATAGGAGGACTGATATTACATAACAATTCAACTCTCTTTTCTTTGTTACCGTTGCTTCATGTCTCTTCTTCCTCTGTGAGGAGATTGTCCAGCATTCAATGTCATTTAGGAGGACTGATATTACATAACAATTCAACTCTCTTTTCTTTGTTTCCGTTGCTTCAAGCCTCTTCTCTATCTGTGAGGAGATTGTCCAGCATTCAATGTCATTTAGGAGGACTGATATTACATAACAATTCAACTCTCTTTTCTTTGTTTCCGTTGCTTCATGTCTCTTCTTCCTCTGTGAGGAGATTGTCCAGCATTCAATGTCATTTAGGAGGACTGATATTACATAACAATTCAACTCTCTTTTCTTTGTGTCCGTTGCTTCATGTCTCTTCTTCCTCTGTGAGGAGATTGTCCAGCATCCAATGTCATATAGGAGGACTGATATTACATAACAATTCAACTCTCTTTTCTTTGTTACCGTTGCTTCATGTCTCTTCTTCCTCTGTGAGGAGATTGTCCAGCATTCAATGTCATATAGGAGGACTGATATTACATAACAATTCAACTCTCTTTTCTTTGTTACCGTTGCTTCATGTCTCTTCTTCCTCTGTGAGGAGATTGTCCAGCATTCAATGTAATATAGGAGGACTGATATTACATAACAATTCAACTGTCTTTTCTTTGTTTCCGTTGCTTCATGTCTCTTCTTCCTCTGCGAGGAGTTTGTCCAGCATTCAATGTCATATAGGAGGACTGATATTACATACCAATTCAACCTCTTTTCTTTGTTTCCGTTGCTTCATGTCTCTTCTTCCTCTGTGAGGAGATTGTCCAGCATTCAATGTCATATAGGAGGACTGATATTACATAACAATTCAACTCTCTTTTCTTTGTTACCGTTGCTTCATGTCTCTTCTTCCTCTGTGAGGAGATTGTCCAGCATTCAATGTCATATAGGAGGACTGATATTACATAACAATTCAACTCTCTTTTCTTTGTTACCGTTGCTTCATGTCTCTTCTTCCTCTGTGAGGAGATTGTCCAGCATTCAATGTCATATAGGAGGACTGATATTACATAACAATTCAACTCTCTTTTCTTTGTTACCGTTGCTTCATGTCTCTTCTTCCTCTGTGAGGAGATTGTCCAGCATTCAATGTCATATAGGAGGACTGATATTACATAACAATTCAACTCTCTTTTCTTTGTTTCCGTTGCTTCATATCTCTTCTTCCTCTGTGAGGAGTTTGTCCAGCATTCAATGTCATATAGGAGGACTGATATTACATAACAATTCAACCTCTTTTCTTTGTTTCCGTTGCTTCATGTCTCTTCTTCCTCTGTGAGGAGATTGTCCAGCATTCAATGTCATATAGGAGGACTGATATTACATGACAATTCAACTCTCTTTTCTTTGTTACCGTTGCTTCATGTCTCTTCTTCCTCTGTGAAGAGATTGTCCAGCATTCAATGTCATATAGGAGGACTGATATTACATAACAATTCAACTCTCTTTTCTTTGTTACCGTTGCTTCATGTCTCTTCTTCCTCTGTGAGGAGATTGTCCAGCATTCAATGTCATATAGGAGGACTGATATTACATAACAATTCAACTCTCTTTTCTTTGTTACCGTTGCTTCATGTCTCTTCTTCCTCTGTGAGGAGATTGTCCAGCATTCAATGTCATTTAGGAGGACTGATATTACATAACAATTCAACTCTCTTTTCTTTGTTTCTGTTGCTTCACTTCTCTTCTTCATCTGTGAGGAGATTGTCCAGCATTCATTGTCATAAATGAGGACTGATATTACATAACAATTCAACTCTCTTTTCTTTGTTTCCGTTGCTTCATGTCTCTTCTTCCTCTGTGAGGAGTTTGTCCAGCATTCAATGTCATATAGGAGGACTGATATTACATAACAATTCAACTCTCTTTTCTTTGTTACCGTTGCTTCATGTCTCTTCTTCCTCTGTGAGGAGATTGTCCAGCATTCAATGTCATATAGGAGGACTGATATTACATAACAATTCAACTCTCTTTTCTTTGTTACCGTTGCTTCATGTCTCTTCTTCCTCTGTGAGGAGATTGTCCAGCATTCAATGTCATATAGGAGGACTGATATTACATAACAATTCAACTCTCTTTTCTTTGTTTCCGTTGCTTCATGTCTCTTCTTCCTCTGTGAGGAGTTTGTCCAGCATTCAATGTCATATAGGAGGACTGATATTACATAACAATTCAACTCTCTTTTCTTTGTTACCGTTGCTTCATGTCTCTTCTTCCTCTGTGAGGAGATTGTCCAGCATTCAATGTCATATAGGAGGACTGATATTACATAACAATTCAACTCTCTTTTCTTTGTTACCGTTGCTTCATGTCTCTTCTTCCTCTGTGAGGAGATTGTCCAGCATTCAATGTCATATAGGAGGACTGATATTACATAACAATTCAACTCTCTTTTCTTTGTTACCGTTGCTTCATGTCTCTTCTTCCTCTGTGAGGAGATTGTCCAGCATTCAATGTCATTTAGGAGGACTGATATTACATAACAATTCAACTCTCTTTTCTTTGTTTCTGTTGCTTCACTTCTCTTCTTCATCTGTGAGGAGATTGTCCAGCATTCATTGTCATAAATGAGGACTGATATTACATAACAATTCAACTCTCTTTTCTTTGTTTCCGTTGCTTCATGTCTCTTCTTACTCTGTGAGGAGTTTGTCCAGCATTCAATGTCATATAGGAGGACTGATATTACATAACAATTCAACTCTCTTTTCTTTGTTACCGTTGCTTCATGTCTCTTCTTCCTCTGTGAGGAGATTGTCCAGCATTCAATGTCATATAGGAGGACTGATATTACATAACAATTCAACTCTCTTTTCTTTGTTACCGTTGCTTCATGTCTCTTCTTCCTCTGTGAGGAGATTGTCCAGCATTCAATGTCATATAGGAGGACTGATATTACATAACAATTCAACTCTCTTTTCTTTGTTACCGTTGCTTCATGTCTCTTCTTCCTCTGTGAGGAGATTGTCCAGCATTCAATGTCATATAGGAGGACTGATATTACATAACAATTCAACTCTCTTTTCTTTGTTTCCGTTGCTTCATGTCTCTTCTTCCTCTGTGAGAAGATTGTCCAGCATTCAATGTCATTTAGGAGGACTGATATTACATAACAATTCAACTCTCTTTTCTTTGTTTCCGTTGCTTCATGTCTCTTCTTCCTCTGTGAGGAGATTGTCCAGCATTCAATGTCATATAGGAGGACTGATATTACATAACAATTCAACTCTCTTTTCTTTGTTACCGTTGCTTCATGTCTCTTCTTCCTCTGTGAGGAGATTGTCCAGCATTCAATGTCATATAGGAGGACTGATATTACATAACAATTCAACTCTCTTTTCTTTGTTACCGTTGCTTCATGTCTCTTCTTCCTCTGTGAGGAGATTGTCCAGCATTCAATGTCATATAGGAGGACTGATATTACATAACAATTCAACTCTCTTTTCTTTGTTACCGTTGCTTCATGTCTCTTCTTCCTCTGTGAGGAGATTGTCCAGCATTCAATGTCATATAGGAGGACTGATATTACATAACAATTCAACTCTCTTTTCTTTGTTTCCGTTGCTTCATATCTCTTCTTCCTCTGTGAGGAGTTTGTCCAGCATTCAATGTCATATAGGAGGACTGATATTACATAACAATTCAACCTCTTTTCTTTGTTTCCGTTGCTTCATGTCTCTTCTTCCTCTGTGAGGAGATTGTCCAGCATTCAATGTCATATAGGAGGACTGATATTACATGACAATTCAACTCTCTTTTCTTTGTTACCGTTGCTTCATGTCTCTTCTTCCTCTGTGAAGAGATTGTCCAGCATTCAATGTCATATAGGAGGACTGATATTACATAACAATTCAACTCTCTTTTCTTTGTTACCGTTGCTTCATGTCTCTTCTTCCTCTGTGAGGAGATTGTCCAGCATTCAATGTCATATAGGAGGACTGATATTACATAACAATTCAACTCTCTTTTCTTTGTTACCGTTGCTTCATGTCTCTTCTTCCTCTGTGAGGAGATTGTCCAGCATTCAATGTCATTTAGGAGGACTGATATTACATAACAATTCAACTCTCTTTTCTTTGTTTCTGTTGCTTCACTTCTCTTCTTCATCTGTGAGGAGATTGTCCAGCATTCATTGTCATAAATGAGGACTGATATTACATAACAATTCAACTCTCTTTTCTTTGTTTCCGTTGCTTCATGTCTCTTCTTCCTCTGTGAGGAGTTTGTCCAGCATTCAATGTCATATAGGAGGACTGATATTACATAACAATTCAACTCTCTTTTCTTTGTTACCGTTGCTTCATGTCTCTTCTTCCTCTGTGAGGAGATTGTCCAGCATTCAATGTCATATAGGAGGACTGATATTACATAACAATTCAACTCTCTTTTCTTTGTTACCGTTGCTTCATGTCTCTTCTTCCTCTGTGAGGAGATTGTCCAGCATTCAATGTCATATAGGAGGACTGATATTACATAACAATTCAACTCTCTTTTCTTTGTTTCCGTTGCTTCATGTCTCTTCTTCCTCTGTGAGGAGTTTGTCCAGCATTCAATGTCATATAGGAGGACTGATATTACATAACAATTCAACTCTCTTTTCTTTGTTACCGTTGCTTCATGTCTCTTCTTCCTCTGTGAGGAGATTGTCCAGCATTCAATGTCATATAGGAGGACTGATATTACATAACAATTCAACTCTCTTTTCTTTGTTACCGTTGCTTCATGTCTCTTCTTCCTCTTTGAGGAGATTGTCCAGCATTCAATGTCATATAGGAGGACTGATATTACATAACAATTCAACTCTCTTTTCTTTGTTACCGTTGCTTCATGTCTCTTCTTCCTCTGTGAGGAGATTGTCCAGCATTCAATGTCATTTAGGAGGACTGATATTACATAACAATTCAACTCTCTTTTCTTTGTTTCTGTTGCTTCACTTCTCTTCTTCATCTGTGAGGAGATTGTCCAGCATTCATTGTCATAAATGAGGACTGATATTACATAACAATTCAACTCTCTTTTCTTTGTTTCCGTTGCTTCATGTCTCTTCTTCCTCTGTGAGGAGTTTGTCCAGCATTCAATGTCATATAGGAGGACTGATATTACATAACAATTCAACTCTCTTTTCTTTGTTACCGTTGCTTCATGTCTCTTCTTCCTCTGTGAGGAGATTGTCCAGCATTCAATGTCATATAGGAGGACTGATATTACATGACAATTCAACTCTCTTTTCTTTGTTACCGTTGCTTCATGTCTCTTCTTCCTCTGTGAGGAGATTGTCCAGCATTCAATGTCATATAGGAGGACTGATATTACATAACAATTCAACTCTCTTTTCTTTGTTTCCGTTGCTTCATGTCTCTTCTTCCTCTGTGAGGAGATTGTCCAGCATTCAATGTCATTTAGGAGGACTGATATTACATAACAATTCAACTCTCTTTTCTTTGTTTCCGTTGCTTCATGTCTCTTCTTCCTCTGTGAGGAGATTGTCCAGCATTCAATGTCATATAGGAGGACTGATATTACATAACAATTCAACTCTCTTTTCTTTGTTACCGTTGCTTCATGTCTCTTCTTCCTCTGTGAGGAGATTGTCCAGCATTCAATGTCATATAGGAGGACTGATATTTCATAACAATTCAACTCTCTTTTCTTTGTTACCGTTGCTTCATGTCTCTTCTTCCTCTGTGAGGAGATTGTCCAGCATTCAATGTCATATAGGAGGACTGATATTACATAACAATTCAACTCTCTTTTCTTTGTTACCGTTGCTTCATGTCTCTTCTTCCTCTGTGAGGAGATTGTCCAGCATTCAATGTCATTTAGGAGGACTGATATTACATAACAATTCAACTCTCTTTTCTTTGTTTCCGTTGCTTCAAGCCTCTTCTCTATCTGTGAGGAGATTGTCCAGCATTCAATGTCATTTAGGAGGACTGATATTACATAACAATTCAACTCTCTTTTCTTTGTTTCCGTTGCTTCATGTCTCTTCTTCCTCTGTGAGGAGATTGTCCAGCATTCAATGTCATTTAGGAGGACTGATATTACATAACAATTCAACTCTCTTTTCTTTGTGTCCGTTGCTTCATGTCTCTTCTTCCTCTGTGAGGAGATTGTCCAGCATTCAATGTCATATAGGAGGACTGATATTACATAACAATTCAACTCTCTTTTCTTTGTTACCGTTGCTTCATGTCTCTTCTTCCTCTGTGAGGAGATTGTCCAACATTCAATGTCATATAGGAGGACTGATATTACATAACAATTCAACTCTCTTTTCTTTGTTACCGTTGCTTCATGTCTCTTCTTCCTCTGTGAGGAGATTGTCCAGCATTCAATGTCATATAGGAGGACTGATATTACATAACAATTCAACTGTCTTTTCTTTGTTTCCGTTGCTTCATGTCTCTTCTTCCTCTGCGAGGAGTTTGTCCAGCATTCAATGTCATATAGGAGGACTGATATTACATACCAATTCAACCTCTTTTCTTTGTTTCCGTTGCTTCATGTCTCTTCTTCCTCTGTGAGGAGATTGTCCAGCATTCAATGTCATATAGGAGGACTGATATTACATAACAATTCAACTCTCTTTTCTTTGTTACCGTTGCTTCATGTCTCTTCTTCCTCTGTGAGGAGATTGTCCAGCATTCAATGTCATATAGGAGGACTGATATTACATAACAATTCAACTCTCTTTTCTTTGTTACCGTTGCTTCATGTCTCTTCTTCCTCTGTGAGGAGATTGTCCAGCATTCAATGTCATATAGGAGGACTGATATTACATAACAATTCAACTCTCTTTTCTTTGTTACCGTTGCTTCATGTCTCTTCTTCCTCTGTGAGGAGATTGTCCAGCATTCAATGTCATATAGGAGGACTGATATTACATAACAATTCAACTCTCTTTTCTTTGTTTCCGTTGCTTCATATCTCTTCTTCCTCTGTGAGGAGTTTGTCCAGCATTCAATGTCATATAGGAGGACTGATATTACATAACAATTCAACCTCTTTTCTTTGTTTCCGTTGCTTCATGTCTCTTCTTCCTCTGTGAGGAGATTGTCCAGCATTCAATGTCATATAGGAGGACTGATATTACATGACAATTCAACTCTCTTTTCTTTGTTACCGTTGCTTCATGTCTCTTCTTCCTCTGTGAAGAGATTGTCCAGCATTCAATGTCATATAGGAGGACTGATATTACATAACAATTCAACTCTCTTTTCTTTGTTACCGTTGCTTCATGTCTCTTCTTCCTCTGTGAGGAGATTGTCCAGCATTCAATGTCATATAGGAGGACTGATATTACATAACAATTCAACTCTCTTTTCTTTGTTACCGTTGCTTCATGTCTCTTCTTCCTCTGTGAGGAGATTGTCCAGCATTCAATGTCATTTAGGAGGACTGATATTACATAACAATTCAACTCTCTTTTCTTTGTTTCTGTTGCTTCACTTCTCTTCTTCATCTGTGAGGAGATTGTCCAGCATTCAATGTCATATAGGAGGACTGATATTACATAACAATTCAACTCTCTTTTCTTTGTTACCGTTGCTTCATGTCTCTTCTTCCTCTGTGAGAAGATTGTCCAGCATTCAATGTCATATAGGAGGACTGATATTACATAACAATTCAACTCTCTTTTCTTTGTTTCCGTTGCTTCATGTCTCTTCTTCCTCTGTGAGGAGATTGTCCAGCATTCAATGTCATTTAGGAGGACTGATATTACATAACAATTCAACTCTCTTTTCTTTGTTTCCGTTGCTTCATGTCTCTTCTTCCTCTGTGAGGAGATTGTCCAGCATTCAATGTCATATAGGAGGACTGATATTACATAACAATTCAACTCTCTTTTCTTTGTTACCGTTGCTTCATGTCTCTTCTTCCTCTGTGAGGAGATTGTCCAGCATTCAATGTCATATAGGAGGACTGATATTTCATAACAATTCAACTCTCTTTTCTTTGTTACCGTTGCTTCATGTCTCTTCTTCCTCTGTGAGGAGATTGTCCAGCATTCAATGTCATATAGGAGGACTGATATTACATAACAATTCAACTCTCTTTTCTTTGTTACCGTTGCTTCATGTCTCTTCTTCCTCTGTGAGGAGATTGTCCAGCATTCAATGTCATTTAGGAGGACTGATATTACATAACAATTCAACTCTCTTTTCTTTGTTTCCGTTGCTTCAAGCCTCTTCTCTATCTCTGAGGAGATTGTCCAGCATTCAATGTCATTTAGGAGGACTGATATTACATAACAATTCAACTCTCTTTTCTTTGTTTCCGTTGCTTCATGTCTCTTCTTCCTCTGTGAGGAGATTGTCCAGCATTCAATGTCATTTAGGAGGACTGATATTACATAACAATTCAACTCTCTTTTCTTTGTGTCCGTTGCTTCATGTCTCTTCTTCCTCTGTGAGGAGATTGTCCAGCTTTCAATGTCATATAGGAGGACTGATATTACATAACAATTCAACTCTCTTTTCTTTGTTACCGTTGCTTCATGTCTCTTCTTCCTCTGTGAGGAGATTGTCCAGCATTCAATGTCATATAGGAGGACTGATATTACATAACAATTCAACTCTCTTTTCTTTGTTACCGTTGCTTCATGTCTCTTCTTCCTCTGTGAGGAGATTGTCCAGCATTCAATGTCATATAGGAGGACTGATATTACATAACAATTCAACTCTCTTTTCTTTGTTACCGTTGCTTCATGTCTCTTCTTCCTCTGTGAGGAGATTGTCCAGCATTCAATGTCATATAGGAGGACTGATATTACATAACAATTCAACTCTCTTTTCTTTGTTTCCGTTACTTCATATCTCTTCTTCCTCTGTGAGGAGTTTGTCCAGCATTCAATGTCATATAGAAGGACTGATATTACATAACAATTCAACCTCTTTTCTTTGTTTCCGTTGCTTCATGTCTCTTCTTCCTCTGTGAGGAGATTGTCCAGCATTCAATGTCATATAGGAGGACTGATATTACATGACAATTCAACTCTCTTTTCTTTGTTACCGTTGCTTCATGTCTCTTCTTCCTCTGTGAAGAGATTGTCCAGCATTCAATGTCATATAGGAGGACTGATATTACATAACAATTCAACTCTCTTTTCTTTGTTACCGTTGCTTCATGTCTCTTCTTCCTCTGTGAGGAGATTGTCCAGCATTCAATGTCATATAGGAGGACTGATATTACATAACAATTCAACTCTCTTTTCTTTGTTACCGTTGCTTCATGTCTCTTCTTCCTCTGTGAGGAGATTGTCCAGCATTCAATGTCATTTAGGAGGACTGATATTACATAACAATTCAACTCTCTTTTCTTTGTTTCTGTTGCTTCACTTCTCTTCTTCATCTGTGAGGAGATTGTCCAGCATTCATTGTCATAAATGAGGACTGATATTACATAACAATTCAACTCTCTTTTCTTTGTTTCCGTTGCTTCATGTCTCTTCTTCCTCTGTGAGGAGTTTGTCCAGCATTCAATGTCATATAGGAGGACTGATATTACATAACAATTCAACTCTCTTTTCTTTGTTACCGTTGCTTCATGTCTCTTCTTCCTCTGTGAGGAGATTGTCCAGCATTCAATGTCATATAGGAGGACTGATATTACATAACAATTCAACTCTCTTTTCTTTGTTACCGTTGCTTCATGTCTCTTCTTCCTCTGTGAGGAGATTGTCCAGCATTCAATGTCATATAGGAGGACTGATATTACATAACAATTCAACTCTCTTTTCTTTGTTTCCGTTGCTTCATGTCTCTTCTTCCTCTGTGAGGAGATTGTCCAGCATTCAATGTCATTTAGGAGGACTGATATTACATAACAATTCAACTCTCTTTTCTTTGTTTCCGTTGCTTCATGTCTCTTCTTCCTCTGTGAGGAGATTGTCCAGCATTCAATGTCATATAGGAGGACTGATATTACATAACAATTCAACTCTCTTTTCTTTGTTACCGTTGCTTCATGTCTCTTCTTCCTCTGTGAGGAGATTGTCCAGCATTCAATGTCATATAGGAGGACTGATATTTCATAACAATTCAACTCTCTTTTCTTTGTTACCGTTGCTTCATGTCTCTTCTTCCTCTGTGAGGAGATTGTCCAGCATTCAATGTCATATAGGAGGACTGATATTACATAACAATTCAACTCTCTTTTCTTTGTTACCGTTGCTTCATGTCTCTTCTTCCTCTGTGAGGAGATTGTCCAGCATTCAATGTCATTTAGGAGGACTGATATTACATAACAATTCAACTCTCTTTTCTTTGTTTCCGTTGCTTCAAGCCTCTTCTCTATCTGTGAGGAGATTGTCCAGCATTCAATGTCATTTAGGAGGACTGATATTACATAACAATTCAACTCTCTTTTCTTTGTTTCCGTTGCTTCATGTCTCTTCTTCCTCTGTGAGGAGATTGTCCAGCATTCAATGTCATTTAGGAGGACTGATATTACATAACAATTCAACTCTCTTTTCTTTGTTTCCGTTGCTTCAAGCCTCTTCTCTATCTGTGAGGAGATTGTCCAGCATTCAATGTCATTTAGGAGGACTGATATTACATAACAATTCAACTCTCTTTTCTTTGTTTCCGTTGCTTCATGTCTCTTCTTCCTCTGTGAGGAGATTGTCCAGCATTCAATGTCATTTAGGAGGACTGATATTACATAACAATTCAACTCTCTTTTCTTTGTTTCCGTTGCTTCATGTCTCTTCTTCCTCTGTGAGGAGATTGTCCAGCATTCAATGTCATTTAGGAGGACTGATATTACATAACAATTCAACTCTCTTTTCTTTGTGTCCGTTGCTTCATGTCTCTTCTTCCTCTGTGAGGAGATTGTCCAGCATTCAATGTCATATAGGAGGACTGATATTACATAACAATTCAACTCTCTTTTCTTTGTTACCGTTGCTTCATGTCTCTTCTTCCTCTGTGAGGAGATTGTCCAGCATTCAATGTCATATAGGAGGACTGATATTACATAACAATTCAACTCTCTTTTCTTTGTTTCCGTTGCTTCATGTCTCTTCTTCCTCTGTGAGGAGTTTGTCCAGCATTCAATGTCATATAGGAGGACTGATATTACATACCAATTCAACCTCTTTTCTTTGTTTCCGTTGCTTCATGTCTCTTCTTCCTCTGTGAGGAGATTGTCCAGCATTCAATGTCATATAGGAGGACTGATATTACATAACAATTCAACTCTCTTTTCTTTGTTACCGTTGCTTCATGTCTCTTCTTCCTCTGTGAGGAGATTGTCCAGCATTCAATGTCATATAGGAGGACTGATATTACATAACAATTCAACTCTCTTTTCTTTGTTACCGTTGCTTCATGTCTCTTCTTCCTCTGTGAGGAGATTGTCCAGCATTCAATGTCATATAGGAGGACTGATATTACATAACAATTCAACTCTCTTTTCTTTGTTACCGTTGCTTCATGTCTCTTCTTCCTCTGTGAGGAGATTGTCCAGCATTCAATGTCATATAGGAGGACTGATATTACATAACAATTCAACTCTCTTTTCTTTGTTTCCGTTGCTTCATATCTCTTCTTCCTCTGTGAGGAGTTTGTCCAGCATTCAATGTCATATAGGAGGACTGATATTACATAACAATTCAACCTCTTTTCTTTGTTTCCGTTGCTTCATGTCTCTTCTTCCTCTGTGAGGAGATTGTCCAGCATTCAATGTCATATAGGAGGACTGATATTACATGACAATTCAACTCTCTTTTCTTTGTTACCGTTGCTTCATGTCTCTTCTTCCTCTGTGAAGAGATTGTCCAGCATTCAATGTCATATAGGAGGACTGATATTACATAACAATTCAACTCTCTTTTCTTTGTTTCCGTTGCTTCATGTCTCTTCTTCCTCTGTGAGGGGATTGTCAGCATTCAATGTCATATAGGAGGACTGATATTACATAACAATTCAACTCTCTTTTCTTTGTTACCGTTGCTTCATGTCTCTTCTTCCTCTGTGAGGAGATTGTCCAGCATTCAATGTCATATAGGAGGACTGATATTACATAACAATTCAACTCTCTTTTCTTTGTTTCCGTTGCTTCAAGCCTCTTCTTCATCTGTGAGGAGATTGTCCAGCATTCAATGTCATATAGGAGGACTGATATTACATAACAATTCAACTCTCTTTTCTTTGTTTCCGTTGCTTCAAGCCTCTTCTTCATCTGTGAGGAGATTGTCCAGCATTCAATGTCATATAGGAGGACTGATATTACATAACAATTCAACTCTCTTTTCTTTGTTACCGTTGCTTCATGTCTCTTCTTCCTCTGTGAGGAGATTGTCCAGCATTCAATGTCATATAGGAGGACTGATATTACATAACAATTCAACTCTCTTTTCTTTGTTTCCGTTGCTTCATGTCTCTTCTTCCTCTGTGAGGAGTTTGTCCAGCATTCAATGTCATATAGGAGGACTGATATTACATACCAATTCAACCTCTTTTCTTTGTTTCCGTTGCTTCATGTCTCTTCTTCCTCTGTGAGGAGATTGTCCAGCATTCAATGTCATATAGGAGGACTGATATTACATAACAATTCAACTCTCTTTTCTTTGTTACCGTTGCTTCATGTCTCTTCTTCCTCTGTGAGGAGATTGTCCAGCATTCAATGTCATATAGGAGGACTGATATTACATAACAATTCAACTCTCTTTTCTTTGTTACCGTTGCTTCATGTCTCTTCTTCCTCTGTGAGGAGATTGTCCAGCATTCAATGTCATATAGGAGGACTGATATTACATAACAATTCAACTCTCTTTTCTTTGTTACCGTTGCTTCATGTCTCTTCTTCCTCTGTGAGGAGATTGTCCAGCATTCAATGTCATATAGGAGGACTGATATTACATAACAATTCAACTCTCTTTTCTTTGTTTCCGTTGCTTCATATCTCTTCTTCCTCTGTGAGGAGTTTGTCCAGCATTCAATGTCATATAGGAGGACTGATATTACATAACAATTCAACCTCTTTTCTTTGTTTCCGTTGCTTCATGTCTCTTCTTCCTCTGTGAGGAGATTGTCCAGCATTCAATGTCATATAGGAGGACTGATATTACATGACAATTCAACTCTCTTTTCTTTGTTACCGTTGCTTCATGTCTCTTCTTCCTCTGTGAAGAGATTGTCCAGCATTCAATGTCATATAGGAGGACTGATATTACATAACAATTCAACTCTCTTTTCTTTGTTTCCGTTGCTTCATGTCTCTTCTTCCTCTGTGAGGGGATTGTCAGCATTCAATGTCATATAGGAGGACTGATATTACATAACAATTCAACTCTCTTTTCTTTGTTACCGTTGCTTCATGTCTCTTCTTCCTCTGTGAGGAGATTGTCCAGCATTCAATGTCATATAGGAGGACTGATATTACATAACAATTCAACTCTCTTTTCTTTGTTTCCGTTGCTTCAAGCCTCTTCTTCATCTGTGAGGAGATTGTCCAGCATTCAATGTCATATAGGAGGACTGATATTACATAACAATTCAACTCTCTTTTCTTTGTTTCCGTTGCTTCAAGCCTCTTCTTCATCTGTGAGGAGATTGTCCAGCATTCAATTTCATATAGGAAATTATTTCTTAATATTTTGCTTAGCTTTTGGAAGGCATCTTTCTCTGTCCCAGTGCACCTTCGGATTTCAGAGAAATCGAAGAAGTATGATTGTATTACGCCATTCGAGGAGGATCTTCATGTCTGTGCATTTGTCTGTTTGGAAAATCAGCGAACGAAATGCAGGTTTTGGCCATGGCTTTTAGACTGATGGCAGTGGGTAGCTAATTCAGCCACTAGGCAGGTAGATGTTTTATTTTGTTTTGTTTTTACGCCATGTTGACCTTAGTGATTTTTTCTTTTTAACATGGCTGAAGGTAATTCCTTTCCTTTTTCTTTCTTTTTCATTTATTATTTTCTTTCTTTCTTTTTACTTTGTATTTTCTTTCTTTTTTCGTTGTCTTATTTTCTTTTTTCTTTTTCATTCTTTGTATTTTATTATTTTCTTTTTCTTTCTTTCTTTCTTTTTCTTTCTTTCGTTGTATTATATTATTTTCTTTCCTTTTTCTTGCTTTGTATTTTATTATTTTCTTTCTTTCTTCTTTTCCTTCTTTTTTTCTTTCTTTCTTTTTATTATATTATTTTCTTTTTTCTTTCTTTGCATTATACTCTTTTCTTTTTCTTTCTTTCTTTGAATTATATTTTCTTTTTCTTTCTTTTTTCTTTCTTTCGTTGTATTATATTATTTTCTTTTTTCTTCCTATCCTTTTTCTTTCTTTCTTTGCATTATATTATTTTGTTTTTCTTTCTTTCGTTGTATTATATTATTTTCTTTCTTTTTTCTTGCTTTTTATTTTATTATTTTCTTTCTTTCTTCTTTTCCTTCTTTTTTTCTTTCTTTCTTTTTATTATATTATTTTCTTTTTTCTTTCTTTGTATTATACTCTTTTCTTTTTCTTTCTTTCTTTGAATTATATTATTTTCTTTTTCTTTCTTTTTTCTTTTTTTCGTTGTATTATATTATTTTCTTTTTTCTACCTATCCTTTTTCTTTCTTTCTTTGCATTGTATTATTTTCTTCGCCTTTATTTCTTTTTTCTTTCTTTTTTTTTTCTTAGTTTGTATGATATTATTTACTTCTTTCTTTTTCATTCTTTCTTTCTTTCGTTGTATTATATTATTTTCTTTTTTCTTTCTTTTTTTTTCTTTCATTCTTTTTCTTCCTTTCTATTTTATTATTTTCTTTTTCTTTCTTTTTTCTTTCTTACTTGTTTCTTTCTTTGTGTTCTATTATTCCATTCATTATTTAATTTCTATTCCCTTTTTCTTTCTTCTTAACTGATTTCATCATTTCCCATGTTTGATTGTACCTTTCTTTTTTTTTCTCTTTCCCTTTCAATCATTTGTTTTCTTTCTCTTCTTCTTTCTATCTTTTTTCTTGTTCTTTTCTGGTTTCCTTTCGTTTATATATTTTTGTGTTCTTTGCTTTTGATCGCTTTCTTTTTCCGCCCTCTTTCGTTTTTATATTCTTTCTTTATTTATTTGGTTTCTCTGTTCTTTTCCTTCTATTCTTTGATCCTCTCTTTTTCTCTTTTCATTTTTCTCCAAAGGTACCCCGTGCAATTCACGCGTCTCCAGCAAGCCGTCCACACTTGCCCATTTTGCACTTACGACATCCCATCTTCAGCCTCTTTCACTTTACGTATTCTTCCGCGCCATTTCTCTATGCGGGCGATTCATATTGATATATTTTCTCTTTAGTTCATTACATTGTATTGCAATGTGACAGACGCGCATGTCCTTGACGTGTGTGGCATGTGAAATCGGCAGACATCCCGATAAAGTGTCAGCGAACTAATTTTTCAAGCGCAATTTTGCATTTTTCACTGACAATGTACAATTACTCCTAGGAGTCGCCATATCCAAGATATTCCGTCCCTACATTCTTGTTGTCAAATCGGTTTATCAGAAGAAAGCTTTTCAGGGAGTTTATAAAAATATTAAGATAGATAGTTAAGACTTCGATAAACAAAGAGAAATGGAATTGATAGATAGAACAGGCATAGATAGAGAGATAGATAGCTGAAAGAAAGAAAGAAAGAAAGAAAGAAAGAAAGAAAGAAAGAAAGAAAGAAAGAAAGAAAGAAAGCAGACTGTGAGAAGGAGAGAGATATATATATATATAACAACAGACGGCGATAGATAGATAAATAGATATACAGGGTGCCCCTCAAAAAAGCAGTAGACTTGCTGCAATTTATTTAATTGTTGGAATTTTTGTTACAGTAATTGCAAACAAAAGCAAAGGATAGAAATTTAGTAGCTTAAAACAGAACAAAAACACAAATGTTAGATGTAATGTTCAAACTAAAGAATTCTAAAGAATTTCTTGGCATTTTTCAGTCCTCAAGTTGGATATTCTTTCTTAAAGAGAACAATCGCCTCGGTTTGAAAATGTGCTACCTGCGGCATCCTGGAATTACGAATGGTTAAAAAAAATTATATGAAGTTAATTTTTTTTATATATATGCCAGATAGATAGATAAGAATGGATTTAGGTAGATAGATAGATAGATAGATAGATAGATAGATAGATAGATATTTATATAGGAATAGATAGATAGATAGATAGATAGATATATAGATAGATAGATAGATATTAATATAGGAATAGATAGATAGATAGATAGATAGATAGATAGATAGATAGATAGATAGATAGATAGATAGATAGATAGATAGCATGAGTATATTTCCGGTATTTCTCGGGTACACTAGAAAAACTAATAAATAACTGAAACCGGAAGTTCATGCCCACATAGAACGCCAACATTCTTCTCCGACCTGACGTCTGCAGTAATAAGCGAGGTTATTGGGCAATTCCGTGAAACCCGACGCCGAATCTCGTACCGCGTGAAATGTAAATTAGATTCTCCGTTGTAAAAGCAATACCAAATTTTACCGTTACGGTTTAGCCAATAGATAACAAATTTGAAATAGAAATAAAGAACAATAAAACTTTAAAGATTCAAATTTATTTAATTTAACACTGCTATTTCTAGACATGGCTACTTTAAAACATTACACATTCTTCTTTTTTAAATTCCTTAGAATGATATATATATATATATATATATATATATATATATATATATGAAGAAATATAGTTTTAAGGTGTGCTATATTAATGGGAAAAAGTGCTCAGTATCAGAGATAGAGCGTATGTAAATATAAATGTGAACATTGAAATCAGTACTCAGAAACAACTGGCTGTTTTATGCTAGACGCAATATTATATATATATGTATAGGTTGATTTTTCACTTTTTTTAAAATATCAAAAAGAATAATGTACCGAAAGTTGTGTATAGACCTATTAAGTACTGATACAAAAAATTAGATCTGACACTTCAACGGTTTTTTGAGCATTTGGCATCAAAGTTCGGAGACAAAAATGCACTGAAAAATCCACGAAGTTGCAAGATTTGGACTAAATATTGATAAAAAAGAAAACGGATAATTTCACTATTTGAATCAGGGAATGTTGTTACTTTGTTTTATCAAAATAAAATAAAATGAAGAAATTATATGTAAACTTTAAATTGAAAATCTAAACCCCCCCCCATTATCAGTGACGACTTTGAAATGCTGTTTTTACCTCATGAATTAAGCAGTATTAGTTGAATACATTAAAAAATTGATTTTTTCTGTTATGAATTAAAATACAACAAACAAACAAATATGGAAGAATAGGGAATAGTTTAATAGGGCTTAATTGATGGTCTCAATTTCTGACACAAAGCTTTTGCTATTATGTGCTGGTGCCTTGCTTCAAAGCCATACACAGACTAGGAAGCTTCTGTTGTAAACTTGACTGCCCGTTCCACGCCTTGAGAATGTGAGGGCAAATCTGGCAAGTCAAGCTTCGTACCATTTAATAATTATTCCCGAAGTTCATTTTCAGAAAATTCTTCTGTGAGTGGTGGTTCACAAACTCCACTTAATGACAGATCTTTTAACTCTGTCCAGTGCATAGCTTTAAAATTGAGAGTTGTGATTCTTTTTAATCTTTTCTTGGTTTGCTCCCCACTCTTGAAAGAATATAAAAATTAATTTGATTTATTTTCTCTTAAAATGCACTCTGTACTGCTTTAATATTTATGTTGAAATTAGATAAAATCCTTAAAATGATTCCATAAATCGGCATAACTAATTTAGTCAGTTTTATATGAATAAATATTTACTAACCTAATGGCCAAAATTCTTTTTATAGCTTCTTCCCTCACTTCCAGTTCATCAGATTTGACCATTAAGATATTTTTAGGCAGTAAGGCGAAAGCATTGTATTGTATATTTTTCAATGGGATCTGTTGGATTTCATATGGTTGCTTCCTAATCCTTTGGATCATATTGAAAATATACATTCGCTGGAACTTGTTATTTCTTTTATTTTTGAACCAGCAAATGGCATACACATTCACAATAAAATTTATTAAACTGTGAAGTTTGGTTGAAATATTTCGTGGGTATGCACCATGAGTCCATAAACACATCAGACTGATGCCTAAAGTTAACCACTTTGCCTGGTTTAATGGACCAATTTTCCATGATGCAAATCTAGAGTCCACCTTACCTCTAGAAAGACCCACTGTATATTCATAAAGGAGTCTTTGGTCAAAACTAAGGGTATCTGCATTTTAAATTTTAAAAATAGAATCCAGAGGACTGCCAACAGCTGAAAATTATATTTGGGGTAAATTATGGTAATCCTTTGCACGTAATATACCCAGTACACCACTGAATGTGGCAGGGCTTTTTTGTGGTACCATCTACATGTTTAAAAAGAGCTCCAAACGGAAGTTTATTTTGGTGCAAGGAGCAATCAATAGTGTGAAGATTTCTGTTAAGTTTTCTTTCTAGAGGTGCAGCAATTCCACCTTCACAGCCTGAATTGGCATTAGCGTTTGTCAACAAGGATAGCCTTGATAGTGCTCACACTGTTGAATTCATGCAAAACCTCAGCCACTTGCTCGGCAAGAACCACACCAGTTGTACCAATATTAGGAAGAACCCTATGTGTCAGATATTTTTGACAGTCAAGTGGCGTTCTGGTCACTTGGGGGTTTTTTTTTTCGACCTTCTCTCCATTTTCCTCCAGTATTTCCTTGTACATTAGTGTGTCTTTGTCAGTTCTCCCATCAACTCAAATACAAAGATTTTCCACCTTTTCATCATGCTGTTGATAGGCATTTGTTTTCACTTTAGCCTGTGTTCTATCAATTTTAAATATATCTATATAAATATCTTTTTATATTAATATTGGGAATAAGAAGGCCCATAGCGCTCAAATCCAAGAGCAATGCATTGGCAAGGCTGGCTCCAAGATTGGAAGATACATCACACCTGATCAACTCAACAGCATACAGTGGAATTTTGAAAAGACCGTATCAAAATTCCACGGTATGCTAGGCCCTTTGGGATGCTTTTTCCTGCCATTTTTATTAAAATATCTGACAAAGCAAATATATGTATTATCAGAAATTACACAAAAATATTTTTCAGAATAAATTGGAAAATAAAGTTTGAAATGCATTATTAAATTAAAAGTAATGTTTATTTACATAAAAGTAGAGTTAGTTCCGGGATTAGCTTGTGAACAGGTTTTTTAATAAAACACTAATTTTGAAAATATAAACAAATTACAATAATTATATAAGTTGTATTTTTTAAATAGTCAAGTATATTTTGATGAAAAATAAAATAGATATTTGTGCTAGTTAAAAGCGTAAACAGTAAACAAAAATAAAACGAACTTGCAAGAGGAGGTAATTACTAACGGTAAATACGAAAAAATATCCAGTAAAAAAGACGCCGTTCATAAGTAGTTATTTGTATTCTAAACTAAATATTTTAGTGAGTTTTATTTTTTTATTTTTAGTAATTTCATGTAATTTATTAAGGGAATAGATAATAAACTCAAAGATATCCATTATTAAGCGTAATTTTCTTCTTTTCTTTTTGTTAAGACACGGTTTTAATTTAACGTAAACATGTTTCCGGCGACACCGATATGATGATAAAAATGGCAATTTATTTTGTCTTTAAGTTCGATTCCTCAAATAAATACGAAGTTTTGAAGAAAAATATTTTTTGTGGTAATTTTTGACGTTAGTTTCCAACTTTCCTCGAGTTATTCTTTTTACAGTTCCAAAATCGACCTACCCTAATATATATATATATATATATATATATATATATATATATATATATATATATATATATATATATATATATATATATATATATATATATATATACATATACACTATAGCCCAGAAGTTTGGGTTCATTCATTTTATTTGATAATTAATCAGTTTCATAACTACTTAGGTCTAATTAACTCCTACTAAGTTAGGTTTGGTTTGTTTGTTTAACGGCATATCAACCCCTCGTGGGGCATATTTTATTTTTCTGAGAATTTGTAATGTATTTTCATATTTTGACCCTAGTTTGGGAGTTCCCTCTTTGCTCATATTTGGGACTCTAACAGGTGTTACCACCCAGGTTCAGAGTGGATCTGGTAACAACAGCAATTAAAATGTGGTTCCATGCTCCTCAAAAGCTTCCGATCAGAGGTCTTGCTGCCTGATGTAGTTTATCGTCATACCCAGGACAATACCTTAGTTAACCATTAGTGCATGGCGTCCAATTCTTTTAACTAGCGGATAGATAACATTTTAAGTCCGCCAGATCAAATGATATTATTAACCAGGACGGCAAAATGAGCTAAAATTATAGGGAATCTTTATGTACTAATTGGTTAATTTCGTTATTATTATTATTATTATTTAGATAATAGGATAAAACACTTCATGTAGCAAATATATTATGGCACGCAATCTTCGACTTTTTGGTGATTTTTCGAAATCTAGAGTGTTTCCGTAAACGTTTGGACTAAAGGATAGATAGATAGATAGATAGATAGATAGATAGATAGATAGATAGATAGATAGATAGATAGATAGATAGATAGATGTGTGTATGAAACTGGTCATACGACATCATTAAGTAAGAGAGTGACAAACCACTTAAGTGATCTTAGTTCGATAAGGAAGCACAATTATATACAACTCACTTTTCCCATGTGAACAAATCCTTGTAGATAACACTGTCATTCTAAAATCATCTAATTGTAAATGTCTTTTAAAGATAATTGAAGCACATTTTATGAATCAGTTTATGTCAACCGTCAATACCACTTGTTTTGAAATGTATTAGCAGTTTTCTAAAGGCATCTCAAAATAAACACAAAAAAGGTATAGTAACAACGAATCTTTTGTCTACTGAATTGACCGAAAGCGTTTAGGATAATAATCATGCAGGATAGTTTTTTCATTGTCTTAAAGTCCATAAAAGCAAAATTGTAAGAAAAATTGAATAAAGACTTGTAAATTTTCTTAGGTCGTCACATACACTGAAACATGCATCTGTTTGTTGGTGTATACATGGACGTACGTTGGATACATGTCCGTCTATGTATGCCTGTATGTGTGCGCGGGTGAGGTAGAAAAGCTGACGTCAATTATTTTATGCTTGAAGAGAATATTTTCATGTGTAGAGATATTGTTTTCATTGTTGGGTTTACGGATTCAACCGTTTTCATTTGATTTTTTGACGCATTTCGGCCGGTAATCTGATCAGGTCCGCGGTTGAGCCGGGGTCCGTCGCCCGAGACTCAGAGATGAAAAAAATAGTTAAATATTCTTCTCTTGCTGAGAGATTTTTTTTTTTACTCCTGTGGCAGTGGCGACTTCATGGGTTATTGGCCCTCGTTCGATGGTGTTCCTTCGGAGGATTGGCGCGATTGCGTCTCGATTAAGGAACGAGCCTCGCGAAACGGAGTGGCTCTTGCAGTGTGTCTCACTGGCGACGGTTCGAAGTAATGCTTTCTCCATCATAGCGGCTGGAAGAGGATAGAAAAAATTGCTTATAGTTACGTTGTCCTGGAATTGTCATCAATGGTCGACTGAACTTGCTTTGTTTCAATGACTTTTGTTTTGTTGTTATTTGTTCCTTAGTTCAATAAATGATTTCTTATTTAAAAAAAAAATAAATTTGTTGTGTACTTGAAAATATTCTCTTCAAACATAAAGTAATTGACGTAATTTTTCAGTTGACCATATGAAGATATAATAGCGTTTCGAAATTCTTCTAGTTGCTAACGACATTCAATAAATTCATAACAATTTCGAACAAGCTTGCAGCGTCTGGGCCCAAGAATTACTTTCTATCCCACTAGACACATCGAAACAAAAAAGCTGGGATAAAATAAAATGCGAGGCCAATTTTACTAATTTGAGACTCTCTCTGGATCAGCATCGCCTCGCCTGTCTTCTATCTGCTTCACAACCGAGTAGTGGCGCCTGGCTCAACGCAGTGCCCTCTTCATCTACCGGTACCCTTCTAGATGATGAGTGCACTCGGGTCGGAGTCGCGATCCGTCTTGGACTCAAATTATGTGAGCGTCACAGATGCAGATGTGAAGCCGCCATCGATGAGTTTGGTTTGCATCCTCTCTCCTGTCGTTGCAGTGCCGGCCGCTTTCCACGACATGCAGCAATAAACGACATCATCAAAAGAGGTTTGGATGCAGCTGGGTTCCCTTCCCAAATCGAACACATAGGCCTCGATCTTGGTGATGGAAAGTGGTCGGATGACATTACCAATTTCCCTTTTAAAATGGGTCAGTCGTTGATTTGTTATGCGACCTGTGCGGATACATTTTCGGCCGGTAATTTGATCAGATCCGCGGTTGAGCCAGGGTCCGTCGCCCGGGACGGAGGGATGAAAAAAATAGTTAAATATTCTTATTGGCCCTCGTTCGATGGCGTTCCTTCGGAGGATTGGCGCGATTGCGTCTCGATTAAGAGACGAGCCTCGCGAAAGGGTGTGGCTCTTGCAGCGTGGCTCACTGGCGATTTTGTGATAGAAATGCATAGCAAATTAGATAGAGATTGTCAGACGTCAGTACTTTATGTAAGTCTTACAGATACAACAGGGCTATTATATGTATAATGTGTGTATATATATATATATATATATATATATATATATATATATATATATATATATATATATTACTAATGACTTTATTAGAGGAATGCATTGAAAAAAAAGGAAGAAAAATTCTCAGTGACAAGAAATAATGGAAATGTTAATGCAAAAATAACTATTATGTCTTTAAAAATATCTGTATTTGAATAGTAGTAATATTTTTTTACAGATCCATTAAGAAATACACTTGATACACGTTGATGTTCATTCGCAAAGTTTAACTTAGAGACAGGAACATAAAAACTGCATGTTGGCTCTCAATTAAAACGAAAATGAACCAAAAAAAAATGTCTTTTATTTATCTTTATTGTGAAACATTTTTACAAATTCCAATTTCACAAGCAACATTACAGTTTAATCAACAAAGAAAAAATTGATAATATGATTCCAAAAAAAAAAAAAAATATGAAAAGAAAAATTTTAGATGGTATTAATAATCACTATTTACATTATTCGGACTATTGTCCTCATCTTTTTCGCCATATTTATTACAATGTTTCGGCCGTTGTACGCTCCGACCTTCTTCAGGTGTTTAGAATGTAGAGCTGAACCCTTTATTTTCCTCACTGGGGTAGACTGTTCTAGTTCCATGTGCCATGTTTAATGGATGTCAGTTATCAGTTATCTTCTGTTAATTCCCTTCTCCAAGTTCTCCACCGCCTAAACCAGGTATTGAATTCACACTCTTTGGTTCCTGTCACTGGATCTAAATAACGCCTTTATCTACTGTGCGGATAGATCCAAGATGTTGTGTCCAAGTAAATGGTTAAAGAAATAACAAACCAAGTATTGCAGATATATCATATATTAAACAGTAAGTACAACAGAAGAGTATTTCACGACTAGTGAGTGTCTGTCGATTGACCCAGCGTTCAATCAATTCGACTGTTCCCCCAAAGCCTTCTCTCCTACTAATCTTATAGTAGGCGGAAGAGTCCAACATAGACTCTTTAGAGGGATCACACCACAACATATATATATATATATATATATATATATATATATATATATATATATATATATATATTGGACCGATTTTAAATGTGAATTAAGTTTAAGCGTTTAATGATTTTTCTTCTTTTTTTTAATAAATAGATGCCATAACTTAAATAACAGGATCCAATAGAGAAATAAATAAATTTTCACCAATAACACTGATTTATTTATGTGACTTTGATCCCTCTTAATGAAACACCTTATATACAATCCGTTTAATGAAACACCCTTTATATATATATTGGCATTTGTTTACATTCGTAAACAAATATATATATATATATGTGTGTGTGTGTGTGTGTGTGTGTGTGTGTGTGTGTGTGTGTGTGTGTGTATATATATATATATATATATATATATATATATATATATATACAGGGTACGATTGATAAATTGTCATCTAAACGACACAAAATGAAAATAACATTCAATAAAGTCGCCATTTGCTTCAACCACGGCCTCCAGACGACTTCGAAATCTCCTGCAACTCTTCTTCACGGTCTCATTGTTTAAGTCGTTGAATGCTGCCATAATCCTTGCCTTCAGTTCATCTTTGGTGTTACAAGGAGTTTTGTCGGTCTCTTGCTCAACTGCGCCCCACATAATAATCAAGGGAGTTGCAGTCTGTGGAGTTAGGTGGCCAGATGTATGGGGTGATGCAGTCGGAGAAATTGTCTGATAGCCATGACTGGGTTCTCCCGTTTGTGTGGCACAGGACTGAGTCCTGTTGCCAGGCATATAGTCTTTCAGCAGCCACTCTCTTGAAGCAGGATAGGACTACATTCTGAAAGCACGTGATGTTGGCCTCCGTGTTGAGTCTGAGGCCTTGTTGAAATATGAATGGAGGCACAACATCGTCCTCACTAATTGTTGGAAGGAAACATAAAGGGAGATAACTCCAAAGTATTGTAAGAGTTATCCCACTTGCTTTGGACATCGTGACGTCAGACGTCACGTGTGGCAATACAGAGAGATCCAAGATGGCGGACTACACCGGGACACGTGTGGCAAACGTCTCTCCATATTTCACTAATTCCTTTGTAGAGTAGTATTAACTAAGTTTATCTAGTAATTAATAAAATGCTGTAAACCTAAAAACGTTCTTGGTAATTATTTCCAATCAACAAATGCATTGCTCGGTCCTCAGAACTCACGCAAACATAACACTAATGATCATAATGTTGACTGGATATATCATCCAACTCTTTCCGAATCGGCTGCACTGTCCTCAGATTGACACCCAAACTCTCTGAAATGTTCGTATTGGATTTCCGGCGCGAATGCAAAGCAGTACAGCATGCCGTTTCTAAATTTCTAGTGGAGTAAATTGTGTCATGTTGCTCTTTTTCTCACATACGGAGCCCAGACACTACTATACTCCTCAGCCGACAAAATCAAAAGCAAACAACGCGCATACGCGAAATTAAAAATATAAAATTGCCACAATTTACCCATCGTACTATATATATATATATATATATATATATATATATATATATATGCGTGTGGGTGAGGATTTTATTGAATGTGGTGGGATCAGTGGAAGATTTTGCTCAATAACGAAGTTCTTCCTAACGGGCAGATCCCTGAAGGGAGCTGTTAACGGCCAGTTTCCCGAAGCCCTAGCAATCGACGCAGGCGTCTCGCAAGGGTCGCTTCTCGGGCCACCCCTATGTTTACTTTACATACATAATCTTCCAAAGAGTATACTCCGCTCATTTGTCAATATCTATGCTGATGATAGTACGGTAAATGGATGAACCTCCGAAACCCTAGATGACCAGAGACTGTCATCTGGTCACTCCTCCGATCTAGCTTTAGCATCTTATTGGAGAAAAAAACTATCAGGTTACACATTCAATGCCTCGAAAACCAAATAATTACATTCTATCAAACAGCCAGACCTCAGCTCAGCCCAGACCTCAAATGGAATACGTACAGACGATCCTTCGCTAAGGATGCAGGAAAAATGGTCGATTCCCTGTACCAACCTGACTCCTAGTGCTTTCCTCTATCTTTACAAGAGCCAGATCAGGCCGAAAATAGAATACTGCTGCTATATATATATATATATATATATATATATATATATATATATATATATAGTAGAGTAATACATTTCAGATGCATCAAGGAAGGTCTTCAGTGATGCACTGTCTTCATTGCCGATTTCGGGTCTTGCATCATATCGGCTCAAACACCAACCCCGACCTGATTCCAAAAGATTCAGGCCGCCTCCTTGATAGCGTTGTGCTACGCACCTCGACATTGCAAAAAAAGATTTAAGATATGGCTAGGATTCCGACCGTTCTTATTGACATACGTCAGTCAACATCAGCCAATGAAATAAAGACTTTTCCCCCTTCCCTCCTATATATATATATATATATATATATATATATATATATATATATATATATATATATATATATATCTTTTAAGAGGACGTTTTTCCGACCCCTTAATAGAGACATGGTGGAATCATGGATTGCGGTTCGCACTGAGGAATCCAAGAGCCGCGTTCGAATTCCAGTCGAGTTCATTACAGCCACTTTCGGGCTAATACCCTTGCGAATGGTATGAATCCATCTCTTCTTCCCACCAGCTATAGGTAAATAGCAGGACGTACTTGGTTCTATAGCCTTGGGCGTCAACCAGTCTAAGAGAAGGAAGAC
Organism: Acanthosepion esculentum; assembly: GCA_964036315.1. Taxonomy (NCBI): domain Eukaryota; kingdom Metazoa; phylum Mollusca; class Cephalopoda; order Sepiida; family Sepiidae; genus Acanthosepion; species Acanthosepion esculentum. Next base: position 97,927,453 of record OZ038485.1, on the reverse strand, counting down.
TGAATTCAAATCAGCCTGGAAACGGTTGGGCTTTGTCAGGCTATCTTGCCCAAAACATACTTCTACTGCGTCTGCAATACATGCGGTTTCCCTACGACTCTAAAATGAGTTACGGGACTCGTGATCGTGATCCTGATAATATTAACCTGCTCATGTCTACGATTAACCGTTATCTTCCACATATATCCGCCAAAACTGCGCCTCTTCCTCTGTAACCCTTAACCTCGAGTGGCTCCTGGGCCTTGGACAGGATGAACCTCACTGTAATAGATAGATAGATAGATAGATGTATTTATATATATATATATATATATATATATATATATATATATATATATATATATATGGCAAATCGAATGCACTTCAACTCCCCTTTAAAGGATTGGTGGAGGAATTCATAGTCTCTAGAACAAGAGGATTCCTACAGTACAGGGAATCTAAAGACCCTAAAGTGGCGGAAGCAGGCATAAAAGTCCGCAATGGAAGGAAATGGAGTGCAGAGAGCGAACTGGGTACTGCGGAGGAGCGTTTGAGACAGAAGGCTCTCATGGGGACTGTGGCATCAGGTCATGCAGGTTTGGGCTACTTTCCTGGTAACCGAGTCAAGAAGGCTAGAGATAAAGAGAAAAGACGACTAATTCTAGAGGAAGTACGTGCCAACGTTGAGGAAAAAAGATTATGCAAGATGGTGGGATTAAGCCAGCAGGGTGCATGGACACGATGGGAGAGTTTTTTACGGCGGAAAATAAGTTGGTCGGAGATCTGGCACTCCGACGCCAGTCGCATTAAATTCCTTGTGCAATCCGTGTACGATGTACTACCGAGTCCTGCAACCTTGCATATTTGGGGGATGAGCGAGTCACCATCATGCCCACTCTGTTCCAGGAAAAGTACGCTGAAACATATCTTAAGCGCTTGCCCAAAAGCACTTGGTGAAGGGAGGTACCGGTGGAGACATGACCAGGTACTAAAGAAATTATCCGAGATAGTCGCCACAGCAATTAGCGATTGCAGTTGTAAGCCCGAAACGAAGGCGATCTGTTTCATCAAGGCCGGGGAAAAATCTTCCACAGTGCGAAAGTCGTCAACCTGCATGCTCGCATCAGCCCGAGATTGGCAGTTAAGAGTAGACCTGGGGAACCAATTGAATATCCCGGTGCAGATCACGACATCGTCCCTGCGCCCGGATTTATTGGTCTGGTCGACTGTCTCCAGACAGGTCATAATGCTCGAACTTACAGTACCTTGGGAGGAGAATTTGGAAGAAGCCTTTGAAAGAAAGCTGGAGAAATACCAGGAGCTAGTTGAGAGATGCAGAGCTAACAAATGGCGGACGACCTGCCTTCCAGTTGAAATCGGATGCCGAGGTTTTGCAGGAAAATCTGTATGCAGTGCTCTAAGTCGGCTTGGAGTCAGGGGAATAAAAAAGAGAAAGGCAATCAGGGCCCTATCAGAAGCTGCAGAAAAAGCCTCGAGATGGTTATGGATAAAAAGATCTGTTCCATGGAGCTCTACGACGGGGATTGGTGGGCGTTGAGGGGCAGTTGGGAGGAAAAGAGATACGTAGAGGGATGACCTAAGTCGCTATTTGGGGGAGGGTCCTTTTTTTTTTTTTTTTTAAATTTTTTCTCTTTTAAATTTTTTTTTTTTTTTTAACAATGTCACTGGTAGTCCTAACTGGGTTTTTTTTTTTTTTTTCTGCATTCTTAGTTGGGGGGGGAGAGAGGGGGCGGGGAGGGAAGGAAGAAATGGGAGTGGGGGTAAAGGAAAGCAATTAGCAATCATAATTCCTACGAACGTGGTCCTTTTTTTTTTTTTTTTTTTTTTTTGCGGGGGGGGGGGGATAATGTAACATTTCATTTGAAAGGAAACTTTTCTTGTTTTTACTTACCTGTTATGTCAGACTGTTCGTTGAAGATGAAGGACGATCCGTGTGTTCAAACTAAGACGAAGAAAAAGACGAGCTGGCCGTCGAGCCTTTTTTTTGTATCGTCTTAGCTGAGGAGGAAGTGACGTAGGTCGGCGCTGATTGGACAGCAGTGGCTTTATTGGCGGAGTCCATTTGTTGCGTGCTTAGCGTATTTTTTGTTTGTTTCAGGATCGCCTGCCGGAATAGTACTGTTTCGGTAGGGTCTCGTGGGCGAGCAAGTATGATGTTGGAAGACCCGAAACTTGCCATGACTCCAAGTCATAACATCACTGACGAGGCGATCCTGAGCACTCATGGGAGTGTTTTCATAACAAATATATATATATATATATATGTGTGTGTGTGTGTGTATATATATATGTGTGTGTATATATATATATATATATATATATATATATATATATATATATATGTGTGTGTGTGTGTGTGTGTGTGTATATATATGTGTGTGTGTGTGTGTGTATATATATATATATATATATATATATATATATATATATATATATACATGCGTAATTTTTAATTGAAATCATTTCTATGTAAACTTTTCGATAAACAAAATTGTCTTAAAACATAATCCAAGGGAAGTAACAATGACCTATCAACAGAGTTGCCTCCCCTGTCAAATTCAAGTTTGTTCCTGATTTTCATTGTTAATATTATTTGACCGCAGTTTGATACTGGCGTTTGTTTTGGTGCCGGTTTCTAGTGTGTTCTAAATTGAAATTTTGACTGGCCACGCACGTGGAGAATAAACCGGCAACTTTGAACAGAGAGACATTGCTAAGAATTTGAAAATCGGTATTTCAACTGCCTTTCGCCATTTAAAGAAACTTGTGTTCAAGAAAAATGGCCGATTTTGGCAAATCAAAAGGTGTCATTTTCCACCACGTCAACGCGCGATCGTATGTTGCAAAAGAGACCTTGAAAAGGCTTAGAGTTGAACTGGGAACCCCCCACCCCACCCCGCACTGTATTCTCTTGATTGGTTCCTTCGCTTTTTCATTTGTTCCAGTTTCAACAGAACAATTTGAATTATATAAAAAAAAAAGGTAGACTCTGCACAGTCAATCAAAAACGATCTCAAAACCTTCTTCCAACAAAAAAAACATACATGTTTTCAATTAAACGAACAGGCTTGTATATCGGACCAGGAAAAGGTACCCACTTCGATGGATGTTCACAAAATTGATTTGTTTTTCGTTTACGGCTCATCAACACTTAGTGGGTAATTTAATGCCGAAACATATTTTAAATTGTAAGAATATACAGTCAACGACAAAATTATTCATATAACCATCAATTTTGAATATTGAAAAAACAGTGTTTGACAATGTTAAACAATAATTCAACAGTATGTTTGACTTCTTCAAGTGAGGTTATTAGGTGAATTTATTCAGTGAGATTAATTAAGTGATGTTATTAAGTGAGGTTAAGTGAGATTATTAAGTGAGATTATTAAGTGAGATTATTAAGTGAGGTTATTAACTGAGGTTATTATATGAGCATATTACGTGATGTTAAGAGAGATTATTATGTGAGGTTATTAAGTGAGGTTACGTGAAATTATTGAGTGTTGTTATTATGTGAGGTTATAAAGTAAGGTTAAGCGATATTATTAAGTGAGGTTATTAAGTGAAATTATTAAGTGAGTTTATTATGTGAGCATATTACGTGATGTTAAGTGAAATTATTATGTGAGGTCATTAAAAGAGGTTAAGTGTAATTATTGAGTGATGTTATTAGGTGAGGTTATAAAGTGGGGTTAAGTGAGATTATTAAGTGAGGTTATTATGCGAGACTATTAAGAAAGTTAATTAAATGGTTATTTTAAACTTAAATTTAATCGGTTTGTTTTGTGACAAAACTTTATTCAGATTAAAAGTTCATGATTTTTTTTGTGGTTTTTTCATAACATTTTCTGTATGAGCTTAAGTTTAAAGATTAAAGTTAGAAATGAAAAAATGGCTTCATTTTTAACCAGTTGGGAAAATTTTACCGAGCAAACGGCCAACGCATGTTGTTGGATATATATCGTATTCTGAAATGCAATATGTAAATAGCTCATACACTGGGTTCAGAAGCTTCACCAAAATGTGAAAATCGTCAGCAAAAGAAAATAATAAATGAAGATGAAAAAATTTTTTATCAGGAATCAGAATGGCACAAGCTTCACTGATTTGAGAGCGTCAGTTCGATAAGGTTGTCAGTTCCGGTTCAAGAAATAGTGACAGCCATTACAAAAAAAGAGAAAAAATAAGAAAATGGTTTCGTTTATCAAAGTAAAAGTAGCGGAATTGAGGGTCTTTTCATTCGGCCGTGTATTGTTGAACATAACGAATTACCAAAGCATGGAAAATGCGAAAAAAATTACTTCTAAAACAGTTTTTGCCTCTTAGTGACCACGCGGACTTGAAGCTGCCAGGAATGCGCGAGCTAAAAAGAAAATATTGGAAGTCCCACTCTCATTCACTTCTTCTTCTTCTCTCTTTCTTTCTCTCTCTCTCTCTTTCTCTCTCTCTCTCTTTCTTTCTCTCTCTCTCTCTCTTTCTTTCTCTCTCTCTCTCTCCTTCCTTCACTGACAAGTAGTTAGTAGAATTACCCTTAATTAAAGGCAATAAAAGCAGTCAGTTCAAACTACATGCGTTGAGTTGTTTAACACCACAAGAAGAATCCTCTTCGTCATTGGTGAGATATATAATTCGATTTTCAGCTAGAGTTAGCGACAGACCAACTTAAATATATTGGCCCCAAGATAGCACTGAAAACGAGCGGGACCATGCAACCTACTCGGTCCACGTCTGAACAACGTTAACGTTCGCCAAACACACTTAGGCGGCTACAAAGACGATGACCAGCCGTACAAAGATTTTATTGGAAGAATCACATTTTGACTTCTCTAGGCATGGTTGATGCTAGCCTCCAGAATGGCAACTCATTGCGTCTTCTTGGTCTCACGTTTTCCACTGGAGTGATTATATTGAACCAGTTGCTAGGTCTGCTGCCAGGAAAGTTGGTTCACTGTATAGCGCCTAGACAATGTTTCTCGTCAAACTCCATCTTGCACATTTATAAATCTACCATTCGTCCATGCATTGAATATTACCGCCATATCTGGTCTGCTGCAGCTGCTATATATCCCGAGATTCTAGGCAAAATCCAAAGAAGTGTTAGTAATTTTATCGGTCCTAACCTGGCATCTTGGCTTCAGTCAATTACGACAGGAGTGATGTGGCTTCCCTCTGTCTTTTCTTATAAATATTTCATGGCAGTTGTTCTAATAAGCTTTCCTCTATGATGTCCCGGCTGCGTGAATTTAAATGTACAATTAGATTGGCAACAAGGTTTTATCATTTTACTCTTTAATTAGATAGATGCAACCGTAACCACTATTCTAATACTTTCTTTTCTTGCACTTTTCACCGGTGGAACTCTTAAAAATGTATTTAAATGAAGCATCAATCGACTTTTTATCTTCCTGAATTCGGTTCTTTTATTGTCTTTCTCCTCACTAAATTCTTCTCATTCTCTTTCACTCCCAGTAACCACATGAGACCTAGTGATATTATCGCCTTGCGTGGGCTGAAATGAATCAAATATTACGTACATGGAGCCACCTAGCTAACTGCAAACGATACCGTGACAATGTTAAAATGATTCGGATTCTTTAGGTTATCAACGCACCAGGTGTTGAGTTGTACCAGGTATTAAATTGTACCAGGTGTTGAATTGTACCAGGTGTTGAATTGTACCAGGTGTTGAATTGTACCAAGTGTTGAATTGTACCAGGTATTGAATTGTACCAAGTGTTGAATTGTACCAGGTGTTGAATTGTACCAGGTGTTGAATTGTACCAGGTATTGAATTGTACCAGGTGTTGAATTGTACCAGGTGTTGAATTGTACCAGGTGTTGAATTGTACCAGGTATTGAATTGTACCAGGTGTTGAATTGTACCAGGTGTTGAATTGTACCAGGTGTTGAATTGTACCAGGTATTGAATTGTACCAAGTGTTGAATTGTACCAGGTGTTGAATTGTACCAGGTATTGAATTGTACCAGGTGTTGAATTGTACCAGGTGTTGAATTGTACCAGGTGTTGAATTGTACCAGGTATTGAATTGTACCAAGTGTTGAATTGTACCAGGTGTTGAATTGTACCAAGTGTTGAATTGTACCAGGTGTTGAATTGTACCAGGTATTGAATTGTACCAAGTGTTGAATTGTACCAGGTGTTGAATTGTACCAGGTGTTGAATTGTACCAGGTATTGAATTGTACCAAGTGTTGAATTGTACCAGGTATTGAATTGTACCAAGTGTTGAATTGTACCAGGTGTTGAATTGTACCAGGTGTTGAATTGTACCAGGTGTTGAATTGTACCAAGTGTTGAATTGTACCAGGTGTTGAATTGTACCAGGTGTTGAATTGTACCAGGTATTGAATTGTACCAAGTGTTGAATTGTACCAGGTGTTGAATTGTACCAGGTGTTGAATTGTACCAGGTATTGAATTGAATTACTTTTATCTATATTTGAGGTGTATTTTCTATTGTTTGTCACAACCGCTACTTTTACTTGAAATTAAATTCACCATGCCATTTTATAAAAGACGTGTACACAAATCCGAATTAATCGCCTAAACGCGATTATACTTAATCCCAGAATCACAGAGAGAGTATTTGCGTTATCATTAAAGTGCTCCTTCAGCTTAAGCAGGATTGAAGCTAAAGGCCGTGTAAGGAAGAAACTGGGTGAATTCTCTCTCCACTTTGGAATATGCAGATATCTCCAATGTACCCAGCCTCTTTGTGGCTGAGATCACTGACGGATGCTAGGGTCATTTGAAGAAGCAACTGAGAGTTCAAGGATATGCATAATTTCGGTGTAGTCGATATCCCCTAGCCGATGATATCGTTCACCTATATCATCATCATCATCATCATCATCATCATCATCCTTCTTGTTGTTATTGCCATCAGCAGCAGCAAATACATTGGGGATATCATCGTCGTTGTTTTTGCTGTTATCATCGTCAGTTTCAATTCCACTCGAGACGTCAATACAAAAACCATATCCGTCGACGTCATCGTCCCCATCGTCCCCATCGTCGATGTAGTCGTCTTCCCTCTCAACATTCCCGCAGTTTTCCCGTTCTTCCTCCTCCATCACTTTTTCTTCGATCTCTTCTTTCCCCCGATCGCCCCTCTCTCCACTTCTCTCTACTCCCTTCTCCTGCTTCCCCTTCTCTCCCCTCTCCAGATTCTCCTCGTCACCCTCCTTCTCCTCCGCATCTTCTTCGCCACCGTCGTCATCGACGTCGTCATATTTGTCGCCGTCATCATCTTCGTTTCCGTCGTCGCTCAAGAGATCACTTTCGCCGAGAATGCCCGCATCTTCCGGTGCTGTCGAAAAGGCCTCCGAAAATCGACGGTCGCCTTCCAGGTAGCGAATCTGGTCATAAAGGAGCTTCACTGACGCGGCGAGTTCTTTTCCCTTCACCTGCAGACGCAGCTTCACTTGTGCATCGTGCTGCAGCACGGTTTCCAGTCTGTGAGTCTCTCTCGACAGGTCATCCGTTCTGCGTAGCAGGCGGAACATCATGAGCGTGTACACATAGTCCTTCCCACCCATGTTCTGACAGAGCACACACTTGTTGTCCGCTGATGATGGGATCCAGCTTAACCCGTTTTTGAGGTCGTCATATAAACCGCTCAGGCGTTGATAATTACGTCCTAACCTAATGAAAGAAACAAACAAGCTTAATGAAAAACGTATGAAAAAAATATGGTAGGAATAAATTAATAATGGCTGACAAGGCTTCATCTCATAGCATAATTTAATATCATATTAATACTAATACTAACATGTGAAGGAGGAGTAATGGATATCGGCTTGGATTGAGGAATCGGAGAGCCGAGTTCGAATTCCAGTCGAATCCATTACATTCACTTACGTGCTAATACCCTGGGGAAAAGTGTGAATCAAGATAGCATGGCAGACTGGGTTCTATAGCCTTGGATGGCAACTGGTCTAGATGGACAACTCTGAATTAAAACCCGGAGTGGAGCACCGAAGGCGGAGGGACGGCACTTTATGCTACCTTCTGGCAACTCCGGCCGCGTTGGTACCAAACTGTATTGGTTTATCCTCTCCTTTGGAATCTGCTAGCAAGACCGAGAGGGGGAACTAGACGTCTGGGCAGCCCTAGCTCTCCATATATCCCGCCCAGGCTCGTAGCGCACCGCGCTACTCCATTGTCTCTCGAGACGGACGGATGCCGACGACGGCTAACATGTAATCCTACGTCATGTAGAAAATGCTGCCGAAGATGCTGGACTCTATGCTGAATTCATAAGCTTCAACCTGTAAGGCCCAATACCTTTAGTCTCAGGTGAATCAATAAAATCGATCGAATCTTTTACATACATAAGAAAAGAGATAAATTTTAATGAAAAGGATTTGAAAATTCACATAGCTAAAGCCTGGGCCACCTTGAATAAAATGGATGTAATCTGGATATCTGATCTACCAGACAACCTCAAGCGGAGATTCTTTCGAGCCACTCTAGAGGCAGTGTTAATGTATAGTACCACTGCTTAGACATTAACTATAATCCTATAGCCGAAGCTTGATGGAACCTATACTCAGATGTAAGGTGCCACTCCCTGGACATTAACTGAAACCCTACAGTCTAAGCTTGATAAAACCTACACGCGGATGCTGAGAGCTATACTTAATATCTTCTGGAGAAAACATCCAAGTAAATCACAGCTCTATGGACACATCCCTGATATTTCTACAATCTTACGCGAAAGAAGAATGCTCTTTGTAGGAGATTGCTAGCGAGCAAAACAAGAACTCGCCAGTGACCTACTGCTCTGGACACCTAGCCATGGAGCAAGACGTGTTGGTCGCCCAGCATCCAGCTACATTAACCAGATATGTTATGACGCAGAATGCTATCCTGGTGACGTTCTGACCTTGATACAGGACTGTGATAGTTGGTGTGATCGACTCATGAATGTCCGAGCTGGCACAATCGAATAAAAATAAAATAAAACAGTGTAAATAAAGCAACTAAAATTAAGATGAAAGTAATACTTTGCAAAAATTTAATTTAAAGCTGAGCATCCTTGTATCGTTAACGTTTTTCACTGTAAATTTGTATCTGAAATTTTGTTGCATTTCTCTAACTCCCTTACATCTACGAAACTGACTTCATAGTCAAAATTATTATTTTTCTGCAGAAGTCTCTTCTGGGGACGAAATGCTTTATTTTTATTTTATCATCTATCTATCTATCTATCTATCGATCGATCGATCTATCAAGATAGATAGATATCTATCTATCTATCTATCTATCGATCGATCGATCGATCGATCTATCAAGATAGATAGATAGATAGATAGATAGATAGATAGATAGATAGATAGATATGAAGAGTTTTTTTTGTTTTTTTGTACAGTAAGGTTCCCCCTTTACAAGGCCCGGAGATCCATCGAGGTAGAGGGTTAACATAGAAGGACATTTGTGTGTATAGGAGTGGCAGTAGATAGATAGATAGATAGATAGATAGATAGATAGATAGATACTTTGAGAAAAACAAAAATTGTCATATTTACTCGTCAATAACTTGTCTTTTTTGCCTCTCCGCTTCACGCAGATGATTGTAGAAACAGCAACGGGAAATCAGTTTAGAATACAATGACTTAAATCTCTTTTCGTGCAATGAGAAATTCTTCAGATGCTTTTTCTCATTCTGAAAATAGACAAGGAAAAAAAAAAAAATATATATATATATATATATATATACACGCGTGCGCAGATACACAAACAATGAAAGAAGAAGAAAAAGTCAACCTTACACCAAGGAAAAGTGCATATTTTTAACTCTATATAAAAGGCAATTGCTGGTATTTACTGACGAGTAGACGGAGCAATTGCTGGTGTTTCCGTATACGAAACGAATAGTCGAGATGCTGAATTTTAGATTTGTATTAATCCTATATATATATATATATATATATATATATATATATATATATATATATATATATATATTTAAAGTCATTTTTATGTTTAACATTCTTTTTATAGATACAAGTATTTAAGTAAATGCTCTGTTTATTATAAACAGTATTAAATAACATTTACCGGTCTGAATTTCCGAGAAATTTTCATACAAAATATTCGTCCTCCGACAGGATTCGAACCGGTATCCTATACGGAATCGTCATATAGCCTGACGTGCCTTAACCGATTCGGCCACTGAGGAACGTTCGGTTGGCAAGGTCGAATTCACTGCTTATAAACTTCAATCTTCCATGAATCTCTCACGTACATTCATAACTGCTCATGGCGTATCAAATGTAGACAAATGACGTAACACATTAGGAAAAGGACAAAGTCCGACAATTATTTAAAGACATTTTTATGTGTAGATATGTAGAAAAATAAGAAAGAACACGTTAGGTAAATAATCCGGAGTTCTTTAGTATTTTTGTTTTTATTTAACAAAAAACAGTGCTCCATACAGAAGTAGAGCTTAAATTATAATTATTTTTAAAAAAAATATGATTCCTTCGCAACATAAGAGTTCTCATGTTTCAAAAACGAGAGCCGAAAACCTGAATATAATTGTTAAAATTAAATTGAATTAAAGTATCAAGCCCTGTTTCATACTCAAACGAAAATTTAGGAATAACCAATCTTGAAATTTTTACGCATCTTTATAAGCATGGTCATTTGCAAAATTAATTACTATGGAAACGGCTGGGGCGACCATTTTGATAAGGGGCCTAAGAGTTAATTTGTATCCACATATCAGTGACCTTTGGAAAAAGGTCAAGCCGAGGCAGGACCGGGGTGTCCATTTCAAAGCGAATAATGGCAATCATGTATGCACATCGTCTGGTCAGTCACAGTGAAAGATAGCTGTTGGCACCATAAACAGGGTTTGATACTTTAATTCAATTTAATTTTAACAATTATATTGAGGTTTTCGGCTCTTGTTTTTGAAACATGAGAACACTTATGTAGCGAAGGAATCTTTTTTTTTTTAAATAATTATAATATATATGTGTGTGTGTGTGTGTATGTGTGTGTGGAGAAAGAGAGGGTCCGATGAATAAATTGTTGTCTAAATTGCGCAAAAGTGAAAATAACACTGGCATTTCATATTAACAGATATATTTACCAAAATTGCATAAAAATATCTTGAAATACTAAATTGTAAATTTATTCAATAAAATCGCCATTGACCTCAACCCCGGCCACTCAGACTCTTCAGGGCCGTCTCCTTGATTAAGTTGGTGAATGCTGCCATAAATTTTGCTGTTAGTTCATTACTCGGGTAAGAAGGAGATTTTATGGTCTCTCGCTCAACTGTGCCCTACACATAATAATCAAGAGGGTTACAGTTTGGAGAGTTAGGTGGCCGGATGTAAGCGGTGATGTGGTCGCAGAAACTGTCTAAAAGCCATGACTGGGTTCTCCTGCTTGTGTGGCATAGTGAAGAGTCTTGTTGCCAGACATAGGGTCATCCAGTCGTCACCCTCTTGACTCAGAGCAACACTACTTCCTCAGGGCGCTCGATATAAACATTCGTGTTGAGTCTGAGGCCCTCCCAACAAATTCGGGAATTATTTTCTTATCAGTACGAACAAAGTCAGTTTTACCGAGCTGCCGTACATTCGTAATCACTATTAGACTCATCCAACTCTTTCCAAATCCTCTGCACTCTGCTCAAATTGACACCCAAACACTCTGATTCCAGCATGTATACCAAGCAGTACAGCATACCGTTTCCAAATATCTAGCCGACTGAATTGCGTCATGGTCCTCTTTTTTTCACAGACGTTTCCCAACTGACCCTACTATGCTGTGCAATCGACAAAATCAAAAACTAACAATGCGCATGCGTGAAATTTAAAATATAAATATGCGAATTTACTCATAGCACCCCCCCTCTCTCTCTCTCTCCCTCTCTCTCTTCATGTATATATATCTTCATGCATATATATATATATATATATATATATATATATATATATATATATATATATATATATATATATATACATGAAGATCCAGAGAGAAATAAAATCTCTGTTGAAATAAAATATAACTCATAGAAACTTAAAGTGGTTTGTTTTTTATTTAAATTAAATTATTCGCTCTGACTTAACATTGAGCTCACTGGATTTCATCCTCCTTGGAATTATCCATACGGATTACCAAGATTTTCGTTACTTATATACACACACACACATACACATATATATATATATATATATATATATATATATATATATAGAGAGAGAGAGAGAGAGAGAGAGAGAGAGAGAGAGAGACTTAAGACCAACGAAGGGTCTTTGTTTAAGATTTTATATTTATTTACTTTTTGTATGTTTCAGAACAAAACGTTTTTCCAATTTCCGAGGAAAATCTCGTCGTAAATTTTCTAATGTCTTAAATGTTTTCGACTTGATGAAAAAGTGTTACTTTTCTGTTGATAAAATGTCTCTGTGTGTATCCATAAGCAAAGAGACGTTTATGTTTAACATTTCTCAGGAAATGCGGAAAAAAGGCCAGAACCCCAAAAAAAGTAAATTGAAAAATCCTACAAATGAACATTTTCGTTTTAAACCGAATCTACAAAAAATGATAAACTGCCACATACAGTCTCTCTCTCTCCCTCCCTCTCTCTCTCGCTGTATATATATATATATATATATATATATATATATATATATATATATATATATATATATATATATATATATATATAAAACACAGAGGCTTCATTAAAACAGAAAATCTAAATTTTTACGAGTTAAAACTAGTTATTATTATTATTTCATTGATTTCTATTGCATATTTCCTTCCGGGTCCCAACCAGAGAGCTGAGGAGATAAATTGCTTTATGATATTTTTCACTGAACATTTAAAACAAAAAACAAAACTAAGATTATTATTATTTCTCTTACCAGTGATAGTTGTCGCGATATTGGTAATCAATTGAGCAAATTGAAGTCTTGATATATCTATTTAATAAATCTTATTCATTATATATATATATATATATATATATATATATATATATATATATATATATATATATATATGTGTATGTATATATATATATATGTATATATATATATATATATGTATGTATATATATATGTATATATATATATATATATGTATGTATATATATATATATATATGTATATATATATATATATCCAAACTCCCTAACGTATTCAAACAAATACGCACACCTATAAATAAAATATTTTTTTTAAATTCGAGTAACTTAAAAATTTTCAATAAAAACAAAGAAATATATGAAACAACCTTAAGAAAGGGTGGTTATTCAAGTAAACTAGAATATAAAACGAAAACAATTCAAAAACAACTGAAAAAAGAAACACAATTTGGTTCACTTTACCTACAGCAATAAAATAAAAACAAAAATAGGGAAAATATTCTTCAAAATAATTGACAAACACTTCCCTGAATACAGAAAATTATGGAAATTATCAATAAAAATTTAATCAAAATTAATTTCACCTGCATTGATAACATGGAGAAAATAATAACTAAACACAATAAAAAATACTCAACAAAACCAATAACAATTATAACAACAATAACAATAACAGTCATCAAAATAACACTATCAAATGTAACTGAAGAAACAAAGAAAATGTTTAACCACTAACATAATATACAAAGCTATCGTAACTAATAATATTAACACAGACAAAAAAAAGTGTATAAGAAAAAAAAAAGAGAAAAAAAGGCTAAGGAGTGAGTGTAAAGTGAGGAAAAAACGAGGAAAATGACAAATAATCACGATTTTACCCCAACCAAGGCGGAAATGCCACTAATGCGCAGGGTGTACGGAGAGTGAAAATTAAAGAAAAGACTGGATATGTGGAGGATTGAGAAAAAGACAAAAGATGAATTTAAAGATTTAAAGAGACAGACGGCGATTAATGTCGCATTTAGATTTGTGAAGATTGCAGTTATCAGGGGGGAGCAAGAAATACAAAGGAAGTTCCACAGTTGGGAAGTGCGAGAAAAGAAATTGTTGGAGATCCTCATTGGATACTTTCGGCCTTTTGTCACGTGTAAGCTATACTTTTCTTTTAATCATTTCACCCCAAGCAAGGCGAGAATATCAACTGCGCGCAGTGGGGTACAGGGAGTGAAAGGCTGGGTATGGGGAGGATTGAGGAAAAGACAGAAGATGAGCGGGATTTAAAGAGGCAGATGGCGATTGATGTTGCATTTAAACTAGTGAAGATTGCAGTTATCAAGGGGAACAAGAAATACAAAGGGAGTTCCACGGTTGGGAAGTGCGAGAAAAGAAATTTTTGGGAAATCCTCACTGGGTGCTTCATACTTTCGGCCTTGTGCCACATTCTCCACAGTTGAAGTGTACGAGACAGTTGAATGGCTGTTTTATTGCTATTCTTTGTACTATTGTTCACCTAATTCAAGGGCCAAGAGCTACTAGACAGAGTGTTATTTAATGAGGTTGTTTCAAGGGCCGAATGACAGGAAGTAAGATATGCATAGTATGAGTATATGTGGAATAGATAACAGTTGAACTTAAGAAATTTATTATCGTATTGATCGAAGAAGCATCCTCTCCGGTGACTAATCCATAAAGTAACTTTTCAGGGGAAGAGGCAGTTTGAGTGAAACTTCTTCCTTATGAATGGAATACAGAGGGCATCGACAAAAAGTAGATTTAGAAATCATTTTTTATTGTTGTTGTTTTTACAATAGTTTCGTTTATTCTTGCTGTTTGTGTTGTTGTTGTTGTGGTGATGGCCGTCTATTTTAGGATATGTATCTCTATTGTTTATTTGAGTTCAAGTTTGTTGTTTATCAATGAAGTAAAACAAAGGCGAAGTAACAGATCTATGAACAAAGTCCATATGAATTCTGGCGGAAATCATATTCGATAAACTGATCAGAAATTACGCAGTGAGAATTGTCATATAAAAGTATATATAAAATTGATATAATCCCACATAATTAAGCTTACATACGATATTCTTATGGGCTTCAATGAAATTCTCTATGGGCTTAAATGAGATTAGCATACGTTTAGGGATTATGGTAAATTACATGATTATAATTTACTGTATATATATATATATATATATATATATATATATATATATATAGCTAACCGGTTAGCTAGCCCGTTTTTCATTTTGACTTTTTATTATCATCATGAATGGTCATAACAATATTAATTTTTGTCTGTTTATGGCAGTGATAAAGTTTTGTCCCACTAAACATATCTTTAAACACACACACACACACACACACATATATATATATATATATATATATGAAGAAATTTAGTCTTAAGATGTGCTATATTTAGGGGATAAAGTCCTCAATATCAGAGATAGAGCGTGTGTAAATATAAAAGTGAACATACAAGTCAACAGTCAAGTGTTGACTTCTATGTTCACTTTTATATTTACATACATATATATATATATTTATATATATATATATATATATATATATATATATTAAAAAAGAGAGAAAGAATTAACAGGAGATAACTGATAACTGACATCCATTAGACATGGCACGTGGAACTAGAATAGTCTACCCCAGTGAGCGAAATAAAGGGTTCAGTTCGACATTCCAACCACCTAAAGAAGGCCGGAGCGTACAGCGGCCGAAACGTTGGAATAAATATGGCAACAAAGATGGGGACAATAGTCCGAAGAATGTAAATAGTATACATAATACCTCATCTCAGAAATATAGACAAATACTGTTCTAAACTAGTAATTGTGCAAGGTAAGTAGAGATTTACTTGATCCTCCACTGAATCAGGTTGTTACACAAAGTCGATTTTTAACGTGGGGACCCAAGTGTTCCCACTAGGGCCGCTGGTCCAAGCTGGTCTTAGCTGATCAAAGCCTGTCCAAGCTGGTGAGAGGTTGTCTAAGCTGGTCTTAGCTGATCATAGCTTGTACAAGTGGTCAGAGCTCGTCTAAGCTAGTTATAGCCGTGATAACCCCTCACCTGTGCCAGTTAAATATACTACTTACCTGGCACAGGAGTTAGCCATTAGCTAATAAAGGTTTACTGAGGCGTGTTTAACGTCTCTGTACTGTAGGTGGAGCTATGATTCTCCTCCTTTTAGAAGGCGCTCAGTCCCGGGGATTCCAACCCTACGGCTGCACCTTCCTCCTCGCGCTGAAGAGGTTGGGTCGGCATAACATCGATGACAGCATGACAGTGGCCACAGAAGCTGGGCAATAAACAATTTTTTGTCGTTGGCTCATATGCATAATTATGCGTATGGTGCTCCCCATGTTAAAAAAGACCTTGTGTTACATCCAGCCTCGATGGAGAGGCCGACCAAATATACTTACTAAGAGCGATACTAGTGAACTTGAGAAACCGATTTTCCTTACGAGGAAAATGTTATCATTTTCAACCGATGGCAATGCTAACCTCTCAGTCAAAGGAGGCCAGATCTTTTCGTATAAGGAAACAGTTAATCTCAGCTTTACAATTGCCATCAGCATTCCGAGAATCAACGCTGTACTGATCTTTAGCTACTACTGAGGAGAAATAGTTTACTCGTAAAAAAAAATAGGTATTTTTTACGACTATATTTTATCAATTAGCGTTCATTATCCATCAGTGCCATGCGTGATACACGCTTAGGCGATCATATATCTTTTGATACTTGACTGACGAGGCAGATTTTTTCCCGCAGTAGGTTGCCATTTCTTTCTGCGGTAGACGAGCTGCTATCCAAAGCTATAGAAACCAGTCTGCCCTGCTATTTACCCATAGCTGGGGGAGAAGAAAGGGATTCATACTTTTCACAAGGGTATTAGCACGTAAGTGAATGTAATGTATTCGACTGGAATTCGAACTTGTTGGAGTTTTTGGGTACTTTGGTGTACTAGTGACCCAGCCAAAATGAGCTGACTCATTTTATAGTTCACCAATAGAAGATTAACCAATCAGAAGGCTCAAAATATTCAATACGACGTGTATAAAGGCAGCCATGTTTTTTCTGGTATATTCACTGCCACCCTTTCATTACTGAACAGCTGCTGGTGCTATTGGCGCTATAGTCAGATTCAGTAGAGTGTCTGACTCGTGAGTGTTAATCTTTAACGTTGTTTCATTGAACAGATTACGTACTGCGCTGGATTCTATATTCATAGACTTGGTGAACATGGTCAACAGAACTCGGCTCCGATTCCTCAACCGGATCCGCTATTCATTATTCCACCGTACCTTCCTGTAGGCACGATGTTAGTCAAAATAAAAATTGATTTTCTATCATTTTTCAGATGGGATCCTTGTTCATAATATAAATACAGGCTCAAATCGATCCCTGATTTTTTTAAAAACGTTATCTTTACTTTTTTTTTTATTTGTAAACGTCAAAACTGTCGTAATTGATATCACGTTTATATGATAATAATTTGTACAAACAAAGACTGTAATTTGCCACGTTTTAAAAAAAATGTTATGACCTTTCAGGTCGTAGGTGATCATGGCTCTCCACAGAATACTTTTTTCTTCATTGTCTGGGAATTGTCATGACTTCTTGGAAATGAGAGTGGACTAAATTCCCGTTGCCTTCTCCACGTTTTGAATTCACAATCGTCTGGCTACTACGCGGATCTATATAGAAAGATTCAGAAAAATATTCTTCTCACCTTGACTTTACGGTCTTTGAGACGATATTCTTCTCTCAAGAACTGAAGCTCTTGTTTCCTTTTTAGAATATTCCTGGACAAACTCTTAATGACGGCAGTACCAATATCAATTTCTGGAGAAAAAAAAGAATTAAACTCAAAACATAATCGATAAATACCAGAAAATCTGTAATACAGGGTGTGGCAGAAATACCGGCAACATTTTAAATTTTGTCACCTGTGTGGTGCTAGTTGACTTTGGCAAGTGGAAATGGTGTCTTCATCTCACTAATGTCGTACTATGTTTTTATTATCATGAGTTGGACCGGTGGACACCGTGGTTTTGCATTTGGAATTTTTTTTTTTTTTTTTAAGACAGGTGAATCTGAGATATTTTCGTGGTCATTTCATGCTACGTCGAAATAATGCTGTTTCGGATAGAAAATCGATACGACTATGGTTTGAAAATTTCAGGGCGACAGACTCATCGCTTAAAAGAAAATTCACCAGAAAACCTCGAACTTTCGGATCATGGATGTTATATAGGAATAAAGAGTCACTGCTGGCACTTGGTTTTGAACGTAGATCGCCAGTAAACAAACACATGCGATATCATTATTCATTAGGTAGATCACGTGACCATAGCAGAAACGCAAATAAGTGATTTACCAAGCGTAGCTTAGATGTGGCACAAGGACGAATGTATGGGGCACCCTGTGAGAATCGAACTCACTAAAGTTAACTGTTCTAGCGAGACAAGCTTGCCAACCACTATACCGCCTCGATGTGCCCAAACATTTATTGATTTTCCAAGCGTAGCTTAGATGTGGCACAAGGCCGAATGTATTGGGCACCCTGTGAGAATCGATCTCACTACTCAGTGATAACTGTTCTAGCGAGACAAGCTTGCTAACCACTATACCGCCTCGATGTGTCCAATGTGACTTTCCAAGTGTAACTTAGATGTGGCACAAGGCAGAAAGTAGGAGGCACCCAGTGAGGATCCAACTCACTACTCAGTCGTAATTGTTGCTAGCGAGACAAGCTTGCTAACCATTACACCGCCTCAAGGAGACAAACATTTAGTGATTTCCCAAGCGTAGCTTAGATGCGGCACAAGGACGAATGTATGGGGCACCCAGTGAGAATCGAACTCACTACTCAGTGGTAACTGTTCTAGCGAGACAAGCTTTCTAACCATTAGACCGCCTCGAGGATCCCAAACATTTAGTGATTTTCCAAGTGTAGCTTAGATATTGTGCACAAGGCCGAATGTAATTGGGCACCCAGTGAGAATCGAACTCACTACTCAGTGGTAACTGTTCTAGCGAGACAAGCTTTCTAACCATTAGACCGCCTCGAGGATCCCAAACATTTAGTGATTTTCCAAGTGTAGCTTAGATATTGTGCACAAGGCCGAATGTATGGGGCACCCAGTGAGAATCGATCTCACTACTCAGTGATAACTGTTCTAGCGAGACAAGCTTGCTGACCACTACACCGCCTCGAGATGCCCAATGTGACATTCCAAGCGTAGCTTAGATGTGGCACAAGGCCGAAAGTGTGGGTCACCCAGTGAGGATCCAACTCATTACGAAGTCGTAATTGTCTTAGTGAGACAAGCTTGCTAACCAATACACCGCCGTGAGGATCCCGAAGCGGAAACGCATATATAGAGGAAGTCGTGTGGCGTCTAGTTGTGTTCACTATTCTAATTTATCCTTCCTTATTGTATTCACTATTTCTCCTCTATCCTCTGCACTATTCGGACTGCTATTCTCTTACTATACGAAATACTATTACTACGAGTATTAGTCTAAGACGTCTGATACGAGTAATATTCATCGGCCTATTATAATTGGTATCCGCGATTACAAAGTATCTACTAACTTAGCATTACGAAGTATCCAGCAAGTATACGTTGTCATAATGGCGACAAAGGGTCGTTTTGACGACATACCAATGGAAAACTGTGGAAATCGTCGTCTACAACAGCGTATGGTGAACACAGGCCACCATTTGGAGGATGTAATTTTTAAAATGGAATGAATAAAAGCCGTAGCCCTTTGTTTAAACCGGGAGTCGGCAACCTAAGGTTAGCGTCCCACACGTGGCACGCCAAACAATATCCAATGGCACGCTGCCACAAATACATCACGAAGTTCGAACCAATAACTACTACAACGCAAAGATATTTAGCTGTTTAAATTTTAATGTATACTAAAGTATATATACTATATATTACTATGTAAAATATTTACTATGTAAATATATTACTATGTAAAATATTTACTATGTAAAATATTTACTATGTAAATATATTACTATGTAAAATATTTACTATGTAAATATGTTACTATGTAAAATATTTACTATGTAAAATATTTACTATGTAAATATATTACTATGTAAAATATTTACTATGTAAAATATATTGTATAACAGGTATATTGACTTTGACTTGTATAAAAATATGTATGTTTTTGGCATATTTTACTGCTGAAATGTTTTAGATTTAACAGTAAACTCTATGCTAATAATTTCTTCTATCGATCCTATCGCTTGTGCTACAACTCTCTTCCGTATACTTGCTTCCCAGTCAACTTTAATCATCAAAAATTTAAATGCAATGCCATTTGTTATCTTCTGTCTTCTTAATTCTTGTTCTTTATTCTTAGTAGTATATATTTCTCATCTTTTGTCCTCTTGTTGTTGTTGTTATCACGGAGTTTCAGCCACAGACACAATACCGTTGGTTTGTGAATTTGATGAAATACTAATTGTGAGTCCAATGTCTCCGCCAGGTAGTGTGTACTTGGATTCAGTGGAAATAAGAGCAATAGAAACTAAACGAGATATCTCGAGACATGAGCAGTGGAACGAGAACAGTCTAACACCGTAAATTAATTAAAGAGTTCAGTTCGGAATTACCTGTAGGTGACCCGGGTCGACATGCACAGCAATACTTACTTATAGTATAATTAAGAACAATATATTTTATAGCAAAATGACCAAAAATACATTTTATCTGTAGTTGAAACCATAAAACTATGTTAAAATATTTAGATACCGGCAAGTACTGCATTGTTTGATTTTAATTCTTACGTATCTCTTGTTCTGTTGATACGTGATCTCATGAGTTTAAAGTGTTTTTATTTATGAAGATAGTCCGTATGAATTGGCAAAAATATATTACTGGTAATATTTTTTTTTACTATGAAAATGTATTGCTGGTACTTTTACTATAAAATCCAACATGTAACATCTGTAAGGGCACAATGGCCGAAACGTTGTGATGACAACAATTGAGGGCAATATTCCTAATGTAAATCGTATAAATAATTCATGGAAATAGTTTTTTTTTAAGTATCTCACTTAAAAAATATTTATTTTGAGATTTATTTCTTCGCGATTGTTTTATGATCTAAAAGTTTAAACCATTCCTCACCCGTATTTATTCTACCCCCTGTTTATAAAACTTTCTCTTTAACGACTTTATTATATTTTCTGATTATTTCACCTCCAATTTATTACGATTCCACTTTTAATTGGCACATGTGTGTATATACTTATCAGTCACGCATACTTATTTCCCCTATTTGAAATACCATAAGATATTCCACTCTTACGGTAACATGAAGTAATACCCGCTGCCAATAAGCGAACATGCCTTATGTTAAGAACATAAACAAATATTCCATTAGTAGTTAGGGGCGAGTGCAAATAAGTTCTTTCTTATATGTAGCTATATGGTAGTTTCGATAAAATAAATTAGTCTAGCTAATACATAACGAAAGAAGCCTTCCAGAAACTAAACAAAGTAAAAACAAAATAAAAATTCGTTATAAACAAAGAAAAGAGTGTTGAACTATCACATAATATAATTCCTCCTATATGTCAGTGACTGTGGAAGAACTTCCCCACGGATGAAGAGGAGACTTGAAGTAAAAGAAATGCAGATCTACAGAAGGATGCTGAGAATACCATGTACTGAACACGTGCGTAATGAAGAGGAGCATGAAACGGAAAGGATAGTAAGGGGACAAACACTGATTAGCGCTACAAAGGATAGGAAGTAGTGGAGAGCCATGATCATGGAGCCATGGAACACGCGACAGAGAAGAATTAGCTAGTAGAATACCCAAAAATATATTGACGACAATCTCGCAGTTTTCCCGCGATAAACCGGAATTTGGTTCCCCACCGACGACGCGCTGTTCTTCATTTTTACTTTTTATATTAGTGCCTAAATAAGTATGAGGGGCAAGTAAACAGAAAGTCTAGCAGAATGTTACTACTGTACGAGGTATGATTAAAAAGTACTTGGTCTGTTGCTATTGTAACAGAGCAAAACAAGCAAAGTGAGGTCGCTTGGCACAGATTGACCTTGGACGTTTCACACATAAACAGTAAGTTATAACGTTCTCACTCACTTCCCTTGTTTATAGCAGTGCCTGGAAAGTGTGGTCGTCTCTGTCAGTAACCATATATTGTGCAGCAGTTTTTCACCAAGAACAACATTCCCCAGGATCATTTATCCGGAGTGGTAGCACGTGTTAGAGCAAATAGTGAACGCCACAAATACTTTAAAAGTATAGAAATATATTTCTATGGCAAAAATATCAGTAATACTTACTTATAGTATAATTAAGAACAATATATTTTATAGCAAAATGACCAAAAATACATTTTATCTGTAGTTGAAGCCATAAAATATATATTAAAATATTTAGATACCGGCAAGTAAGTACTGCATTGTTTGCTTTTAATTCTCACGTATCTCTTGTTCTGAATTACTGTAGTTTGGGTTGATAGGTGATCTCATGAATTCAAAGTGGATTTTTTTATGAAGATAGTCTGTGTGAAATGACAAAAAATATATTGATAATATATATTTTTTTACAAAAATGTATTGCTGGTAATTTTTTTTTTTTTACAAAAATTACTTATTACTGATATTTTTACTAAATTGCGAAATTCCAATTCAGTCTTAATCAAAATTTTCTGTAACATGAGCTATTGAAAGAGAGTTGTGTCTCTTTAATTGACAAACTGTGATACTCGCATATACTATATAGAAAAACTAATGTTTACGTCTAACAATTTCAACAGTAAAACGATGAGACCTAACTGCTAGTCTAGTCTTCTTTTTCTATATGTTGTATCCCTTCAGGGAGTTGGTGATCATGGCTCTCCACAATTTCCTGTGCTTTTAACTCTTAGTATTTTCTCTATCTCTCCTAATCTGTGTTCTGCCAAACATTTGCACAGGCGCGTTGAGTCTGGTATGAAAAAACAATGTTCTAATGGTGGAAAAATTGGGTGCTAAAATGTTTGAAATTGCAGGTTTTAACTGTTATCTTTCTAATCATTCACACTACATTCTCCATATACTGACGAAATCCTCCATTTTCTTGGGCTTGAGTGGCTTTTATTAAAACTAAATATTCCTAGTGCTACTTGTCAGAAAGAAAAACAGAATAATAACCCAAAACAGATAGATGAGTTAAAATTTAGTACACAGAAAATGATATATATGAAATAAACAATATCAACAACAAAAAAACTGAAATATGAACAGAATTGGATAGAAATGGAGTTAGATGGAAAGAGCAAACTATTCACTGCATGAAAACATAATTCATGGTCGTTAGCAAAAGAGGTAAGTGAAAGACACGAGTTACATATCGGGGACGTCTAAATCAAGCAGATATACGAATTTACATCGGAATACCAAAAAATGTATTTCACAAACTAAGCAAAATATTCAGAGATAAAATAAAACGCCGTTCAAAACTAATAAAAGTGTACTGATGTGCTACGTAATATCTACTCTCCTATATGACTGAATGCTGGACATCTTCTCGCGAAGTGGCTGAAAATACCAGAGACATATCATGTTAACATCGAGAAAGTTTCAAGGAGAATAACTAGAAGGGTAATGATCAGACAGAGAGAGCTGTAATTGTTGGGACACAATGTGAGGACAGAAGACTTGGAGAATTTAGCACTCACGAGAAAAATTGAAGGCAAAAGAAACATGGAAACTGAGTTATCAAATTAAACGGTTCCAGTGAATGTATGACACACCATGACAGAGTGACGGTAAAAAGGCAAAAGTTACTGGGATGCCGGGAGCCGTGATCTCTTGACACAGATAGATAATTGAAGTGTAAGGGATATATATATATATATATATATATATATATATATATATATATATATATATATATATATATATATATATACTCACCTGGTATGCCAGTATTTGTTAAATCATTCAAAGTGAACATTTCATAGATTGCCTCGGCATCGTCATAAAATCCTGTACATGTCGCCATAATCCTGAAGTAGATGAACTTGATTTCTTCCTTAACAATCACTACGATTGCTCTGACGTTGTGTCGATAACAGATACGCTTCTTTCTCTATTTGCCTTATATAGGCGTCAGGTGGAAGTATTTATGCGATCTTTGGCCGATAAAGGCAGTTCCATATTTTTAAATTTTAGCAACACACTGTGCGTTTTCCGCTGTTTAAACAGTAATTTGAAAGTGTGAATTTCAATCAATTCATGCACTTTGAACATTTAATTCTCCCAACTGAAACTTTATATTTATCGCCATTACTCATATATATATATATATATATATATATATATATATATATATATATATATATATATATATATATATATAATAAAAAGAAAGAACAGTAAGATATATAATCCGGTGTTCTTATTGATATTTTTTATTTTTTACAAAACAGGGCTCAATGTAAATTTACAGAGTATAAATATGATAAATTAACTGATTTAAAATATGTTTTCTTCGCTACACAGGAATAACCATGTTTCAAAAACAGAAGTTAAAAACTTCAAATTTAATTATATAATTAAATTAAAAGCATTAGTTCAGTTACATCTTCAAGCGAATTTTGGAATAACTTATTTTTAACTTTACTTATTTATTTAAATTTATATGTGCCTTTAAAATTCAGTAAATTTTTGAAACATGGTTGTTACTGTGTAGCGAAGAAACCCAGTTAATTTATTATTATATATATATATATATATATATATATATATATATATATATATATATATATATATATATATATATATATATATATGAGTAATGGCGATAAATATAAAGTTATACATATATATGTGTGTGTGAGAGTGTGTGCGGGTGTGTATAAAAGTGGACACTGAGATAATGGCAAGCAGCGACAGTCTGTTTCATGGTTGAATGCAATCTTCTGGGCATGTGTTCAGGCGATGATCTGAAGAGTTCATTCAAGCATGAAACAGACTGTCGCCGCTTGCTACTGGCCTCAGTGTCCACTTTTAAATTTACATACACTCTATCCCTGAGCACTTTCACCGTTAAATATAGCATACCTTATAACTATATTTTTACAATACATACATATATATACATATATATATATATATATATATATATATAGAGAGAGAGAGAGAGAGAGAGAGAGAGATAGATAGATATTTCATACAGTTGGAATTAAGATATCATTAGTTTATCTTAATTATGTTCTTATGATCTTAATTCCAATTATATGAAATATTTTGTTCTATTTAATGAAAATAAACATTGAGCGCTCTTTGGGAGTCAGTTTTAAAATTTAATATTTAATATTTAAAATTCTATATTGTCTTAATAGGACTCGATTGGATTATACTAACGGTTTACGACCTATATATATATATATATATATATATATATATATATACTACTTTACTACCTATATATATATATATATATATATATATATATATATATATATATATATATATATATATATATATGCTACTTTACTACCTGTATATAATTCCAACTGTATGAAATATATATATATATATATATATATATATATATATATATATATATATCCTAGTTAACATTCGTGTCAGTCAGCTGTTGGCTTTCACGCTGGCCAATAGAATCTTCCTGCCTATTCGTGGCTGCCAGCTATATGCTCTCACTCTGGCCAATAGAAAATGGCCGCAAACTACATGTAAACTGTCGTAGAAGCATGAAAAAATCGATTATTTCCACTATCGATGGGAGTTGGAGCATGTGCATGTAAATTTTGGTGCAAATCCGTCGAAAATTGCGGCCGTGCATTCGTTACACACGCACGCACACATATCCTGCCTTTTATAGATAGAGAAGATACATTTTCAGCGCACTTCTTTTCGAATACATTCATATACTAAATTAATACTAGATTTTTATAATAAAATTATTTACAATTCTTTTCTATATTAAATTCATTTCCAATGGATTTTTATAGTAAAATCATTTTAAATTAACTTTTATACTAAATTATTTTTTTCTGTGCAATGCTTCAGTAAAATTATTTAAATTATATTCCGATTCATTTCCAATGAATTTCATTGTAAAACGCATTGGAAATAAATTGTAATTTTTTTTTATTTTAAATATTAATTCTAAATTGATGTTTAAAGTAAAAAGAATTTACTATTTATTTCCACTGTGCTTATAGATTTTTTTAATTATTTTTTTTTATTAATACGACAGATTTTTATCATTTTAGACGTTATTTTTTACTAGATACTCGTATTTGAGCAGGCACTCCGTTTATTTATTAAACTATATAATTATTTATTTTTACTTATCGCCCTAAATGTTCGAGAAATCTTAGTAAAGAAGCAATTTGCACTTTCTGACAGAATTTAACCCTGCGTCCCTGAGGGCAGCGAGAGAAAGTTCTCGAACATTCAAGCCGGTAGATAAAAATAAATAATTATATATTATATAGTTTAATAAATAAACGTAGCGTCTACTCAAATACGTGTATCTACAATGCTTATAATAGGTCTAGTCTATGATAAGGTAGGCTTTTATTCCTGACCTCTGACAATATCTTTTTTTCCTGATTACTGAATGTAGAAACAGGCTCAAAAAGATTTGGTTCCAAAACTGCAATGCTGACATATATTACCTCTTAATTGCATGTCTAGTTAATTATTACATATACGGCTTCTTGGCGGTAAGATGCGTAGTCAATGCTGTAATATACCGCCGCTAGTATATATTTAGTGTGTGTGTGTGTGTGTGTGTGTGTGTGTGTGTGTGTGTGTGTGTGTGTGTGTGTGTGTTTACATCATCCAAAGTGAATCTAAGTATAATACACAGACGTGCCAAAAGTTGTTGGGTACCAGTATGGGAAGGTAATGGTAGGTGGCGCAACCGTAATTTAACGTTATGGAAATACCCAGACCACAATCGGTTGAGCTCTGACATCTGATGAGTCAGTGTGAATACCAGCTAGTCTACACACGACAAGGTGACAGGAATTATCGGTGTTCGAAAGGACCATAGTATTCGGTGTCAGACGGATGGAAGATTCCATTTCTGAATTTGTCAAATTGACAACCCAAAATCTACGGTGATACTTGCGTGCCAGAAATACCCGATGGGAGGCATTACCGCCCTCCGTGTACAGCAGAGTGGTTGACCATGTGTTTTAATGACCATACGTATAGACTGTATCGACAGTAACAGACAAGTGGCACCCACTTCATCGATTCCAGATCACAAACAAATATATAAATAAATGCGAATGCCAGTACGTCACACTTTTTCAACTTTAGTCCTAAAAGTCGTAGCCCAACATGTCATTCCATTTTAGAACCAGGCCGACCCCGTGAGCAAATTAAAATCAATCCAGGCCGGATCCGGATCAGCAATCCTGAAATTTTGGTCTCCCAAGTATTCATTACGGCGATTGTTTTCGGCGTTTTTTTTTACGTTTTTTGCGACGAATTTTTGTACGATAACAATTTTTATAACTTGAAAATAAATTTGAGAATAATTGAAATTAATTGAAATAAAAATAATTGTTTGTACGGAAAGTAAGGACCTACATACATGAAGTTGACTTTAAATTAAGTGGCGACAGAAGAATTATCGATTAACTTTAAATGGTAAACTTAAGTATTAAATCAATACTTAAATGCAACGATCAATTTTGAGTTCTTCTGTAGTTTATTGTTGCCTATCGCATCCGGCAGCAGTATGCCTCGCAAAAAGAAATCTCCGTCAACAGAGGACCAGATTGCAATCAAAAGAGCCAAGGCTGAAGCGAGGAAAAGAAAGTCCCGTACAAATGAGAACCCAGATCAAACGGCAGCCAGGAGAGCTTCCAATGCTGAGAATATACAAAGACTTAGAGAGTCTCAAACTCCTAAACAAACCGAAAAACCAATCAAGAACCTTCCGCAGTAGCTAGCTTAAATGCTGCCTGATAGGGTGGCTTTTAAGCTAGTATACTAATATAACGCAGCGATCCTGTTTTTCTTTCCGGGGCCAATGTCCTGATGAAGAGAGTGCTATGCTGACGACATAGATATTCATAGTTAGTATAAAGATTATATACAACAGAAAATTAATATCCCCTAGAATGTATTCCCAGATAAACCTTTCCAAAACATAAATTATGATTTAGAATTGGAATGAAAGCAATTATTGTACGTAACCCTGAATCCATCATAAAATTCAGGATGTCAGGATGTGGAATTGGTAAATATTTAACACTTCAAATACCTCGATGTATGGATCAGTTAGCACATTTAGTATAGGAGATAAGGAAACAAGACAGAATAGGCTGTGATAGATGTAGTTCTGCCCAACACCGCAAATTTCTACAAAACCAAAACTGTAACCTGAGAATTGGAGTCAGGTTCCTAAATAACTTTGTCATTTCGTGATTGTCATATAGATGCCATCACCCGTTCAGAAATATAGGGCCATGGAGAACAGTTTCCAACAAGGTATCGTCCAGATTAGTAGGGGGAAGTTTTGTAATGGTATGCAGTATAGGGCCCGACTAAGCAAGTCAGTGAACCGTGACTGCAATATCGCACTTCTTCGTAACCTTTTGCCTTTATCCGTAGACCCAACGATAATGCAGGATGCTGTATCGTGACATCGGGCCGAAGAATGATGCGGTCACATAGTTCTTCCGACATGAGCCCAGTTGAACACTTATGGAGCGAAGTAGTGAAGTCGATTCCCACGCAGGATCCTTCAAAATCAAAATCAAATATCAAATAACTGTCGACAACTATCAAGACTTTATTTACACTACATATATTCGGACTATAGTCTTCACCCTTGTTGTTGTTATATTTTTCATATAGCCACTCAAAGTATAGGGTAAAGTTGTCGTAAGGGCGTACAGTGAGCGATCAATAGGTGCATATTATGAGGATATGTAGGATATACAACGCAGTATATTTGGGTGTGACGCAGACGGCATGGGCCTATGGAGAACAGTTTTCACCAAAGTATCGTGCAGATTAGTGGAGGGCGTCCGTAATGGTATGCAGTATAGGGCCCGACTAAGCAAGTCAGTGAACCGTTCAGAAATATCGCTATTTCTAAGATCATTTGTTAAAAATAGCTCTGAATGTAGCCTGTAGGTCCCAGTGAGGATCATCTTTGTTTGAACTTTGTAACCTGGTGCTACAGAATCACTAACAAAAAAAAACTGCACCAAATAACAGAAACCACATCACTTGACGACTTCACAACAGCAGCAACAACAAATATAACATGGCACTTGAACAGAAAATAATAACATCAACAAGATGTTCCACACTACTTCGGAAAAAAGGTTAGGAAGGAAACCCCCCATCAAAACTGGAAAGAGCGATAACATCTACTGGACTTGATAAATCTGTTTTCCTGAAACAAAACTGTTTCAAGAGAAAGATTTTATAAATTTCAGCAGACAGCGGCACTGTTGTTCGGTCAGTGAATGCCAAATGTTTCCTTATACCATTACTTTTATCATCGATATTTAATTCAGGATGTACCAAATGCATATCCAGTGAGTCAATTAAGCGTTGTTTAACATCCCTGAGATGCGGCAAAAGAAGATCTACCACGATCACACTGTTTTTCATGGCACCTAACCCTGATCTCCTGACATCGCTAAAACGACACCGGCGACTGTCAGTGTATAACATGAGTTAATGGTTCACTGTTCTATCAATCTGAGGCTGAATTTTTTCACTGTTTTTTACCCAGTACAAGGCCTAAGAGCCACTCAAAGTATAGAGTAAAGTTGTCGTAAGGGCGTACAGTGAGCGATCAAGAGGTGCATATTATGAGGATATGTAGGATATACAACGGTATGGTTGGGTTTTTTGGTGTGACGCAGACGGTATGGGGCCATGAAGAACAGTTTTCACCAAGGTATCGTGCAGATTAGTGGGGGAGGTTCCGTAATGGTATGCAGTATAGGGCCCGACTAAGCAAGTCAGTGAACCGTGACTGCAACATTGCACTTCTTCGTCAGCTTTTACCTTTATTCATAGACCCAATGATAATACAGGATGCTGTATCGTGACCTCGGGCCGAAGAATGGTGCGGTCACATAGTTGTTCCAACATGAGTTCGACTGAACACTTATGGAGAGAAGAAGTGAAGTCGATTCCCACGCAGGATCCGTCACCGCTGAATATCAAAAAAAAAGTCGTCAACTATCAAGACTTTATTTACACTACATACATTCGGACAATTGTTCTCATCCTTGTTGTTGTTATCACAAAGTTTCGGTCGTTGTGCTTTCCGGCCTTCCTCAGTTGTATATCGGTTCAGGAAACCTACAGGGAATACTGAATTGAACTCTTTATTTAATCTTCGCAGGTCGAGATAAAGATTAAATAAAGGGTTCGGTTCAGTATTCCGTGCAGGTTGCCCAGGTCGATATACACCTGAGGACGGCGGGAGAACACAACGGCCAAAACATTTTGGTAACCACAACAGAGGACAAAAGTCCATATATAAATAGCGTAAATAATGATAACTTCTCATCCCAGAAATTCAGGAAAAACTACTATGACTTCATGAATAAACATCTACTCAAATGCTTACAATACACTTGTGAAATCGATATATATATATATATATATATATATATATATATATATATATATATATATATGTATGTATACCAGATGTAACAAGATTCTCAAAATCGTGTAACAGCATGGAATAATTGTCAATCCCACAAAATGTTTAATGTCTAAAAAAAAAAACACTAAATTAAAAAAGTTTCTTTTTTTCCATATTTTCA
Source organism: Acanthosepion esculentum (assembly GCA_964036315.1). NCBI lineage: Eukaryota > Metazoa > Mollusca > Cephalopoda > Sepiida > Sepiidae > Acanthosepion > Acanthosepion esculentum. Next base: position 97,896,678 of record OZ038485.1, on the reverse strand, counting down.
GATAAGACGTTTAGCCATCTTGACACCATTTGTTGTAAGAATCACTGAAATACCCTTTGAGTTATCCAGCCAGAAGGAGAACAGGTTAAAATCGTTTTGTGTCTGTTCCACTGTCTTCCCAACTGAGCAATGGTGAGAGGACAAATATCATTCAGGCCTTCAGTAATGATACCAACAATCATTCCCTGGCTTTCATCTTCAAATCCATTGAAGAACCATCAAGAGAACTGTTTGAAAATTAGGGAACACTAAAGAGAAAAACTAGATTAGTGGGCCAGAACAGGAAGAGCGATCATCCTTTCAACTTAGAGCTAAAGAGATCAATTAGAAAAGACCCAACTCAATCCATAAGACGTTTCGTATGTGAAAGAAGAGTTTCAGCTATGGCAGTCCAAAGATCAGTGAAAATAGACTTAAAAATGAAATCGTACAATCTCTGAAGCGCCTTGTTCCTCCAGAACAAAAGATTAGAAGGTTGGCGGGCGAAGAATATCTTGAATAATTTGGAAAATGATCCTGGAACTTTATTCCAATACTCCATGAGCTTCCGATACTTAGCTATGTTTAATTAATGATGAACAAGCCATTTTCATTTATGATCGATTCCATTACGATTCTTCTGTTAAGCTTGAAGGGTGCTTATACATTCTTATTGCCAAAAGTAGAGTCCAACAGTGTTACAGAAAACTCGGATAATTCCAGTAAGGTATCTTTAATCATTTCTAAGTTACAACGGTTCAGAGCTTAATCTAACAATTGGTATTACACGATTTGGACAATTTTGATGTTACACCTGGTATATATATATATATAAACTGTTTGCGAAGATGTATTATCGCCATTTTATCATTAACTTCTATATCTGTTTTCTGTATGAATGATTCATTGTAATATATATATATATATATATATATATATATATATATATATATATATATATATATATATATATATATAATCTGTAGATCATCCTAAAGTAATTTACGTCAATAATGAGAATAAAAATACGTATATTATATACAAAGGGCAATCCGAAAGACTTGTCACCCCCTACTTCTAAGTAATGATAATAATAAAAATACGTATATTATATAGAGAGAGCAATCCGAAAGACTTGTCACCGCCTAATTCTAAGTAATCAGAATTTTTTAAAATACGTATATTATATATAGAGGGCAATCCGAAAGACTTGTCACCCTCTACTTCTAAGTAATGAGAATAGAAAAATACGTATATTATATATAGAGAGCAATCAGATAGACTTGTCACCCCCTACTTCTGAGAATAAAAAAAATACGTTTATTATATATAGAGAGCAATCAGATAGACTTGTCACCCCCTACTTCTAAGTAATGAGAATAAAAAAAATACGAATATTATATATAGAGGGCAATCAGATAGACTTGTCACCCTCTACCTCTAAGTAATGAGAATAAAAAATATGTATATTATATATAAAGGGCAAACAGAAAGACTTGTCACCACCTATTTCTAATTAATGAGAATAAAAAAATACGTATATTATATATAGATAGCAATCAGATATACTTGTCACACCCTACTTCTAAGAAAATAGAATAAAGAAAAATACGTATATTATATAGAGGGTAATCAGAAAGACTTGTCACCCCCTACCTCTAAGTAATGAGAATAAACAAATACGTATATTATATAGAGAGAGCAATCCGAAAGACTTGTCACCCCCTACCTCTAAGTAATGAGAATTAAAAAAATACGTATATTATATAGAGAGAGCAATCCGAAAGACTTGTCACCCCCTACCTCTAAGTAATGAGAATAAAAAAAAATACCTATATTATATATAGAGGGCAATCCGAAAGACTTGTCACCCCTACCTCTAAGTAATGAGAATAGAAAAATACGTATATTATATATAGAGGGCAATCCGAAAGTCTTGTCACCCCCTATCAAAAAGTAATGAGAACAATAGAAGAACAAGTAATACAGTTAGACAAAGCATATGTAATGGATTCAGTTTATTCACTTTCATTGACGTTGTCACACACCGAGAAGGTCTGTATGAACACCGTCATTTTTGTGGCACAAAATGATGCGACGCCATGTCCTGTGTGATATTTTACGAAGCTCTGCCTTATTGATTGTTGCAAGGGATGTCCGACCGGCGACCTTCAACTGATGCATATTCTGGTATTGTTCATGTGAAACTCTATCGTAACATTACCCCACAGAGCGTTGAAATAGAAAATTATATTATATAAGGCTGGCAATATATATATATAAACCAAACGGACATCATGCTAAACCAGAGTTAACTTTCGACCAACCCTTTTTCAAAGGTATACGTTGTCAAGCTTGAACCCAAACGAAGACGCACTCAATATAATGAATGAGGAGGGAAAGTTGGAACACGATTAAAAATTGATGGGGGGGAATGAAAATAGCAAGTTCCACAAGAGTATATAAAGGAAGACACTCACAATCCCTCCAATACTTTATACTCTTGTAGAACTTGCTATTTTCATTTCCACTGTTCAATTTTAATTGTGTGTAAATAAAATTTATCTTTTTAATCGTGGTCCAACTTTGAAAAGTTGTTGGTCGAATGGTACCTAAGGTATAGCATGACGTCCGTTTTGTTTAAATCTGTTTCATTTCTGTGGGTACAAATCACTTTACAGATATATATATATATATATATATATATATAACAAATTAATGGTCAGAGTTAGGCCAGGAAACGGTAGTATTAAAAAAAGTGCTCAATACGCATATAAAAGATAGAAAATTTAAGATGTAGAACTTTTAAGTGTAGAAAATCGGCTGATTTCCTAATTTTATATATGTATCGTGCACTGTTTTTTAAAAATAAAATCAAAAATACTAAAGAACTTCGGATTATTAACCTAACGGTTCTTTCCTATTTTTCTATATATTTGCACAAACACACACATATATATATATATATATATATATATATATGTGTGTGTGTGTATATCATTTGGAAAATCCGAAAAAGAATATTATTTACACAAGAAAGTAGCCGTCACCATTAGTTGGTTACATGGCTGCTGAGGTTTGGAAAAAACTATAGAGGCCATTTTCTGAAACAATATTAGCACTAAAATCTTTCACTGATACCTCGCATTTTTTACAAAATATATTTTTATTTTTTGTAAAATTGTGACTCCCATATGACCCTACACTGATTTGGGAGAGGCTGTCGTTAAGGAAGAAAATACAAAAACATAAAAGAAACAGTTCAGGATTGACATGTATTTAAATTTAATGTATGTTGTTTCGGGGGTCATATCTGTATCCATTATTGCAAACGTAAGAACGAGAATGTTATGGTTGATTTGGTTGGTTGGTTGTTTTGTTTTATGGCATATCAACCTCAGTGGGTCATTTAATGCCAACAACATTTTTTAAATAGATTCATAGCGACAGTTTGGTACAAAAAAAAAGGTGTGTATGTATACATATATATTTGACCCATTTTTTCAATTACTGATATTTTTTAGTACAATCCAACTTGCTTTAGGAAATTTACAATCTTGGATGGTTTTATTTTCGTAAAATTTCTTTTTAAATATTTTAAATTACTCACTCGATAATATTTTGTTCGCACTGTTTTGTATTCTGAGTTCCATACTCCATTTTTTTTCAACGAATGTATTTTGCTTGTATTACTGGTAATTTTTTTAAGTATTTCTGATAATAATTTTTCCTTCAAAAATTATTGCTGGTAATAAATTTTTATTACAAAGTATTTCTGCTATTAAAACCTATTTTTACGCTGGGTGTTAACTATTTGCCCATAGCTGGGACCCTAACTGGCGTTACCACCCCGGGTCAGGGTGGACATGGGAACCCCAGCAATTAAGAGGTGGTTCCACGCTCTTCAACACCTCCTGATCAGAGGCCTTGCTGTTGGACGTAGTTTATCGTCTTACCCAGGACGTGGTTGTAGTTTATCGGCATACCCAGGACGGGTTAAGGTTGATGGATATATATTTTTTTTAAAACACCTCAGAGATGTTTTAAGCAGTCTCTCACACATCTCAGGCGGAGAATGTAAGGTCCACGTATCGAACGAGACGCGTCTGGGACCACTCGCATACCGTATACTGGCCGAGAGTAATTGGCTAAATATGGAAATGGATAAAATATTATGTCATGAAGATTCAAGTTTCGGCGTCCACTTCATTACAGTATTTATGAACAAAAAATAGATAATACGCAAAATAATAACACAAGACGAAAAGGGTAAAAAAAATAAAAATATTAATCAAAATTCCATTCTGAATTTACGCAGATGATTTTTTTTTTTTTTTTAATTAAGAAATTTTTGTAACATGGGATGTGTAAAATAACTTAAAATTTAGGATTAAGAAAAAATAAATCTATATAGTTGCAAATATATCGTATTTCTGACATGCCAGGGTCAATTGACGATCATAACTCCCCCAAGAATAAAAGCTAAAGAAGCAGAATGCAGCTGTGCCTTTTCATTGGTTCGTGAATTGACGAATCAGTAATTAGAGAAGAACACAATATTTCCTAGGGAAAAAAGAGTTTCTTCTTTAAAACCTCCTCGGTGAGCATTCTATTTTTACCTCGATAGGAAGATGTGTGTCTGCAAATGCTAGGATTAGCGGATCTCTAACACACTTACTCATCTTCCCTGAGAAGTAGTCGGCAAGATTTTAGGGAAGACAATAAAAGTAACCAATACAGATATTATGCGGTGAGCTATTTTTAATGCTACAAAAAGAGAACTTTCAGTCATAGCAAAAGACGGTTAATTTGATTTTCAGAAAACAGCCGAGGAGACTAACGCAGCAATAGGATTGACTGCCAAACACCGGTCCGAATCATATATATATGACCGTAACAATGTCATGTTTTTAATCAGATTAGGGAGGGTTTCAAACTAACTTTTCCAAGAGATATCGAGGAGGTTGTCCTAAAACTATGATAGGCCCAGAATCTATGGGTCAGATTATGGATTTCCTCAACACCGGCATATCTTTCTCACCTACAAAACGCCAGTAAAACAGCTATAGCTCTTTGATTAGCTAATTTAAATGACTGAGGACTGGGATCGGCATCTAGGTTGACTAATCTTGCTTGCGGCCTATAGCATTTTTCTTGCTGATATGTTATTTGCAAGAGACTTTTAAACACTTGGTCAACCGAACTCCGCCTGGAATATGCAAGTGTGGGGAAAAACATATGATAGACACATATATCTCAACCGAGAGAGAAGGGAGTCTGATATGTCCTCAAAAGATCATGGAGGCTATTGAAAAGATTTCACTTTTTTTTTCAGCATATTTTAAACGTCATTTGTAACTAAATTTTTTTAAGCTAAAAACCATGCAACTGTTTGCTCGAAGACATTTTAAAATGGCTGCTCTGCCTCCCAGTACGCATTCGTTTCGCACCCGTGCGTACCGCAGACAGCCAGATAAACGCTTTACAGCAATCAAAACTCTGAAGACAAAGTCCTGTTCATCCCCAAGTTTGTTGAAAGCCAAAAGATAAAAAAAGAGGTGAAAAAAGAATATGACAAAGGCAGTCGGTGTCTCAACATAGCAGTAACACTGTGGGTCGAAATGGGTAAGGATGGAAGCAAATAATTTGCTTACATTTACATGTTATAATATTTGCAGCCCAAAGAAAGGAAGAAAGTTACATGAAGTTACAATTTTAGAACAGTGTGTAAACATTATTTACATTATTCGAACTATTGTCCTCATCTTTGTCGCCATATTTATTACAACGTTTCGGCCGTTGTACTCTCCGGCCTTCTTTAGGTGGTTGGAATGTCGAACTGAAACCTTTATTTCGCTCACTGGGGTAGACTATTCTAGTTCCACGTTCCATGTTTAATGGACTATTGTCCTCATATTTGTCGCCATATTTATTACAACGTTTCGCCCGTTGTACTCTCCGGCCTTCTTTATGTGGTTGGAATGTCGAACTGAACCCTTTATTTCGCTCACTGGGGTAGACTGTTCTAGTTCCACGTGCCATGTTTAATGGATGTCAGTTATCTCCTGTTAATTCCCGTCTCCAAGTTCTCCACTGCCTTAACCAGGTATTGAACTAACACTCTTTGGGTCCTGTCACTGGATCTAACCAACGCCTTTATCCACTGTGCCATGTGTCCTTGAGAATAAAGGAGTTGGTTAGACCCAGTGACAGGACCCAAAGAGTGTGAGTTAAATACCCGGTTAAGGCAGTGGAGAACTTTCAGAGGGAAATTAACAAGAGATAACTGATAACTGACATCCATTAAACATGGCACGTGGAACTAGAACAGTCTACCCCAGTGAGCGAAATAAAGGGTTCAGTTCAACATTCCAACCATCTGAAGAAGGCCGGAGAGTACAACGGCCGAAACGTTGTAATAAATATGGCCACAAAGATGAGGACAATAGTCCGAATAATGTAAATAATGTACATAATACCTCATCTCAGAAATATAGACAGATAGTGTGTAAATAGTCAACACGTCGTGAAAGGGGTTCCATGTGGAGAGATACAACAGTAAAATAAATGTGTACAAAGTTGCCTACTGTAAAGAAATGTTGAAATAATTATATGATAGTAAAGAAGAATAATGCAGAGAGAAAAATACTAGAAAGGTACATACCGGCGATGGTATCGTAGGGTGTAGATTTGGGAAGATAAGTAAATATGAACAACGTGTTTTTAGCCTGTTCTTTACCGGTTCCGGGGATTATTTACAGGCTAAACAGGAAATGATAAAAAACGGGGACTAAGCTAAAATGCGCGGAAATTGAAAATGGGACGAACAAAAAAAGGGGGAAATAAATCAGTAGAGGTTCTGTAATTTGGTGACAGAACAAGGGCTTTTTCGGTAACTTGCAACTATTGCGGGTGCAGTGAATGTACAAAAAGTGCGTTGTTACAGGGTGAGTTTCCGTGTAGAAAGTTCTTTCGTTAGAGCTAAAGGTAGAGATTGTCTCCTAGTGGGAGCAATGTTAGATGGAGAACATAAAGAATTTGAAACGATTTTCTCGACGGGGGCAATGAGAGCAGATTAAACAAATGTTTATTTGTTTTTAAGTACAACAATTTGCAACACACGCGTGAAAAACAAGAAGAGAATGACTTTGGTTCTATCGTTCATTTATCTAGCTGCATTTGTTATCGTAAGCATTCTCCGTTATTCTCTCACTATAATATCGCATTTATCCCATAATCACCATCAAAATATCGCGTTTTCATGCATAAACATACCGTTATCCTCGTTGGCTTTATCTTGTATCCAAGAATTTATAGTGGGTTATCAGTTATAGTGAAGCGTATCAGTGTTGAAACAGATTAGTTTGATTTGGCCTTGTTAGTTAGATAGCCCACCATAAGCGGGGTATAAAACAAAAAAATCAAATTGCAAAGTGAAATAACAAATTTATATACATATAAATCAATTATGTTCTTTACAAATAAAATTAATGTATTTTGGTTGATATGAGGTCGTCAAAATGTTCTTAGTAGTCCTTGCAAGAATATGTTTATATGTACGTAGGCAGGAATGAGTGTGTTGATGTATGTATGTCTGTATGAGCGTTATCGAAGGGTAGGAATGTCTTTGAAGTAATCGCTCGGTCTTAAAATGTTCCGTTCCTTTATCAAGTATAAAAGAGGTGAGGGAGAAAGGTAGAGATAATAATAATGCTCACTTGACGTTGTCAAGAGACGTGTTAATACACTCGTCATCTCTCTCTCTCTCTCTCTCTCTCTCTCTCTCTCTCTCTCTCGCTCGCTCGTGTGACAAGCGAACTTGCCCGTCTTTTATTTTGTTTGTGGGGCTTGAAAAGATCATTTGGGAATTCACTCCCGGATATAATTCAGGCCTTTCCATTGGACGGCGAGCAAATTTCGCGTCGGATCACTAAAAGATCCGTAAAAAAAATTGTTTCTGAGAATTGAAGATTATTTGAATTTTTGTTTTTAAATGTTTCCTAGTTTTCTATTGGCCGAAAAACATTTCGCATCAAGGTGTGAAATTTCACCAGTTTTGTTTTGGATTCGCTTTTGCGTGTGTGTTAAGCAAAGTTTGTAAATTCGAGTCTTTTTAATTTCTAACAAAATCAATGAGTCAGTGTTTAGAATTTGAATTTTAATTCTAGATCTTGTTTCGTTCACTACAAATTTCTTTGTTGATCTCTTCTTTTATGATAGTGGCTTTAAAGACTAAGTAGACCAATTCTGGCTTTGAAGAGCCGATGGCATTCACCGCATAGTAACGTTGGTAAAGGAGAAGACTGATTTTCTCTCTAGTCGTTTGAATTCTTCCTTTTCTCTTCCAGTGGTTTCGAAGTTTCTGGTTCCGATGGTGATGAAACATCGCCAGTTGGTACGGTCTCGGGCTTATATTTCAAATAACTATGTTTAACTCCTGTAGTTTCTGTGTTGTTTAAAGTTGGTCCGAGTATCTCCGAAGAGGGTAACTCCGTGATCTTTTCCCAGAAGTGAGCTCACTGAATAAGACTTCACGTAGAAACCTTGACTCTTCCATATCCTGACCACTGATGATGATGTTTCAGGATCAGCGATTCGATGATTTGACTGTTAAATCTTTCCAGGCTGTTTGTCAAATAGTATCCCAACTTCAGTGTGGTTTTGAGTTGGTACGGGTATCTTCGAAGAGGGCAGCTCCGTGGCTTTTTGGCTTAATCGAGATCGCTGACAAAGACTTGACGTAGAAAACTTGGCTCTTTCACGTCCTGACTACTGATGACGATGTTTCAGGATCAGAGATTCGATGCTTTGACTGTTGACTCTTTCCAGGCTGTTTGTCACATAGAACCCCCATTTCAGTGCTGTTTTGAATTGCTTCGGGTATCTTCGAAGAGGGCAACTCCGTGCTCTTTTCACTGAACAGAGCTAGTATCCCCATTTCAGTGTTGTTTTTCGATAGGGAGATAAATGAGGCGATAAAATTCTCACGTGTTTAATGTCTGATTCAGTGAAATAGAAAAACTTTCTCAATTTTGAATCTTCCTATTTGTACCCTCTTGCTTCTTAAAATAATGACCGACATTCATATTCATAATTATCATTGTAATATTTTGTTAAGCGCGAATATTTAACGAAGTAAAAGGGGAATAGTCGTGGGATTAGTCAGAACTTTATTCAGCCATTAACGTAAGAATTAAGATTCACCAGAAAATTCAGGTAGAAAAACTGTGAAATTTTCGCGGGTATTTCTAATTGGTTACATTCACGAAACATAAGATAGCGATAACGCCGTTACAAACTATATTCTATATTTATTTAATAAAAAACAAAAAGATTAATTAAACCTTAAACGGCGAAGAATGGCCCAGAACCTATTAAACAACTGGTTTACAACACAAATAACACGGGATTAAAGTACTCAAATTTTCTCAATTAAAATAAACAAAAACTGACCTTTGGATCGAGATTTTGTAACCAGGACACACCATAAAATAGACAAAAAATATAATTGAATTTGTAATCGTAAGATTACAAATACGCAAGGTTTTTTAAAATGGTTCTTTAGCAAATACAGGAAAAATTGATCTTTTTTTCTTAGTTTTGAAAGTAACAAGCTCAGAATTTTATTGGCAAGTAATTAAAATGTCTGGAAAAAAAGTTTTAGAATTCCTTGGTTTGGAAGAAGTTTTTGAAAGTTATGGAACTGAGGTTCAACTTAAAGAAATAATGGAAAATGGAAATTCTGGTGAGTAGCATTTCTACTTAAAGCCAATTCCTGTTTTTCACTAGATAGTATGGCCTGATACCTATGAATTAAGCATCAGAAATCGACGACGTTCTTCGTTACAGAACAAATCTTCTTTCACAAATGAGAATCGTTGTTGATGTATTTCCGGAAGTCAATAGAATTCCTTAAAATCTGTTGAAATGTCGTTCGTAAATTATACTTTATTTATTTGGACTACGTTTAGTCCATCAAAAGAACACAAACTACTTAGCTGATTAATGTTACTAAACAGTTACACACACACACACACACACACACACACACACACACATACATACATACATACATACATACATACATACATGCATATGTAATGTTTATTTGCTAAGCTTTGATATGTATGTCTAAGTTGTTTATACTACCTAACGTTACTTAATGAGACAAGTTCGTAAATCTAATCAAATTGAAAATCTGAGTATTATTTATATTTATTTTATTTTTAAAATACTTTTAAAATAAATACAAATGAAGTTATAATGTTAATTTAGAGCTTGAATTCAGGACTACTTCCGATGTACCTGGTGGATGACAAAAACTTAAATTTTCTTCGGAACAAAAATATTCTTTTCTTACGTAACGAATAATATCTTGGGTATGATTTTTTAGACAAATACGCCGAAGCTTTCATTCACTCTAATCATTCTAAATATGGAATGATAAAAGTGAATGATGGTGTTGATAAAAGGAAAAAAGAGATGCCACTATTTCGATAAGACATTTCCTTTCATTCACTCTAACGATACCATATAGAGTGATAAAAGCAAATACGAAAAGCATATATAGGAAGGAAGCAGAGGCCAATATTTCTATAGGACATTTTCTTTCCTTCACTATAATGATTCCATATAGATTGAAAACCTGGTCCGCGAATGAAGAAATTACACCGGACCGGTGTATTTTCTCAATTCGCGGAGAAGTTTTTCCTTCTGATGAGATGAACAACTCAGTGTTCATGAAATAAAAATTATAAACGAAATGGATAATTAAATTATCCGCCTTCTTATCATTATAATGCTCTGTAGTCTACATTGAGCTCTACCTGGATTTATATTCTCCTCGTAATTATCCCTGGTAAAAAGTATATATATATATATATATATATATATATATATATATATATATATATATATATATATATCACAGGTGTAAAAGTAAGAAAAATAAGAATCCTATTCCCAGGTGTAAAATTAAGAAAAATAAGAATCCTATTCCCTGGTGTAAATGTAAGAAAGAAAAAATATATATATATATATATATATATATATACTTTTTACCAGGGATAATTCCGAGGACAATATAAATCCATATTCAGGGCTAAAGACTGCGTTCAAGCATGAAACAAATTGTCTCCACGATCTATTGACTTCGGTGTCCATTTTTATGCTTCCATACGCTTTATTCCAGATATTGTGGACATTTACCTCTAAATATACATTCCTAAAAGTATAGTTTTATGGAATGGTATAAAGTATACTCCCCCCTCTCTCTCTCTCTCTCTCTCTCTCTCTCTCTCTCTCTCTCTCTCTCTCTCTCTCTCTCTCTCTCTCTACATATATATATATATTTTTGAATTGGACATAGTCCGACAATTTATTTAAAGACATTTATAATATGTTTAACGTTTAACATTAAAAGAACGTTAAACATATTATAAATGTCTTTAAATATATATATATATATATATATATATATATATATATATATATATATATATATATATCTTCCCTCCCCTGATGACTGTGGTGGTGATGACTGTGTATGCCCGGACAACGCCTGAAGAGGAGAGTCGTGAGCAGAAGTCACAGGGTGGTAGACGCGGCTGGGCGAGTCGGGCCCCTCTTGACAGCACGTCGCAGATCTTTTTCATGTTGGCAGTTGGATTAGAATACGGTACGGTCGGGCTTACGGCCACATCACGTTGAAACACTGTTTACCGAAGTTAAGCAACGTCGAGCCTGGTTGGTACCTAGATTTTTAATCGGAGAGCCGTGTTCTAATTACAGTTTGATTTATTCTATTAACTTTCGCTCAAATACTCTTGGGCAACGCGTGAATCCACCCCTTCACCTCACCTGCTGCGTTTGTTTGGTTTTGGGGTTTTTTTTGTTTGTTTGTTTGTTTTTATTTTTATCCCGTGACCCGAAAGAAACACCATGCACCTCTACTGCAGCCGCAGTAGAATTGGTTTTTCTTGGGCAAGATAGCCTGACGGAGCCCAGCCGTCTCCGGACTGGTTTTGAATTCTCCTAGACCGTTTAGATCCATTACTCCACCGTGCCTCTTGTGTCAGTTATGTGCCATGCGTGATACACGCTTAGGCGATCATGTATCTTTCGATACATGACTGACGAGGCAGATATTTTCCCGCAGTAGGTTGCCATTTCGTTCTGCGGTAGACCAGTTTCCATCTTTCGCTACATGACTGATAAGGCTGATTTTTCCCGCAGTAGGTTGCCATTTCTTTCTGCGGTAGACCAGTTGCTATCTTTCGATACATGACTGACGAGGCAGATATTTTCCTATATTGGTTGACATTTCGTTCTGCGGTAGACCATTTGCCATCCAAATCTGTCTTCCTATTTACCTGTCTGTATTGCCATTTACCTATAGCTTGGTGGGAGAAGAAGAGGATTCATACCTTTCCGAAGTGTATTAGCACGTAAGTGAATGTAATGGATCCGACTGGAATTCGAACTCGACTCTCCGATTCTTCAATTCTGAGACGCTGTACATTACTCTACCGTACCTCCCCTATGCTATGGGTTAATTATTAAAATTTGTATCACTAAAACCATTATTATACCCAAAAATATTGCGTACAAATTATTTACATTTCACCATTAAATCACCCATAGACATTGATATGCAGCTAAACAAAAACAACTCCTTTCCCCCGGATTGTCCTATTCCCGGACGGCCGATATCCATCAACGGTTTCCCAAGTCTCAGGGTCGATTCAATGCTGGCCTGTGTCTTCAACTGATCCTTGACGCGTCCGCTTGGGCCTCCGCGTAGCCTCTTGTCGCTGGCTAGTTCTCCAAACAGGATGATACGTCGGAGTCGAATGGGACGCATTCTGGATACGTGACCCGCCCAGTGGAGGAGATGTTGAAGGATGGTAGCCTTAATGCTTAGGAGATACGTCCAAGAGAGGACATTGTTGTTGGTGATGCGGCCCTCCCAATTTTTACACTATGATAGACAGACACTGAATTGTCATGCCCCGTCTTCCGAAAGAGACAAACCACGCCAAAAATGGAGCATTGCTGCCACACCTGCGTCGGGACTGCCTGATCCACACTTTTCAATCTTTACCGACTTTAAAAGCGTTTGCGCGGCCTTGTGAGTGATGAATTTGTTTTCAACCTTCAACTTCTTTTTCCCACAGAAGAACCATTGTTAGCCTCTCATTGCTCAGTCGCAGTCAGAGGCTAGCAATTCTGCAACCGGTGAACTACATTCCTTGGTTCCACCGGTTCAGACATTCACCGCTGATTTACCCGTATTCCCCTTTTTATTCCATTAAGGGAGGAAGTTCCGCTTCTTCAGAGTCGAACCGTTGCAATGCTTTTCCCAAGAGTGTGCTTCCCTGATGACTATAATATTAATCTCTTCAAATCGTTATTTATCCCGCATATCTTTATAATATGTAAATCTTGCTCCCTCCCTATTCACCCAAACAACATTGCTATTTTAGTAGCACTCTAACTTGAGCGACGATAAACTACATCCGGCAGAAATGCTTCAGATTGGGAGATTAGAGGTTTTGAGGAGGGTGGAACAACCTCTTAATTGCTGGTGTTCCCAGGTCCATTCGAACTCGGGATGGTAGTACATAGCAAATAGTGAAACCCCCAAATAAAAACAAAACACTATGAAAGCGTAAACTACATTTAAAATGACAAACAATACCAACTTATAGTAAAATGACAAGTAATACAATTATAAAGCAAAATGACCAACAATACATTTTATAGTAGAATTACAAATAATACATTTTTATTGCAAAATGACCAACAATACATTTTATAGTAGAATTACAAACAATACATTTTATAGCAAAATGACCAACAATACATTTTATAGTAGAATTACAAACAATACATTTTATAGCAAAATGACCAACAATACATTTTATAGTAGAATTACAAACAATACATTTTATAGCAAAATGAACAACAATACATTTTATAGTAGAATTACAAATAATACATTTTATAGCAAAATGACCAACAATACATTTTATAGTAGAATTACAAACAATACATTTTATAGCAAAATGACCAACAATACATTTTATAGTAGAATTACAAACAATACATTTTATAGCAAAATGACCAACAACCATTTTATAGTAGAATTACAAACAATATAGCAAATTGACCAACAATACATTTTATAGTAGAATTACAAATAATACATTTTTATTGCAAAATGACCAACAATATATTCTATAGTAGAATTACAAACAATACATTTTATAGCAAAATAACCAACAATACATTTTATAGTAGAATTACAAATAATACATTTTATAGCAAAATGACCAACAATACATTTTATAGTAGAATTACAAATAATACATTTTATAGCAAAATGACCAACAATACATTTTATAGTAGAATTACAAATAATACATTTTATAGCAAAATGACCAACAATACATTTTATAGTAGAATCACAAATAGTACATTTTATAGCAAAATGACCAACAATACATTTTATAGTAGAATTACAAATAATACATTTTATAGCAAAATGACCAACAATACATTTTATAGTAGAATCACAAATAATACATTTTATAGCAAAATGACCAACAATACATTTTATAGTAGAATTACAAATAATACATTTTATAGCAAAATGACCAACAATACATTTTATAGTAGAATTACAAATAATACATTTTATAGCAAAATGACCAACAATACATTTTATAGTAGAATCACAAATAGTACATTTTATAGCAAAATGACCAACAATACATTTTATAGTAGAATTACAAATAATACATTTTATAGCAAAATAACAAACAATACATTTTATATGTAGTTGAAGAAATACAATTACGTTGAAAATATATTTATTTGACGCCATGAAATTGTGTTCAACATATTTAGATTTCAACATTAAATAGTTCATGGAGCTGTTACTATACCGCTAAACAAAATCTGCCAACCAACCAATCAGCATGAAAGAACCTTTTCAGAACAGTAATCTATGTAATATCCTGCAATTTCTTAAAGCAGTCGATCTGTATTCCAAAATATAACTTCAATATAAAACTCACATATCACACCCTAGTAATTATGTCCCTACAAACATGCATATGCACAAATGCTGAGTATCATCTACCATGTAATCAATTATGAATGCAAAATAATATATCTCATTTTTCTTACTTCAAAGCCCCCGAAAAAATTCAATTTCGACATTACATGACCCATAAGGAGTTGTTATGACGTTAAACAAATACATCAAATCAAATCAAATCTCTACCTTGAGTGGCACAGAGATTTTGGCATTAGGTGAGCTATACTAAAAAAAAAAAAAAAAAAGTTATTTACAATCCCTAGTTGTCCCTACCCTGACATCTTACCCACAGAAGCTCGTTCAGTCGCCCATTTCTTCTCTACCTCTTCTTCCATCAATACGTCCTGTGAGTATTACAGTTTCCAAGCCGTCCTTTTTCACTATATGTCGCAGAAGTCTCAACGATCTTTTTTCTGATTTTAAGTATGAGTGTCGTTCTTTGTCCCATTTTCCTTAGAACTTCCTCGTTGCTCACATGAACTGTTTATGATATTCTCAGCTTTCCTCTGTAGAACAATATCTTTAACAGTTCAAATATTTGTTTTAATCAAGTTCACCCCAAGCAAAGCCGTAAAGCCGCAGTGACGCAAGGAGTTATTGATAAAGAGCGAGAACAGAGGAAGAGTAATCAGGAAGACAGCAGACAGAGATTGACATTGCATTTCAATTGTTGCAGGTTAAAGCTAGCTGGAAAGCAATGAACCGGAAAGGAGTTCCACGGGCGAGAAGTACGAGAAAAGAAATTGTTAGCATAGAAATTACGATTATATCTAGCCAGCTTGACTGTAAATTGGTGAGACCTCGTCGCCAGTTTGCGCTTACATTTGAACAGTCTAGGCACCATAGCGAAGAGTGATATTTATTCTGTATAAATTACAGAAATGTGGCACAAGGCCGAAGGGGGGATTAGGGAAAAAGGACGGTCTTCTTCTGTCTTAACTATAACTTAGCTAGCCGCAAACACTGACCCAATCGTACGAGCAATATTCCTTACACCAAAACACCACATTCATACGAACCGTTCTTACTACAACCACCATAATACCTCACTGTCTCCATGTAAATACTAACTAGTCCCCATATTTACAATTCAATGTCTGTGGGGGGGGGGGGAATAAAATAACAATTCTAAAAAATTAACCCCAATGAGTATTTACAAAAATGAATACAAAATATTTACAAGAAACTAAAGAAAAATAATATTAGTAATAAAACCCCCCACAATCACTAAATGTGGCAGAAATACCAGTTCACAGGCCGAAATCAATGCGGGACTAGAAATAGTATAAAACATTCATTCATCCCAAGCCAAGCACACACACTGACACGCACTCATTCAAACACAACAACAAATACGAAAGACACTCACACGAAATGAAAGGCGCCCGGCATCCACCTGCAAACTGACATCACTAACCACCTAACGAGTGATTAAACTTAAAGAAAAATAGGGACATAAATAAAAGGGGCCAAATGAGCATACTTACCCTAGCTAAATTAACTGGAAAAAGAAACTATAACATCAAAAATAAAACCTAAACTAGCCTAGCGAAGAGCTCATCCGAACAATTACCATGAAGTATTTATAGAAAAGGCAAAGGGAGACAAATTTACGGCGGTCGTAAAGTGACTGAAGCCGAGACACTAGGCCAGGCCCAATAATATTGCTAATTCGCCTTGGGATTTTATCAAGAGCGCTAGATAAATAGCTGGGACACCGGCCCATATGTGGCGGCAATATTCTCTGCATGGACGAATGATAGACATATGTAAAGATATGTAAAGATAGACTATGTAGATAAAAACCTTCTAACACAACACAATGAACCAACCTTCCTAGCAGCTGATCTAGCAATGGATTCAATATAGTCATTTCCCAATGTCAGCCGAGAACGTTAGCCCAAGAAGGTGCAGCGAGTCACTCTCCAGGAGGCCAGCATCGGCCCTGCTGATGGGAGGAAGAGCTGGTTCACTCAGATGATTAATAGAGAGTTTGGTTTGGGAGGCGTTAAAATTGTTGAGTCGGTGGTGTTGAGTTGGCGGTATTGAGTTGTCCTGCACCGCAGACCTAATGCTCTCTTGTGTTAAAAGGTCCAACACAAGATGTGATTCGTGATCCGTTAGTTGTCCCTTCCTATTATTGCGGATGTTCTTCAGCTCACCGAAATAGGACTACCTAAAATTATGAAAATTTTAGAATACCCCGGGAGGAACAGAAGAGGCGCCATTTACATTCTGGGAATCAATTCCTGGATTATATGAAAGGTAATATCAGAACAAAGTTAACCAGAGAAAATCCGTCGATCACTAAATAATAACGTTATTGATTTGAAAGAAAACAACTTGATTAAAATTTCCTGGGAATTATGGCATGTACCTGATATGCACACAAAGATATTTAAATGGTGTTCGTGCAGTCGCATAAATGTATATAAATCTTTTCTTATAATGACTGCGTATCTTTCAGATATCGAAATGGTGGCCTGCATCGGACAGTTTCTACTGAGGAAGTTCATGGACCAGAATGAGGAAATCAATTTTCTGCAGTCAGTTCTCTCCGAACGAGACCAAGAGATGAAGGTAAGGACCGATAGACAAATAGATATGGAAAAACTGAGATAGATAGATAGATAGATAGATAGATAGATAGATAGATAGATAGATAGTCAACTGATAACAAGTTCGTATCGCGGATCATTTCCTAACGTAATAGATTCTATGCTTTGTAAATGCCTCATTACTATATCCTTGTGCCAGGCTAGGCTCAGGTTAGTAAGTATTTGAGGCGTCTCAATGTGGAACAATGGTTAGCAAGCTGACTACTTACGTTTGACGTGTGTTTGAGTATGACAGCTTGCCTAACACTTTCATTTTTATCTTGTCCGAAAATATGATAGATAGATAGATAGATAGATAGATAGATAGATAGATATGAAAAGAATTGCTTGATAGATAGATAGATAGATAGATAGATAGATAGATAGATAGATAGAAAAACATCGGACCACAATTTCAACTTAATAAACACTGGCCTGTTTCATTGGATCTAAAAATGACTTATCAATCAAAATATGTCAACCCAATATTTCATCGATTGAAAGGAATTTCTGGTTTATTAATCATTGGTATTTTACACTAAAATTATCAAGTTTTCTTTTTTAATCAGTTCACCCCAAGCATGGCGATAATGCCACTAAGACGCAAGGGGATACTGGGAGTGAAAAAGAATGAGAAAATTTTAGACGGAGCCAAAAATCCAATACTAAACAGGAAACATGGGCTAAACCTCTACTTCTATTTAAAAATCAGGAATGAGTTTGAACCGGACGATAGGTGAATCCATACTATTTACATTATTCGGACTAATGTCCTCATCTTTGTCGCCATATTTATTACAACATTTCGGCCATTGTACGCTCTGGTCTTCTTCAGGTGGTTGGAATGTCGAACTGAACCCTTTATTTCGCTCACTGGGGTAAACTGCTCTAATTCCACGTGCCATGTCTAAACTTAAAGAATCAGCATATATGCTAGGCCACAAAAATCTCCTGAGCCGGCCAAGCATAGAAATGAATACAATATGGGAACCAGTAATAAGGAGTGCCAGAGAAAAGCGATAATAACAACAAAAATTGCAATATAAGCTCTGGTAAAAAAAATGCAATGATAACAGCAAAAATTGCAATATGAGCACTGATAAAAATGGTAGCTGAGGATATTAGGTTTATAATACCCAGAAATTCATACACAGATGTCCTGATGCACAGTGGATAAAGGCGTTAGTTAGATCCACTGACAGAACCCAAAGAGTGTGAGTTCAATACCTGGTTAAGGCGATGAAAAACTTGGAGAGGGGAATAGATACAGGAGATAACTGATAACTGACATCCATTAGACATGGCACGTGGAACTAGAACAGTCTACCCCAGCGAGCGAAATAAAGGGTTCAGTTCGACATTCCAACCACCTGACGAAGGCCAGAGCGTACAACGGCCAAAACGTTGTAATAAATATGACGACAGAGATGAGGACAATAGTCCGAATAATGTCAATAGTGTACATAATACCTCATCTCGGAAATATAGACAGATACTGAGGTGAATCCATCTATTCATATAGAAGCAATAAATAAATACATAAAAATAAATAAATAAGATTCCAGAGTTTAAGCGAAGACGTTAGAACTACTGCGTTGATTTATAGGCTTTAGAAGGAACCGGAAACCCAGTTCTAAACAGGAAACAATTTACGTTCAATTTGATTTTTTTCCGATGTTGTCTAATAAATCAGAAATGATAACCGTTCATATCTTCGGCCTCCTTTTGTCTCGATTCTTTTGTTTGTTTTTCAGCATCTGAAGGAAAGGCAGAGGTACCTGGGTGCAATAGAGGAGACCTATCAAGAGACGAAAAGCGAAATGGAACTCGAATTAAGAAAACTTCAAAGAATGAATTGCGATTATCAAGAAGAAGTAAGGCGATTACAGCGAAAGGTCGTCAAGTGAGTTGAACAATATGTTGTCAATGCTTTGAATATTACGTAGAAAATAATTTCAATAATTCTTATATAGTTAACGCATTTATATGGTCAACATTTTCATACTGAAATCATTTCAACTACAATTTTACATTAAACAATTTCATATTTCAAAACTGCACCTAAAACGCTTACAATAACTTCCTATAGTAAAACCATTCACAATATATATCTTGAATAAAATCATTTGTAGTGCATTTCTACAATCCGATCATTTGCACTTCAGTAGTAAAGGATTTACAATTCCTATATAATAAAACATTGCAACGAGTTTTCCATACTAGACTTTTACTATAGCGAATTCGTTCGCAATACTTTTCTATAGTAAAATCATGAACAATGCTAACCTATAGCAAAATCAATCACAATTAATTTTATATTTATAACCATTTACAGTAAAACTATTTGTACAGTAAAATAATTTACAAATGTATTATATAGTCAAATGATTTACAATATTTTTTCATACTGAAAGCAATTACAATGTATTACTACAGTAAAAAAAAATATAATGAAATCTATGGTAAAAATCACTTACGTATTCATTTTATAGTTAAATCATCGAAAATGACTTTTTTACAGGAAAATACTTTAGTTTGCTTTCCTATTGGAATCATTTTCATTGCAAATTCTACAGTAATATCATTTACAATGCCTCTATAATAAAATCATTTACAATACAATTCTATAAGATAATACATTTCAACAGAAAAATTAATCTTTATTGCTACAATAAAAGTATTTTTATAGTAAAATTAATGATTCCTATAATAAAACCATTTACCGTACATTTGTACAGTAAAATCGTTTTATAATGCATTTCTATAGTAAATCCGTTTCAAATCTATAATAGAATCAATCAGTTAAATGCCATACGTGATACATATTTGGGCGATCATATCTTTTTCGATTAAACACTAGGACCCAGTCTGCGCTGTTATTCAACCCAAAGAGTCTTCAAGCTGGTTTGAATTCCGAGTTTTCATTCTCTTAGACTGGTTGCCAACCAAGGCTAGGAATCGGAATCATTGCCAACGATCTTTTTCTTAGCTGGCCTACGAAGAATTTTGAATTCAGAGTTTTCCTTCTCTGGGGCTATAGGACTAAGTCTGTCTTACTATTTACGCATAACTGAGGGAAAACATGGATTCATATAATTTCCTTTACTTAGCACGCAAGTGAAAGTAATTAACTCGACTGTAATTCGAACTCGGCTCTCCGATTCCGCCATCAAGGCCGCTATCCATTACTCTACCCTCATTTGCAATATAGCCAATAACTCTTATTCGATTTCCTGACCCCTAAGAATAGCGATCTTCTTGATCTTCATCCCAATTCTTTAACAAAATTATTATCAAGTTGTGGATAGACTTCCATGAATCTCTCACATACATTCATATCTGCTTATGGCGTATCCAAATGTAAATAAATGACGTCACACATTATGAAATGGACGAAATCCGGCAATTATTTTAAGACATTTCTATCTTTATACATTCTTTTTATAGATACAAATATTTAAGTAAATGCTCTGTTTATATAATAAACAATATTAAACAACATTTACCGGCCTGAATGTCCGAGAAATTTTCATTGCAAATATTCGTCCTACGACAGGAATCGAACCTGCATCCTCTACGGAAGAGTCATATAGCCTGACGTGACTTAACCGATCGAACCAAAGAGGATCGTTCGGTTAGCAAGGTCGATTTTACTGTCTTTAAACTACCATGAATCTCTCACGTACATTCATATCTGCTCAATGCGTATCCAAATGTAAACAAATGACGTCACACATTATGAAATGGACGAAGTCCGACAATTATTTTAAGGCATTTTTATGTTTATACATTCTTTTTATAGATACAAGTATTTAAGTAAATGCTCTGTTTATATAATAAACAGTATTAAACAACATTTACCGGCCTGAATGTCCGAGAAATTTTCATAGAAAATATTCTACATTTATAGGCTACATTTATAATTCCAAGTGTTGATAGTTTGGCGGGCTGCTGGATCATGTAATTTAAATTGTGTGTATTCAACACTTTGTGAAAAGGCAAATTGAAATAGCCAAAGAAAAATTGAACACCCTTAACAGCAACAAACATGACATCTAAAATATTGTAATGTAATTGTCATCTTTGATAATGGCTTATGTAAGCCGAAAGCTTAGATAGGATTAAAAAATATGTATCAATATGGTGATTTTCTTTCTTCTTTTAATGATAATGTTATTAAGCTTATCACACGATATGAGAAGAATTTACATAAAATAGACAAAACTTGGTTTGATTTGGTTTTTGTTTTACGGCATATCAACCTCAATGGGTTATTTAATACCGACAAAATTTTTATTGCTGGTAATATGTTTTTCTTCAAAAATCTATTTCTGGGAATATTTTTCCTTGAAGATATCTATAGCTGGTCTTATTTTTTTTCAAAGAATCTATAACTGTTTGTATTGCTGGTATTTTTTAAAGTATTGCTGATAATAATTTTTCCTTCAAAAATTATTGCTGGTAATAATTTTTTTTATTACAATGTATTTCTGTTATTAAAACCTATTTTTACACAAGTTTGGGTGTTAACTATTTGCCCATAGCTGGGACCCTAACAGGTGCTACCACTCTAAGTCGAGTAGAGATAACAAAAAGACAAAACTTATTATAGAGCTACAAAGGACAAGAATTTGTAGAGAGTCGTAACTGCCTACGTCCTAAAAGTACACGTCACATAGAAGAGGCATTCGTTAGCTTGAAGACATTTTTAATCATTGATATGAGAAAACGATTCTAAATAGCTTAGACCAGTGGTTCTCAGTCGATTTGGGTGCCAGACCCCACTTTGGTATTTCTAAAATTCTGGTGCCCTCCCTTGGAATATTTAATTTTTACATATTCAAAAATTTAATGCAATTCACGTGAAGGAAGCAAAGTGAATGCTCAAACGCGCTGATTGGCCGACAAAACATGACATGCAACACGCCCTCTCCTTCGTTGACCAAGACACGTGAGTGTGGGGAGACTGGAAAATACTCTGTCTGCCAATTACACATGTACGTACATACACACAAAATATATTTTATGTATGCATACTGTGTATGCATCGTATGTATGAACACGCATTAACATTAACGCACTCACTCAGACACACTAGAAAACAATTCACTGTTAATAACTCATTCTCGAATTGCCCCCTTATTTTGCTGGTATAGTTAGCTGAAGGGTGCACATCGTACGCGTGCCCCACCAAAATATTACCATGCCCCACGTTGGGGATCATTGACTTAGACATTTCTAAACGAATTAGAAGCCATGCATAACAGTCTTGATCTGACGAAGCTCTTTAAGAACATCTTAATACATGTAAATAAATAGTATATTCTTTTATAAATACACTTAAGGCTAGATTTTGTCTGTGCCGCCTCAACTTGCATACGGTGATATCAGTCTGCGTTCCTGATCAAACCAAATTTATGAACAGTTGTATTGGCTATACCACTACATGCCTATCAAGAAGACTCACGTTGCATCTCTGACTATAGCTCAGTTAAGTCATTTAAACACACCCGGAAACCTACTAAATCCCATCCACAATATACTCATAGAAAATACGAGTATAATAGTTTCCTCCACATGTAAAAGGGTTAAAAAAAATAATGGAAACATTGATAATAAAAAAAGAAAAGGCCAACAACACTCAATAACATCAACTATGAACACGGCCACAATGTGCTGGCCGTGTTTGGAAAAAAAACATTTCCATCAATACAGATGGACATATATAAAAATTTACATATATTCAAAGGCGGTCGGATATACAGAACATTCGAACAGTCTTACATACTTTATATCCAGAAAAGAAACG
Organism: Acanthosepion esculentum; assembly: GCA_964036315.1. NCBI lineage: Eukaryota > Metazoa > Mollusca > Cephalopoda > Sepiida > Sepiidae > Acanthosepion > Acanthosepion esculentum. The sequence continues at coordinate 97,873,190 of OZ038485.1, read as the reverse complement.
ACTTAAACACAAGAAAAATGGAAAAAAGCTTAATCACAATACCTTGTAAGTCGTCATTAATGAAACTTGTATCAAAGAGGGGTTGCTACCCAAATATATATATATATATATATTTGTATGGATATGAGTTTGTGATCCTGGGTTTCACGCTTTTGCGATCATCAGACAAACCTATATATATATATATATATATATATATATATATATATATATATAGTCAAGAATGATGGTCAGGTATTGGTATGTTCTTGAGTGAATATCCTATGTCTACAGGTTCCATATTAGTTGATTTAAAACAGTGCTCTATAGGGTAACCTAGAGCTTTATAAATATAGGTAACTATACTCGTGTCGAAAAACCTCTTTAGTTAGTTGTTTACTCGTATCGGGGTTTTTTCTTTGGGCCTTGAACCTGTATCTGTGCGATTATTTTCGACAGACTTTCATGTTCCTGGCTCTTTCTTTTTTAAACCTTTTTTTTTCCCTTCGAGATTGATTTGGCTATTGTTAAATCAAGAATTCGAAGGTTTTTCGACACGTGTATAGTTACCTATATATATATATATATATATATATATATATATATATATATATATATATATATATATATTATATATATATATATCATTTGAATTAAAAATAAATAACACAGAAGAAATATCAAAATAATCTTTAAGTAATTGTTATACAAATTAAATATTAACGGCTAATGTTGTAAATCCTTCATATAGCGTTTATAACATTATTTAATAAATATTATTTCTGTGTTACTTTTTTTTTTAAATACCATATCTAAGCAATGTTTCAGTTGTTAAAGTTTTATTTATACAAAAAGAATTTATATCTGCCCTTGTTAAAATTCAGTAGTAATTTAGAAAACCCAAAGCGTTCATAATAAGCATTGTTACCGTCTGATGTTTGAATCGTATATATGCATGTGACTCTCCACCTGTTTTAAACTCTTGTCACATTCCGTCCGAGTAGACACGCGTTTAAAAACTGGATATTATGAGAGATTTAGTGACAACAGGCCTCTTAAAATAACCAGCACTCTCCTCAGTATTCTTGTTGGGCGGCTTTGGTTGCATTAAATTTTGTCGTATTTATTTAACAAATCCTAGGTGGAGTAATGGATAGTGGCTCAGACTGAGTAATCGGAGAGCCGAGTTCGAATTCAATGCCGAACCCATTACATTCACTTACGTGCTAATACTCTTGGGAAAGGTATGAATGTTCTTCTCACTGGGTAAATAGCAGGACAGACCGGTTTCTATAACCTTGAATGGTAACTGGTTTACCGCAGGAAAAATTGGCAACCTACTGCGGGGAAAAAAATCAGCCTCGTCAGTCATGTATCGAAAGATACATGATCGCCTAAGCGTGTAGCTGGCATGGAACATAACTGGCTAGGTGACATCAATAGATTAGCCACAATTCTTGTTTATCTAATGCTATTTTATTTCCTTTTTTTTTTCCTTTCTTTCTTTTTTTCCTTAGATCAAATGAAACAGAAACCACCCTGAGGAAGTTCATATTCGAGTTGGCCAAATCTCGAAAGGGTTGGAAATTTCAGCAAGAGACCCTTAACTTCTTTCCGAGCCGCAATTACTGTTTACTCTGTTTGAATTCTAAAGATCACAGCAGTTATCATAAAAAACAGAACGATGAAGCACTTGAGCAATTAATGCTGGCGCGCAAAAATTTGCATCCGCCTGGAGCAGGAAATTCGGCCGAAAACCGGGAAAAAACGACACTAACAGAAAAGCTACTAGCACTCCATAAAGAGGCCGACGCCCTAACGCAATACATCCAGTGGTTGGGTAGAGGGGACAAAGACCTTAAACTGGACGAATCTGAGGAAATATCTGAAATAACATTACTTAGTGACAACCATAATAATGCCGTTAACAGAACTGTACAAGAGGATCAGCTTGTTAAAATGGATGAAAATCTAATTCAAGATGAAACTAGGAAAATCCCTGGTACAATTATCGATGAAAATTATCATATTACCATTAACAGTGCTGTAGAGAAATTACTTCAGTCAAAGAGAAGGGACGAAAAACGTAAGCTGCAGAAAATCCCCGGACAAGCAGAACCTAAAATCAGTAGTGAAAGTTATGGCAATGAAGGTGTACAAAAGATACTGAGGGGTCAACTGCAAAACAGTAGCCATCGAGAATCGGAGGAACGACAATCGGAAGTGGAAGACAAAATGAAGTTGGAGCCTGAGAAGGGGGACGAAGCGCCTCTGATCCCCAAAGAGATTAACAACACGAAGTGGCTGGAAGATACAGACGATCCGAATATGCACAGTCATTTGTGTATTGTCGCGGGGACATGTCATGCGTGCAAGGCGGTGCGTGAAAAATCCTCCGGGTGTTTCAAGGATCTTTTTAAAGCGATTCTGGCTTTTCTTCGCTCGCTTCTACGAAGAAAATAAAACCACGTGTTATTTTGTTTGTTTGTTTGTTAATTTGTGTGTTGTTGTTGTTGTTGTTGTTGTTCTTCTTCTTCTCTTCTTCTTCTTCTTCTTCTTCTTCTTCTTCTTCTTCTTCTTCTTCTTCTTCCTCTTCTTCTTCTTTCTTCTTCTTCTTCTTTCTTCTTCTTCTTCTTCTTCTTCTCTTCTTCTTCTTCTTCTTCTTCTTCTTCTTCTTCTCTTCCTTCTTCTTCTTCTTCTTCTTCTTCTTCCTCTTCTTCTCTTCTTCTTCTTCTTCTTCTTCTTCTTCTTCTTCTTCTTCTTCTTCTTCTTCTTCCTCTTCTTCTTCTTCTTCTTCTTCTTCTTCTTTTCTTCTTCTTCTTCCTCTTCTTCTTCTTCTTCTTCTTCTTCTTCTTCTTCCTCTTCTTCTTCTTCTTCTTCTTCTTCCTCTTCTTCTTCTTCTTCTTCTTCTTCTTCTTCTTCTTCTTCTTCCTCTTCTTCTTCTTCTTCTTCTTCTTCTTCTTCTTCTTCTTCCTCTTCTTCTTCTTCTTCTTCTTCTTCTTCTTCTTCTTCTTCTTCTTCTTCTTCTTCTTCTTCTTCTTCTTCTTCTTCTTCTTCTTCTTCTTCTTCTTCCTCTTCTTCTTCTTCTTCTTCTTCTTCTTCTTCTTCTTCTTCTTCTTCTTCTTCTTCTTCTTCTTCTTCTTCTTCTTCTCTTCTTCTTCTTCCTCTTCTTCTTCTTCCTTCTTCTTCTTCTTCTTCTTCTTCTTCCTCTTCTTCTTCTTCTTCTTCTTCTTCCTCTTCTTCTTCTTCTTCTTCTTCTTCTTCCTCTTCTTCTTCTTCTTCTTCTTCTTCTTCTTCTTCTTCTTCTTCCTCTTCTTCTTCTTCTTCTTCTTCTTCCTCTTCTTCTTCTTCTTCTTCTTCTTCTTCTTCTTCTTCTTCTTCTTCTTCTTCCTCTTCTTCTTCTTCTTCTTCTTCTTCTTCTTCTTCTTCTTCTTCTTCTTCTTCTTCTTCTTCTTCCTCTTCTTCTTCTTCTGCTACTACCACTACTACTACTACTGCTTTAATAGAAATAATCGAGAATTTTGATCTCTACAATTGAATGCCATAATGCGTCTTCGTGCAGATATATAGGCATCTTGTTAAATGTAAGAAAGAATGCAGCTTTTTTGTAAATCATTAAAATTAAAAAATGTCCAAAGAAAAAATACATGATCCCTATTATCAAAATGACGGCCAGATTTAAATAAATTTACAATTGGTTTGTTTATATTTTCTGCGTGAGTCATCTAGGATTTTTATCAGTACAATTAACAATTCTTGTCACACGTAAGTCCGCTTTTTAAATCGTTAAAGAGAAGGTACTTTCACAAATTCGCAGAGAAAAGAGCATACCATGATGAAAAAAGGCCCCAAACTTAAAAACAAATCTTTGTTATTAGTAAGAGGAAATACCAAATTATTTTTGATTATTTAATCACATTTTTCAATCCTATTTAAAACGTTCTAACTTTTGGTGAAATATCTAGTTTTTCTTGCGTCAGCAAATTAAGTTAGCATACCAAATTCCAGCGTCTTTTTTTTTTCAGGTGAAAAACAAAATGATTTCGAAATTCTTGCAAAAATCAAATTATTGTCGGATTTTAATAAACTTTCAGGACTTATTCACCAATGAATAAAATTATTTCAGAAATGTTTTTATAGAAAATCTAGGTAAAAATATTATGTTACATCTGCCTCCCACCACCACCACACATACACACTTATTTAATTATATGAAAACACGAGAAATTCAATAGTGTAGCTCTTAAGGTTAATATTAGTTAAAAGCAGAACTTAAATCATCATTATTTATTTATTTATTTATTGTAAAACAGAACTCCCACTTATCGAAAATCTGCTCTGAATCGTAAAATTAAAAAAAGTCAATAAAACTGAGACATTATTTAATTAGAAAAGTATTTAATTTCTTTTTATGAATAAGATATATTAAGGACACTATTGTTTTTTTTTTTTGTTTTTTTAAATTGATGAATAATTAATTTATACAGTAATTGTCATCATTTTTTTTAAATTTTTAATTAGAATAATTTATAAAGTTTTTAAATCTTTAAAAGACTTCAACATCCGCAAAGCTCTTGATTGGGTTGCGTGTAACAAACTTCACAAGATTTGGCACTTAAACCTTCCACTCTCTTTAAAAGTCCAAATCTTTCGGACACTGACTGAACCATTCCACTGTATGATTCAGAAACTTGGACATTATTTGTTCATCTTGAAAGACAACTGGAAGGAACATATACAAATCTGCTTTGAAAAATCCAGAACATCAGTTGGAGATCCCATGCAATGCTTAACACAATTTACGGAGAACTGAAACCAATCTCTCTTAAGTTCAAACAAAAACGATTGCAATTTGCCGGCCACTGCCACTGAACAGACGGGGGGTCGTCTCATCCTTACTTCTATAGCCTCCTTCTGGAAGTGTCTTCTCACTAAAGTTGACTTTCCCAGACACCGTGATTCAGAACAATGGTTGGACATTGGGGACGTCAATGCAAGGCCGAGCAGTGTGAAAAGGGACTGTCGATGGAGTTCGGACCAACAACAGAGAGGTCGAAGGATGGTGATAATGATGAGGAGGTTTATATATCCACATAAAAACACATGATGGCTTTCAACTTCACAGACAAAGAAGTAAAAGACAAGTAATAACTGATCCTGACCTTGTCGATGACCTGTCCTTACTGGGAGAAGAGATAGATCAAGCACTCGAGGTAGAGGGTAAAATCGAGCGTGGGGGGCTGCAAAGTTTGATTTTCATTGCAATGATCACTGAAGAGGCCACCCTTGTTTCCGATGCAACAGGGTATAAAGCGAACAACTTTGGCCTCTTTCTCACACCCTGCCCTGAAAAACACCACGCTGAAATGTTGCCCCACCACCGCCACCACCACCATTACCACCACTGGGCACTTCAGATAATTCACTAGTCAGTGTCCAAGTCGATGCCAAATCAAAGGTATCCACTGATGCGCCCTTCTTTAGAACGACTTTTCGGCACACAACGGCAGACTGGGACAACTTCAGATCGTACATGGCGGAAGCTCCTCTCTCAGCCTTTTTCAAACTGACTACCCCCCCCAAAAAAAAATGCCGCCCACATCTCGGAACGGATTGTTTCGGGAATAGAGAATTCTATACACCAGAAAGAATTCCAGCAAACACCGAACAGCCAGCTCTGATTCACCGCTGAATATGCAGCAGCCATCGCTGACCGTAATCACTACGACAATATCTATAACAGGGGACGGACACTTGCTGCATTCAGAACTGCCTGCAATCATTGCAAGGGATTTTTTTATAATTATGTGTATGGCTCAAGAGCAATTCTAAGTAAAGAGTTACAGAGTAGGGGGCACAGATTATGGGGATATGTAGAAAAGATAACCTTTGAATCTAGACTTGAACAGGTTAAGATTTTCTTGAAAATACAAAATGCAGCTATCCACAAGCAGACCAGGCTATGGTGGAAAGCATACAACTTGGGTCCAGAGAGTTCTGTAAAATATCCAACCAAATAGAGGCAGAGATGGAACATGTATGGGAGGTATTGGGCAGATTAGAGCAGGTGCTTGAATTGCACTACAATGCAAAGAAAACTGAGATGCCTGGTCTTCAACCATGAAGCTCCTGTGGAAGTAAAAGTAAGAAGTGGACAAACATTGAAAACAGTACACAGCTTCAAGTGCCTATGTTCATGGGCACAAACTTCTGAAGAATATTTGACTGTAAAAAAAAGCTCTTGCCTGGGCGTGTCTTTTTTTATACAGATTTACCCCAAGCAAGGCAATAAAGCTACAATGAAACAATACAATTTCTCACACATTTTAGAAAAGTAAATAAATTTCTTTTCTTTTCTTCTCCAGTCCATCTTCGAGTAAACTTAAGTGTTAGTGTTTTGGGGATTTATGTCTACAGCTGCCTTTGAATTGGCAAACATAAAAGGTTGTTAATGATTTTAGATAATCATAAAAAAATAATTTTTTGAAGAAGTTGACCACCCAAAATCCGAATGGTTGGTCTCAAAGTTTCCAGAACACAAATGGATGGATGGATAGATAGGGGAGAAAGCCATTATCCATATAAGTAGAGAGACGTAGGAAGTCAGGGAGACAGACGATGAAAGAAGTAGGTAGGTAACCACTGAGTGAGTAGCTGCCCAGCGTCCGAGTAGGAAACGACCAGTGGCAGTTAAGATGGTAGTTCGGCTAACTTAGAATTCGTATTGTTGCTATTTCCCAACCAGACAGTGTTGAAAATCAATTGTCGTTATTTTTTAATATGATCACGGCCAAGTTGACAAATCTGAGAGAAGAGCGAAGTTGGGAAGTCTGGTATATATATATATATATATATATATATATATATATATATATACCTTGGATGTCATCACTGGTGCAGTGAACCGGACGAGCGGAGAACGTTGTAACAAATTTCGTCACAGAAAGTAGTCACACTAAGCCACAAAAGTGTGTCGAAAGTATTAGAAAACAGAAATATTATTAAAGAGCGAGAACAATAGAAGATTAACCAGGAAGACAGTAGATAACGATTGACATTTTTGAAGATCAAAATTAACTGGAAAGCGTGGAGTCGGTAAAGAGTTCCACAAGTGAGAAGTCCGAGAAAAAGAAACTGTTAATATAGAACCTACGGTTAAATCTATCCATTCCAACTGTAAAATGATGAGAGCTTGTTGCCAATCTAGTACTGCGCTTAAATTCATAAATTTTAGGTATCATAGAAAAGAATTACCATGAAAGTATTTATAGAAAAGGCACAGGGAAGCAACTTTAAGACGATGAGATAGTGACTGAAGCCGAAACGCCAGTTCAGGACTAGTGATATTTCTGATTCTTCTCTGGATTTTATCAAGATTTTTATTTTTATCACTTTGATAGGAAAAAAATATTTCTTTGTTCTTTCTTTGTGCGCTTGCATTTATAGAAATAAGTCAATAATTGTAAGATGTTTCCTAATATTATATACAATTTTTAATTACCTAATTACTGGACCTTACTAACAATTTCCTTGCTAAAAATGTTCTCAGTAATTGTTATATAGTAGTAATTTAGGTCTCCACATGTCCACCCCCAGTCGCTGACCCCAGTCACGTGGTTGCCAGGCCTGGTATAGGGATCACATTCACTTATACACAAATACCCTTAAAAAAGGTATGAATCCTCCTCTTCTTCCCCAAGTTATAGGTTAATTAGTACGACTTGTATCAATAAACTGATGGTTATGTCCCAATCCTCATAAATACGTTGGACACTATTGTAAGTGGGGGTAGTATGCTGTCTATGTAGTCCACCACTAGCAGCGGATTACCTATTTCACGCCGCTGGCGAGTATTGTATTTTGTTGATGTTATAAAGATTACTATTTCATTTCCAACCTCCGTTTTGGTTATTCCTCATTCAGTAACCTTTTCTAGGTTGCAAAAGTAAGAAAGAAAGAAAGAAAGAAAGAAAGAAAGAAAGAAAGAAAGAAAGAAAGAAAGAAAGAAAGTCTTATATATCGTACCTATGAATTGTATGTACCTATATTGTATGTGCTAATACATTATTGATTGTCTACTTGTATCTCATCCTTTTTATCATATAGAGAATACATATTTAACATCTATAAATATATAGCCCAATGATGAATAATGCATTTATATTGTATAAATATTTAATAATATCTTTTCTTGTCAGTGCACTTAATTCACTGGTAGATATTGATCACATGGATTATACATTATACAGTGAAAATTTCATATTAAAATTTAGTTACTGTTATATATTGTTCCTATGAACACTAATGGTTATGTCTCAATCCTCATAAATACGTTGGACACTATTGTAAGTGGGGGGTGGTGGTAATGTGCTGTCTAAGTAGTCCACCGCTAGCAGTGGTTTACCTACTTCACGCCGCTGGCGAGTATTGTATTTTGTTGATGCTATAAAGATTACCATTTCATTTCCGACCTCCGTTTTGGTTATTCCTCATTTTGGATAGAGACTGCTCACGATAGCGCTTAATGAGTCCTGGAGAAGTCACATATTAAATGCTGAAATAATTGGTGAGCTATCAAAAGTAACATGAAAAGTGCAGGAAAGAAGGATGCGTCTAGCAGGACGCTGCATCGAAACCCCAATCTTCTCACAATATAACATACATCATAACATTAGAAGGCTTACGGCCACGTCACGTTGAAACACTGCTTTTTGTACGATCAGCGAAGTTAAGCAATGTTAAGCCTGATCAATACATCGATAGATGACCGCTCGGGAATACCAGGTGCTGTAAGCTTGGATGTACAGGCGGTGTAGTGTATAACGATTCGAAATTGTTAATCGGGGTGCCAAGTTCCAATTCTCGTTGGGTTAATTACATTCATTTACGCGCAAGTAACCTTGGGAAAGGCACGAATCCATATCTTCCCTCCACTCAGCTATGGGTTAATTAATAAGACGAGTATCACTAAACCATTATTATCTAAAACAGAAAAATGCTTACAATCTAAAAATATTTTCTGGCTTTAAATAACCTGCAAAGAGGTTGATAACCTATAAAAAACGAATCAACCAAGCAACAACATAATACTAGGTTTTTGTTTATCAACTTTATTTTTTATTTATTTATTTTTAATCGATTCACCAAAAGTAAGGCAATAATGCTACTAAGACGCAAGGGACAACTGGGAGTGAAAGATTCATTGATTGCTTGATTTGTTTTGTACAGCTTATCAGCCTTTAAAGCCAGGACATATTTCTAGATTGTAAGAATTTTTATGAGATAACAAGGATTCACTGATAAAATTCCTACTAATTAACCCATAACTGAGGGAAGAATAGGTGGATTATTATCTTTCCCAAGGATATTTCCGCATGAGTAAAATATAATGAAACCAACTCTAACTGAAACACATTTCTCTAATTTCCAAATCTGAGCCATTATCCCTTACACCACCTGTACATCCAAACTGATGCCACCTGGTATTCCTAAGCCGTCACCCATTTAGATCCTGGCCAGGCTTGATGTTGCTTAACTTTAGTGATCATATGAGAACTGGTGTTTCAACCTGATATGGCCATAAAGCAGGGACTGAAAAAGAATGAAAAGACTTTACAATGAACCGGAAACCCAATCCTAAACAGGAAGCAAGGAATAAACCCTCTACTCCTGTCCAAAAGAGAGAGGAGGAATATGAAATGGGTGATACGCTAACCTATCTACTTCTTCAACTTTGTTTTATACACCTATATATTCATATTCATCATTGTTGCTACATATCAGAAAAATCTTCAATACCTTTCATATAAAATCCCGCAGGTTTGCATATGTAAAACTTTCGAAGAACACTTTAAATCTGATTTTCATTAGAGAAATATTTTTTTTCCCTATCAAAGTGATAAAAATAATTGTTTTTATGGATTACCAACTTTTTGCAGGTTATTTAAAACCGGAAAATATTTTTAGATTGTAAGAATTTTTTTCGAGATAATAAAGATTTTATTGATACAACTCCTACTAATTAACCTATAGCTTGGTGGGGGAAGAGGTAGATTCATACCTTTCCTAAGGGTATTTGTATGTAAGTGAATGTGATCCTTATACCAGGCCTGGCAACCATGTGACTGGGGTCAGCAACTGGGGGCGTACATGTGGAGACCTAAATTACTACTAAATAACAATTACTGAGAACATTTTTAGCAAGGAAATTCTTAGTAAGGTCCAGTAATTAGGTAAATTAAAAATTATATATAATATTAGGAAACATCTTACAATTATTGACTTATTTCTATAAATGCAAATGTAAAAAGAAAGAACAAAAATACCATAAAATAACTAAGTGCACAGAAATCACTTTATTCATAATAAATTAGACATTTTTAGATGATATTGAAAAAATAATAAGTTCATTTGTTTATGCCAATTGATTACAGAAAATGTAATTATATAATACAATCAGGAAACGATTACAGCATTTTATAAAATTGTGTATCAACAAACTCTGAAAATTTTTTACAAAAAATGTGAATTTCAGAGAAACAATAATTTTGATAATATTTACAAAATTTATGATTTTTGTTACATCTACAATTTGTTTCACAGAAGATGAAGAAAGTATTTATTTCGCTACAATACAATAATAGATATTACCAGTATATATTGTTCTAAAAATTAAAATCAATTTACATTTTCAAGAACACGAATTAATTAACAGAACAATTTGGGGAGTTAATTAAATATATGAAAAAAGGGTGGAAAATGAAAATAAAGAATATTTGGTATCCCTGTGGTATCCAGTGGAATTTATAAATTACCACAATCTATTTCTTTTGAAAATGTTCATATTCTTGAAAATAAAAACTCATATTATTAAATATTTCTTCTTCCATGTTCCAAGAAAAGATTGGCCTGTGGGACAATCTTTTCATGTAACATAGCCTGCTATATACAAAAGTGACATTTTAATATCTTTCGGAATCCTAGTTTCAAGGTCTGGTAAGTTATCATATATTTGACATCCTATTGCATCCAGCAAATGTCCACAAATTATGGCCTGGATCAAAGTTCTATTCTCTGATATCAACATTTAAAAAAGTTTAGCTTTTTAGATACAAAATTTTTCAATGGCATTTTGAACTGTTATAAAATATACACCTCCAGAAATTTGTCTTAATTTTCCAAATTCATTTTCTAAATAGACTGTGGTAAATTCACCAACATTAACCCTACTACTTAGTAAATATCTACACAAATCAATTAAGCCATTGCTTATATGTTCAATGGCTAAATTAGTATCTCTTGTTAATGATTTCATTCTTTTTTGTTGGTTTCCTCTCATTCTTTTTGTGATTTTTTCAGAATTAAAAAGAAATAGCAGATGCCCATCCTCTAAATCTGATATAACCTTTTTCAGTGGATTATTTTTCTTAGTCACCGTATTTGTCACTGACAATTTTTCAAATTTTTAAAACTTTTCAATAAAATTAACCGCTTCTGCAGTTTAACAATGGGTGTTTTGTAATGACAGCAACAGTTTAATATTATTAAATATTTCCTCTTCTGTGGGACAATATTTACTTGTAGCATATCCTGCTATATGCAAAAGTGACATTTTAATATCTTTAGGGATTCTAGTTTCAAGGTCTGGTAAGTTATCAAATATTTGACATCCTATTTCATCCAATGTCCACATTTTGAGCAATTATGGGCTGGATCAAAGTTGTATTCTTTGATATCGACATTTGAAGAAGTTTAGCTTTTTAGATACAAAATTTTTCAATGGCATTTTGAACTGTTATAAAATATACACCTTCAGAAATTTGTCTTAATTTTCCAAATTCATTTTCTAAATAGTCTGTGGTAAATTCACCAACATTAACCCTACTACTTTGTAAATATCTACACAAATCAAATAAGCCATTGCTTATATGTTCAATGGCTAAATTAGTATCTCTTGTTAATGATTTCATTTTTTCCTTGAACTCCTCCCATTCCTTTTGTCATTTTTCCAGAATGAGACAGAAATAACAGACGTTCGTTATCTAAACCTGATGTCAACTCTTTCAATGGGTCATTTTTTCTGCGTGTCACCATATTTCTTTGACACAGTTTTCCAAAATTTTAAGACTTTTCCAATGAAATTAACCGTTTCTGCAGTATCCTACCCCCCTCCATTTAATAATGTGTGTGTTTTAATGGCAGCTACAGTTTGAACACAAAAACTTCTAAACCATGGGAAACATTTCATCACTTAACAAGTTTTAGGTAAACTGCTACATCAGTTAGTTCCGACAGCTTAACAAATTGAGGTTTTTCATGCTCAAAATGGTCTTTTACAATTTCCCATTTTGCTATGATCTCTTTACCTTTAGAATAAAACAGTAATGTTGCATATCCACATTGCGCTGGGCGGGGGGGGGGTCTCTTTTGGCTGACAGTCTTGATTCACTCAAATGCTGCTTTCTTTTTTCTGTCATCTGGTTGCTCGCTAGTTGTTCTTTTAGTTTGGAGGTAAAACGAGAGGCATGAAATGGATGTTGCACATCCCCTTAGCTCTCTTAGTTGACGGTCTTGGGGCGATCGTAATAAAGTTGTCAGTTGAACCTGGTCAGTAACTAGAAGGGTGACCGCTTGGGGATACTAGGATTCTGTAGCTTGGATGTGCATTTGGTGTAAATGTTGTATACCCAGCATATGCTGGGGGTGGTCTTTGGGTGACGGTCTTGATTCACTCATACGTTGCTTTCTTCTTGATGTCATCTTCAGGACGGGTGATCACTAGTTGGTTTGTTCAGAGGTAAAATGAGAACTTCAACAAAATGGATCTTTAAACCTATCTATTTTATTAACACATCGACATATACATTCTTAACTAGCCAGTGGGGTTGCTATCTCACCCCACTGAGAAGCAGTTTCCATCCACAAAATTAACATGTCTCTATTCTTCAAAGCGTAAAACTTAACTCCTTGAAAACACTTTATAACACTAACATTCCCACATTCAGCTCAGCCAATCAAAATTCAATATCACTATTTTGTCTATCATCTGACCTCAAAGGTCAACCTCAGAAGGTCTGAGCAAAAATACACTGCGACTAAAAAATAATAGTCAGAAACTATTATTTAACACTCCATCCCCAAGCATCAAAAAAGATACATTTATGAATTTTATTTTAACTACATTATATTTAAAAGTAATTCAATATTACTGAATATTTTTAAGAAGGTGGACATAATCAAAAAGACCTTTTACAATTTCACATTTTGTTGTCATCTTTTAGCCTTCAGAATAAAACAATACTTCAAAATTATGTTCAGTAATCCAAGTATACTGAATATTTTTAAAAAGGTCGACATAATCAAAAGGTAAGTACAAGCCATATTTAGTTATGCAAGTCTCATTAAAAACAATGTAAAATTTTTGGAAAAAAAGACTGATGGGTCCTGTTATTAATCACATACAATTGCAATTTCTTGACTGATTGCGTCAACAACATATAAAATTTTTTTCATTAATTTTTCTTTTCTGGAACTACAATCATTTTGTACATTTCACATAGAAACAGATGTTTTATTCGTTGTTTTTGTTTGGGAACTTATAACAAATGATCAAATATTGATGGCGGATTCCTGGGTCACACTTTTCTTGCCATAAAAATTGTTTCATAATCAGATGCAAAATGCCCTTCACATACAACATTGTTTGGTTTGTTAGGGATGTTGCCTTAAGATATTGCCTTTAAACATCTTTCCCACTCATTCTGATCTTGGGGAAGACAAAACAATACACAAACTTTATTTTGTTAATCATAGTTACCATGACAACCTGTTACACCGTACTTTTTGAGTTTTTGACCATTTTGAGAAAGATGTACTGAAATTACGAAATATTAACTAAACTTTTGTTTTGTCAAAATTACAATTTCATTACATGCTACTTCTAAAAAGTCTATGAACCTTAACGTCTATACTGGAGGGTTTTGTCATTTTTTCCTTCTGTTACTTTCCATTCTCTTTAAGGAAATTCCTTGGTTCCATAGGATTTCCAATTTGTTTCGCTGATCAGGATCCATTTTGTGTTGAAGTTACATACCAAACTGAACCACCCTCATTAACATTTTTGGATAATCATATTTTATGGGGTAGGGTTCAGATCGTTCACTTTCCCCTCCCCCCATAAAATACGATTATCTAAACAAAATTAATGAGTTTAATATTTTTACTGTATAATTTTTTAAAATATTAAACAGGTCAAGTTTGTTTTACATTTTAAACAACAACAATGCTAGTAAAATTCAACATACATTTTTTTTAAATACCCATAAATAATTATTTCTTTTTAAGTCAATATGTTTTGTTATGAAGAATAATATCATAAAAAGAGTATTAAAATAAATTTTTTATTCGAATTTCTATATAGTACTTTTGAAAATTTAGCAGTGCCAAAAGTTACATACATTTTTTGTTTTCTTACAAAGACGGTTTCACATGTTATAAAGAAAACACAAATTATTCCTTTGAACATGAATTTTATAATCAAGATATTCGTTATCATGAAAAATAATAACATAAAGATAAAGTAAACTAGAAGAAGTGAGAAATGGATGATGAGAGAACAGATCTACTCCTAAATGCAAATCGAAATCCTTCAGAAATATCTAAACTGTCAGTTGTATACAATTGCTTTCTCAGATCAAATATAGCTTTGAGTGAATGAAAACTGTAGGCGTTAGACAGGACCTTAGAACCTTGTGGGCTGGTGCTACAGAAATACAAAGTACTATATGAAATAATAGAAGCTAAACCCTTGAGAAGATTCAAGAACAGTAACAAGTAAAATGGATGTCACATTTAAAACAAAGAGAAAATAATGACAAAATCAAGATGTCAGTTGTATACAATTGCTTTCTCAGATCAAATATAGCTTTGAGTGAATGAAAACTGTACGTGTTAGACAGGACCTTAGAACCTTGTGGTCTGGTGCTACAGAAACACAAAATAATAGAAGCTACATCCTTGAGAAGATTCAAGAACAGTAACAAGTAAAATGGATGCCACATGTAACACAAAGAGAAAATAATGAGAAATCACAATTTCAAATAAAAGGTTAGGAAAGAAACCCCCATCAATACAGGAAAGACTGATAACAACTACAGGGTTTAAGAAATCTAATTTTTGAAAAATTATTTGAATAGAAAGATTCAATAAATTTTAACCAAAATTAGCACAGACTGATTAATGAATGCCACGCTTGTTCTCATAAGGAAATGACAAATATTACATTTACCATATCCGTGATATGATATTGCATTGTTCATAGTTGAAAAAAGACAAGAACATATTTTATATAATTATTTACAGAACTTTCATGTGATAATAGTTTCTTCTGGCAGTGAAATACAAATATTAATCAGTTTGTATTGTGTTGTCATACTAATATAAAGATAGTTTTCAAATCGGTACATCTTGGGATCAGCACACCGTTCAGCTTGAGACAAGCCTTTCTTTTCTTGGTATCAAATTAGAGGTGCATTTGTTTAAAAATAAATACATTTACAAGGGAGACAATCTCTTCAGAGTTGCGTCCCTTAAGATAAGGGAAGCAACTTATATTTTATGATATTTAGAGGTGTTTAAATTGTGAAACATTTAATTTGCCAATTCAAATTGAGCAATTTTCAATTAACAAGATAGATAGATAGATAGATAGATAGATAGATAGATAGATAGATAGATAGATAGATAGATAGATGAAAAGACATAGATAGATAGATAGATAGATAGATGCGATCAGACCTATAGAAAGGCACACAAAAATGGAAAAGAATGTGTTCTTATTTTTTATGTAACTTTTTGGGTTTTCGTATATGCTTATTTTTTGATGAAATAATAAGCATATACTAAAAGAAATAAATACAAAATCTACAACAAAAATAATATAATAATAATAATAATAATAATAATCATAATAATAATAATAACAACAACAACAACAACAACAATAACAATAATAATAAATTATATAAAAATAAACATCCAATTGTTATAAATAATCAAGAGTGGTTTCCTTTCGTTTTTGTTACTCTTCTCTATGAGAGAGCTATTTCTGTTTACTGGGACTATAAAAGGACACTATACGTGAACTTTGTATTCTCAGTTGAATAAAGCTTTCTTAAAGCCTACACCTGCGTACTTTTGGCATTACACCAGTATTACCTACTAACTCCGTAATATCTACTATTGAAAATAATATATCCAATTTTCATATCAAACTAATTGCAACTGCATCTAAAACTATTATGGAAAATATCCTAATTAAAAATGGCCATAATAACAGTAATTTTGAAGCAGGCATATACAAGATAAACTGTAACATGTGTTCTTTACAATATATTCGTGAAACTTACATAAATCCTTTAAAAAAAATCATAAGAAAGGTCTCGTACTTAACTATTTATCAAATGCACACTATTTACATTGTTCGGACTGTCATCCTTGTTGCCATATTTATCACAACGTTTCGGCCGTTGTACGCTCCAGCCTTCTTCAGGTGGTTGGAATATCGAACTGAACCCTTTATTTCGCTCGCTGGGGTACACTGTTCAAGTTCCACGTGCCATGTCTAATGGATGCCAGTTATCAGTTATCTCCTGTTCATTCCCCTCTCCAAGTTCTCCACCGCCTTAACCAGGTATTGAACTCACACTCTTTGGGTCCTATAACTAACGCCTTTATCCACTGTGCCATATGGACATCTGTGTATTAATTTCTGGGTATTATAAACCTAATGTCTTCAGTAACCATTTTTACCAGTGCTCATACTGACATTTTTGCTGTTATCATTGCTTATTTCTTTTACCAGAGCTCATATTGCAATTTTCGTTGTTATTATTTCTTTATAAAGGGTTCAGTTCAACATTCCAACCACCTGAAAAAAGCCGGAGCGTACAACGGCCGAAATGTTTTGATAAATATGGGGAAAAAAGATGAGGATGACAGTCCGAACAATGTAAATAGTGTACATAATACCTCATCTCATAAATATAGACAGATACTTATCAAATGCAATAGTTACCTACAGAATTCATTTCAAGCAAATTTTCGATCTCAAAAATGCTATACTTATTCAAAGAGGTAATAATTTACTTAGACGAAAAGTTTAAGAACGTGCGGGAATTGATGAATAAAAAGAGTGGAATTATTTCGAACTATGTCAACATCAAACAAGTAGAGAATTTGGGAAACGGTTTAACAGAGAATAGAAAATACGACACCGAAATCCGAACGCGGATCATATTGGCAAAAGTTGCATTCCAAAAGCTAAACAAAGTATTAATAAACAAACAAGAAAATTGTGTAAAAAACAAAGAAAAGAGTGATGTGATATCAAAAGTGATGTGATCTCAAGAGAGTGATGTGATATCAAAAACGTTATGTGATATCAAAAGAGTGATGGGATATCAAGAGTGCTGTGATATCAAAAAATTGTGATATCAAAAGAGTGCTGTGATATCAAAAAAGTTATGTGATATCAAGGGTGCAGTAATATAAAAAAAATATGTGATATCAAAAGAGTGATGTGATAGCAAAAGAGTGATGTGATATCAAAAAAGTTATGTGATATCAAAAGAGTGATGTGATATCCAAAAAGTTATGTGATATCAAAAGAGTGATGTGATGTCAAAAAAGTGCTGTGATATCAAAAAAGTGATGTGATATCAATAGTCAGTCCGTTATTTTCCATGCATGATACACACTTAGACGATCATGTATCTTTCGACACATGACTGACGAGGCAGATTTTTCCCGCAGTAGGTTGCCATTTCTTTCTGCTGTAGAACAGTTGCTATCCAAGGCTATAGAACATAGACTAACTGGTCCAATCATGAGAGTAATGAATAGAGTAATTTTCGTCTCGAAAGATACCTGACATTACCTGTAACTGAAAAATAACATCCATGCCTGAAGATGATGAAAGTATTCATCGAAAGTACTTACAAACCGGCAATATTATCAGTCCTGGTCTGGCATCTGGGCTTTCACTTTCACACCGACGTAAGGTTGCCTCTCTGTGTCTTTTCTATAAATACTTTCATGGTAATTGTTCGGATGAACTTTTCGCTATGGTACCCAGACCTTTTTTTTTTAAATTAAGCGCAGTACAAGACTAGCGACGAGGTCTCCTCAATTTACAGTTGGGTTGGCTAGATGTAAACCGTAAGTTCTATGCTAACAATTTCTTCTCTCGAACTTCTCTCTTGTGGAACTTCCTTCCGGCTCCATGCTTTCCAGCCAACTTTAATCTTCAAAAAGTTAAATGCAATGTCAATCGCTATCCACTGTCCTCTTAGTTATTCTTTTTGTTCTTGCTCCTTAGTAATGTTCCTGTTCTCTCATTCTTCTGCACCCAGCAACCGCTTGCGTCTTAGTTGCCTTACCACCTTACTTTGGGGTGGACGTGATTAAACAAACATGTAATTAGAAGAGAAAATAATGACATAATCAAGATGTTGGTATTCCTCACCACTTCAAACAAAAGGTTAGGAAGGAAACCTCCATTAGTGCTGAAAAGAGTGTAAACGACTACTGGACTTGAGAAACCTGTTTTCCTAAAAAAGAATTGTCTTAAGAGAAAGATTTTATATATTGCAACTGACAATAGTACCAGCTGTTCGTTCAATGGATGCTAAATGTTTCCTTGTAGGGAAACGGGTAATATTACCATTACCATTAAGATTTGAATGAGAAATGGAACAACTAGATACACCAGGAATGTTTTACTTCGATCCCTATAGGACAAAAGAAAAGACTGGCGCTTCTTCACGTATATGCATGTCGGTGAAAGATCTGTAATGAAAAAAAACAAGTGATATAGTGATTAAATTACTTAGGAAAAATAATATCCGTGTAGGGATGTGAATGGTGATTATCTTCCTTTGGATAAGATGAAGGCACAAGAGTCGCGTGACGACCGGCAACGGACGTGAGTTCGTGAGGGTGACAAAAGCGGAGTTGCTATTTAGCACACCTAGAGACAAGACATGTCTGCCTACGTCAGTTGCTGATGAAAGACCATTAAGGCGCTAGACGTCATCTCAAGCCGATAGGGATAGCAGAAGAGCTCACATGGTACCTTGATTTTCGTAGAACAAACTACCGACCTGCCCGTTTTCCCATCGGAAAATATCACTCTCACTCCTTGCCTTGTTTTAGTTATATGTTATAATTTCTTTGTGTGGGACATGTATATATTATTATTAATAAATAAAAATATAAAATAATAAGAATGATGAATATCAAGAATAAAATAAAAACAATAAACTATGTTTAAATTGAATTCAATAAAACCAAAATAAAAACTCTCCTAGAATGCAACAGAAAGTTTTCCTGCCTGAAAACGAACTTCGCGACAAAACTCTGAATTCAGTCTACCAACTGTTGGAAAGTCAAGACGTCCATCTCGTTTCCTCGGAACATTGCTTGTTTTAAAATCACGTGACTTTCTTCCTTTATCACATGTGTAGCGGACCGTGGCGGTGAAGATGTGAAGAGATATCTTAAGGTTAAACTTTCCTGCTGGCGGGTCCAGCTACATGAGAATGTCGGACTTTAATTAAGTCCAAAGAAAACAAAGAAAACAAACAAGACCGATAGACATGGGTAAACAAATATATATTAATGACAAAACAAGTTAAACAAAGGCATGGACTGTTACATAGAGTTTGTATGGAGAAATTATGTGTGCGTGTTGTAAGTGTTCGTGCGTACGTGTATTGTTCTTAGCGCGTTCCCAGGATTTGGGAAACGCTGTATCAGTGAGAGGTCACATATTGGTGTAAGTGAAAAAGAGAGATTTTACCTTACCTCCGCGTGAGGTAGGGCTCAAGGCCTAAGTCGAAAAAGAGAGAGAGAGAGAGAAGGGTCAGCCAGTATTTATAGCCTGGGGAGAGAGACCCCTGTTGAAGGATTAAAGAACTGAGGAGGAGCTAACTCCGACACTTGCAACCTTAAAACACATACAACTAAAATACACACACATCAGTACATAAAATAAATAAAATTGTATGATTTGAATTTACAATTTAACATGCTTTAAGTGTTATGTTTTTTTATTCCTGTGAACACGAGGCTATTCCTGTTAGTATGATGTGATTGACCCCACAAGTTCACAGACATTTTTTAATAAAAGTGATTGCTTTCTATATTTCTTTATAAAACGCGAAATAATAAATATAGCATTGTAGGTGGTTGGTATATATTTATGATCTTGTAAACATAAAATCCAACTTGTAAATAAATAATCTAACAACTAAATGGCCTTACTTTTTCAACTGACTTGTTTTAGTCATATGCAATAATTTCTTTGTGTGGGACATGTAGGAATATTATTATTAATAATACATAAAAATAAGAATATAAGATAATAATAATAATAATAATAATAATAATAATAATAATAATAATAATAACAAATATCATAAATAAAATAAAATAAAACAAATAGCATTAAAACTTTGATTAAATTGAATTCAATAAAAACAAAATAATAAAACTGACTTCAGTCTCTACCGACTGTTATGAAGGTCAAGACGCCCATCTCGTCTCCTCGGAACATTGCTTGTTATAATATCACGTGACTTTCATCCATTATCACATGCAACCTTAAAACACATACAACTAAAATACACACACATCAGTACATAAAATAAGTAAATTTGTATGATTTTATTTACAATTTAACATGCTTTTAGTGTTATTTCTGTGTATGTTTCTATACATGTGAACACGAGGCTATGAGTGACCCCCACAGACAAATTAGTGGTAAGTGTTTATATAGTTGTATATAATGTCTTGTATGACATTATATTATAATAAATATAAAATTATTATGGTATATAAATCTCAAGGATACATGGCACAGTGGATAAAGGTGTTAGTTATATCCAGTGACAGGGCCCAAAGAGTGAGTTCAATACCCGGTTAAGGCAGTGGAGAACTTTCAGAGGGAAATTAAGAGGAGATAACTGATAACTAACATCCGTTAAACATGGCACGTGGAACTAAAACAGTCTACCCCAGTGAGCGAAATAAAGGGTTCAGTTCGACATTCCAACCACCTGAAGAAGGCTGGAGCGTACAACAGCCGAAACGTCTGACGTCGACAGTAAAACAACATTAAAAAAGTAAACTTGCATATTCTGATTTTGTTTTGTCTTTTCTATATCTTTCATTATTATTATTATATATATATATATATATATATATATATATATATATATATATATATATATATATATATATATATATATATATTTGTCATCCACAGACAGGCTGTTTCGCTGTTTCATAGCTCATCAGTGTGGCTAGACGTCCGGTTGCCTCTAGCTAGGATCGAAACCCGACTGAATTTGCGTCAGTCGGAACTTCTCCCACTAAGCCGTCGGCGCACGGCAGGGATGAAGGTGAATTTTAGCGTGTTTATTTTTAGATTTAGATAAACACACAGTGACTGACAGTGACTCAATTCTGCCGAAGAGTCGTGCAATATTAGCTTAAATAGTCACTGTTTACAAACTCACACCTCAAACCAGAGAGCTCAACCGAAATTAATTTTTCAGGAGCCAATATTTTTGTCATCCACAGACAGACTGTTTCGCTGTTTCACAGCTCATCAGTGTGGCTAGACGTCCGGTTGCCTCTAGCTAGGATCGAAACCCGACTGAATTTGCGTCAGTTGGAACTTCTCCCACTAAGCCGTCGATGTCGGTCTTGTTGGTTTTCTTTACACTTCTTTATGGTGGATTCAATCTCTGAGTTCACCATGTTCTTGTAGTGGGACTCTTAATATTCTAGCAGGAATAAACACACGTGTTCCTAATTTAGCAACACGTAAACACATGGTTCGCTACAAGTCTGAGACGCTGTGGGAAGATGAATTGAAGCATAATGTCGCTATCACTAGTGATCACTCCAAACACCTTCGTAATCACCATTAGACTCATCCAACTCTTTCCGAATACTCTGCACTGTCCTCAGATTGACACCTAAACACTCTGAAATGTTCGTATGTGAGCTTCCGGTGAGCATGCCGAGCAGTATAACATGACGTTTCCAATTTCACGGCGGAGTGAATTATGTCAATCTCCTCTTTTTTCTCACAGACGTTGCCCAACTGAACCCTACAATATGGTGCAGTCGACAAAATCAAAAATAAACAACGCGCAAGCGCGAAAATAAAAATATAAAATGGCGACAACTTATATGTATGTCGATAACTAGACTGAAATAACAATACAACTACCATGATTTTAACCAATTTTATCAAACATGTACTGTTGAGCAAATCGACATCAATATTTCAAATAAATTTCTTCAAAAACATATTTAATAAACTTCGTTTATTACTTTTTAATGCAAAAAATGACTTATTTGAAAAATACTCACGAAAATAATGATATTGTAACGATGTAAAGGGAAATAACCACTGATCACCTAGGAGAATGGGTTGCTTCCCTTGAAAATTCTAAAGGGAGGTAATTCAAATTATGGATTAATTTTTCTTTATTCTTTCGCTGAAAATGATGTTCGCATTCTGTTTTGTTTTGAGCCAAAACAAAAATTCAACTGGAAAAATTATTTTGGTTTAAAAAATCTATCCCTGCGAATTTCATATTAAAAAAATAAAGATATCCTATAGAAATCTCATCGCTTATAGTACACAGTAAATCGATTTAAGCAATAAACTTCGGACTAAAATCGACAAAGTCTTGCTTGCCGCTTGTGTTTTTAATTTTTAGTGATTTTTTAAAACTTTTTCTGATGATAAAGAATTATTACCCACGCTCTGAAAAGACACGACTCAATGAGTGAAAAATAATCATACTTTAAAAACAAATAAACAGAGTGACTTTTTTTCCTCAATGTTTTTCTGTCTCTAATTTCTGCCACGCTAAAAGAAAAATGCCTCAAATAAAAATTAAACTTTAAAGTAAAATCAACCCGACCTTGATTCGAACCAAGAGACAAGCAGGCGAATAAGACATTATACACCGCTTGAACTGCACATTTAAAATTAATTTGCAAATAATATGTTAAGCAGAGTGCACAGATACTCCACTGATCCTCGACAGGAAGCCAGAAAGCAACACTTAGAACACACAGATACAAAGCAGAATTATCAATCTGACCAATCTATACGTAAATAAAAACCGTAATTTGTTTATTGGTACTATGGTAAGTAATATGATAATAAAAACGCATATAGTTATAGACGGGTGTGTAGGGCGCTAATGGTATTGGTAAGAAATTATCAGAAGGTTTTTGTCGAAGGCTGCGTTTTGTGATTTAACACTCCACATTCAATTTGCAAAGAAAACACAGAAAAGAACAACAAGAGATGATTGAATGATCAACAAGTAAAATGTATATTGAAACAAGTATACAATGACAATAAAGATTAAGTCGTAAAAAGTGATTTCCCTTGTACCGTGTGGGAAATACAAGAGTATGTTGTATTGGCTTTCTTTGTTGATATTTGTTTAGTGTTTAAGAATGTTTGATGTTTGAATTTGAAAGTTAGATGTTTGTGTAGAAGAATGTTAAAGTTCTGAATAGTTCACTTGGCTTTGATAACAGATAGTTCAAGGTGTGTGTGAATGTAGTTAATGTCTGTGCGTGTGTTTAAGTAGAAGATGGAGAACTACAGTACACGTACGTGATTATGGTTGTGAAAATTTATAATAAAGTTTCTTCTTTAAATTTCTGCTTTATATACAGTGAAGTAGGCTCCAAGAACGAGCGCGGGAAGAATATTAAAGTAAGTGTCAATTTATGTCATTGGCCAAAAATCGACCAATTGTTGATTTTTTTCTATAGCAAGTTTGGTGAAACAAAACATGAGAAATTTTTATGCGGCTCGTGCGATGCGTAAATTGTCTTTACGAAAAGTACTGTTTATTTATTGTCCAATTACTGTTGAGTAATTTGTGGGCGTGGTGTGTGTAGGCATCCACTAAAGGGGAGTGAAAATATATGAAAAAAAAATTTAGGAAAATTTATAACAAATTCGAAAAGAATGACACATTTCGTTCTTTAGAGATTCATCGGACTAAAAAAAAAAAGTGATGTTTACTTTAGTTTAATGCGTCTACACACGTTGCTTTTCTTTTGTATGGATGTGTAGTCACAACATATATGTGTGTGTGTGTGTGTGTGTGTGTGTGTGAAGTCTTCTTCTTTATGTGCCGTGTCCCTTCAGGACGTAGGCGATCGTGCCTCTCCACAACTTCTTGTCCCTTGTAGCTCTTAATAAACTTTTTTCTTTCTACCAAGCCCTGTTCCGTTGTCTTCCTCTGTCCCTCTTACTTTCTATCTGTCACGTGAGTATCAGATTTTCCAAGCCCTCCTTCCTCAATATATGCCCCAGAGACCTCAACTGTCTCTTCTTGATGTAAAGTATTAGTTTTCGTTTCCATTTTCTCCAAAACTTCGTCGTTATTCACATGTTCGGTCCACAGTATCCTCAACATGCTTCTGTTGCTTCAAGTCTCCTCTTCATCTTTGATCGTCCAGCACTCACTGCCATACAAGAGGATAGATATCACATAGCAGTTTAATACTCTTTTCCTAGTTTCTAGCGAAACTTTCCTATTTCGTAATACTCTGCTTAGCTTTTGGAATTCTTTCTTGGCCATCCCAATACGCGTTCGGGTCTCAGTGTCGCTCTTTCTGTCCTCTGAACACACTTCCCAGATATTTAAATTGACGTACTTGTTTGATTTTGCTACCTCCGATCTGCATTTAGCACGTCGGGCTCATCCTTTTGCTAACAACCATACATTCTGTCTTCTTGCATTTGATGTTTAATCCTTTCTTCTCACTTTCCGACACTACATTCTGTAGGAGTTCTTGTAGTTTCCTTTCCCGTGTCTGCTATAAACACTGTGTCATCTGCATACCTTATGTTCTTAAGGTTATGGCCGCCAATAATGAATCCTACTAGGACAGTTACGGGAGTATGATGGTTGGGTGCTTAAGTGGAAATCACGTGCCTCCTGGAATGTTTATCCCACAACAAAAATGGCGAACTTGCATGTGTGTCCGGGTAATAAAATACAAAGAAACAACTAAAACCAATATATATATATACAAACAAACGATAATGTATTATTAACAAGACAAAAAGTTACGTTGTTGCGAGCGACAAAGACAATGATATGTATGTGACAAAAAAATGAATATGCAATAAAACCTTTAAAAACTAGTAAATTGTCTGTGTATGTAAAATGTTTGTAGAAGTCTTAGCGAAAATGAAGTTACGTGCATACGTGTGGGTGTGTGCGTATTTGTGTGCGTTTGTATGTGCGTTTCCCAATGGGAAATGCGTTTCACGATAGACCTATATCCTAGCGTGTCTAAAGAAAATAGGGAAAAGGAGCATGATAGAAAATATTACAGTGTATTTATAGTTTCAGATGCGTCCCCTAGTGGCGGGTTTTTAGTTAGGAAAGTGGGGTTAACACCACAGGACATTTTCTCTCAGAAGCGCCTCGCTGTATAGGCTGAATAAGTCCGGTGAGAAGATACATACTTGTATTACACCGCTTTCTATTTTGGTATATCTACTGAACTTATTTTTTAAAGCGTTTTACAGACAAAGCGTTTCGCCTCCATGTGCCGCTAGATAGTCATGTTCAGGTTGGAACGAAAGACCAATCTGTGTGTAAGAAAACTGTGTTGGAATTTTTTAAAAAGGAATAATAAGTTACTTGATCAGGTTCGACGACCAGAAAGTATTTCTGTCTTTTGTTTTTCGTGTTGAGGCCGTTAACGTCTGTTGGATTTTAAATTAGCCCACTAGATCTTTATCCCAGTGTGTTGGTTCTATCCGTTTTTGTCAGTGAAAATCCCAAAATGAAGTCGAAATAGGTTAAATGCAAAATTACAGTTCTTTTCTGGATTTTGAGTTGTCACTGCAGAATCAGGTTGTTAAACCTAAATCCTTGTGTTTTGCTTTTAATGCGAACGTTTTGTTTTAAGCAGGGGCGGCATTTGCCATTCCAGAACCCCCCGACTATCAACCTGATTTTCCGGTGCAGTGTTTTATGGCCCTCGCTATCTCATCAACATTTGTTTGTTTTTTTTACTTACTTTTATATAACTAACAAATTAAACTGACTATTAAAGGATGGAAAACTTTCGCTGGGGTGGGGGTCCAAATCCGTGAATTTCTTTTGATCATGCTAAATCTCGAAAAACGCTATATAAAAAATACACTATATTAAAAAAAAAACACTTTATAAAATTCACTATTTTTTATCCATAATGTTGAATCTGTTAAAATTCTTCAACATTTTTAACAAGAAAAATCTCAAGTTGATGTTTAAAATTGCCACAAAACATTGTTGATTTATTTAAGATGAAATGATCTATTATGACATGTCTCTAATTTGCATTTAGATAAATTGTATTTATTTTCAATTTTTCTAATTGAATCGCTCACCTATATCGTATATGATCCAGTATTGTACATTAACTAGATTACAATAAAATTTGTATTTTATATGAATACTACCTTATGAAAATTGAGGTGCAGTAGAGTGGGAGGCGTATCAGAGATTCGGGGAGGGGATAAGAGATCCTTGCACAGACCCTGACGAGAAGACAAAATGAGGGTGGGGGCACTTATTGAAAAATCACTCCCATACAAATCCCAGTTGGGACACCTTGTCTTTTATACCCGGCAGTGATTCTGTTTATCATTTAGAACTTCTAAAATCAAAACAAGACCGAAAATATGGGGCACCCAGTGAGGATCTAACTCAATCAGTTGTATATGTATATCAGTGTCATACCTGATATACGCATGGGCGATCATGTCTCTTTCGATTCATGACTGACTAGGCAGAAGATTTTCCCGCAGTGTGTTACCATTTCTTCCTGCGGTAGACTGGTCGACCATCCAGTCGGTTCTCTTATTTAACTAACAGGATAGAGGGGGAATAAATGGATCCATACCTTTCCTAAGTGAATGTAACGAACCCGACTGGAATTCGAACTCGCCTCGCCGAAATCTCATTCCGAGCCGATGTCCATTACACCACAACGCATATCCACTACTCAGTCGTAATTAATCAAGCGAGATAAACTTGTTAACCATTGCATCACGTCGAAATGCGCCACTCCTGCAAAATATATTATGATTTCTAAACACCAGCAATAAACGTTTACGACTCACACAATGATAATCGGGATAATCGAATAATAGCTTGAAACAAACTAACGACGGTAATTTTCTTTGAAATTAAAAAGAAAAATTCAATTAAACTTTGGAAAGGGGTTTTGACCAAGTAAAACTGATTTCGTGAACAGCGCCAAATAAAATTTTGGGGAAATATGAACGAGAAAATATAAGAAATTCAGTCGTTCATTTTTTTTTATTATTATTAAAAATCGGAACACCCAAATTCCAAACAATAATAAAATTAAAATAAAGAAAACATGGTTTCATGCCTGTTAAAAAAAAATAATTTGTATTTACAGAAATATGGACATGAATTCAAATAAGTCAAAAACGAGTAAACATTATCTTTTGTTAAGTTAAAGTCATTCAGTAGTCGGTACACAGAAAAAAAATCTGTAGCTTCGAAAAAAACTTTTAAATAATGTGTGTTCCAATAACTTGTACCGATTTTAAATGTGAATTAAGTTTAAGCGTCTAATGATTTTTTTTCTTTTTCTTTCAGATTTAACAACTTAAGTCTTTGGCAATTGTAACCATGGAAAGATTAACAATCAAACAACGTGTTAAAGTTATCGAAGCCTATTACGAAAATGGACGTTCAAACAAAAATGCAATGAGAAGTTCCCATGTCGCATCATCTCTCGAAACAACGAAGTCAATTGTGCGACTTGACGCCTTTAAATTTCTTCCTTTGGGGTCTTCTCAAAAGTAAGGTCTCTGCCAACAAGCCAACAACAATTCAACAGCTGAAGGATGAGATAATAAGGCATATTGGTGAGATCGAGGAGCAACTATGCAGAGATGACATCAAAAATTTTGACCATCGAGTGGAGGTGTTCCGGGGAAGGCTTGGCGGACATTTGGGCGATATTATTTTTCACACCTAATTGCCATGACTTAAACAACATGATCCAATAGAGAAATAAATAAATTTTCACCAATAACACTGATTTATTTACTGCTGACTTTGATCCATCTTAATGAAACACCCTTTAGTTGGTTCACAGTTGTATTTACATAAAGAATTTTATCGTTAGCGAAAATTCACTGACCGTCTGTGTTATTGTTGGAGATTATTCGTTTGAAGTCGCCAAGTGGCCGGCCATGCTGTTGTTGTTGTTGCTGAACCGTTTCGATGACACATGTTTCTTTCTGCACACACTGGAAGAAGGGAAAAAGCTATTTAGCCATATGATTTTTCGGCTTGGAGTCAGCAGCATCTCTGCTCTTTGAAAGTCGAAATCTGTGGGGTTTTATAAGATTTTTTTTTTTTAACGAAAGTAGACTCGAGAAAAAATATGGTTGTATTTTTCTCTGATTGGTCGAATATTTCAAATGGTGACTTTAATTTCTAACCAATAGACACTTTAATTTAAACGGTATGTGTTGTATCTTTTTTGTTTTATAAGTTTGTAAATATTGTTTGTCATTGAGTTGGAAATAAATTTGGGGCGTGTTTTAATATGGTATGTATGTGGGTATGTAATTACGTTGTAAATAGTAATTCTTCCCTATAAGAGGACAAAAAGAAAAGATTTGGAATCAATAAGAATAAACAAAACATGTGGGTATGTAATTACGTTGTAAATAGTAATTCTTCCCTATAAGAGGACAAAAAGAAAAGATTTGGAATCAATAAGAATAAACAAAACATGTGGGTATGTAATTACGTTGTAAATAGTAATTCTTCCCTATAAGAGGACAAAAAGAAAAGGTTTGGAATCAATAAGAATAAACAAAACTGAAATGGAAATGTTTCCAATTTCTATTGAATGGCAGTATATATCATAACCTTTTTCTTTTGTTCTATAAATTTCGCCTGCATAAAACGCAGCTCGCAGACTACATGCAACCTGTTATACTATGCCAGTGTGTCTCAACCGGTGCGCCTGGGCGCACTAATGCGCCCTGGAAAGTAGCTAAGTGCGCCTGAAGTTAACAGAAGAGTAATTTATGAATTAGTTTATATTTAAATAAAAAAAAATAATTTTATAAAGTTAGAGACACCAAGGATATGGCGTCCATGTTTAAGTCACGTCATTTGACATTTGCAGAGAAAGAACGTCACCTCACTCGTACGCCTATCAACCAACCAGCCCTGCGAGCATACACCCTCAGGTACTCTGGCTGAAGAACGAGAGGCAAACCAAGAAGACGCTGGGTCCTCCAGGCCACTCGCCTTGCCGCTGACAGACGACGGTGTCTTCTCGCGACGCCTAACAGCACAAGCGGTAGGAAAAACTAAACTAAAACATTTTATATTTTAAACTGGATACGAAATTCATTAATCTTTAAGGAATGGATAATCCTTTCCCTTTTGCCACACTCAAGAGATTTAAATCAGTCATTATCCGTGTATCTAAAAATAACAACTGATTCTTCATAAATCCCTTTAGATGAAAAATATATCGCTAATATTCTTCGTGAAAGCTAAAGCAAGAAGAACAACCATTAAAGGTAATTTATTTTCTTTGCCAAAAAACCTCAAGCGGGGATTTCTCACATGCATAAATATATAATGTAATGTTTTTAAAATAAATACTCATTTCAAGGGACCCCTTTATTATAATCGTGTTTTCAAATTTCATCACTAATTTTTCGTTATTGAAATTTAAAGTGATCCTTGGAATTTTAGATTTCCTATAATTGCGCCCTGTAGTAAAAAAAAAAAGGTTGAGAAACACTTGTGCCGATCTATATTGCACATACATACATACATACATACATACATACATACATACACAAATACAAATCACATACAACGACAAGCATTCATTGGTTAATAAATCGCCACTTCGTTATTATAGACAATTGACAAATCGCAACAATGCGACAATTTTGTAATGGCTCTATTTTGATGTAGTCAATTTTGTGCATTTTGGTGGGTAAACGGATTATTGAAGTTTTCTTAAATCTCCTCAAAACTCGCTCGCTGATTGGTCGATGCCAACCAATCAGATCGACTGCCTGTGAAGAGTAACTTTTCCCGCGCAGCGATCTGGAGCCTATAGTCACTTATATAAGCAATAATTTTTCTTAGCTAATTAGTGAGAATTCAGTTGTCAAACGAATCCACGACAGTTGAAACCATGCGCCAACCTTCTCACTCACACACACCACTCACATGCTGAACATTCCTTATACGCTCACATAATCTTTTCTTACACAGCAAAATCTTCTGAGAAAAGACATCATAAGAAACTCTCATAAACATTCTTCCAGTGAACTTTGAAATACTAAAATAACAGAAAAAGAGAGACAACTCTTGTTTTGTTCAACCTTTTCTTACTTAATTGCATGCTTTCTTTCACATCGTTGTTTGTTATTGTACATATTGCTAAATACATATTTTATGTGTAACGATGTCTTTTGCTTATCCTTTTCTGCGTCAGCCCTGTTTCCTAATCTAAAGTTAAATTAATGTGATGAAGTCCGCCATAAACTGTACTACGCAGTGTTGTGGCCCGCGAAGTGTTTTCAAAATAGTTAATTTTTTTGCATTCATCAGAGTAAATTCGGCAACTAATCGAGTACATAATTTTCAGTTTTATGAAAGCATGATTTTATTCGGGCAAAATTTGTTTTCGCTTAAAGCAGACTTCATTTCGGATGCATTAGTATTTTAGTGTCCTACTTCAATTTAATAAAATTTTATTTGTGATCTAATTCCATTGGTTAAAAAAGATACCAATACATTTCCTACGTAACAGTACTGCGATCGACAAAATCTGTAAAAAAAAAAAAAAAGTGAATCACAGAGCCTTGATAGTTCTTGATAGTTCTGATTGGCCAATTAATGCTGATATCATATTTTCCAGTACGTCCGCACGGTTAAAATTATGTTACCGCCAAAGTTTATTTGCGCCATTCATTTCTTATTCTGTAATTTACTATTAAAATTTATTATTGCAGCCCACGTATAACTTTCCGTGAGCAATGTAACCCTTCACATTGTTTTAATTGCGCAGACTTACTTAAAACAGCCAGACCAAAATTAAACCGTATATTTGTAATTGTCTCGACCTTGCAAGTTGCTATAAGCAAATCTTATACACATTTAGAATGGATCAAAATACATGGTTATTACACTATTATGGATAGGCGATTATTCGATCCGAACGCTTATTTAAAAATTACTTGATTACGGTGATATATGTGTTTAATGTTGTAGTTTAGTTGAAGTTATATTTTGGAATACATTTTGATTTCTTTAAAGAATTGTAGGATATTATGTGGTTTACTAGTATGAATGAGTTCTTTCGTGATGGTTGTTTGGTTGATTTTGTTTAGCGACATAACAATCTCTTTATTTAATGCTGAAATCTAAATATTTTTAACACAATTTTATGGCTTCAACTAAATATATTTTGAATGCAATTGTATGCCTTCAATTATAGATAAAATGTCTTTGTTGGTAATTTTACTATAAATATGTAATGTTGGTAATTTTTTTTTTATAAATATGTAATTTTGTTATATAAAAATCGATTTTTATACTTTCACAGTATTTTTTTTTTTTTTTGGTGGTTCACTAACTGCCTATTTAGCTAGGACTATAACAGGTGCTGCTACCCCAGGTCAGGGTGAACTTGGCAACAACAGCAATTAAGAGGTGGTTCCACGCTCCTCAAAAGCCCCCAATCCCCGATCAAAGGCTGTGTTAAATCGCCAGTCAACCTTTGACACCAGTCATGGTGTCAGAGCACAAAATTCTTTGTTTTTGCAATGAAAACCTAAAATAATATAGCAAGTCCGAAGGAAATAATATAAATAAATCTTATACTTACTTCAATAAAATAAGCTAAAGTTTTTCCAAATGTAAAAAGCAAAAAAAATTCTTCAGGCAACTAGAGCAGCTAACGACCGCAAACCCAAACAGAAACTAAAAATATTCACTCCCAGTGGATCGGCTAGATTTGAGATAGGACTTCAGTTCTGGCTATGAGTTGCATTATGACTTGGACTGAAGTAAATGACAGAAGAAAATTTATCCTATTTACATTATTCGGACTATTGTCCTCATATTTGTTGCCATATTTATTACAACGTTTCGGCCGTTGTACGCTCCGGCCTTCTTCATGTGGTTGGAATGTCAAACTGAACCCTTTATTTCGCTCACTGGGGTAGACTGTTCTAGTTCCACGTGCCATGTTTAATGGATGTCAGTTGTCAGTTATCTCCTGTTAATTCCCCTCTCCAAGTTCTCCTCTGCCTTAACCGGGTATTGAACTCACACTCTTTGGGTCCTGTCACTGGATCTAACTAACGCATTTATGTGTCCTTGGCACGTGGAACTAGAACAGTGTACGCCAGTGAGCGAAATAAAGGGTTCAGTTCGACATTCCAACCACCTGAAGAAGGCCGGAGCGTACAACGGCCGAAACGTTGTAATAAATATGGCGACAAAGATGAGGACAATAGTCCAAGTCATGTAAATAGTGTACATAACACCTCATCTCAGAAATATAGACAGATACAGAAAATTTATTTTGTATGAATTCGACATGTAGGATTAAAGTCACTAAAATCAGATAATTTCATATTAGTTAGATTTTTTTTGTATTGATTTAACAGTAGTAAAAAAAAAATAGTGTACGAAAAGACGGTTGAACTAATTTTTCTTTCTCTTATTTGCATCCCCTGACAATTAAGTCGATTTCCTCTGTTGTTGGGTAGTATCAAGTGACTCCTTGACATCGTTGTAATGGGAAAACAAAACGGCGTAACTCTTGGCTTCTATAGTCCTGGATCGTTCTATATGTATCTATGCAGTTAAGTGTAATTTTAAAAAGATAGACCTAGATCAAAATGGAACATATAGATGTGTTTCTTTAATTTCTTTTTAATGCTTTTTCCTTGGCTGAAGGGAAAACAATTTTTGGATACTGACGGAGAGATGGCTGCAACAATATCGTTTTCATTTTTTTTTTATTGATTTCATTCCTTTTTTTATAGAAAAATAAATATATTAACATTCATCACGTACTCCATATCCGTGTCCGTGTGCCAAACTAAGCTACGCTTAGTGGATTATATTGCTTCGACGTGAAGTATTTGTTAACGAGTTTGTCTGCTGAGTAGTCAGTTAGCTCCTCACTGGGAGTTCGTACTTGTGGCTTTATGCAAAATTAAGCTAAACTTTGCCAATAACAATTACTTTCGGTCTGTTCATGCGACCTGGGACAAAGATTATGACGAATCCAGTTTCTGGGTGTAGTCGTTCCTCCAGATTGCATCTTCCTCGTGGCACTTAAAACAGAATGTCAGAATCAGTCCCTGATACCTGACGCCTCCCAGAATTAGACAATTTCTAGCACCACCCACACCCTGTTCTGCGCTTCTGCGTATATTGATTCATTCATAAAAATATAAAATAAAATATCCGCCTGTGGCCGTAATACGACTCCACTTACGCAAGTGTTTTGAGCAACCAATCAGATCGCCTCATTTTCCATTGTTTCAAGTGCATTCAGATTTCGTGGTTTCAGACTGGCAAATCAAACCAAATATACTACATCGTAATATAATATGGCGTTAACACGAGATGCTTGTTCCGCCATTGAAACCTTGCCAATATCAGTGGGAATGAGTTATTCCGTTCCTCTGATGCTAAATCAGAAGTATAGCGTTACATGGCCAGTGCATTCAGATTTCGTGGTTTCAGACTGGCAAATCAAACCAAATATACTACATCGTAATATAATATGGCGTTAACACGAGATGCTTGTTCAGCCATTAAAACCTTGCCATTATCAGCGGGAATGAGTTATTCCGTTCCTCTGATGCTAAATCAGAAGTATAGTGTTACATTGACATCATGTCAATGAAGAAATATTCTTATTTTACATACGGATTGTTTTTCTTATTTTGTCGTTATTATCACAACGTTTCAGCCGATGTCACCACAGGACCTCATCAGGTCCGAGTCACTTTCAGGGAATTTCGGACTGAACCCTTTATTTAATCTAAGGGATGGATCTCGTTCTACTGACCATGTCTAGGAATATCTTGTTTAGCTTCTTTTTTTTTGTTTGCTTGTGTGTGTGTGTGTGTGTGTGTGTGTGTGTGTGTGTGTGTGTGTGTGTGTGCGCGTTTTTGGTGGGGTGTTGTTTTTATCTTTTGGGTTTTTTTTTTTGGGGGGGGGTGCTTTCCCCGTTTCCACTGAGTCAAATATACACCCAGGGATTGGATTGATTCTGCTTTCTTCAGGCCTGCTGAAAGAGAGAGCTTCTCCACGTGCTACGCTTTTTTGTATGGGCGGCCCGTGGCAGGATCGACCAATAGGAGACCACCCCACCGTCACGTAATCTATCTCTCCACGCATGGGTAAAGACAAATCTTTTTACTGCCCCAACAATGTCAATGTAAAGGAGTTTCAAAGTTGTCCGCAAAATAAAACACAGTCTATTATTTTGGATAAAATGCCACGGTTATTTTTAACTTTCTTGTTATGCTCAGTGAGGGAAAATCTGTATGCCCAACTTCTCCTATATATATATATATATATATATATATATATATATATATATATATATATATATATATATATATATGAGGGTCATTCAATAAATAGGGTGAATTTTTCGGTATAAGCACTTCTAATACAGATAGAAGCTTACTTTTTTTTTCAACGTAGTCTCCCAGCACTGTCACACACTTTTCCCATCTATGCACAAGCTTCCGTATTCCCTCGGCGTAAAAATCTTTGGACTGATGTCTCAGCCAGCCGCTCACAACACTTTTGACTTCATCGTCACTTTTAAACTTCGTGCCTCTCGTGAACGCTTTCAAGGGACCAAACAGGTGAAAGTCTGAAGGGGCAAGGTCTGGGCTGTAAGGGGGATGAGGGAGCAGTTCCCAGCCCAGCTCGTTGATGGTCTGCACCGTTTGGGCTGCTGTGTGACAGAAGGGTGACAGTGGATGACATTGCAAGGACTTTGAAAGACATAAAGAACAAACGCAGGGGTCATCAGTCAGAAGGAGTGATCTTGCATCATGACAACGCAAGGCCTCACAAATAATGGTTCATATTAAGAAATATCAATGTTTATTGAGTTACAAAGATTTAAATTAAATATTAAATGAAATTAAATGCCTATTTATAAAGAACTAAACTGACGACCACTACTTTCCAAACACAGCCGATAACGTTGATCAATAGAGGAGGGTTTTCAGCCATTATTTTTTTTTTGCGCGTCTGGTAGGTGACCGTCGTCGTCTAGAATGTAGCTGATGAACATCGTGAACGGTTCCATCTGCTTGAAACTTATCTCTGGAGTCAGCAATGGAGCGTCGCGTTGGTGGATTGCTCTGAAACTGTCTTCTAATTTGTCTTTGTACTTCTTTGATGTTTTCGTGCTTCCAGATGTGGCATTCTCGATTGCAACGAATGCATGTGAAGACACTCTCTCTGGGTGTCGCCGTGTTGTTTTCTTTCCTTCGAGCACGCTTGACCCCGTTTCTTCTCTCCTTGCTTCAATTTACCAATCTCTCTCTCTCTCTCTCTCTCTCTCTATATATATATATATATATATATATATATATATATATATATATATATATATATATATATATATATTTTAGAATTGGACATTGTCCGACAATTTATTTAAAGACATTTATATTATTATTAGTTCTTTTTATAGATACAAGTATTTAAGCAAATGCTCTGTTTTATAATAAACAGTATTAAATAACATTTACCGGCCTGAATGTCCGAGAAATTTTCATAGAAAATTTTTCGCTCTCCGACAGGAATCGAACCTGTATCCTATACGGAACCATCATTTCGCGTGATGTGCCTTAACCTTTCGGCCACAGAGCGTATATATATCACACCCCAAAATTCAACAAATACATTTAATCAATGACAAATAAACAAATATATAAGATAAAAAATAAAAATGAAAATAAATAAAAACAAGCAAAACAATTTAACCCAAATAAATAAGCGAACAAGCGACTTCCGGTAAATGACGGCCATTATAGACTACCAACAATAAGCTATATAAACAAATTTTTACTACGTTAACCAAAAACACCGATCAAAATAAAAAATAAATAAATAAATATATAAGATAAAAAATAAAAAAAAACAAAAAAAAAACAAACAAAAAACAAGCAAAATAATTTGACATAAATAAATAAACAAATAAGCGACTTCCGGCAAAAGTAACCGCCAAAATAGACTACCCATAATGCACCACTGACCCTTATATAAATAGCCGAGAAAAATAACAGCACTAGTCGCCTGACGATTGCACTAGCATGAAACAGACTGTCGCCTCTAAGTGCTGACTTCCATGTCCACTTTTATATTTATATATATATATATATATATATATATATATATATATATATATATATATATACACACACATAGATAGATAGATAGATACATAGATACATAGATATGAATATATATATATATATATATATATATATATATATATATATATATATATATATATGTATATATATGTATATATATGAAGAGTTTGTCTCTTATCTATAGATGGCCAAATCAAATCATAAGATAGTTAAATTTGGTGAGCATGTTTATTGTACCCAGAGTAATGTTCTTATTATTTACCCACGGATATTCTGTTTCACGCAGTGCAATATTCAAAATGTGCGCTTACTTCCCTTGGAAAGCACCTAAGTTCTATCGTTGTTTTTCACTTTTTTTTTCAAGAGGAATTCCTTTTGTTTATCAATTCATTCATGCTCTTGAATTCTGTGATTTTCACTTTCTCTTCTATACAAAGATGACAAGTTCGTCTTCTGGCTTTTTTCATCTTTTTTATTATATCTCATTCTCGTACTAGTCAATTTTTTTTTTTTAGTTCCCATATGTGTTTTGACAGCGTAGTGTTATTTCTGTATCTTTCATATTTGAATGAAAATAAATAAAAGGTATAGAAATATTGTTGTTTAAACAGATGTAGGAATGGGTAAATAAAAAAATGTTATATATATATATATATATATATATATATATATATATATATATATATATATATATAGGCAGAATATCTTCGTTCAAGCATGTTTCATTGAATAATATAGATATATTATGTCTATTTATTTTCATAATAATCCTTTCTAGTTCTTTAATTAGCTTCTTGATATTAAATACATCAAGGAAGGCACCGTAGTTTTTTCTTATCCAAGTACTTTCGATCTCCTCCGAGATCATCCCCAGTGGTGAATTACGAACGCAAACTTAATGTAAACATGTGTGAAAGCGCTCTGTTATAATTATTTTTAAATTTTAAATTCATCCGTTGTAGCTACGATGTTTTTTGTGTATGTATACAAATACAAAAAACTCAACCATCAATACATAAAGACAGGTATATAAAAAAACATTTAAAAGCCCTGATGCTTAAATGTATATTAAAAAAAAAATGTACACGTCACACCTCGTTTTCGTCACAATACTCTTTTCCAATAGTCATATATATTCACTAAATCTAGTATATCCAACTCAATTATTCGCAATGATTCTTCCACACCCCCGTTAGTAATTTACAAAAAAAAAAAAACATAGTTTATAAATTCAAGTGTCCTTTGGGAGATTGTATCTCCAATGGATTAAATAATATTTATGTTGGTCACACCACAAACTCGCTTTCACGACGCTTGACTCTACATTTGAATGATAACTCTAACATTTTAAGGCATTTATAACAATATGCCTGGCCGCATACACAATTCCGGAAAATCCTCGTTGAAAACACAACTATACTTAAACATGAAAACAATAAACAAAAACTATAAATTCTTGAAGCTATATACATAAAACAGTTAAAACCTAACCTGAACAAAATAAACTATGAAATTTCCACAAATATTCTTAAATGCCTATAATTGATAACAGAAGCCATTGGTTTATACCAACGGCTTCCCATACTTAATACTTCTCGTTTTCACTCTCGCGTGGTCACGTGTGAAGTCACGAGCT
Source organism: Acanthosepion esculentum (assembly GCA_964036315.1). Lineage (NCBI taxonomy): Eukaryota > Metazoa > Mollusca > Cephalopoda > Sepiida > Sepiidae > Acanthosepion > Acanthosepion esculentum. Next base: position 97,835,004 of record OZ038485.1, on the reverse strand, counting down.
GCGGTGCGATATTCGTTTCCGCTTCTCATATACACGACTTTGTCGTTGCTTGGAAATCTTTCATGCAACAAAAACAGACTATCATTATTGTTTTCTCCGTGTATTGTTTAATATATTGGAATGTAATTGTCATCTTTGATAATGGCTTATGTAAGCCGAAAGCTTAGATAGGGGTTAAAAAACATGTATCAATATAGTGTGTTTCTTTCATCTTTTAATGATAGTGTTATTAAGCTTATCAGACAATATGAAAGGAACTTACTTAAAATAAATAGACAAGACTTTATTTAATGAAACATGCATCAATATATATATATATATATATATATATATATATATATATATATAGTCGGCACTCGTTCTTCTTATTCCCTTTCTTCCCTCTGATGGCGGTGACGGAAATGGCTGTGAAGGCCCAACCTACTCCTGAAGAATCATGAACAGGAGTCACAGAGGAGTGTGAATGGTGAACGCGGCTGGGCGCATCGGGCCCTCCTGATAGCACGTCGAAGATGCTTTTTATTTTGACGGTTGAACTCGAAAGTCTCGGTCCCCACTCGGATGGGCTACGCCAGGAAGGCCGTTTTGCAGCAACTGTTTCCCAGGTCTCAGGATCGATGTAGGCCTCTATCAGGGATGTTTACTCTTTGCCTACGCCACAACACTCACTAGTTCAACTAAACTCTCCAATTGCCTCTAACTATCCTGATGATGACATCGAAAGCTTGAACTGTATTTCTTGTACTTTTCTTCCGAAAAAGTGACAGAATTCTCCTCCTCGCCTGAGAAGGATTATTCGTAATTTGGAAAAGTCGATCATCAAAAGAGTATACAGTGTGCAATGGGTAAATTGTTGCTATTTTATATTTTTAATGAGCGTTGAATGTTTTTATATTTGTGTCGACTGCACAGTATAGTAGGGTCAGTTGGGCACCGTCTGTGAGAAAAATGAGCACCATGACGAAATTCATTCCACCAGATGATGAACTGCTTGGCATTCGCGCCGGAAGCTCCAATACGAACATTTCAGAGTGTTTGGGTGTCAATCTGTGGACAGTGCAGAGGATTCGAAAAAAAGTTGGATGAGTCTAATGGTTATAACGAAAGTGCGGTAGCTCGGAAAACCTACTCTGACCATTCTGATAAGAAAAGAACTCCCGAATTTGTTGGTGAGGGCCTCAGACTCAACACAGAGGCTTCACCAGGTGCTTCGCGGAGGTAGTGCTGCCATGGGTCAAGAGGGTGGCTGCTGGAAGACTATGTCTGGCAAAAGAACTCTTCATCATGCCAAACAAGGAAGAGAACCCAGTCAAGGCTGTCACACAATTTCTGCAACCACATCACCCCTTACATCTGGCCACCTTACTCCCCAGACTGAAGCCCCCTTGATTATTATGCATGGGGCGCAGCTGAGCAAAGAGACCAACAAAGATGAATTGGTGGCAATGATTATAGCAGCGTTCACCTACTTACACGTGGAGACAGTCCAGAAGAGTTGCAGGAGATTACAATGTCATCTGGAGGCCACAGTAATCATATTCTGCCTATTTTCTTTCCAGTCTGAGAAAGGGAACAATTCATGTTCTATTATCAAAAAAGAATCAACCCATTTTGATAATTTAATAGAAAATATTTATTTATTAAGATATTTCCAGATTGAAATTCTGCTCTCATGATATTTCGTCCTTTAGTTTTCTTTATATATTTTATTATATCCAATTCTTCTACTAGTTTTTTTTAGATAGATAGATAGATAGATAGATAGATAGATAGATAGATAGATAGATAGATAGATAGATAGAAACGTATTGAGATAGATATTAACATACTGTGATAGATAGATAGATAGATAGATAGATAGATAGATAGATAGATAGATAGATAGATAGATAGATAGATAGATATTAACATACTCTGATAGATAGATAGATAGATAGATAGATAGATAGATAGATAGATAGATAGATACTGTGATAGATAGATAGATAGATAGATAGATAGATAGATAGATAGATAGATAGATAGATACTGTGATGGATAGATAGATAGATAGATAGATAGATAGATAGATAGATAGATAGATATTAACATACTGTGATAGATAGATAGATAGATAGATAGATAGATAGATAGATAGATAGATAGATAGATAGATAGATAGATATTAACATACTGTGATAGATAGATAGATAGATAGATAGATAGATAGATAGATAGATATTAACATACTGTGATAGATAGATAGATAGATAGATAGATAGATAGATAGATAGATAGATAGATAGATAGATAGATAGATACGAATATACTGAGATAGCTAATTAAAACAGACTGTAATAGATTGATAAATACGAACAGACTGAGAAAGAAAGAAAGAAAGAAAGAAAGAAGAAAGAATAAGGTATGCAGGCAAACAAATATTGGTTAATCAAGAAAATCCGTTAGGTGGCGTTAATACTGATTACTTTGAACTAACTTCATTTGCAAAAAAAATCACTTTAATTCTCGTGACAGCTGTCACGAAAATCTACCTTTTCTTTTCTTTCTTCTTTTTTAATTGTTGCAATTGACATATTTTTATTTATTGATCCTAACAGTGAAAATCAAAGTAAACAAGCAACATTCTTCAGCATATTATATATCTTTTTTTTCTTTCTTCTTCTTTTTTTAATGTGAAAACGAAATTCAATCACAAATATAGAATTGTTCCATTTATGGAGAACGTTATGCAAATGAGCGAACGCCGTGTCCAAAGTGAATAAAAAAAAAATAAGCTACAGGATATTTCGCTCTGAACGTCGGTATGGCTAAAGACTTTACTTGAAAATAATATCTGACGAAACAGACGATAGACAAATGAACATCTGCTGTGCCGACCAATGGTAAGGCTGAGTATATTACTCCGATCGGAAAGGAGTACTCCTCTGCGAGACCCTTCTAAACAACTAAACAATTGATTCGATCTCTTAATACTAACAGTTATGATTTCAAACGAATCATCTTTTGCGAGCTCTTTCTAAACAACCAAACTATTGATTCGAACTCTTAATGCTACCAACCAGACCAAATGAATGCAGCAGATGACAAAAGCTTCCTTGGTATTGTGAAACAGAAAAGGGCTTCATATTTCCTCGTGATAACAAGGTTAGACCCAACGTTTTATTAGTGAGTCAAAGCTATGAGACAATTGGCTGTAGAAGAGATACGTAGCAGCAGAAACAGAACCATTATAAAAATCGATGCTTTCAAAAAGATGGTCTTTCTTCTCTTTTCCTCTGCCTATGCCTACGGCCACAACCCAAAACGACAAACACTCCTCTCCATCTGGTTAGTAAGCAATACTTTTATTTATTCAAAAGTGGAGACATCTTGACACAGCTAAAAAATGATTTGATGGAATAAATATTTTTTTTATATTAAATTTTAACCTGGCGTGTATTTGCTTTCGTTTTGCATCATTTTGTTGAAAAGAGTTTTAATGGTATAGATACCTCCTCTGTTGGTATACATACAACTTAAATTCAAATCTTGTTACAGTTTAGCTATCTACCGTATTCAGCGGTTATTACACCTTCGGATTATCAGTTGTTCCGATATTTACAGAATTCTTTTAATGAAAAAAAAAAAAGAAAGAATACAAATGGTAATCTTAATGGTAATAGTAACCGTTTCCTTATAAGGAAACATTCGGTATTTGTTGACCGAGCAGTCAACACTACTTTCTGTTAAAATTTATAAAATCCCTCTATTATTATTATTTTTCAGGAAAATAGTTTTTTTTTTTTTCGTATCCAGTGATTGTTACCGCTTTTTCCAGTATTGATAAGGGTTTCCTTCCTAACCTTTTGTTTGAAGTAGTGTGGAATACAACATCTTAATTATGCCATTATTTTCTCTTCAAGTTACATGTGATATTCGTCAATGCTGCTGTTGAAAGTTCTCAAGTGATGTGGTTTCTGTTGGTTTGTACAGTTCTTTCTTTGTGATCATGTAGCGCCAGCTCACTAGGTTCGAAGAAGATAACTAAAGCAGTCCTTTGATCAGAAAGATAAAAAAAAAGATCTGAGCGGATGGCAATACGAATTCGATGGACATTTTTTAATGGATCAAAAAGGTAAATATGTTGTTTAATAAAGTCAATATTAAATACAAATATTTTCACGGTAACTGCTCCGACGAGCTACTTTCGCTGCATGAATTTAAACGTGCTACTAGGTTGGCATTTCGGTCCCGCCCTTTCACTGTCGAAACTGTTAAATGTAGCCGTCACTTCTACTCCAATAGCTTTGTGTCGCACTACCCGTCTGTGGAACTCCCTTCTTCTTCCTTACTTCCCCGATATAATCTCCAAATATTCAAATGCAATGTCAATCGACATCTCCAGATGCCTTGATCTATTATTCCCCGTCATTCTCTTAATACTTTCCTCTATTACGCCTCTTTACTCTTGCTCCCACTCTCCGTAACCCCTTGCGTGCTAGTGGCACTCCCGCTTTGCTTGGGGTGAAAAATAAAAAGATTTTTGGTTTTGTTATTTGCCTTGTCTGTGTGAATTTACAGTGATGTTGACCCTGTACAAGGCTCAAGAGCTACTGAAGGTAGAGTGTTATGGATTAAGAGGCATCACCCGAAGCAAGGTGATAATGACACCAAGACGCAAAGAGTCCATCGGAACTGAAAAGAGTCTAGAGAGAACCGGTAAAACTCTACTTCAGTTCGAAAAACAAGGGAGAAGTATGAACCGGACGATAGGTAAACATATCTACTCCTATTTACATTGTTCGGACTATTGTCCTCATCTTTGTTGCCATATTTATCACAACGTTTCGACCGTTGTACGCTCCGGCCTTCTTCGGGTGGTTGGAATGTTAAACTGAACCCTTTATTTACTCGCTGGCGTAGACTGTTCTAGTTCCACGTGCCATATCTAATAGATGTCAGTTATCTCCTGTTAATTCCCCTCTCCAAGTTCTCCACTGCCTTAACCAGGTATTGATTAAGGCAGTGGAGAACTTGGAAATAAAGGGTTCAGTTTGACATTCCAGCCACCTGAAGAAGGCCGGAGCGTACAACGGCCGAAACGTTGTGATAAATATGGCAACAAAGATGAGGACGATAATCCGAACAATGTAAATAATGTATATAATACTTCGTCTCAGAAATATAGACAGATATCTACTCCTATTGAAGAAAAAAAAATTGCAAATAAAAGTTTGGTGTTTTAGGCAGAGATGTTAGAAGCATAGAGTTGAAGTAGATTTTAGAAGGAACTGGAAACCCAATCCTAAACAGAAAACAAGAAACCTCTACTCTTGTTCAAAAGACCGGAGAGGATGGGGAACCGGGCGTTAGGCAAACTTATCTACTATTAATTTTCTGTGATGGGAAGTTATCATTATTTTACATTATTTACGCTCGAATTGTCCTCATCTTTCTTTTTATTATTTCAACTTGTCCGCTGTTGTGCATTCCGGACATTATCAGGTGCTTGTTGATGTGGATAACCTTCAGTTTAAATTTACCTGATGGTTACCTGTATTAACATGCACCTGTTGTGGCCAAAACGTTGTGAGAATAAAAATAAAGATGAAGACAATAATCCGGGTGCAAATAATGTAAATAATTTCTTTTCTTTTTTTTTTAAAATTTCTACTTAAACTGAACGAATGTCGTGAGTACATTTCTGCCACCACAGACTCGTTCCGAAGATCGTAGTATTTTTCTTTGTTCTTATTCTTTCCTTTTGGACATAAAGCACTGCAATTCTAGGTTCCTGAATAGAGTTCTTAAAGGCAATAAAAGCAAGGCCAGAAATGGAGACGAGAGAGGCGATGCAGCTAGCACAAAGATACGCAGGCACCGTAACAGCGAAACGCAAATATGCAAATCGAATGTTAATATCTACCCGAGTGGTTAGAACGTTCGCATTCTGACCATGAGACTCGGGATCGAATCTCACCATGGTCGATTTGTCAAAAAGGAGACTTCGTGGTGTTATCGGACTGGAGGGGTCAATGCCTGTGTGCGGCACGTTTGGAAAGTGCCCGAAAACCATACCACGGGTTGACCCAAGCCTTGTGAGTTAAAATTGGGTAGATGGAACCTTTGGGAACCGTCGATAGCTGTCCTAGCACGAAGTCACATGTCATCGTGACCGAGGGCTTTAGCGTCGTGGCCTTGTTCAAATTGTTGATCATGCTAGATAACACGCTCTTTCCCAAAAACTGTGACTAAGGTTTTCTCTGCATAGTTGCAGTATAAACCACAGGTGGGATCTGTGGGTGTTGAATAAACACAAATGCGCCTGAGAAAGCGTCTGCAATAGGGTTTGGCTAGCCGCCCTAGAAGACGGGTATCCTCGAATACGAGTGGTCAGCTATACTGTTTGGACTCACAATACCAGGTCTTTGTTTTCATAAATACACGTATTTAAAAAAAAAGAAATAAAGATTAAGTTGAGAAGGTATTTACTCGGATAAGAGAGATTAAGCTGAGAAGGTATTTACTCGGATAAGAGAGATTAAGCTGAGAAGGTATTTACTCGGATAAGAGAGATTAAGCTGAGAAGGTATTTACTCGGATAAGAGCCTGAACCGTTTTGGAATGGATATGGATCGACTGGGAGCTTTTACAAAAGGCAAAGTGTAATTTGATCCAATGGAGACACATTAATAGTAAAAGTAATCAAGATGAAATGAGTGTTGCAACCATAGTGATGACACAAATAATCAGTGTTTATATAGAAATTAAAAAAAAACAACGTTTCGAACAGTAAATCTCGAACTCATCCCCCTCTTATGGCTCGCTTTTTTCTTTTTTTTTTTTTTGTAGTAGTAATCTTCTTAGATGCTGAAAGTACCTGTTGATGATACAACTTCAAGCCAAACTTTTAAACTGATCTTCTTCTATGTGCCGTGTGTCGCTTCAGGACATGGGCGATTATATGTCTCCACAACTTTCTATCTCGTGTAGTTCTAAGGAGTTCTTCTAACATTACTAAACCTTCCGCCCTCCGTTCCTCAATCATTCACACATGTTTCGGCCTTCCCCCATCTGTCGCACCCTCAATATGCTCTGCGTGTGTTAAGTTTGCCAAGACCTCATTCCTCATTGTGTTCAAAGATTTTCAAGTGTCTTTTACTGATTCTAAGTATATGTTCATTTTTTTTCTTTCTTTTTTTTAAGCATTTCACCCCAAGCAAGTCGGGAGTGCCACTCGCACGCAAGGGGTTACAGAGAGTGGGAGCAAGAGTAAAGCGGCGTGATGGAGGAAAGGATGAAGAGAAGGACGGGGAATAGATCAAGGCATCTGGAGATGTCGACTGACATTGCATTTGTATAGTTGGAGACTATAGCTATCAGGGAAGCAAGTAAGAAGAAGGGAGTTCCACAGACGGGAAGTGCGAGACATGAAGCTATTGGAGTAGAAGAGACGGCTACATTTAACCGTTTCGATAGTGAAAGGGTGGCACTGAGATGCCGACCTAGTAGCACGCTTAAATTCATGAAGTTTGGGAAACAGCGAAAGTAGTTCGTCGGAGCAGTTACCGTGAAAGTATTTGTAGAAAAGACAAAGGGAAGAGACGGCACGTCCGTGAGAAAGTGACTGTAGACGAGATGCCAGATCAGGACCAATCACATTGCATATACTTCTCTGGATTTTATCGAGGATCTGCTGCCATTTTCTTTAAGACTTTCTTCGTCCATGAAATTTTCAGTATCCTTCTCACGGACCACAGTTCTGCTATCTCTAGTTTTTCCTCGCCAATGGGGAGATTGCCCAGCATTCACCGCCATATAACAGGATGGATATAACATTGAAATCCAGTTTAATTGATGACACAATTTCAATCCACAATGATCTTCTACGTGCCGCGTCTCCTCTGGACATAAGCGATCACTGTTCTCCACAACTTTCTATCTCGTGTGGCTCTTAGCAGTTTCTCTCCCTTTACCTCCTGTTTTGCCATCCATTCACACAAACTTGTCAGGTGGACGGCTCGCTACCTTCCCCTGTCTCTCTTGGCCTAAATATGAAAGATTAACCTATAAGTGAATATTGGAAGAAAGAAAAAGAAAGAATTAAACAATGAAGGAATACTGGCATAAAGAGAGAAATATTAACCAATAAATGAATATTGGAACACGGAAAGAAAGAAAGAAAGAAAGAAAGAAAGAAAGATTAACCTATAAGTGAATATTAGAAGAAAGAAAAAAGAAAAAAAGAAAGAAAGAAAAAACAAATCAATGAATGAACACTGGCAAAAAGAAAGAAAGATTAAACAATTAATGAATATTGGCACAAAGCAAGAAATTAAGAAAGAAATTAAGAAAGAAAGAAAGAAAAAAAGAAAGATTAACCTATAAGTGAAAATTGGAAGAAAGAAAGGAGTAATCAATAAAGGGATACTGGTATAAAGGAAGAAATAAAGAAAGAAAAAAATAAAGAAAGAAAAAAATAAAGAAAGAAAGAAAGGTTAGTCAATGAAGGAATACCAACAAAAGAAAGAAAGAAAGAAAGAAAGAAAGAAAGAAAAGGGAGTTAACCGTTGAAAGAATACTTGCTTAAAAATAGAAAGGAAGTAAAAAGAATTAAAGATTAATCTATAAGCGTATATTGGGAGAAAGAAAAAGAAAAAATTAAACAATGAAGGAATACTGGCATAAAGACAGAAATATTAACCAATAAATGAATATTGGAACACGGAAAGAAAGAAAGAAAGAAAGAAAGAAAGAAAGAAAGAAAGAAAGAAAGAAAGAAAAATGAAAATAAAGGCGGGAAAACGAACAGTCAAAATATTTAAGGGTTTGAAAAACTGATCTAAAGCGATGAAGTAAATTTAAATATAAAGACGAAAAGAAAGAGGATGGGGGGACGAACGCACGTTGACACGTCATCGATTCTCTTGTTTACTATTGGCAAATTTGAAAACTTACGCGTAATGGGAGAATATATCATTACGCATTGCTTTTATTACGTAATATTAACAGATGCCTTCCTTATAACCGCGTTTGGAGAATAGCTGCCAAATAAGCTTATTTATTAACGTCCACCGCTATTCAATTTTCTATCTCATTCTTCTTCTATATCCCACCACCCATCAGGACACAGGCAATCATGGCTCTCCACAACTTTCTATCTGGTTTGAATCTTAGCAGTATTTGTCTCTTTGCCAAAGCTTACGGCTCCCCACCTCGTCCGCAATCCATTCAAACATGCACCATTGCAGCTCAGACCAGACACAAAGAATCAACCATTATCTATCCTACATATCCTCATAATGGCACCTGTTACTTGCTCTGTTAACACCCTAAACTCACTTCATTCAGTAACCCACTTCAATTCAAAGATCAGCCATTATCTATCCTACATAACCTCATATTGCGCACCTGTTACTTGCTCTCTTAACCCCCTTACATTCACCTCATTCAGTAACCCACTTCAATTCTAAGATCAGCCATTATCTATCCTACATATCCTCATAATGCGCACCTGTTACTTGCTCTCTTAACCCCCTTACATTCACCAAATTCAGTAACCCACTTCAAGTCTAAGATCAGCCTTTCCTTATAATGCGCACTTGTTACTTGCTCTATTTACGTTCTTACAATCATCTGATTCAGTAACCCTCTACTCTAAGTAGTTCTTAGATCTTGTATTGGGTTAATAACAATATCAAAATAATAATCCTTGTTGTTTTTCAGTATAAGCATATCCCTGGTTTGACTTGTGTGTTCTTGTCCTACGTGTCTTTATGTCAGATAATAACAATCACCTCTTCGAAATGCAAAAGTCTCCTACTAAGCTCTCGTTCATGTTAATTATATTTACTAGGTTTGTGACAAACGGATGATCGATCTATTTTTGTATTTAGTTTTTATGACTTCGCATTCATCTTTAATGGCTTTCATTGCAACATAAGAACTTCGTTCCATTGTTGTCGAACTAATTTCTGACTTCGGCTCAGGTTAAATGCAGAATTTTTTTTGTACCTACTAATTTACCCTGCTGACTAAAATAGTTGTTTTCCCACTGGCGTTAGTTGGGCTTAAACGCTGTGGAGCTATGCCCTACTGAAACCGCATATGATGTCTTTCTCAGAACGGAAATCCATCTAATACAGGGCTAAGAAATGATTGTTGCCTGTAAAGATGTGTCACGTTAGGTTTACGCTAAATAACAGTAAAGTCAATCATACTGACGTATCTTTCTTTTTATATGCCCTGACGTTTCAGGTTGTAGGCGATCATGGCTATCTACTTCACCCTATCCCTTTTATCTCTTAATAAGTTTCGTCCCTCAAACCACGTCCTGTCACCCACTTGCTTAAGTCCGCCAGGTATGCCATGTGTTGCTTTCCCTTGTCACTCTTTCCCTCTATTCAACTTGTGAGTATCAGATTCTCCAAGCCTTCCTTTCTCATTACGTTTCCCAGAAACTTCAGCTGCCTCTTCCTGGTGTTAAGTATAAACCTCCTTCTTGTTTACATTCTCTCCGAGACCTCATTGTTGCTCACACGCTCGGTCCATGATATGCTCAGCATCCTTTTGTAGGGCCATATTTCCGTCGCCTCGAGTCTCTTCTTCATTTCTGAGGAGACCGTCCAGTATTCGCTGCCGTAAAGGAGGACAGACGCCACATAACAGCTCAGTATTCTTTTCTTTGTTACCAAAGAAATCCTCCTGTCTCGCAATACTCTGCCCAGCTTTTGGAATGCGTCCTTGGCCATCCCGATACGTCTACGGTCGCACTTACCGTCCTCTGTCAAAACACTTCCCAGATATTTAAACTTCCGCACTTGTTTGATTCTAGTGTTCCCGACCTGCAAATCGTATTTCGAGCTCATCCTTTTACTGATGACCATTGGTATAAGATCGATTATAATGCTGGTTATAGAAAAACTAAGATCAGCCATTATCGATCCTACATATCCTCATAATTTACTCTGGTCGTGCTGAAATATATGTTAATTTGGTTTGCAATAAACAGTACAATAGTGATATTTCTTAAAAAATATTTTTATTGACAAACAAAAGGTGACGATTCTAGATTATTTAAAGAATTTGCAATAAGTTTACTGGGAGCTTTCTTTTTTTTTTCTTTCTTTCTTTCTTTCCGTGTTCCACTATTCATTTATTGGTTAATATTTCTCTTTTTATGCCAGTATTCCTTCATTGTTTAATTCTTTCTTTCTTTTTCTTTCTTCCAATATTCAGTTACAGATTAAACTTTAATTCTTTTTACTTCTTTTCTATTTTTAAGCCCGTATTCCTTCATCGATTAACTCCCTTTTCTTTTTTTTCTGTCTTTCTTTCTTTCTTTCTTTCGTACTTTCATTCTTTCTTCCTTTCTTTCTTTCTTTCTTTCTTAGTACGCATATTCTTTAATTGGTTAATATTTCTTCCTTTATACCAGCATCCATTCATTGATTACTCCGTTCTTTCTTCCAATATTCACTTGTAGGTTAATCTTTCTTTCTTTCTTTCCTTCTTTCTTTCTTTCTTTCTTTCCTTCTTTCTTTCTTTCTTTCTTTCTTTTTTCTTTCTTTCTTTCTTTCTTTCTTTGTGCCAATATTCATTAATTTTTTAATCTTTCTTTCTTTTTGCCAGTATTCATTCATTGATTTCTTTTTTCTTTCTTTCTTTTTTCTTTCTTTCAATATTCACTTATAGGTTAATCTTTCTTCCCTTCTTTCTTTCCTTCTTTCTTTCTTTCTTTCTTTCCGTGTTCCAATATTCATTTATTGGTTAATATTTCTCTCTTTATGCCAGTGTTCCTTCATTGATTAATTCTTTCTTTCTTTTTCTTTCTTCAAATATTCACTTATAGGTTAATCTTTCATATTGCGGCCAAGAGAGATGGGGGGAGGTAGCGAGCCGTCCACCTGACGAGTCTTTGTGAATGGATGGAAAAACAGGAGGTAAAGAGCCACACGAGATAGAAAGTTGTGGAGAGCCATGATAGCCCATGTCCTGAGAGGACGCGGCACATAGAAAGCCATTGTGGCTTGAAAGTGTGTCATCAAGACGGGTGCGGACGAGTTAGAGGGTAGCTCCCTCTGAGTGTGTGCCTTATAATTTCATTAGTCTATAGCAGTGGTTTTCAACCCGGGTTCTGCGGAACCCTAGCGTTCCGCCAGTAAAGCCCAGGGGTTACGCAAGAAGTTACACAAGTACTATGATTGACACGACCCAATATTAAAGATTTGTGCAAGAAAAACATCAGGATCAAGTTTCTCACTGAATTTCCAATGAAAATAAATGTAATCCATTTAAACTGAAGTTTTTTAATCCATGTGTAATAACCGTAGAAGCAAGATTAAAATTGCAGATGGACGTTTACAATATTTTTACAGTTTGTCTTTGTATTTTTTTGTAAATAAATCGATAAGTATTTTTATTTTATTTTATTTTAATAATTGAAAGCTTTTTTTTTTTTTTGCATAACACAATTTATTGCAGGGGTTCCTCGAGCCACTGGAATGTTTCCTTGTGGTTCCGCTCTAGCAAAAAGGTTGAAAACCACTGGTCTATAGGCTCCAAATGCTTATAATCCGGCTCTGCTAACGAACATTCTATTTAAAGTTCTTTTCATAACTATAATTATTTCTTCTTCTATGTATCGTGTCCAATCAGCACATAGGCAATCGTGGCTCTCCAAAATTTACTGTCTTTTGCAGTTCGTACTAAAGTTTTATTTTTACTATCTCTCGTAATCCACGTTATGCCAACTATATACACAAGCTCATGAGGGAGGTTATAGATAACTTTCCTCTGCCCTTCTTATTTGTATGTCTAATACCGAAGTGAATAACAGGATATAAACTATTTGTCAAATTTCAGCAAATATAGTGGTTTTCCAAACGTAGCTTAAATGTGGCACAAGGCCGAAAATATGGGGCACCCAGTGAGGATCGAACTCACTATTCAGTGAGACAAGCTTGTTAACGATTACAACACGCCGAGATGCCCTGAGAGATTTTCCGAGCGTAGCTTAGATGTTGCACAAGGCCGAAAGTATGGGTCGCCCAGTGAGGATCGAACTCACTATTCAGTCATAATTATTCTAGCGAGACAAGCTTGCTAACCATTACACTGCCTCGAGGTGCCCAATTTCAAGAAATATATGGACGAACAAGTGTCACAGAGGGAAATAGGGATTATAAAGTAGAATCCGTGGAACGCCATGATCGTCTACCCCTAAACTTGGACCAGTCAATTAAACCTGGAACTCTTTCAAGTTTTACACGGTGGAGTAATGGATAGCGGATCGGATTGAGGAATCGGAGAGCGGAGTTCGAATTCCAGTCGAATCCTTTATATTCACTTACGAGCTCTTACGAGCAAATACCCTTGGGAAAGGTATGACTTCTCTTCTTCTCCCCAGCTATGGGTAAATAGCAAAACATACCGGCTTGGCAACTGGTCTACCTCAGAAAGAAATGGCAGCCTACTGCAGGAAAAAAAAATCTGCCTCGTCAGTCATGTATCGAAAGATAGATGATCGCCTAAGTGTGTATCACGCATGGCACATAACTAACTGATTTTCAAGTTTATTCTATGCTTTGCCATTCATACCAGTATGTTCATTTCAGATGTTATATTCACAATATTTCGACCGTTCTATTCTCCGGCCTTTTTTAAGTGTCTGTCATCGTACTCAGTAACCGACTTGGAAATTGAAACTTTATTCACTCCATGGGGCTAAATATTCAAGCGTAACGGATTAAAGCTTTAGTTACAACATGGGATTCCCAAGACGTTGTGAGTTCAATCCTTGGGTTTGTTAGTGCCGAAAATTAGCATACGCTTGCTCAGTAGTAGAAACAGACAAGCGATGCAGAAGTGCATAAAACTGGTGGCTACTAACCGATACGATACAAAATATCCTCTAAGCAAGAAAAACTGTATGAATCATCATAGAAAACCATGTTTGTCCTCTATCAGCATGGCTGATGCTAACCTCCAGGAGAGCAACTCATTGCATCTTCTTGGAAATTTGATTCACTGAGTTGTGCTAGACCATTTTTCTTGGCAGAGTCCTTCTTGCACATTTATAAATCTACCATTTGTCCGGACATTAAATATTGCTGCCATAATTGGTCTGGTGCTCCAGCTATATATCACGAGATTCTCGACAAAATTCAAAGAAAGGTCTGTAATATTATCGGGTCTGACCCGGCATTTCGTCTTTAGTTACTTTCCCGCCAACGCGACGAGTCTTCCCTCTTTCTTTTCTATCAATATTTTCATACCGAGCGTTCTAATGAGCTCTCCTCCTAGGCGGGGGGGGAGGGTTATTACTAACAATATTTTATTTGCTTTCTTGTAAATAGTTTTGTTTTCATATTGTAAATACTCATTGGGGCTAGTTTTTAAATTGTTTTTTTATTCCCCTCCCCCCACAGACAATGAATTGTACATATAGGAACGAGTTAGGATTTTCATAGAGACAATGAGGTATTATGGTGGGTGTAGTAAGGAAGGTAAGTAAGAATGTGTTGTTTTGGTGTTAGGAATATTGTGGTATGTCTGGGTCAGTGTTTGTGGCTAGGTAAGTTTAAAGTTAAGACAGATGAAGACCGTCCTTTTCCCCATTTTGGCCTTGTGCCACATTTCTGTACATAGCCGAATAAATATCGCTCTCCTCCTTGTGGGGTGGGGTGTATTACTAACAATATTTTATTTGGTTTCTTGTAAATAGTTTTTCTTTTTCACATTGTAAATACTTATCGGGGATGGTTTTTAAATTGTTGTTTTATTCCCCTCCCTCCAGAGACAATGAATTATACATATAGTGACCATTTAGAATTTTCATAGAGACAATGAGGTATTATGGGGGATGAATAAGAAAGGTAAGCAAGAATGTGTTGTTTTGGTGTTAGGAATATTGTGGTATGTTTGGGTCAATGTTTGTGGCTAGCTAAGTTTCAATTTAAGACAGATGAAGGCTGTCCTTTTCAACATTCCCTTTTTTTGGCCTTGTGCCACATTTTCTGTAAATAAGCGGAAATAAATATCGCTCTCCTCCTTGGTAACTTGACCGCATGAATTTAAAGTGGGAAACTAGATTAGCAACTAAGTCTCATTGATTTATTGTTGAAGCTACCTACGATCTTCAAAAATGTAAATGCATTATCAATCGCCATTTTCTATCTTCCTGAAACCTGTTCTTTTATAGTCCCCTTTCTATTCATTAAAGTCTTCCCATTTTCTTTAACACTTTGCGTCTTAATGGCTTTATCGCCTTGCTTGGTGGTGGGTATTTTACTTCTATTTTAATATCAGTTATTAATCTAGTCTTATACCAAGAAATTCTGTTAGATTTTTATATACGTTAAATTATATATTATTCGTTCGTAATAATATCTACGATATCGCCATCTTCTCTCTTCCTCATTCCTGGTCTTTTATCGTTCTTTCTCCTCGCGAAAGTCTTCTCATTCTCTTTCACTTTCAGTAGCGTCTTAGCGGCATTAGCACTCATTTGGGATTCTTCTTCTATTTGCCGTGTCCCTTCAGGACGTTGGCGATCTTGGCTCTCCACAATTTTCTGTCCTTTGAATAACTTTATCTCTTAAATGACTTTTGTCTTTTTGCTATCTCTCCGAAACACTGCTCCGCCATCCATTCGCTTAAGCTCGCCATGTAAGTGATTGTGCGTTGCTTTCCTCTGTTTCTCTTACCGTCAATCCGTCCTGTGAGTATCCAATTTTCCAAGTCTTCTTTCCTCATTGTGGATCAGAAATGTCAGTTTCTTCCTGATGTTAAACATAATTGTCCTTTTTGTTGCCATTGTCGCTAGAACTACGTCATTGTTCGGTACATGGTATTCTCAGCATCCTTCTGTAGAACCACATTTCTGCTGCTTGAAGTCTCTTCTCCATGTCAGGAGATTGTCCAGCATTGACTATCATATAGGAGTGACTGATACTATATAACAGATGACTTTAAGAAAAAAAAATGCTACGGTGGATTGAATAAAGTGCTCGGTTACCGAAAACGAAAAGTCATAAGTGACGAAGACCGGGGCGTATAGCGACAGAAACGTTGTTTGTATAACAACTAAGATAAGCATGCTGATCCGAAAAATATAACTACATAGGAATGATAACTCCTAATTTAAGAAATTACGATAAAAATTATTTTGTAAATTTTTATTAAAAAAAAAAAAAAGTTTCGTGACATGCTAAAAACTGACAAGGATTATTTTTATATTTTATGTAGAGGACGAGAATTGACTTTCTTTTTTTCTTTTTTTTTTCTTTCTTTTTTTTTCGTGACTTGGATTTAATTGTCTTTTATGGGCTTTCAGTTTAATGGAAGAAATGTTCTTCTATTTCGAAAATAATAGATAAATCTTTGCTGATCGAATTTTTCCCCTAAAATCAGGGCGTCAACAGGCATTCAGTGTCTGCAACGTCTAATTCTATTACTATGTAGAAAGTACAAATGGTTAGAAAGAAAGATAGGAAAAGAAAAAAAAGTAAAACCATTTTCATGACGTCACATTACGGTACCGCTGTCTCACAGAGCGTATTGAGGGCAAGGAATGATGACTGTCATTTGGCCTATATTTTTCAACTAGTACTGCGACAAAGTACGTACTTATTATTTGACTACAAATCTTGTGCATATGCATGCACGCACACACACACACATTATATATATTATATATATATATATTACGATTCTAATGTAATGAATTATAACCATGGAATATTAGTGTTTAAGCCTTTTTATTATATTCTTACTCTGTCCTGGATATTGAGTTCTACCTGGATTCTATCCTCTTGGAATTTTTATATATATATATATATTATTTATATATTTATATGTATATTGACCACTAATATCATCTTTGTGTGTGTATACATTATATATATATATATATATATATATATATATATATATATATATATATACATATATATTAAACATGTAGTATTGAATGTTAAAGACAACATAGTCTTGCATATTTTCTTTTGAATATTTTCTTTTAAAAGAAAAGTTGCTGTCAAATTACACACATATATATATATATATATATATATATATATATATATATATATATATATATATATATATATATATATATATACTGAGGCATATCAAAAATTCATAGCCTAATCATGAAAAACACTTAAATTATACAACAGATATTTTCCCACATAATCTCCTCCATTGTCAATGCAGTTACCCAAACCGTTGAATAATAATCCCGGCGATCAATCGTTATACAATGAAGATTTCGGTTCAAAATTTCACTAATATCTACGTGTCAGGATACGGAGTTATTGATGCACCTTCCTCTATAAGTGCATGTTCTTGTCTAGCTAGACAGAGACAGAGAGGGAGAGAAAGAGAGATGTGGGGAGAAAGTTAATGAGAGATGCACAACGAAAGAGAGAAAGAACGGGGCCAGGCGATTTCTCTTTGTATGTAATTTATAAAGTTGCATACATATATATCTAGTGAAAGAAACATTGAAAGAATGCCCTTCTGTCTTTAATTTATCTATCTCAATACGTTCATATCTATTTCAGTCTGTATATATATATATATATATATATATATATATATATATATATATATATATATATATATATATATATATATTCTTCACTAGTATCTATGTATCTATCTAGATATCTGTGTATCTACTGATCTGAGTACGTTAATATCTATCTATCTATCGGGATACGTTCATATCTGTTTATCTCAATAAGTTCTTATCTATCTATCTATCTAAGTTTGTATATATATATATATATATATATATATATATATATATATATATATATATCGCTACATTCATATTTTTATCTATCTACCTATCTGAATACGTTCATATCTATCAATCTATCTATCAGTCTGTCTATATATATATCGCTATTTCAATACGTTCTTATCGATCTAAATACATTATCTATCTATCTGAATACATTCTTATCTATATATCTGAACACATTCTTATCTATCTGAATGCATTCTTATCTATCTGTCTATCTGAATACATTCTTATCTATTTATCTGAATACATTCTTATCTATCTATCTGAATACATTCTTATCTATCTGAATACATTCTCATCTATCTGAATACATTCATATCTATCTATCTAAATACATTCTTATCTATCTATCTATCTATCTATCTATCTATCTATCTATCTATCTATCTAAATACATTCTATCTATCTCAGTCTGTCCATATCTCTCTATCTAACTCGGTCTGTGCATGTTTATCAGTAATTTCATATACCAAGGGGCGTTGAAACGTCCGCGGCTTGTCCAAGAAGTCTTTCCCCTCCGGATATCTGGTATTCGGTCATTTGGTTAAATTTTTGGCAATGGCATTCAGGCCGAGAACATATCAACACATGCCCCAGTATTAGCCGGGCAGTGTGATTATATTTTGTTCGCATAAACATATTAATAAGTATGTTTGTGTGTGAGAGAAAGAGAGTGAGAAATAGAAAGAGAGAGAGTGATAAAGAGAGAAAGAGTGAGAGAGAAACGTAAATAATGAGTGAAAGAGAAGGAAAGAATAAATGAAAAGAGGGAAAATAAATTGGTGTCGTTTTCTTCGCTTTTCTCGTATCGCTTCTCTTTTTACCTTTTGATTCTGTTTTCTGTCAATTTTGCTGACGTCACATTCTCCATCGCCATAGCAACCTGATGTCTGTCGCTTCATCAGCACCCAATGCCTGCACTGAGTTGCAACTGAAGTTCTGACGTCACAAACCATTCTGGCGGGAACTGAAAAGGTAACGCCAATTCGTTTTGTTCGTCTCTCGTCAGAGTTTTCTTCTCGGATTGTCGTTCTTTTAATGGCTTTCACCTCATTTCAACAAAAGAAATTCGATGAATCGGCAAAGCTTTCTTTTCTTTTCTTTTCTTTTTTACCGAATCCTGCTGGGAGAAATTTCAAGCTTTTCTTCCGTCTGGGTCTGCTTGGTGGGTAAAATAACTGTGCATTTCCCGCTGGTGCCAGTAGTCAGTGTTCGAGCCCTGGTTGAAGCGGATATTTTCAGCAACGACTTTCAACACAAGCAAGGCTTCCCTTCTTGGAAAACCGGCACAATCATCATACTACCACCAGACTGAACTTTCAGCCAGTTAAACGCGATTCGTGACTGACTAATCAAAGATTTTCTCGGAGTAGTTTTTCTGTGGTAGACTGGTTGCCAACCAAGGCTACAGGGCCCAGTTTGTCCTGCTATTTAACCCATAGCTAACGAGATAGATGGATTCATGCCTTTCCCAAAAGTAATTGCGCGTAAGTGAACGTAACGAATCCGACTGGAATTCGAACTCGCCTCTCCCATTTCTCATTTCGAGCCGATATCCATTACACCACAAAGCACATCCACTACTCAGTCGTAGTCCCCCCCCCCACTAAAAAATATATTATGATTTCTAAATACCAGCGATAAATGTTCGCGACTCACACAATGACAATCTGGATAATCGAACTATTCAACCCGTAGCTGGGAGGAGAAGAAATGAATCAATACCTTTCCGAAGAGTATTTTAGCGTAAGTGAATGTAACAAACCCAACCGGAATTCGAACTTTAGTCAGACCAAACTAGGCTGTGTTAATATCTATATACAAAGCTTCTTATGCGGTCCTGATAACGCGAATCGACACGGCTCTTCAGGGAACTCTGTTAGTGAATGCGGGGGATACTATGAGGGAGAGAAATTTGGGGGACACATAACAAGGAAAGACATGATGGGGGTATCGTAACAATTACCGGTCTGGAAGACGACATCGGTGAGACGTGTTCAAATTTTAGCCCTATCTGTCACCTTCACAATCAACACCCAGAAATGTATAAATCGATCTATTCTGCCCCTGTCTGTTGCTTAAATAAACGGACAGGTTGAACTCTCCAGATTTGGATGGCAACCAATCTAGGAAAAGGAAAACTCTGAATTGACAACAGCAGAGAAGGCAACAGGGAAATATTCTACAATTTTTTTTGTTTCCAAGACGTCATGGCAACTCGTGAAAGAAACGATTATCAGAGGTCACGAATATGAGCTACTCACTTACCTGTACAAAGGCGTCCACGCGGCCTTGTAGGTGATTAATTATTTTCAAACCTGCTACACCTTTCCTGCGGACGAAACGTCACGAGCCTCTTGCCGGCCTATCGTTATTTCTATGGCTTTTGTTCTGACAAACTATATTCCTTAATCCCACCACACCCTAATCTTTACAACTGGGACTCACAATGCCTCGTGCACAAAGGTGAATCAACCCCATCTCCTTTGTATCCTATGAGTCAGATAAGTTCAGCTCGGACAGTTTCTTACCATGAACTATCGCTTTATGGAACAGACTCCCGGCAGGGTGCTTTCCCAATCTTAATCTCATCAAGTCTAGGGTTAACCGTTATCTTTCATTAATAAACGCTATAAACTTCACTTCTTGCCTTTTCTTACATTCATACAGCACCATACAGTATCTCTCTACATTGAGTGGCTCATGGGCCTAGAATTAGGTGAACATTTAATCTTCAGGGCTAGGGTATTACAGGACGATTATCTGATTTAATCCAGTCATTCCTATCAAATTGTGAAAGGAACGTTGTTCTGAACATGCTCTCTTCCAGATCCTTTCTCACGAACACGGGTGTTTCCCATGACTCTATCCTGGGTCCTACACTGTTTGTGATCTTCTTCAGTGATCTTCTTGATGTCATCAGTTCCCAAGTAGTCATCTATGCAGATGACACTACCATTTACTCCGGTCTCAGTAGTAAATCCGGCAGAATTGACAAAGTTAACCTGGTCGCTGCTCTTGAAAAGGACTTCCAATCTGTGGTTAACTGGGGCAAGAAATGGCTGGTAAATTTTAATGCCTCCAAAACTAAACTGCTCCCATTTAGCCACCATAGAGAAACTTCCCTTCTCTCCATTAACATGGTTGATGCTAGAATCCAGGAAAGCGTCTCACTGCGCCTTCTTGTCCAAATGTTTTCGACTGACTTGAAGTGGAACAGCTGCATGAACAATTAGCTACATCCACCAAAGAAAGTTGGTTCACTGTGCCGTGCCAAAAGGTTTTTCTCGTCAGAGTTTATCCTACACATCTACAAATCTATCATTCGTTCGTGCATGGAATACTGTTGTCATATCTGGTCCTGTGCGCCTGGTGTTCATCTCGAGGTTCTCGACAAAATCCAAAGAAGGATCTGCAATATAATCAATCCTGACTTGGCATCTCAACTTCAGTAATTTTCTCGCTAAATATGATGAGGCTTTCCTCTGCTTTTTTACTGAATATTTCATGCTAACTTCTCTGACAAGCTTTTTTCCCTGGTACCCCGACTACATGAATACTACTAGATTGATATCTAGGTCCCACCCTCTTTACGGGACCATGTGTCTCTGAGGATATCAGTCTAAAGCAGGGGTTGGCAAACTTTTTAGCACGAGGGCCGCATTCTAAAAATTTATAGTTTTACTGGGCCGCATAGTATATATAAACCAAAATAACTGGCAAAATTTTAAAATTGGCAAAATAAAGGACTTTTAAAGGGAAAATATAGTTTTAATAAATAACATTTTAAAGCGGGCCGCAAAGAAATCGTTTGGCGGGCCGCATGTGGCCCGCAGGCCGTAGTTTGCCCACCCCTGGTCTAAAGGGAGATAACTGAGACACCCGGAAGAGGCATGGCACGTAGAACTAGAACAATCTACCTCAGTGGACAAAATGAATGTTTCAGTTCGAAATTCCAATCACCTGAACAAGGCCTGGGCGTACAACAGCCAAAACGTCGTGAACATCACAATAAAGATGAGGGCAACAGTCCAAACAACGTAAATAATGAAAATAATTACAATACCTCATCTCAGAAACATAGACAAAACAATAATAATGAATAACAAAAAAAAAGAAAAAGTAATACCTTTTCCCATGAAGTTAAGAGTAAAGGAACCGGGAATATGATTATCCCAGTTGGTTTCGAAAAACGTGGCTAGAGGGCGTTGTTGAAGCCTATAAAAATGTAAAAATCTCCGGCCTCGCTTCCTTTCTCCTCTTTGCTACAAGATGTGTACCACGTGTGTAATTACGTTCCCGCTGAAGAACGTTAATTCCGCTGGTCTACTGACGGGCCAAACTCACTTTTCCACTTTCCAACGACATCGTTCGGGCGTGTTTTTGGCAGCACAAGTCATGAAGTAAGCGAATTGGTCGTTCCAACTTAGCTCAAAGCTGATTTCTCGACCATTTTAACCATTGTTTACCTTACCTTACTTCAGAGCCAAAAAGGAAGACGAGAATAGAGAACTGTTTTACTACAGTCACCATCAAAGGAATAAATGTCCGTCGGAGAAACTCTAGTTTTGTGTATGCTTCTATCTTCGTTGTTTACGTATTGAATACGCACATTCACCTAAAATACTCACAAACACCCAACCTGTTGTCTTGTGGTTGACACTGAAAAACAGTGGTAGAAACAAGCTTCAGATCATTTAACCCGCTATAGTAGGTTGCCACGCATGAAATGACACACTTTATAGGAAATGGATAAAAACGCTTTTGAAATGTTAAATAACTAATTTATTTAATTGAAATATGCACCATGTTGATGAATGACTGTTCTGCAACGTATCTAAATTCCTGATCCCATCTCATCCTTTGAGGTGATAAACAGTTCAAATGCTTCGATTACTTCTTCCTTGTTGGAGAATGTTTTATTGCGTGTGAAATGCCGAAAAAGGAGAGATAGCAGGTAATTATGGAGGATGAGGCAAAATTTCATAATTCAGGCAATGCAGTTTTGGACAGTTGATTGAGAAGCATGCAGCTGTACATTGTCATGCAGCAAAATTGGGCGATCCCTATTCACAAGTCTAGGATGTTTCTTTTTCAATTTTTCATGCATGCACTCAATGTCTCCACAATACGAGGCTGCAGTTTCTGTTATTGTTTTCCCTTGAGGCAAGAATGAATAATGAATAACCCCTTTGAAAGACCACCATACAGTAATCATTAACTTAGCGTGCAGTGGAGGTTTGAGTATTGTTTTGGTGATTCACTTGCATCTAACCACTGGCCTATTCTCTTCCTGTTGTCAAAGAGTATCCATTTATCGTCGCATGTAATGATTCGGTGCAAAAAAAATGGTTCTTTTTCCAATTTGTTCTCACTGTTACAATTTTTTGTGTACCAATTATATAACTAGTGAGCAAACCTAAATGATTGGACTCACTTTATAGTTCCCCCAAATGAAGGTTAACCAATCAGAAGGCGTAAAATATTCAATCCGTCTTCTATAACGGTGGCCATTTTGGTTACTCTCTCCGAATGTCCAATGCGAACCTGTCAGAACCAAAGATGACCAGGACAGAAGGAAGAACTACGCTCTGCTACCAATATCCACTGCTAACCTGAACTACGCTTCCCTACTGTCTTCGAAATATTCACTGCCAACCTCTGGATTCTATATTCAAAGACTACCGTCATCATGAACAACACTCACACAGTAAGATTACCCGACTTTGTTTCATTGCAATCATTTTCATTGGGCTTATGAGTAAAAAATTATCTGGAAAGAAAAAGAGACAGGAATAAGCCAAGATTTTTTTATATACTAAAGAGGTTACTTCGTGAGACGACCTGATCAAAAACCAGCTAATAAATGCATCATTTCATGTGTGACAACCTAATGTTTCTGTGTTGAAAAGACTCAAGACTCACAGAAATATTTTTTAAAAAAATCAAACACCATCCTTTAACAGACTAGAAATTATTCCTCCAATTAATGCGACATTATCGCGTTGACGGAACCCGTCACTTTCTTGTCTTATTATTTAACCCTTATCTGGGGGAATAAGAAGTGGATTCATACGTTACCCAAGGGTATTTGAGCGTAAGTGAATATAATGAACCCATGGGAATTGGAATTTTCTTTAAAATTCCGAGCCATTACCCATTACACCACGAACACATTCAAGCTTACAGGAACTGGGATTCTCAAGCGGTCACCCGTCTAAACACTGATGTGGCCGTAAACCTGAAGAAGGTGAGGAAAAAAACGAATTTCAATGAATCCAATGGAACTTACTCATTTTTAAATCCAGAAGGTGGTCTTAAACATTTCGGATATAGTCGATATATAAAGAATCGGTAGTCAAAGAATAAATATGTACATTGTAGCAGTTTTCTTCTTTATGTTCCGCGTCCCCTGAGAACGTAAGCGATCATGGCTCTCCACAATATCCTGTCCTTCGTAGCTCTTAATAGATTTTGTCGTTTTATTGTTTCTCCTAAACCTTGTTCTTCCATCCATTTACTCAAACTCGGTAACTGGTTTTCTTCTGTCCCTCTTGCCTGCAGTCTTCCCTGTAAGTATCACATTTTCCAAGCCCTCTTTCCTCATTATGCACCCTAGAAATTTCAACCATCTATTTCTGCTGTTAAGTGTCCTTTTTGTTTCCATTGCCCCTAAACTTCATTGTTACTCATATGTTTGGTCAGTGGTATTCTCAGAATCCTTCTGTAGAACTACATTTCTGATATGAAGGCACTTAAACAAAGATTCAGATGTTTGGTCATTTTGTCGAACTTTCAAAGTAGTTCAAGCTGAGGATTTTCTCGCATCCTTTTGTTATCTCTCCTAAACCCTATTCTACCATCCATTAACTCAAATTCATTAGGTAGGTTATACATTGTTTTTCTCTATCCCTCTTGCCTTCAGTACACCCTGTGAGGATCAAATTTTCTAAGCCCTCTTTCCTCATTATGCGCCCTAGAAATGTCAACTGTCTCTTCCTGACGTTAAGTATAAGTTTCTGTTTTGTTTCCATTTTCCCCCAAACTTCGACGTTGCTTACATATTCGGTCCTTGGTATGAAGGTGATAATGCCACTAAGACACACTGGGTTATTGGGTTTAAATGAGAAGACAGTGAAGAGAAGGGATGAGAAATGATAGAAAAGACTATGGATCAGGAAGACGGAAGATTGTGATTGGCGCTGGATTTGATATTTTGCAGATTGTAGGTGGCAAAGAAGCAATCATTGTGTAGAGCCACATTTTTGTTGCTTCAAGTCTCTTCATCTTTGAGGAGATTGTCCGGCATTCACGGCCATATAGGAGGACAAGTATTACATAACAGTTTAGTACTCTATTCTTTATTTCTAACTAAGTTAGTTTTTTCTGTTTCTTAATACTCTGCTTAGCTTTTGGAATGCATCTTTGGCTATTCCAATGCACCTTTGGATTTCAGAGTCACACTTACCGTCCTCTGCTAAAACACTTCTCAGATATTTAAAGTTTTGTACTTGTTTGTACTTGTTTGTACTTGTAAATTGCATTTTCGGCTCATCCTTTTGCTAGGCCAAACGACGAACGTCATTCCTTGCTCTTAATAGGATCTGTGAGACAGCGATACCGTAATGTGACGTCATAAAAATGCTTATCCTTCTCCTGTCTTTCTTTCTAATCATTCATAGTTTCTATATAGTAATAGAATTAGACGTTGCAGACATTGAAAGCCTCTGAACGCTCTGATTTGCGGGAAAATCTTCGATCAGCAAAGATTTATCTATTATTTTCGAGATGGTAGAAAATTCTTACATCAAGCAATTAAAGCCAGGGAATGAAAATAATTTAATTAATACATAAATAAATTAGTTAATCCTCGTCATTTGCATAAAATAAATCTCTGTCAGTTTATTTCGTCAGTTTATTTTTATTTTATTTTATTTTATGTTATTTTTTGGTTTGTTTTGCTTTTTTAACATAAACTTGAAAGATAATATTTGAGATTAGAAAAGAGCAAAACCTTTTAAAAAAATATTTGTTCTTTGCTCTTCTTAACAATGATATAAAGATTTTTGTTCCTTTCCCGGGTCCCCACTTTAAAAAAAAAGACCTTGTGTCACAACTCGTCTTGGTGGAGAGACAGAGTAAATACCTAATATTAGAGATTAGAAAGATAATTATTAAAGAAAATAATTTTTTATCGAGATTTTTTTTTCTAAATAAATAATTATCATTATTATAGACGTGGTACTTTGGACTACCATGCTCATCATGCTTGTGATTCTCTCACAACGTTTCGACCCTTGTACTATCCGGCCTTCTTCCGTCTCGGAATCTTCAACCGAATCCCCTTCACTCAACCCAGGGAGTAGATCAGGTCTGCACAAAATACGACCAGCGTGCCGCAAGCGGTCTGCGAGACTACCCACTTTATCCCGCGAGGCGTTTCAAAATAGTCTTTTTCTGGGGGAGCGGGGATCGTACATCAAAATATATTCGGTAACTGATCGCGTACAAAAAATTAAGTTTTGTGGATGCGTGACTTTATAAAACAATATTTCAGATAAGGCTTATCTGCCTGTCATCATCATGGCTGATGCTAACCTCCATTTGAGCAATTTTTTCCGTCTTTTGGGGCTCACGTTTTCAAATGACATTTTTTTAAATCATATCACTCCAAGCTAAGCCACTAAGACGCAAGGGGTTACTGAATTTTTTGACGTACGGTGGCCGTTAATAATTAAGTATAACTCAAGACTTCAATGTTAAAATAAAACAGTATTTAATTACAACCGCAAACAAATACTTAACAAGAACAAAGAAGTAAAAGCCAACCAAAGATAATTAACCATTTCAGTGAATACCTTGTTAGTAGCGCGGCTCGGCTTAACGTCCGGTAAATCCTAAATCAAAACCCAAATCATCGACGCACAATAATTCACACTAATTCAACTGGATAGTTCCACTCAATAGTCACTTAATAATCGCCGCAGTCAGTAGCCTGACACCGCTATTTATACACCTGGCGGAAAACATCTATTCATACGTCCAGAGTGCCACGCTCGAACCTCGGTGCCGGTAGTTACTCATTTTCTTCTTATATGACACTGAGAATATGAAAAAAAAAGTCTATGTGAGAGAAAAATAAAAGAACAGGAATTAAGTAGTCAGAACATAAGTGAAGTGATTATATTGAATTAATTACCAGGTCTACTGCCAGAAAAGTTGGTTCATTCTGTCGTGCTAGACAATGCTTCTCGCCAGAATCCATCTTGCACATTTATAAATCTCTGTGGGGAATTTGTCCCGGCTTTCCTACATGAAAGGGTTGAAGTTAAAAATGCGACAAAATTGAAAATAAACAAGCAACAACGGTTCGAAAGATCAGAGCGGACAATTCTCTGTTTTTTGGGGGGCGGCTCTTTCAGGCGGAAGAATAAAGACTCGAACTCCTGCTCGGGGCGTAACAATAAAGGAAGATGTTTATTCACATGCACACACACACTAAAAAAAAAAAAAGTTATAAGGATATACACAATTTCGAGAGAAAGAAAGGGAGAAGAAAATCCCTTTAACTTTAAAGGATGAAAGAAAAATGTTCATAAAAAAGAAAAGGCTTGCTCAAAATATTTCTCTGGGCGCCTAAAGTTCTTTAAGCAAGTAGTTGATTTTGTTTAAAGGTTAAAACAAACACTCAGAGTTTTGTTCAGAGTTCTTGTAAAGGAGTAAGCTTTTGAAAAATATGAATTTTGTATTTGAGTGAGTTCGTAGGCTGGCAACATATCTTCTAGGTGCAAGGAGGCAGATCTCAATTGGTTTTTGGTAGTGGGCCGACGTTCTTTCTCAACGACCCATAGTAGGTAGTTCTTTCTTGAAGATGACTGCTTTTCTGTCGCCAACCTATGCCACAGACGGTGGTCGAATACTCACTACCAGACAGGTGTAAATTATATATAGATAGAAATATATAGAATAGAATTTCGTATAGAAATTATGAGGCTCAGAAAATATCGGGGACTTTTCCCTTCAAAATCGCTATACAAATTTCCTAGCCATTTCATTTGTTAGAAAATATATTCTTATCTCTGATAAGAATCAAGGTTTTGAGATCTGCTTTTTGGAAGCAAGTGTGCGACAAGTTGTGAGCGTTACCCCCAGACTTCATGGCACCAAGGACAGAATAATGATGTTCAAACTCCTTCTGATATTTTCCAGCTGTCTCGTTAGTCAGAAAATATATTCTTATCTCTGATAAGAATCAAGAGCCCGATTTGAAAGCTGGGAAAAACAAAGTTGGGATGAGAATTAGAAAAGAGACTAAAATGTGAACCTGTAATATTGTAGTCATGGTTCTCAAATTAAATTCTAATATCTCCCATCCGGAGATTGCATATTATTGCCATATTTGGTCTGGTGCTCCTGTTATATATCTCTAGATTCTCGACAAAATAAAAAAAAAAAGGTCTGTAATATTATTGGTCCTGATCTGGCGTCTCTACTTCAGTTACACAACCTCATTGATGTAAAGTGGCTTCCTTTTGTCTTTTCTACAAATATTTGGTAATTGTTCTGATAAGCTTTCCTCCTTGGTGCCACGACTACATGAATTTAAGCGTTCTACTAGATTCGTTACTAGCTATCATCGTTTTACTATTGAACTTGCTAGATTCTACCGTCTGTTCTGCTCTGAGTTTCTTTTCCCTGCCACCTACAATTTGTAAAAATTTAATTACAGCGCTAATCGGCACCTCTGTGTTTCTGATCCCTGGTCTTTTATTGTCTTTTCTCCTCACTAAAGTATTCTCGTTTTCTTTCACTCCCATTAAACTTGTGCGTCCTAGTGGCATTATCACCTTGATTGGGGTGAAATGATAAAAAAAAAGTACCGAACATTTTTACTTCTATTTTAATATTAATTATTACGAAATCTCTGTTGATCGAATTTTCACCTTAAAATCAGAGCGCCAGCAGGCTTTCAATGCTCCCGTCGATAGAATGAAGTGTTTAGCTTGACATTCCAAGAAGGTGACCGAAAATGGTCTTTGTATCGTAGAAAAAGAAAAAAGAAAGGATTTTTTTCCACCCCACCTCTGTATAAATCTGTTTGTGTCTCACTCATACTCATGCCACCTACGTCTAATTTTCCTGCGATTTTTTTAAAAAATGGCCTTATGGCATACTGAGCTAAGCTTATACTATAAATAACACGGCACCTCAGTGTGGCATAATGGTGAGAAAGCTAGTCTGAGAAGCTTGTCTGACATACACGCTAGTATCCCATGGCTTATCCTCAATGATCGCACAGATACCGCTGCCTTCAGTGTGATTTGACAATTATATATATATATATATATATATATATATATATATATATATATATATATATATATATATAGGGTGACCAAAAAAAACGAGAATTTTTGAAGTGCGTATTGCCAGACATGAGCAAGTGCCAACACTGCGAGACAGTGACCTTGAGCAAGTAAACATTTCGCCATTTTAGTAACAAGAATGAAATTCACAATATCCCAGCTGAGATGTTGCATCAGTAAATAGGGGTCTCAACAGCAGATTTCAAGAATGTATTCGTACAGGAGGGCGCCATTTACAGAACATAATTTTTAAAAAATGAAAATTCCATCATTGTTTCTTAAATGGCATGTTTTAAGGTTTCAATTACTATGAATTAAATATTTTTCTTCTAAAACTCTTGGTTTTATTGGATTGTTAAAAAGTTCCCGTTTTTTGGGGTCACCCTATATATATATATATATATATATATATATATATATATATATATATATATATATGAGAGAGAATGAGAGAGAGAGAGAGAGAGAGAGAGAGAGAGAGAGAGCGACCGACAGACAGACAGACAAAAAAGAGAGGTAGGGAGAGAGATTAAACAAATTCACTTCCTAAGAAGTGCTATTTAGACATATAAAAACTGTGTTCCATGCCTAATAGCAGACCCAATATTTAATAAAAATGGTGTCGATAGGACGGTCGGCCACGACTACAAGTTTCATTCGTGGTGTTACAAATTGGTTTTTCCTTGGAGGAATAAATATTTCTGACACCAAAGGCTGTCCTGCGTCCTACGGCTTACAACCACACCACGTTGAAGCACCGGCTCCCGTACGATCACCAAAGTTAAGCAACGTCAACGTCGAGCCTGGTCGGTACCTAGATCGGTGACCGCTTGGGGATGCCAGATGCTGTAAGCTTAGATCTGTGGATAGTGTAATGAATAATGGCTCCGAGTTATTAATTATGCACTCTTCATGTGCTGAGCTGAGACTGATCGTTACAGAATTTAAATATGTTAAATATATCGGATTATCGTAACGGGGCTTATAAAATATGGACCGTCCCACCATTACGATAATCCGATATATTTAACATATTTAAATTATTACTCAGATTAGGTTGTGCATGAAACTCAGAGTCGTGCTACTAGTGAGGAAAAAAGGTGGTCATGTGTGATGTCATGAGCTGCGGTGCGGGTTTCGCTTCCAGCGTCTCGTATGCACGAGTTTTTCATTGCTTGGAAATTTTCCATGCAAACAAAAACAGACTATCATAATTGTTTTGTCCGTGTATTGGTTAATATATCTTTGGTAATGGTTTATGTAAGCCGAAAGCTTATATAGGATTTAAAAAATATGGATCAATATGGTGATTTTCTTTCATCTTTTAATGATAATGTTATTTAGCTTATCAGACGATATGAAAAGAATTTACATAAAATAAATTGACAAAACGTCTATATTATTTAATTAAACATGCATCAATATATACATTATTATTATTATTATTATTATTATTATTATTATTATTATTATTATTAGATGTCACTGGGTGGAATTGTTGGGTGCTAAATCCTAGATACGTGGTAATGAGTTTTACGACTTTTATAATGCAGCAGAAGAGAAGAATAAAAAACATTAATTCGATTTTCAATCAGTTTTACTTGAGAAAATTCAGTTCGCCTACCCGCTATCTACTGCCCGAGTCAGATATGGGTTTTGACAGTTGATTGATTCTTAAGAAAAAAAAAAAAGATACCCTAGATAAAATTTCCCGAAATTACTATCATTTTTTAAGTAACCTATTTTTCTCCAGAAAAATGTTCTAAGGATGGAATTTTCAAACGCAGAAACATGACCAAGAGGCCATATGCTTTTGAAAAGCATTTGTGAAAAAACGAAAGACATCTGAAAAAAAAAAATGGAAATAATGATTTGCTTTCGCTGATTGATCATCTTGTCACGTTGGAGAAGCGAAATCCTAAAAAAGCGGCCATTTTGACTTGGAAAGTAGTTGGTGATCTGATTTGGAGAGAGAAAGACCCTATTTTGGTACTTCGAACTGCTGATTCTCCAATCACATAACCAATTCGAGTGAACAGACAAAGAACTGCTCTACCCCTTCTTCCACAATATCAGTGACAGAAGTGAAAAAAATATGACCGCTTTGATCAAACCAAACAAATACTTCGGACTGTCTTAAGGACTCCGGCTCCGGATTTGAATTCAGAGTTCTTCTCTTAGTCTGGTTACCGATTATGACTACAGAGTCTAAAATACCCACAGTTAGAGGTTTTGACCTCAGAATTGTCCTTCTCCTAGACCGGTTGCCTAAACAAGTCTATCCTGCTATTTCCCCCATAGCTCGGAGAAGAGATGGATCCATACCATTCCCAAGAGTCTTAGCACGTAAGAGAACCTTGTATTAGATGAGCAATAGTATAAAATTTGATTGCGTATCCCGTAACACTATTAGTAGGGGCACCACATCTACTGCAGGCATGGTGTTTCATGAGTACGACAAACTGATGAAGCCCAGCCATTTTCAGTGCTTTCCTTCTAGACTGGTTGCCAACCAACGCTATAAGGCCCAATCGGTCTTGCTATTTATCCATAGCGTGGGGAAGATGGATTCGTACATTTCCCAAATATATCAGCACGTAAGTGAATGGAATGAACACGAGTGAAATTCGAACTCGGCTCTCCGATTCCTCGATCCGAGCCACTACCCATTACTCCACCGTACCCTCTAATGACATCACTCACATGCATACACCACCGGATATCCAATATATATGCAAACATCACTCCAACGCACATTGGCCATTGGGGAAATAACTCCAGCCTTTTCATAGATCTCCGGTAAGTGACCCAGATCTCACATCAATGAAGACAAAACCCAAGCATTGTAAACTTACCACCTCGCCTCAATCGAAAATCCAAACTGAGACCATAGACGTCTATCCAGTTTTCTGAAAGCGTTACCGACCTTCTTGATTCGGATGGGAGGTTTCAATATCAAGAGTATCTGTCATATTTACAGCACTGCCTAAATATATTAACTTTTCCACAACCTGCAATTTCGGGCCATGTTCATAAATGCTTGACTCAGAATGGGCTTTATCTAGATACATAGGTTGATAACTTAGGGTAGGTTACTTTTTCACTTTCAGAGAATCAACATTGCACTCGATGTGAGATTTGGGGTTTGATGTGATAAGTACTGATAACAAACCTTAGATTCATAGCTTTGACCAATATTTGAGCATTTAGTTTTAAAGATCATCTGAAAAAATATACAGAAATATCTAATTTCCGCTGATTTTAGCTTGCAAAGTGACTCCAAAATTTTACTATTTCAAGGATAAGTCCAAATAAAATTCATATTTTTATTAGATATATTAAATGGAAAATATGTTCAAATCAGAATTCTAATTATGAATCACCACAAGCAAAATATGAAATCGATAAACTACATCCGCGTCCTGGGTAAGACGATAAACTACGTCTAACAGCAAGGCCTCTGATGAGGAGGTTTTGAGGAGCGTGGAACCACCTCTTAATTGCTGGTGTTCCCAAGTCCACCCCGACCCGAAGAGGTAGCACCTGTTAGGGTCCCAGCTATGAGCAAATAGCTAACACCCTGACTACATCCGCGTCCTGGGTATGACGATAATCTACATCCACGTCCTGGGTAAGACGATAAACTACATCCACGTCCTGGGTATTACGATAAACTACATCCGCGTCCTGGGTAAGACGATAAACTACATCCATGTCCTGGGTAAGACGATAGACTACATCCGCGTCCTGGGTAAGACGATAGACTACATCCGCGTCCTGGGTAAGACGATAAACTACTTCCGCGTCCTGGGTAAGACGATAGACTACATCCGCGTCCTGGGTAAGACGATAAACTACATCCGCGTCCTGGGTAAGACGATAGACTACATCCACGTCCTGAGTAAGACGATAAACTACGTTCAACAGCAAGGCCTCAGATAATGTTCTTGAAAAAATAATGTTGTCAGCTATACTTTTTTGAAAGAATAGTGTTGCCGGCTATACGTTTTTGAAAAAAATAATATTACCAGCTATACGTTTTTGGAAAAATAATATTACCAGCTATACGTTCTTGAAAAATAATATTACCAGCTATACTTTTTTGAAAAAATAATATTACTAGCTATACGTTTTTGAAAAAATAATATTACCTGCTATACGTTTTTGAAAAAATAATATTACCTGCTATACGTTTTTGAAAAAATAATATTACCAGCTATACGTTTTTGAAAAAATAATATTACCTGCTATACGTTTTTGAAAAAATAATATTACCAGCTATACGTTTTTGAAAAAATAATATTACCAGCTATACGTTTTTGAAAAAATAATATTACCAGCTATACGTTTTTGAAAAAATAATATTACCTGCTATACGTTTTTGAAAAAATAATATTACCAGCTATACGTTTTTGAAAAAATAATATTACCAGCTATACGTTTTTGAAAAAATAATATTACCTGCTATACGTTTTTGAAAAAATAATATTACCTGCTATACATGTTTGAGGAAAAAAATATTAAGAGAAATAGATTTTTGACAAAATAAAAATATTACCAGGAAATATGCCGTAAAGCAAATCAAACCAAAATATGCAATGTTTATATTGTATTCCATAAGTAAAAACTCTGTGAACAAATTGTAAAAGATTATAAAAAGAAAAAAGTTTACTCAATGAATAAGATTTGTTAAATCATAAATAATAAAAACAAAAAAGTAGATAAAAGCATATATAGCACGATGATACTGTTGGGCACAAATTATAAGACAAAATGTTTTAAATTTGCATTGTTTACTGAAAATCAAACTAAAACTGCTGCACCGTATAATATATGACATCATAATATCGCTAAATTGTTCAGTATAACTTCCCTTTGAAGTAAATGAAGGTCTTATTTGATGACACAATGATTGAATAATAATGTGCTTGTGCCATGCATCTTGTCCATATACAATTTATAAAACTTCAGTAAATTGAGGAGGCACGGTGGAGTAATGGATAGAGGCTCGAAATCGGAGAGCCGAGTTTGAATTCTACTCAAATCCATTACATTCACTTATGTGCTAATGCCCTTGGGAAAGGTATGAATCTTCTTCTTTCCCCACCCCTCCCCAAGTATGAGTAAATAGCAGGACGGACTGGGTTCTATAGCCTTGGATGGCAACTGGTTTACCGCAGAAAGAAATGGCAACGTACTGCGGGGAAAAAAATCTGCCTCGACAGTCATATATCGAAAGATACATGATCGCCTACGCGTGTATCACGCATGGCACACAACTGAAATTACAAATTTTATAAAACCATGCTTTCACTGATCACCGGAATGAAATTCCAACTCTACGATTTTGAACCTAAACTTAATCATCTCCTCAAAAAACTGTGTCGATATTTATCATGTGAGACCCCAACCATCAAACTGTGAGCAATACCACGCTTCCAAAACCGACCTGTCCTATTGGTACATTACGTCATTTTTTTGTTTTTTTGGTTTTAAGGCTAATCGTTAGACTATACACTGTATGCCGTCGAAAAGAAACCCATAAGATGTTTGCGTATCACTCTGGGAGCTAGGAAGATCAAAATCATTAGTGCGCAGCCAATCGAGCATTAGTTATGACAATAGTTTTGACCTGGCAGCAAACTGTCTTCTATTCAGCATCATACCAGTTGTTCGGTATTTCATGCAGAGGCAGACCCCATATGATAAACCGTTAAACACCATCAAGAAAACAGATTTAATGCCCATATATCCTCTTGCTTAATAACATTTTCAACAACTCGCCCAGAGAGTTTACAATCATGCTTTTATTCTTTCATGGAAACCTCTAAAAAAAGAAACCAACTTATCCAAGCTTCTTCGCAATCTTTCATGAGGCATTTCTATTCACACTATCAAAAGTCTTTGTGATATCTACGACCTGTGCAAGGACTCTTGGGCTCCCCACAAATCTATGATACTCCTCACCCAATCTATGATACTCCTCACCCCCAGACTACTACATCTCAATTTTCATAAGGTAGTATTCATATAAAATACAAATTTTATCATAACCTAATTATATACAATAATCGATCATATTCAGTGTGAATAATTCAGCTAAAAAAAATGAAAATAAATACAATGTATCTAAATACAAATTAGAGACATGTCATAATAGACCATTCCACCTTAAATAATTTGAGACAAGACATAATAGATCATTCCATCTTAAATAATTAGAGACATGTCATAATAGATCATTCCTCTTAAATAATTAGAGACATGTCATAATAGACCATTGCATCTTAAATAATTAGAGACATGTCATAATAGATGATACCATCTTAAATAATTAGAGACATGTCATAATAGATCATTCCATCTTAAATAATTAGAGACATGTCATAATAGATCATTCCATCTTAAATAATTAGAGACATGTCATAATAGATCATTCCATCTTAAATACTTAGAGACATGTCATAATAGATCATTCCATCTTAAATAATTAGAGACATGTCATAATAGATCATTCCATCTTAAATAATTAGAGACATGTCATAATAGATCATTCCATCTTAAATAATTACAGACATGTCATAATAGATCATTACATCTTAAATAATTAGAGACCTGTCATAATAGATCGTTCCATCTTAAATAATTAGAGACATGTCATAATAGATCATTCCTCTTAAATAATTAGAGACATGTCATAATAGATCATTCCACCTTAAATAATTTGAGACATGTCATAATAGATCATTCCTCTTAAATAATTAGAGACATGTCATAATAGATCATTCCATCTTAAATAATTAGAGACATGTCATAATAGATCATTCCTCTTAAATAATTAGAGACCTGTCATAATAGATCATTCCATCTTAAATAATTAGAGACCTGTCATAATAGATCATTCCATCTTAAATAAATCAACAATGTTTTGCGGCAATTTTAAACATCAACTTCAGATTTTTCTTGTTAAAAAGTTGAATAATTTTAAAAGACGTTCAACATTATGGATAACAAAAAATGAATCGAGATTTAGTATAAACAAAACAAATTCAAGTATATGAACGAAAAATGACCCCAGCATAACGTCAAAATCCGTGAAAATTTTTCATCGTTTAATAGTTGTGTTTAGGTTAATTTGTAACGTATATCAATATAGGTAGAAAAAAAGAAATGTTGATAAGATATCGACGGTTGTAAAGCTCTGTCCGACGACCCCAACAAGTTTGCCCCCACTCCCCAGTCGGAGGGTTCGGAGGTAGTACGCACCGGCCCTGGTGAGTTTAACGCTCAACAGGTCCGTCTCAATGTATTTCTCCTAACGAAAATGATCATGCCTGTCGTTATCCTGCAATGACTGAAATAACATAGTGATTCCGGAAGGACTTCATCAATGATGGTTTTGAAAGATGTATCCAGCAGGATCCGAGCCAACACCTTGCCTACATCAGAGGAAAGGGATATCCCAGATTAATACCCACAGTTGTCCCTGGTTACATTTTTTTTACTATTGTTCACGCAATTCTAAGCCCAAGTGCCACTCAAGGTAGATTGTTACTGAATGGGGAGGTTGTAAGGACGTATAGGGAGGAAACAAAGGTTGCATACCATGAGAATATATAGGATAGGTAACGGTTGAACCTGGACTTGAAGAGGTTAAGATTGTTGTGATCGTGGAAAAATCCTGCCGGGAGTATGTTCCACATTGCAACAGTTGGGGGGCGTGAGTGGCATTTACTCCCTATCAATGGAATATGAAGGGAATGAAGCCGAGTCAACTCAATTTAGGTGGCACGGCGGGTCCTAGCTGGGAAATCAAATGAAATCAAGGAATGAGGTTCCATCGAACATCTGCCATGAATATAGCTGTAGAACAGTAAAAGGCTAGCGTTGAAAGGTGGAAACCAATTCATCACACACAGGGCCGCG
The DNA here is from genome assembly GCA_964036315.1 of Acanthosepion esculentum. Lineage (NCBI taxonomy): Eukaryota > Metazoa > Mollusca > Cephalopoda > Sepiida > Sepiidae > Acanthosepion > Acanthosepion esculentum. The sequence continues at coordinate 97,797,918 of OZ038485.1, read as the reverse complement.
CAAACGCTTCTGAACTGGGTCGAAGCTGGAAAGTGGTCCGATTTTGGCATCCGTGAAGATAGAGCCTGACAGGAACTGTCAGGTACAGATTCGACCAATTTTAACAGCGAAGGATTGTATATACAAGTCCCATTTGCGATCTGGTGTGAGTTTGAGTCCCAATAGATGTTCCAGACAAAGAGCCTAATTGGGAATACAGCCGTTTATTTGGACAATAGAAAACCCAGTGTCTGTTTTGTGATGATGAAACGTTACCAGCCAGTTTCTCCCCATTTGAGCTGTGAAAGCAGGGTCAGAAGAGAAATCAGTTGTTAGGTTCTGTTCTGTGGGAAAAGGGATGAAGGGTGGAAAACAATTCCACACCCACAAAAGAGAGCAAACGTTTTTGAACTCGCTCGAGGTTGGGAAGTAGGGACCGAGCAGCCCAGGGCCCACATGTGACAGCAATACTGCGTTTTGATTTGATCTGACTCTTGTAAAGATAGAATATGGCAGAAGGAGTCAGGTACTTTCTGGAGTACCGGGTATCGACTATTTTTGCAGTGTTTTTTAGCGATGAATAGTATACACGGGTTCCACTTAAGGTCTGGCAGGAACTTGAGTCTCAATAGACGTTCAAGGCAGGGAACTTCATTGAGACTACAACCGTTCAGTATGACTGGTGAAAACTCTGAGTCTTCTCTCTGATGATGAAATGTTATTAGCTTGGTTTAGAAAATACTGAATGTAACAGCCATTGAGCTGTGCAAGGCTTAAGACAAATCTATTAAAAAAAATTAATTTCCCAATAAAGTGTTAGTGAGCATAAGTGGTCATGAATGTCCACTGGAAATATGGTTTTAAAACATGGAATTTCAATCTTCCGATTAGCTTCTCCATAAAACTTTATTTTCTCACAACTAATTAATATAGGGGTTTGGTTGAAATCATTTCCGTTCACGGGTGAAACCGGTTATATCGAAATACTAACAAACTCGGACCTTCATGCCCGAAAAAAAAGTGTATAAAAAGGACGATTTTTCCATTAACACCGCTAGCATTTAATAGATCGGAGGTGGA
>OZ038485.1:97694359-97791859 GCA_964036315.1 Acanthosepion esculentum | reverse complement strand
TAGTAGTGACGTTGGCTAGATTAGGTTTTTTTTTTTAGGACACTGTCGTTTCACCGTTAAGTAGCGCGTATAGCCTAAATATAACCTTAGCCGACGTAGACTAAGTTTGAAATTACCCACTCATCTATTTAAGTTTTATATAGACCACATCGAAATAATAGAAAAAGAAGTGGCAGTAATAATTTATTGTGGCGGGAGATAGTAGCAGTGGTAGTCGTGGCAGTTGGTGACGCGCTGGACATTAAAAAAGATTGAGACTGGTGACGAGAAATTGACGATGGCTTCACTCAGGAAGAAAGGGGTATCAGAATAGAATAAAGAAGAGTGTGGGTAAAGGGACAGAACTAAAAGAAAGAAAGAAATAAAGAAAGGTGGATAGCAGATAGCGAGTGAAAAAAAAAAGAACAAAGACAAAACTAGAAAAAAAGATGACAAAATAAAGAAAGAAAAGATAAAGAAAATGTGAAAATAAAAAGAGAGAGAAGGAAAGAACGGTGGATGGCAGAAGATGTCGAATAAGAAGGATAAAGACGGAGAGGAGATTAAAAAAATGGTAAAATACGGACAAGAAAGGAAGGAAGGAAGAAAGAAAAAAAGAAAGAGATACAATTTATTACAAATATGAAAGGAATAAAAAGAAAGATAGATAAACAAAAAAAAATACCAAGATGGACAGAAGGAATGAAAAAAAAAAAAAAAGAAAGAAATGTGACGGAAGAATGAAAAAAAAAAAGACGAGGGAAAGAACAAAGTAGTAAGAAGAATAATAAAATTAAAAGAGAGTTAGGGAAAAAAGAGAAGACGAAAAAAACTCTCTAAGAAGAAAGAAAGGTTGTAATGATAACTTGGCCTGCTTTAAAAACAACGAACCAAGCCAGTCATTTCTCTACTTGATGTGTAACATGGAGGAACTATGTTATATAAGTTAATGATTAAAAAGAAATTAAAGAATTTAAATGCATAAAACTGCAGTCCATCATCAACTGACCCTTCTTACAGGACTTAAACCTGGGGTTATTACGATTGTTGAAGTGTTTGTAGCAAGAATACGAGGAAAAAGAAAGAAAGAAAGAAAGAAAGAAAAAAAAAACCCGACTGTGATTGTCATTAAAAATGACTTCCCAAGTGTCGCGGGGAATAGGAAAGTTTAGGGTGGGTTAGTGGAAAGTTTCGTAAACGCAAGCAATTACACAACCCCACAACTTCTACTATCACCACTACTTTCGCCCCATCTTATAACTAGCTCACTGGCAGAGGACGTAAGGCTGTGGAGTACTAGAACTAGACTTCTGCCCTAAGCTAAGCTAAGCATATCTTTCCGTCGGGTAGTGGCTTTTTAACCATTATCTCTCTCCCGAGACAGAAAACACTTAGAGGGAAAGTTGAAGTTCAATTCTCTTTTTCTTGGCAGTCAGCTGAACACAAAGCAATAAATAAATAAAAATCCAGTAAAAAAAGAACTAACAAAAAAAAAGTGTTTATGTGTTAGAGAACGTCTTCTTAAACAGAATAAATAAATAAAATTACACTTAAAGATGCCTGTTCATAGGTTTGATTTGAAGTTGAACCGCCCGCATCGTCTTGGAGCGTTTTTTTTTAAGGTGTAAAAAAAAACAAAAACAAAAAACTACCTGATTTCACATTTGCAAAATCTCGCTTTACTGAGTGTTCTTGATGACCCTGGACACACGTTCTTAAAAACGAGTACGCAATTATATTTTTAGTTTTAAATATTTTTTTAATTACTTCTCTAGAAAAATGAAAATAAAGCTAAAAAACAAAAAAGAAAGCGTAACTTAAGTAAACAAAATTCATTCATTAAATTTAAATTTGGTTGGGTTTCTTTATCTCGAAATTAAATTAATGAACATATTTTATTTTAGTGTTTCTTTAAAAAAAAAAAGGAAAGAAAAAGTTACTTCGGTCGAGACAGAAGAATGAATTGTAGAAAAGTTTGAAGACTAATTTTTTAATTACAATTAATTGTCAAAAACAAACAACTATTTTTCTTTAGTTTATTGTTTTAAATCAAGTGTTACTTAAAACTGTGTTGCGCACAAATAAAAACCATTTTGTAAAGATGAATATATTTTTAAAATTCTGCGGATGGTGAATTCTGAAATCAGAAATTTCGGATAATTTTCCGAATGAGTGAGGTCCACTCTTAGTCTTCTTAACTCTGGAACCGAAATTTGCAGCGAAAAAAGCAAAAAAATTAAAAATTAAAAAAAATACAAAAAAAAAACGAAACCTTTCTTTTTTTTAAATGTTGTGATAATCTACTTGAAACAAATTTTGTATTTCCCAAATTTGTACTAAGAATGTTTGTATGTATTTAATTTACGTATGTTCATATGAGTGCAGGGCCAAGCAATTAATTTCACTTTCCAACCATGAGACCCCAGTTCAAATCTCAGCATAGACAATAAGTGGCTTCTGGATATTATCAGCCTGGGGAGGTAATCCCAGCATGTGACACCTTTGTAAAGTGCTTGTAAAACAATACCATACAGCTGATCCGAGCCTTGTGGGTAAAATTGGGTAGACCACAAGTGAGCTCCGTGGGTGTTGAACAAATATAAATGTGCCTGAGCAGACGTCAGCAACAGGGATTGGCTAGCTGCTTCGAAATGAGTAGCCAATCATTATGTATAATTATACATATAATTATGACCCTTGCACTACATATTAGGAATATTTATGCATGTAACACACCAGCCAATCTATCTATCTATCTATCTATCTCAATTTCTTCAATATCTATCTATCTCAATTTCTTCAAAATCTATCTATCTCAATTTCTTCAATATCTATCTATCTATCTCAATTTCTTCAATATCTATCTATCTATCTCAATTTCTTCAATATCTATCTATCTATCTCAATTTCTTCAATATCTATCTATCTATCTATCTCAATTTCTTCAATATCTATCTATCTATCTCAATTTCTTCAATATCTATCTATCTATCTATCTATCTATCTCAATTTCTTCAATATCTATCTCAATTTCTTCAATATCTATCTATCACAATTTCTTCAATATCTATCTATCTCAATTTCTTCAATATCTATCTATCTATCTATCACAATTTCTTCAATATCTATCTATCTATCTCAATTTCTTCAATATCTATCTATCTATCTATCCCAATTTCTTCAATATCTATCTATCTATCTATCCCAATTTCTTCAATATCTATCTATCTATCCCAATTTCTTCAATATCTATCACAATTTCTTCAATATCTATCTATCTATCTCAATTTCTTCAATATCTATCTATCTATCTCAATTTCTTCAATATCTATCTATCTATCTCAATTTCTTCAATATCTATCTCAATTTCTTCAATATCTATCTATCTATCTATCTATCTCAATTTCTTCAATATCTATCTCAATTTCTTCAATATCTATCTATCTATCTATCCCAATTTCTTCAATATCTATCTATCTATCTATCCCAATTTCTTCAATATCTATCTATCTATCTATCCCAATTTCTTCAATATCTATCTATCTATCTATCTATCCCAATTTCTTCAATATCTATCTATCTATCTATCCCAATTTCTTCAATATCTATCTATCTATCTATCTATCACAGTCTGCTCATTAACCCATTCCGTTCATTATCTATCTATCTAAATATAGGTAACTATACTCGTCTTGAAAAACCTTTGAATTCTTGATTTACCAATAGTTAAATCAATTTCAAAGGGAAAAAAAGGTTTTAAAAAAGAAAGAGCCAGGAACATGAAAGTCTGTCGAAAATAATCGCACAGATACAGGTTCAAAGCCCAAAGAAAAAACCCCGATACGAGTAAACAACTAACTAAAGAGCTCAATCCAAACGTAGAGTAGACCTAGTCAAACCTAATGAGCCAGACAAACCTACCAAGGTTTCACTTAGGCAGATCATCAGGGTCGGCTGGCTAAAGAGGCAAAAGAAAACAACGTATTTATAGGCGACAACCAAGACAATACCACGTGACCACAGACAAAAGAAAAGAAAAAAGAAAAGAAAGACAACACCATGGGGGATGGGGGTTTATAATTTATTCAAATAACTAAAAGGGGAGGGGGATATTTTAAGAAAACGTGGATGATAATGATACAATCAGGGGAGAAGGCCTATTTCAATAACCATATCTATCTATCTATCTATCTATATATATATATAGATAGATAGATAGATAATATATATATATGTATATTGTCATCCACAGAAAGACTGTTTCGCTGTATCACAGCTCATCAGTGTGGCTAGACGTCAGTTTTGCCTTTGACTAGGATCGAAACCTGACTGAATCGGCATCAGTCAGAGATACTACCACTAAGCCGTCGGCACACGGCAGGGATGAAGGTGAATTTAAGCATATTTATTTTTAGATAAACACACAGTAACCGAGAGGTCTCAATTCGCTTTACCGAAGAGTCGTGCTATATTAGCTGTAATAGTCACTGTTTACAAACTCACATTTCCTTCCCCAGAGAGCTCAACCAAAATAAATTTTTCAGGAGCATACATATTGTCGTATATATATATCCAGGTAAGATGAGAACAAATAGAATACAATTACAATGTTCATATCATTTAATTTAAAAGAGGGCTCAGTACAATGTAGAGTAATATTATTTATTTTATGATATATCGAAAACATGCCAAAATCGCTACACAATTGCAGTCGTGTTTCAATGCGTATCAATGCATCTCATCATGCGATTGTAAATTACTGGTGAGTGAATGATTTATTTAGATTTAAAAGCAAAATACAACCACTTTTTATGAAAAAAATTAAAAAAGGTGGGTGGTTATAAGGTTTGTAGGCTTTACTCAGGTCATATTCAAATGGTTGATCTGAGTAAAGCCCACAAAATATACATATATATATATATATATATATATATATATATATATATATAAATAAAAGGACCCGTATATATAAATAGCTGAGAAAAATAACAGCACTCATGGCCTGACAATTGTGTCTAGCATGAAACAGACTGTCGCCTCTAAGTGTTGACTTCAACGTTCACTTTTATATTGACACGCTTTATCTCTGATATTGAGCAATTTATCCCATAAATATAGCACACCTTAAGACTATATTTCTTCATATATATATATATATGGGAAAGGCGTGATTCCTCGTCTTCTCCCTCCAGCTATGGGTAAATAGCAGGACAGACTGGGTTCTATAGCCTTGGATGGCAACTGGTCTAGGAGAAGGACAACTCTGAATTCAAAACCTGTGGAGGGTTGTTTGGGGACCTTGTGGCACTTAGAGCACCAGGTTTCTGTATTCAGACCTTCAAAAAGTGTGGATGGTCCTGCACGAAACCTTCACCACTATAATCAAATCTCATGTGCTGTTGTCCGGCTGTCGGTTTCCTAGGAACTGATCTGCTTGACCCTCATACGTCGAATTCGACGGGAGAGTCGAGTATATATATATCACAGTCTGTTCATATCTATCTAAAAATCAAGTGCATTTTGCGTAAACTTTTAGCAAACATACACAAATATGTATCAGTAACTGAATAGAATACAACCCTAGACACAAGCCGCCAGTGACCGCCGGGCCTCTAGTGGTCTGCCAGTGGTAACATTGCTGAGACGAACATGCTGACAGTCCAACAGCGAGCCACCAGCGGTAAGCGTTAGTGGCATGCCACCCAGTGTGCATGTATGCATTTACTTTGCTTTTTGAAAAAACACATACTTTTTTTAAAAGATTTTACAAAGAGGAGTTATTAATTAAGAAGATGTAATTCAATCAATTTTTATACAGTTTTTGTTGTCAAGCTTCTCCCTGAAACCGTGTCAATTTGTCAGTCCCTACTTCATCTTGAGGTCTCAGGCCACACAGGATAATGTGTGTCAGGACAGACTGAAGTGTATCTGTTGTTAATAAAAGTCAATCAATTAATCAATCAATAAAATAAAATAAACAAATTTCTTACAAATTTTATTTTTCATTTCACAGTTCACAGTCAAATCACACTGAAATCAATGCTTGTCATTTGATCACTGAAGTTAAGCAATTTTGAGCCCACTCAGTACTTAGATGGGGGACCACTTGGAAACACAAGGTATGGTAAGCAATCTCCTACACTCTAAAATAGATTTCAGCTTTAAATAGCATATAAAGGGTTAAAAAAATCACTAAATAAAATTTTAAAAAAAGCAAACTAGCTTTAATTTTAGAAACCAGACATTTTAAAAGAATATTAAAATCAATTTGGAAATAAAATAACACTGGTTTCATCAAATTTTATGAATGAAAAAACTAATTTTTTTTTATTTCCTTTGATGTCTGTTGTATACTCATTTCTTTCCGGGTCCCCACCAGAGACCTAAAGTCAGAAATGACCCCATGACATTTTCCTCTGATCATTTTTATAAAAAGAAAAAAATAAGATCACACACATTTTATATAGATAAAGCTCTTTGTAAGGTGTGAGCTGCACTTGTGAGTACAATTTTTTGTATTTCTTTAAGGTATGGCCTACCTGGGATTCCTTCAGTGAGTCTATTGGAAACCTTTCCAATCAATCCTAGGGATCCAACTACAAATTGAATTACTGATGTCCTTGTATGGCCCATTTTTGAGATGCCCATTTCAAGGTCCTTGTATTTTGATAGTTTTTTGAATATCTTCAATGATACATTGCAATCTGCAGGGACTGCCATATCAATAAAAAAAAAACATTCTGTTTTTGTGGTCTTTGATCACAATGTCTGGGTGATTAGCTTTGATAGTTTTATCGGTGTGTATTGTAAATTCCCATAAAATTGTTACAGGTCCTATCTTTGTAACCGGGCCTGAGTGTTGTTCATATTAGTTTCTTGCAGTTTCCTTCCCATAAAAGTTGCATATTTTCCAGTGCAGATATTTGCCACTCAGTCATGCTGCATTTTTATATTATTATTATTATTTCCTTTGATTTCTGTTGCATACACATGAAGAGGATTATCTTGCCATCGTTTTTGCATTTGGTATATTGCATTTGCTTTTGTTTAAGTTCTTTTCTACTCCAGTAAGTGTATTATGGTTTATTTGAACTTCTTCACCCACTTGAAATTCTCTTTTGAATTTGTTGGCTTCTTTTAATACTAAATAAAGTTTCTTAATTTTTCATGGTCTTTGATGCAGATCATCATCCAGTCTTTTGTAGTTTCCAGGTATCTTTGAAGACAGATTGTTGTAGTCTTGTAAGGCAGTTCTAGTTGAACTAATCCTCTGCCTCCTTCGAATCTGGACACATAAAGACAATCAACATCAGCTTTAGGACGATGCATGTGGTGGCAAGTGAGAATCTTTCTCATTTTTGCATCCATTTGCTTAATGTCAGCTATGGTCCAGTTAAGCATGTTGAAACTGTATTGCAGCACAGCAAATTGTTTATGGCTGATGTTATGCTTTGTGAATTCAATTCAGTATTTAAGACTAGACACACACATCTGTAGTATTTTTTTTTTTACTTTCTCCTTCATTCTGGTATGCTGTATTCAATCTCCTTCACTGAATCCTAGGTATTCATAGACTTATACTTGTTCTAGTTTCATAACCCTTGTGACAAAATCTAAATCTATTGAGTGTGTTTCTGTAATTCTCCCTTTCTTGAATGTTACTTTTGCACATTTATCTAATCCAAAACCCATACTGATTTCATCACTGAAACATTTTACAGTATTGAGGAGAAACATTCATTGTCGTCTTTGGCAAAGAGTTTGAGATCATCAATATAGAACAAGTGATTAAACATTTTCTTTTATACTTTCTCACCATAGTTATTACTGTTTAGTTTATGCAAAAGCGGGATTAAGGACAGACAGAACAGAAGAGACAACAGGGAGTCTCAGGGAATGATTCCTTGTCAGATATTTAAACTATTGTAATTAGCAGTACCTTTGGTGTGAATTAGGTATAATGTGGTTGTCCACAGTTCCATGCTACATTCAAGGAAATTTACTATCACTGAGGAGACTTTGCACATTTACAAAGCCTTAAGAGTCCAAGAGTGTAGCACACTATCAAAAGCTTTATGGTAATCTATCCAAACTGTACTGAGATTTCTATATTTTTTTCCTGCAATTTCTTCTTCTTATTATTATTTGCTGTTTGATACAATCAATTACCAAGTCTTTCTCCAACAAAGTGCTGCTAGGATACAAATATATGAAACCCATTATACCCACCATGACACCCAGTCTGATAACAGTATATCAGGCACATGCATCACAGCCAAATGTATGCAATATAATGACAGGCTGAGTTCAAAATACTTTCTGATATCCAGATATGGCTACCAAGTCATCTTATCCATTCCAGCTTTCAAACTTTAAAATAAAAAAAAGCAAAAAAAAAAAAAAAAACCCAACTCTCTCGGTACTCACGATGCTCCACTAATACTCCGACACATGAACAGCGATGCACTTTGCATCAGCCCCTGGGGGACATGTCGAACTGGTTAAGATCAATCAACTGGCAACCAAGTCTGTGGATACTGAATGGGATATTTACTGTTGTCTATCTTAATTCGCCAAAATGTACACGTTAATACATCCAGTCAGTTAAGATCACAAGCCATGAGAGCCATGCCTGGTGCAGCATCTGAGCATTCTTCTTCTTCTTCTTCTTCTTCTTCATCATCATCATCATCATCATCAACAACAACAACAACAGCAGCAGCAGCAGCAGTAGTAGTAGTAGTAGTGAGAATTCTTAATTAATTTTTTTTTTTTTTTTTTTTTTATAAGCGTATCGCCTCAAGCAAGGCCGGTGGCCACTATCACGCAAGGGGTTACAGAAGGGTTGGAGGAAGAGCAGATAGGAGTGGTAAAGAAAGGTATGTGGAGAAAGAGCAGGACTGAGGGTCGATCGAGGCAGGGGGGTTACGGGAGATATAGAGCGAGAGCAGATAGGAATGAAAGATGTCAGGAAGTGGATAGATCAAGGCAATTGGAGATGACGATTGACGCTACACTTAAACTGTTGGAGATTGTATTTGTCAGGGAAACAGTAATAGGGAAGGGAGTTCCATAGGCGAGATGTGCGAGACATGCAGCTATTGGAGTAGAAAAGACGTCTACACCTAACAGTTTCAACGGTGAAGGGGTGGGAACGGGATGCCAGCCTCGTAGGACGCTTAAATTCACGAGGCTTAGGGACAAGCGAAAGCAACTCCTCAGAGCAATTACCGTGGAAGTACTTGTAGAAAAGGCAGAGTGATGCAACATCGCGTCTGTGAGAGAGCGACTGCAGACGAGATGACAGATCAGGGCCAATCACATTGCATATCCGTCTCTGGATCTTATCTAGAACCCTGAGGCAACACGCAGGGGTCCCAGACCATAAATGGCAGCAATACTCCATGCAAGGTCGAATGGTAGACTTATAGACTTGGAGGATCGATTCAGGGGAGAAGAATTTCCTGGCTCGGCACAGGGAACCAACTTTTCTCGCGGTGGATGATGCAATTGACTCAATGTATTTGTTCCATCTCAGATCAGCGGACAGCATGAGACCGAGCAGCCGCAGAGAGGAACTCTCGAGAAGTTGGTCCTCAGACATTCTGATGGGATGCAGGGATGGGTTCTTGTGGTGGTTAATGGAGAGCAGTTTTGTTTTAGAGGCATTAAAGTTGACCATCCATTTCTCTCCCCAGTCCACAACCGATTGGAGGTCCTTTTCAATTTGAGCTGCCAGGTTAATTTTGTCCGCCTCAGTAGATTTGTGCTTGAGGCAGGAGTAAATAGTCCAGGGAAAGTATTTCCTCGGGGGTTTTTACCGGTAAAATAAAGATGTGTGACAGATATGTATTAACTTTTAATTGACCAGGAATATTATGTAGGGATCTAAAGGTATATTTGTATTCAGAATGTTCCTTATATTTCATTTGAATAGAGAAATTATTTTCTTCTGCTCATCTTGTTTTTTATTTTTATTTTTTTTTAGAGAATTCATGGCTTAAGCTAATAGATAGATAGATAGGAACAGAATTCAATAGATAGGCACATAATTAGATAGATAGATAGATAGATAGATAGATAGGAACAGAATTCAATAGATAGGAACATAATTAGATAGATAGATAGATAGATAGATAGATAGATAGATAGATAGATAGATAGATAGGAACAGAATTCAATAGATAGGAACATAATTAGATAGATAGATAGATAGATAGATAGATAGGAACAGAATTCAATAGATAGGAACAGAATTAGATAGATAGATAGATAGATAGGAACAGAATTCAATAGATAGGAACATAATTAGATAGATAGATAGATAGATAGATAGATAGATAGATAGGAACAGTATTCAAAAGATAGGAACAGAATTAGATAGATAGATAGATAGATAGATAGATAGGAACAGAATTCAAAAGATAGGAACAGAATTAGATAGATAGATAGATAGATAGGAACAGAATTCAATAGATAGGAACAGAATTAGATAGATAGATAGATAGATAGATAGATAGATAGGAACAGAATTCAATAGATAGGAACATAATTAGATAGATAGATAGATAGATAGGAACAGAATTAAATAGATAGGAACAGACTGAAATAGAGAGAGGTTCGGGTGAACAGTATGAGATAGAGAGAGAGAGGGGAGATACGAATAGAATGAGATAGTGAGAGATAAAGAAAGATGAACAGAATGATATACATATATATATATATATATATATATATATATGAACAGAATGAGATAGAGAGATAGAAAGAGAGAGGGAGAGAGGTTGACAGAATGAGGTAGTTCACTAACTTGCAAGACATGAAGAAAAAGCAATTAAATTCTTTTTGTTTAGCTTTTGCTCCCCTCTGCCTGTTATTTTATTTCAAACAGTTTCATACAAACAAAAAAAAAAAGCTCACAAAAATAAGTTTTATTTTGGTACCATTGTACTTCACCAGGGCTTGGTTAGTTCTTGCTTGAGTACAAATCCACAATTATAACGAGTTTTATTAAGGCTCCTATTCCAACTGTTACCCTAGCATACTCAGCTAAGGTGTTAGATTGATGGGGACTGGGCCTCGAGATCCTTTTATTGTATCAATGAATAATCAGAGCACAAGAACAGAAAGTAGTTATTTGAACGCTCAGAAAAGCAACAGCCTTAATTCTTATGACTTACACAACTATTTTAATATCTACCCGAGTAACATGTAAATTTCATGATGTTGTCAAACATTTTAGGTAGATTTCTAGAATATGAAAATTAGTTGCATTATTTTGTCTATCAGTAACACTTGCATTTATTCATTAATTCATTTCTTCCTAAATTTCAGACAAGTAAATCCTCATAAAATTGTATATAAATGACCAATATCTACCTATCACTAAACCAACTAAATATTTATAGACTCAGATATAAATGACCAATATTCATCTATCCCAAGCCTAAGCAACTCCTTAGCAACTGACATTTACCTCTTCCTGATCCAAGTAAAAGCCTATAGGCTAAGATAAAATTTCTAAAATTGACTTCTTTTTACATAAAATTTTAACATTAAAACTATTTATTCTTTGTGATATTTGTCCTGTAAAACTTATATATTTCATTCAAGATTAAGTGAAATAAAGTAAAATAAAAATAAATAAGAAAAAATGATGAATTAGCTTCAGATTTGAATGCCCAAGGAAAAGTTCAAAGGTCGTCAAATCAAATAAATTTGAATTGCCTAACTAAAGATTTTATAGAGGAAAATCATTTGCAGTTCAATTCTATAGCAAAATATTAGAAGTATAGTTTTATTGAGCATACAATATTTAGATTCTAACTTTAACATTTACATTAATTTCTGGTCACAGATAATGCTTTTCTGCTTCTAATGCATTTTTATAGTAAAATCATTTGCAGTTCAATTCTATAGCAAAATATTAAAAGTATAGTTTTATTGTGCATACAATATTTAGATTCTAACTTTAACATTTACATTAATTTCTGGTCACAGATAATGCTTTTCTTCATTTCTAATGCATTTTTATAGTAAAATCATTTGCAGTTCAATTCTATAGCAAAATATTAGAAGTATAGTTTTATTGTGCATACAATATTTAGATTCTAACTTTAACATTTACATTAATTTCTGGTCACAGATAATGCTTTTCTGCTTCTAATGCATTTCTATAGTAAAATCATTTGCAGTTCATTTCTATAGCAAAATATTAGAACACTCCTCTATGGTGTCTAGACTCGATGAGTTTAAGTGTATTACTAGATTGGCATCAAGATCTCTTCATTTTAGTGTCAAAATGACTAAATGTAATCATAAGTTTCTTCTTTTGCACTTCTCGCTTGTGGAACCCTCTTTCAGCTTCTTGCTTTCAAGTCAAGTTTGATCCTCAAAAATATATATGCAATATTAATCATTATCTTCTGTCCTCTTAAATTCTGTTCTTTTATTGTTCCTTAATTTTTTTCTTATATTCTTTCACACTCAGTAACCCCCTGCATGTTAGTGGCTTTGTTGCCTTGCTTGGGGTGAAATGATTAAAAAAAAGTATATTTGCTTTAAGCAAATAATTTCGAAAGTCTAATATTTACATTAATTTCTGGTCACATATAATGTTTTTCTTTTTCATTTCTAATGCATTTCTATAGTAAAATCATTTGCAATTCAGTTCTATAGCAAAATATCAATTAATCAGTTATTATTTCTTATTAATCAGAAAGCAGTACCAGAAAATTGACCAGGAGATGTTTTCAACTTAAAAAAAAAAAAAAATTATGAAAGAAGTGTAAAAATACTTTAGGTAAAATAATGAACATGACAACAGATGAACTATCGCTATTTTAATACTCAAAGGATTTGTTCCAAAAGGTTTTCATCAGTATTTTTTTAATCATTTAATCTCAAGTGAAGCAATAAAGGCAACTAAAATGCAAGGGTGAAAGAAACAGAGAATACACTATTGTGGAGAAAGGACAATAAAAGAATGGATTTCAAGGAGAGAAAAGATTCAAGATTTAAAAACTTTCCCAAATATTATTTGACTTTAATTTACTGAATAGAAAAAAAAAACCATGCTAAAAATTTGGAGCCAACTTCAAGACTTTTAGTGCTAGTTCTTTAGTTCTCTGAGAAGCAGTGGCAAACTGGGTCTAAAAACCAGACAAATTGGGGCCCACCTACAAGCACAATTTTATTATTTAATTTTCATAATGAATAAATAAATTTTTTTAAAAATACGTATGAAAAAAAGAATACAATTAAAATTTTTGTGTAAAAAAATGTGTATTTCTTAGTAATCACAGTGTACATGTACTGTACGTATTATTAGCAATAGATACAAAATATAAATACACAATGTTATAATTTCACAGTTTTTTTTGTTTTTTTTTAATTCTAAGTAATTGGTTGATATTTTTAATAATTTACTGCACAATTTACACATTAACAGATAGTTCAAATGCACAATAGAGCATTGCATGCAGTTCACTATATTAAAAGCAATCATTTGTGTTCAATGGACGGTTGCTCAAATCTGCCAATAATTGCTTCAGCATCCAATTCATTTCACAGTTCCTTTTCAATGGATAGCAATACGTATGATTCCATATTCTCCTTATATACAGCTAATTTTTTAATCTTGTCCTCGTGATCTTTAGGTTTAAAGGCATCCTCTCATACTGAACTTGAGTAACTGATAACTTATGAATTTCTGGATATGTCCTGAAAGTTTCATTAATATTCCACAATTATTTGATTTTTGAAAGAATTTACAAATCAATGTGCTTTTCACCAGAAAAAGTGATAATAAAAACTAACCTTTATTTTTGCTCTGCCGTTGACATAAAAAAAAACAAGATTTTTAACCAAAATTTTGAACATGCTACAAAGGAGTAAAAAATTTCAAAAAATAATAAAAAATACTTTGGTCTTTTCTCTTGATAATAACATAAACATTTTAATGATACACCTTTGTTTTTATTGAGTTTGGGGCCTTTTTTCATCATGCTATGCTGTTTTTTATGTGACCAAGTGGAGGTCCCTACTGCTAAATGTGCATAAAGTTTTATAAAGTTCCTATTCCATTTTATTACTAAAACAGTTGTTTGTGGTTGTTTCTTTATTTCATTTTTATTTGATATAGGGGGCCTACTCCATCAGGGCTCACTTGCCATTGGGCAAGTTGACCAGTCTGTCACTTCTGAGGAGACTCAGACTAGCAATAATTCTTGAAAAATGGATTTGAAAATGTAGTTACATATTCTTTTTCATATTGAAATGATGCGTTTCAAAAACTAACAATCATTTAATTTTACAACATTGAATATTATGAAAAAAAAAAAAAACACTCCTTGAACTGTAGTATCCTGTGAAATTTTAAAATTTCCATAATCAATTTCTTTAAAAAATATTTGATTTTAAAAATAAAACTTGTATCAGACAGGAATTCCTTTTCTTTTAGGATAACCTTAACATAAAACACAGTCAGGGATATAAACAAGTGATATCTTAATATCTTTGAGGATATAGTTTTCAAGGTTTGATAACACTGGTTCACAAAAGAATTGAGGCAAATAGGTGGTCTAACCTAATTTTGGGGTACTGATTTCAGATATGATATCCATTTTCAATTATCATCTCTAATGTTTTAGATATACATGTATGTAAAAATTTCTCAGAATTAACCTGTAGAAAAGATAATATGTATTAAGGAAAAAGACAATAGGAAGACTGTAGTTTAAATGACATGTTTCGTCCAATGTGGACTTTTTCAATATCAATCAGCTTTCCTAACAGAATCACTACACTCCCAACCCAACGTACATAACAAATATATCAAGAAATCAAACAGTTGAATCTATCAACGCAACAATACAAACAATATTTCTACACATGAAAATATTCTCTTCAAACAAAGTACAGTGTAACCCGGATATAAGAGACCCGGATATAAGAGAAACTCGGATATAAGAGCCTTCTTCTCCGGTCCCGACAACTCTCTTATATCCGGGTTACACTGTAATTGACATAATTTTTCAGTTGACCATATGAATATACAATAGCATTTCTAAATTCTAGTTTCTAATGACACTTTGTTTCTTGTTTATAGATACTTTGTTTCAATAAATTCATTTCGTTTTCTGCCTTGAAAAAGTCTACATAGGATGAAACGCATCGGCTATAACTACAATTTTCTTATTGTATTTTTCCTATATACATGTATACATATATATAAATAGGTATGACCAATTTATAGATGCTAAATTGAAATTAATATTTTAACAGGTTGATGATATGGCAAAATGTCTTTTTTTAGAAATTAAAATAATCTATTTTTATCATTCCTATAATGCTCTATAACTATATACAACCATTTTATATGTTACATACATGTTTATATCATGATTTTGTGATAATTCACATAGCTATATACATGATCAATGTTTATTTTATTTTAAAGATTTTTAAATATCTCCAATAATGGTATCCCAAACTTTCAGGGACCGGTTCTATAAAGACAGGTAACCTTTAGGAACCTATTCTGCTTATTTTCTTTTTAATCTGAGAATGGAAACAAATCACTTTATCATATCAAAAATAATTAACCCATTTTGATAATTTAATAGAAAACATTTATTTATTAAGATATTTCCAGAGTGAAATTCTGTTCTCAATATATTTTTGTTCAGAAGAATGATGCTTATTGATTCTAGCGTCATCTGCTGAGTTACGGTTTCTTAGCCACATACGAACTAAATCACTGCAGTCCCAAAGATCCAATGGATGGTCTATCAAATTTATGACTAGAAAATTTGCCACCTTTTTAACTTGGAAACCATTTCTCTTGTCAGAATAAATTACGTTCATCACAGAAAACACTCTTTCAGCCTCCAAAGAACTTACAACAATGTTATTAATTATATTTTTAGCTGTTATATATCAGCTACAAGTATATAAGATTATTTTTCAATAATCCAACAACCAGTTCAGTAATCTTTTATAATTTTAAGAGTTGGTTTGCACAAACCAGTATGAAACAGTAGTGTGTAGAGGACCGGCGGGTGAATATGAGGATAACATCTCTGGACTAAGACTTCCTGCTGGCCGGTCCCGCTACATAGTAATGTTGGACTATGATGGAGTCCAAAGAAAGCAAAAGAAAACAAACAAGACCGATATATATGTACAAAACAAATACAGTGTAACCCGGATATAAGAGACCCGGATATAAGAGAAACCCGGATATAAGAGAGATTGTATATGGTCCCAAATTAGAGCCTGTGTTAATGTATATATAATAGACCAAAGCCGGTTATAAGAGAAACCCGGATATAAGATACTTCTTCTCCGGTCCCGACAACTCTCTTATATCCGGGTTACACTGTATATATTAATACGTGAATTACAAATAGATTAAAACACGAGTTACAATACATTGAAGACATGAATAAAATGTTACAGTGTCTGTATGGAAAGTTGTGTATGTGTGTGCTGTTTTGAATTGAATGTCCGTACGGGTGAATTTTGTTTTAGCGTGTTCCCAGAATGTGGGAAACGCTGGTTGTGTATAAGAGTTCACATATTGGAAATTTTTAGAGAAAGTTTTTTGTACCTCGCCCCACGTGCGAGGTTTCGGCCCGCGGCCGAAATCGACATAGTTGCTCACACGTGCGTGTAAGCAGAGAAAAAGAGAGAGAAAGAGGCGAAAGGTCAACCAGTATTTATACTCCTGGGAGAGAGAGACCCCTGGTGACGGGTTAAGGAAATGAGGAGGAGCTAACTGCGACAGTAGGATACCACCATTGCATATCTCTACAATGGCATCAAGCACTTCAATACATCGGGGAAGTATCAACAAGGCTGATTCATTCTATTGTATATGTGAGGGATTTCATGGCAGCTCCTGAGAATGTGTCACTATTTTAACTATAAAATTAGAGATCAGGACAAACCCTGGGCCACACACATCTGTTGTAAACCCTGTTACAATGGACGAACAGTAACTTTGCTGTCCCAATGATTTAGAGTGAACCCCAATGCCATGCAAGATGATTGTTAAATTTGTCTAACAAATATAACTGTTTTCAAGAAACTTCCAGAAGAAATCAAATATCCCAACCTTCCCTCAGCTGTGAAAGCTGTTCCCCCCCACTTAGATGGTGTCCTCGTCCCTAGCCCCCTGCCCTGCAAATAAGGATCTTCTTCCTTCTTCAGATGATGAAATGCCCTCAGAGGAGGATCCTGCCAAGTTGGTCTCTTCTGATGATAATGTCTCTGTTTATTCAGGAGCAAGTGACAGTGAGATGCACGGAATCATCCAGGAAATTCCTGATTTGTACCTATCTACAATATTTACATTATTCGGACTATTGTCCTCATCTTTGTCGCCATATTTATAACATTTCGGCTGTTGTAGGCCCCGACCTTCTTCAGGTGGTTGGAATGTCGAACTGAACCTTTTATTTCGCTCGCTAGAGTAGACTGTTCTAGTTCCACATGCCATATCTAATGGATGTCAATTATCAGTTATCTCCTGTTAATTCCCCTCTCCAAGCTCTCCACCACCTTAACAGTGGATAAAGGCGTTAGTTAGATCCAGTGACAAGACCCAAAGAGTGTGAGTTCAATACCTGGTTAAAGCAGTGTACAATGGCTGAAATGTTGTTATAAATATAGCGACAAAGATGAGAATAATAGTCCAAATAATGTAAATAGTGTACATAGTACTTCATCTCAGAAATATGGACAGATATTGTACCTATCTAAGCAGCAATCAGAGCTCCTGACATTCTTGCTGAAGCACTGGAACCCGGTCAAGGTAGATGTAAGAATCATCAGTTTCAGGACACAGAACAATGAGTTTATCCATTTTTCAACATGGAAAACAGGTAGTGCTAGTGTAAAAATATTTCTGGTTTGTTCCCCTCCCTTGGCTTCCTACACAACCTCTTAGGTTGACGATGTTCAAGCGGAGTCTCAAGTTGGTGCACCTGCACAATGGGAATAAATACCCCTGCATTCCTCTTGCCCACACAGTTCATCTGAAGGAGTCATATGACAACATAGAACTCCTTTTGGAAGCTGTCAAGTACAAACAGTACCAGAGGAGTCTCTGTGGGAACCTCAAGATCATTGGGCTCCTTATGGGTCTGCTGGTAGACTTCACAAAGTACTGTTTTCTCTGTGTCAGGGAAAATTGTTCTGTTCAAGCACTACAAGTAGAAGGACTGGGGGGTGGTCTAGGGGCATTTTCATACCTAGAGGAACACAATATCTAAGAAAATTCTCTGGTGGACATGGACAAGATGCTTCCTCTTCTCTTCACATCATGCTTGGTCTAATTTTGTGAAGGCCATAGACAAAAATGGCACAGCCTTCCAACACCTGTGAACTCTGTTCTGCTAATCTCAAGGATGGTATCTTCATAGGACCTCAGTTACAAGAGGTGCTGAAGGATAAGGAATTCGAGAAAATTCCTACCCTCAACTGAGAGCATGAGAAACATTTAAGTCAGTCTTCCATGGCTTCTCTGGTAACTGATGTAATGGAATAACCTGTCACCCCCATGAGTGACTGCACTATAGGTAGTAACTGCCTATAAGTATCTGTAAGTCAATGGACTACAGAGTCTAGCTGCGACCTGTTCCAGCTATTCAGTTGAACTCTCTGTGCCTCTGTGCAGAGAGGAACCCGGACGAGGCTCAGCCGAAGGGCAGAGTCTCATTTGGGGAGGTTGACCAACCCGATCCCGTTATGCGGGTTCTACGGATATTTTTTGGCCGAGCCTTGTGCCACATGCAACCCTCGTGGTGGTGGTGGGGGGGGGGGCTAAATATACTAGCTGCGACCTGTTCCAGCTATTCAGCCGAACTCTCTGCCTCTGTGCAGAGAGGAACCTGGACGAAAGGCAGAGTCTCGCTTGGGGAGGTAGACTGACCCTGAACCCATTTATACGCGTTCGAAAGGGAATAATTTGGGCTGAGCCTACAGGCTCGGAGAACCCACGCTAAACCCGGCCTTGTGCCACATGCAACCTTCGTGGTGGGGTAGCTAAATATACTACCTGGAATCTGTTACTCAGGTCCTAGCTGCTGTTGAACTCTCTGCCTTTGGGAAGAGAGGAAACGGGACAAGGCTATGCCGAAGGGCAAAGTCTCATTCAGGGAGGTAGACAGACCAGATCCCATTTATGCGGGGTCTATGGGGATTTTTTGGCCAAGCCTATGGGCTTGGGAACCACACATTAAATTCAGCCTTGTGCCACATGTAACTGCATGGGGCAGTTGCTAGATACTCTAGTTAGGATCTGTTACTCAGCTCTTAGCTTTTGTCAAACTCTCTGTCTTCAGGCAGAGAGGAACCTGGACGAGGCTATGTCAAAGGGCAGATCCTTATCCGGGGAGGTAGACAGACCCGAACCTGTTTACAGGGAATTTTTGGCCAAGCTTACAGGCTCGGATTGCACCACATTAAATTCAGCCTTGTGCTACATTCTACCTCATGGGGAGGCTGGTAAATATTTCTACCTGGGATCTGTTGAGTACGACTCAGACTTACGCAAGAACTACCGACGTTCCAATAGTAGCACTCATGACTGGATTGACTTGTTACAACCTTGTGCATGACTGTTACCTTTATTCTTATTGTACTGTTTTTTTACAATAAACCTTTACTTATTTTATCCACCTTGTTTTTCACGTATATATTCCTATTATCATGGAATATAACAGTAACATACAGGAACTAGATTACTAATAGTGTGTCAAGTTGCTTTTACAGGCTTATGATGGGTACCAAGTCACATGGTTGTCAACTTTTTCCTTCAAACCTCAGTGATGATCACGGATAAATCTTCAGTAAAGATATTACAAAGATGAAGAACATCTACCAAGGCAAGTGGACCCCCAGCATCATGGGGGATGTTGTGCTGGATGCTCCTGCACAACATCCCAGTGATAAAGTATCCAAGATCGGACAAAAAAATCTCACCTCTGACTGTCTGCTCTACTATGTTCTGCCTATATTGTATTATACAAATAATAGCAGTATATCAGTGAACTGTATTTATGTTATGTTTTTTTTCTGTAATATGCCTTCTTTTGATACTGTATGAAATAAACATTGTATTATGAACGTATTCATTATAGTAAAAATGGGATACATGAAAGCAAAATAAATTTAAACATCTGTCTATATTTCTGAGATGAGGTATTATGTACATTATTTACATTATTCGGACTCATCTTTGTCACCATATTTATTACAACGTTTCAGCCATTGTGCACTCCGGCCTTCTTCAGGTGGTTGGAATGTCGAACTGAACCCTTTATTTCGCTCACTGGGGTAGACTTTTCTAGTTCCACATGTTATCAGTGAGCGAAATAAAGGGTTTAGTTCGACATTCCAACCACCTGAAGAAGGCAGGAGCGTACAATGGAGATAACTGATAACTGACATCCATTAAACATGGCACGTGGAACTAGAACAGTTCACCCCAGTGAGCGAAATAAAGGGTTCAGTTCGACATTCCAACCACCTGAAGAAGGCCAGAGCGTACAACGGCCAAAATGTTGTAATAGATATGGCGACAAAGATAAGGACAATAGTCCGAATAATGTAAATAATATATATTTAGGCATGATAGAGCAAAACTGTTTGGAAATTTAAATTCATCACACATTAAAATTAGTAAAAAAATAAATCACCTCTTCATATGCTTACCTTGGAGCAAAATTGTCTTTAGACGAGGGGAAGTAAAAAAAAATCAGGCATGGCTGACCCCATATGGAGAGAGAAGGGAGATCACCGCCCTCTGTGGGATCAGGTTGAGATCATAGACAAAGAACACCATTGGAAAATTTGTAAACTTAAGGAATCAGCACATATGTTAGGCCACAAAAATCTCCTGAGCCGACCAAGCATAGAAATGAATACGATATGGGAACCAGTAATAAGGTGTGCTAGAGAAAAGCAATGATAACAATGAAAATTTCAATATGAGCTCTAGTAAAAAACATGCAATGATAACAGCAAAAATTGCAATATGAGCACTGGTAATAAATGGTTGCTGAAGACATTAGGTTTATAATACCCAGAAATTCATAGGTCACATGGCACAGTTGATAAAAGCGTTAGTTAGATCCAGTGACAGAACCCAAAGAGTGTGAGTTCAATACCCGACTAAGACAGTGGAGAACCTTCAGAGGGAAATTAACAGGAAATAACTGATATCCATTAAACATAGCACTAGAACAGTCTACCCTAGTGAGCGAAATAAAGGGTTCAGTTCAACATTCCAACCACTATTGAATCATATCAAAATATAAATCAGTGCACCAGATTCTTCCCAATATCTACTTTCCTGGAAGAATTATTATCCCAAACCAAGATACATGACCACAAAATACAAAAAAAAATAAAATAAAATAAAATAAAATGATTATTGAGCTCACACTCTTTGGGTCCTGTCACTGGGTCTAACTAACGCCTTTATCCACTGTGCCATGTGTCCTGGTTAAGATGGTGGAGAACTTGGAGAAGGGAATTAACAGGAGATAACTGACAACTGACATCTATTAAAACATGGCACATGGAACTACCCCAGTGAGCGAAATAAAGGGTTCAGTTCGACATTCCAACCACCTGAAGAAGGCTGGAGCATACAATGGCTGAAACGTTGTAATAAATATGGCAACAAAGATGAGGACAATAGGCCGAATAATGTAAATAATATATATTTAGACATGATAGAGCAAAACTGTTTGGAAATTTAAATTCATCACACATTAAAATTAGTAAAAAAAATAAATCACCTCTTCATATGCTTGCCTTGGATCAAAATTGTCTTTAGTAAATCAGTGTAATTGACCAAATATTTAGATACCATCTAATCCAACATTTTGAGCATTTTGTTATCCATGTTATTGAGCAACTATGTCCTGGATCAACCAAGTTATTTACTTCAAGATCACTTTCAATTTAAAAAGTGTTGTTTTGGTATTGAATTTTTTTAATCACATCTTGAACTGATAAAATATAACTCTTGTCATAACTTAGCAAACTCTTTTCCTAAACAGTCTGTAGTAAATTCACCAAGTGTAACAAAATTAAAGCCACTGTTAACCAAATATGTGCTAGTGTCAATTAAATCATTACATCATTGACTATTCTAGTGACTTGTGCAAATGAACTCTCTTGCTTTTCCCTTTATTTGTTTTGCTATTTGTTTAATATTCTCTTTGCAAAATTAGCTAAAAATGTTAATTTTTCATCATTTATATGTGATACAACATTTTTAAGTGGATCATTTATCCTAACATCTCCATATTCTTCTTTAATGCTGACAATTTTGCAAAATTTTAAAACTTCCCCAATGAAAATAATGTCTTCTCCTGTATCATCACTATTTAATAAGTCAGTTTAAATTATAGCTACAATTCTAAAATAAACTACTTTTAAATAGTGAGAAACTTTTTGTCTCTCACTTGGTTTTGGGTAAACTGCTACTTGTGTTTTGAGAGTTTAGCAAATTTATTTTTTTTATCTTCAAAAAGTCTTTTCACAATTTCTTCATCTTGCAGTTCTTTCTCTACCTTCAGAATATAATTGAAATTCCAAACAAGCTTTACTTATCCAATTATTACATATATTTTCAAGTATATGGACATAGCCAAAAAATAAGAATAAACCATTTTTTACTTATCCAAGGATTATATTTAACAGTCACACTTACTGACAAAAAGGATTGATTTATACAACTATTGTCACATATAATTGCATGATTATTTAAATGGTTTGGTTTGTTTTGTTTCATGGCATATCAACCTCAATGGGTTATTTAATGCCGACAAAGTTTTTATTGCTGGTAATATTTTGTTTTGTCAAAAACTTTTTTCTGGTAACAATTTTTTCCTTCAAAACTGTATTTCTGGTAATATTTTTTTTTTCAAAAAGGTATTTCTGGTAATAGTTTTTTTTTTCTTCAAAAATATATTGCTGGTAATATTCTTTTTCCAAAATATATTGCTGGTAACAGTTTTTTTCCCAAA
The DNA here is from genome assembly GCA_964036315.1 of Acanthosepion esculentum. Lineage (NCBI taxonomy): Eukaryota > Metazoa > Mollusca > Cephalopoda > Sepiida > Sepiidae > Acanthosepion > Acanthosepion esculentum. The sequence continues at coordinate 97,768,832 of OZ038485.1, read as the reverse complement.
ATATATTGCTGGTAACAGTTTTTTTTCTCCAAAATATATTGCTGGTAACAGTTTTTTTTTTTTGTCAAAAATATATTGCTGGTAACAGTTTTTTTTTTTTTTTTTTTTTTTCAAAAATATATTGCTGGTAACAGTTTTTTTTCTCCAAAATATATTGCTGGTAACAGTTTTTTTTTTTCTAAAAATATATTGCTGGTAACAGTTTTTTCCCAAAAATATATTGCTGGTAACAGTTTTTTTTCTAAAAATATATTGCTGGTAATAGTTTTTTTTTCCAAAAATATATTGCTGGCAATAGTTTTTTTTTTCTTCAAAAATTTATTTCTGGTAATAATCCTCTACAAAGTATTTCTGGTGTTAAAACCTATTTTTACACTTTTATAATGCTTTTTACCTCAGTTCCGGGGTCAACCACTTGCCCATAGCTGGGACCCCAACAGGCACCACCAGGGTGGACCCAGGAACACCAGCAATTAAGAAGTGGTTCCAGCTTCATCAAAACCTCCTGACCAAAGGCTCTACTGTTGGACACAGTTTATCATCATACCCAGGACGCTCATTTAAATGGTTGATTAAAATAAACTTGTCACTGTTATATAACAATTCTGAGTCCAGTTTGGCAACTGAAATAATCTTAAACCAGAAATTTGGGCCAACTCTGTAAATATTTTATCATGATACCCAGAACTGTTTTCGTTAATCTCTTTTCAAATTCCCTTTGAATTTTGCTCTTGACTCCTCTGGAGTATCTTTGCCCGACTTTCCACTTAGAACTGAGTCTCTAATGAGTGATATGTGTGATAAATCCATCTTCTATCATCACTAAACTGGATACTCATAAAGAATGTGTGCACGATGATATCCCTGCAATAGACTTTAACAAATGTACTCCGGAACTGGCTCCTGTTCTCTCTAAACTCTACAATAAACGCCTTGCTGCTTTTTGTTTTTCTGCTTGTTGTTAATCCTCTTCTGTAGTTCGTGTCTTTAAGAACTCAGGTGAACCATTAGATCCTCCTATTAGCCATCTACCTCTTTTTGGCAATGTACTAGAGCAGTGGTTCCCAACCACTGTGCCGCGGCACATTAGTGTGCCGCAGAATGATTGCTTGTGTGCCACGATGAGATAATACCTAGAAGCCATTTAATTTCATTTCGTTTCATAAAGACATTCAATTTCTTAATCATGATGACACCGCTCAATTCAAAAATCTAAACGTTTCACACATACTAATTGGTAAGCATTATTATGGTTTATATTAGTCATGGGACAATTAATCGGAATATCAGGAGTTTTTCAAAGTATCGGGAATCGGCATCGGAGCTGAATAATTCAGACCCGATTTCGATACCAAAACGATTCCTAAATACACAGGTTGTAAGACAAAAACTTGTAACACAGAACTGTACTATGTGGGGTTTTACGTAATGCTCCTAACTCCCAAACATTTTTTTAACTTTTCCTAACCATTTTGAATCTTTTCAATTTCAGGCTAATCTAACTTTATGCACAACTGTCCTACTTACATTCACCATTATTATTTTATACCCGATATTGAATACAGGATATGTTGATTTATGTGAATAAAAATTCTTCTTATATAATATTCTTTGTTTTTTATTATTTTATTGCAAAAAGGCTTTATGAGTGGAAAATATTTATTTTTTGTGATAGGTGTGCCGCGAAAATTTAAAGAACTCAATAGTGTGCCGCCATGTAAAAAAGTTTGGGAACCACTGTACTAGAGGCTATAATCAATACTGAATTGGTCAAGCATCTCACCTCACAGTATTTCTTTTAGATAAGCAATATGGCTTTTGCTTCTCATGGTCAACTGCCAATGTATAAGCAACCATTGCTGAAATAGTCTGTCAAGCTTTAGATAAGAATGGTGAAGCTTGTGATGTTGCTTTTGATATCTCAAAGGCATTTGACAGGTTTTGGCATACTTGCTGTCTTCACAAGTTGAAAGGTTATGATATTTCTGGAGTAATTATTAAACTGATTCAGTTTTCTTATCAAATCACTAAATGAAATTTGTCTTTAATGGCCACTCTTCTAGATCTTTTTTACATTAATGCACATGTACCCCAGGGCTCTATTCTTGGACATAAGTTGTTCTTAATTTTCAACAACAACCTTCCTGATGGCATCAGTTCTCAACTCGGTATCTATGCTGATGACACAACTAATTACTCCTGTCTTAATAGTAAGTCAGATCAGTTTGATAATGTCATATTGGCAGCTGATGTAAAAAAGATGACCTATAAATGGTTGTTAACTGGGGCAAGTAAGGGCTTGTTAAATTTAATGCCTCCAAAAACCATCTGAGAAAAACTTTTTTTCTGATTTCCATCAGTATAGCTGATGCTAACCTCTAGGAGAGTGACTCATTGCATCTTATCAGGCTAATGTTTTCCACTGACATGAAATGGAAAGATTATATTAAATCAATTGCTAGGTCAGCTGCTAGGAAAATTGGTTAACTGTGTCATGCTAGAACATTTTTCTTGCCCAAATCTGTCTTACATATTTATGAGTCTACCATTCGTCCTTCCTTTAAATATTGCTGTTACATCTGGTTTGGTGCTCCTGCTGTATATATAGAGATCCTTGATAAATTATATAGAAGAATCTGCAATGTCATTGGTCCTAACATGGCATATTGTCTTCAGCCACTTTCCCACCACTGTAATGTAGCTTCTCTGTGCCTTTTCTATAAATATTTCCATGGTAATTGTTCTGATGAACTTTCCTTTAAGGTATCTAGACATTATGAATTTAAGTGCAGTATTAGATTGCTGACAAGGTCTCATTCATTTACAGTTGAAATGGCTAGATGTAACTATAAGTTTTATGCTAACAGTTTCTTTTCTTGCACTTCTTGCTTGTGGAACTCTCTTCCAGCTTCCTGCTTTCCAGACAAGTTTCATCTTCAAAAATGCAATATCAATCATTATCTTCTGTCTTCTTAGTTCCCATTCTTTTGTTGCTCTCGCTCCTAAATAATGTCTTCTTTTTCTTATATTCTTTCAAACGCAGTAAACTCCTGCATCTTAGTGACTTTATTGCCTAGCTTGGGGTGAAATGATTAAAAAAAAAGTTGTATCAGCCTACACATATTGTTATTAAATTCAAACTGTATTTGCTAATTACAAATTGAAAAACTCACTACAATTCAATGAACCCCAGTATTTTAGGAAGAATTTAATTTTTTTGTTGTTGTTTTTTGTGTTGGTTTTTATAAATATGGACGTCAAAACACAACATTATCAGATACAGTGTAACCCGGATATAAGAGAGTTGTCAGGACCAGAGAAGAAGTCTCTTATATCCGAGTTTATCTTATATCCGGGTTTGGTCTATTATATATACATTAACACAGGCTCTAATTTGTGACCAGAGAAAATATCTCTTATATCCGGGTTGCTCTTATATCAGGGTCTCTTATATCCGGGTTACACTGTAATAAGAAAAATACCAAAACATTAAAATTTATTCATAATTTTCTAGCATTTCCTTAATAAGCATTTTCATAAATTTAATAAAATATTTGATTGCTTAGAATATTTTCTTAAGTTTTTAAGATTACTGGGTAGTGTAAAATAAAAATTATTTAAAAACGCAGTTCACATTATATTTGTCAAATAATTTTTTTCTTCACTGAAATTTCGCAATCAATCCATCAACACGTCAGAAAAACGACTACTCAGTGTTAAAAGATAGTTTTTTTTTCTGTGACATTTTAAACAAAATTAAATAATATTTGTTCCAATTCAGATTAGATTTTTTTTTTTTAATCAGCTAATTTTTCTAAAATAACATTTCGGAAAAGTACATTTTATTTTTGAAAGATGTTTAAAAAAAAAAAGTACTTATGCTGTGTTGACAAATCTCTTATGGGTGAATTTATAAATTTTACTGATAAGTAGAAAAAATGATTCCAATCAATTTAAATTCGGTTTGAAATACACCATTTTGCTTATTGGGAATATTAAATTTAATCTATTAGCTCGGAATTAAAACTAAAATAAAAGGTCCAAGAAAGATTTTTCATTTTTTTTTTAAATACATTTTAAACTTATCGCTATATAAAAGCACACCATTCACGCTGGCAAATGAATTTTCAATAATACAAAAATTTTGTCTGTTAACAAAAAAGAAAATAAATAAATAAAATAAAAAATAGAAAAAGTAAAAGTAAAATAAAAATATTAAAAACATAACCGTAATTCACCATAATATAATACGCCTTCACTCATAATACGCACCCTTAAAATTGTGCTAAAAGTGCGGGAAAATGCTTTTACTCACGCATAATACGCACCCCTTGTTTAGTAATCAAACCCTATAAATTGTACCACTTGAATTTCTCTAAGGCCAGCGTTTGCTACTCTTATTCAAGCGGTAATTGATGTTTATCAAAATTTCCGATCATCACGATTCTAAAAGGAAACGGAAATACTTATATTGTGTCTACTGCGCAGACTCATTAACCTGTTTTTGTTCAATAAAAATGTGTAATCTACCAGATCTGTATGTAGTTTTTCACAAAAAATGGTTTTAAACATAGAATAATATTATTCTAATTTAGTTTTATGATAATTCTTATTTTATTTTACTTTTGTAAGTATTATTAGGTACATATGATTGTATTTGGCATCCTTATGGTGTCGCAATCGCCGAATGTTAGTGTCAAATTGTCGTATGTTTGTGGTGAGTAGTCATTTCGCAACGAAAATCGACCTGTGAAATGGTATTTTTTAAAAGATTTTTTTGTATCTGTGCATAATACGCATCCTTAATTTTGCTTATTTTTAAAAAAAGAAAAATGTGTATTATACAGGGGAATTACGGTACATGTGTATGCAAAGCTTTCAACATGAAACGAAACGCAGTTGAGTAATATGTTTTAACACTGAAATACGGAGACTCATCACTTGTTGAGAAGAGCTCAAGCGTGTCGAAAGAAATCGACACATTCGTTCCTCAGGAAATCATGAAATATTTCGATCAAAATTCGAGTTCACTGGTGAGATAGTAAAACTCTTCTGAAAGCAAAGTTAATGCCTTTATTTTCCTAGTCGTAAATTCTGTTTTTTTTTCTTTTGTTTTGTTTTTTTTTGTTTTTGTTTTGTTTTTTTTGTTTTTGTTTTTTTTCAAGATCGTAAATGATGGCGGAAAATTGAATGGTGAATTTAAATGTAAATCAAAAGAAGAAAGATATAAAGACTAAAGCGCAAAATAAATATTTATAGGACGATTGGTTATGCATAATTTAACACCATTTGTATATAGTCGCTTTCACTGAAGACAGTGATGTGATATAAACACAGATTCAAACCGTTTTTCTAGATTTTATTCGGTTTCACAATTTTTCCCCTCTAGTTTAGTAGGGAAGTTGTTACAGAAAAAAATTTAGTCGAGCAGCTAAAGTGCAAATACAAGATTTTATAATCAAGAAATTGTTGGGATGATCTCTTAATGACTCCTCTTACTACTTCCACTCGAGATTTTACTCCGACTCTTATTTGGACTGGTCACTTTCTCTAAACATTATATGCTGATTAAAATTTTATGTTGGTATCCACTCAACGGGGATATCGTATCTTATTAATAATTTTCAGTTTTAAGCAAAAATTTATGACAAAATGGGAAAAAAAAGGTTTCATGTGACGCTTTTTATCACTTAGTACTTCATCAGACTAAAGTGATGTTTATGTTGATTTGACTACACACGTACATGAAGGGGAGGGGACACTGAGAATTTTAAATTTAATTTTTTTCTTAACTATGTTTCGGATATATAGTCTAACCAATTTCATTGTATTTCTTTTCCTTTCTGTTCAGGTTTCCATCACTTTTGTTATTAAATATCCCATAATAATAGAAGATCTGTCAAGAACATGGACATAAATTTACCGTGAATAATCTAGTGATTAAAGCACTTTCTATATTGTATTCCCCGTTAATTAAAGTAGCATGTTTTCTGCAAAGTTCCTGAAAACTATACCGCAGGTTGACCCAAGCCTTTTGAGTGAAATTGGAACTGTTTGGATGCCGTCAATGTTTGTGCTAGCACGGAGTCACAAGTCATCATGACCGAGGGTTTGAGCGTACTGACCGTGTGAAAAAAAAAAAAAATCTGTTGATCGCGACAGATTCTCCCAGAAACTGTAACTAATGTCCGCTCAGTATAGTTGCAGTATAAACCACAGGTGGGCTCTATGGGGTTTGAATAAAGACATACAGTGTAACCCGGTTATAAGAGAGTTGTCGGGACCGGAGACGAAGTATCTTATATCCGGGTTTCTCTTATATCCGGGTTTGGTCTATTTTGTTTTAACACAGGCTCTAATTTGGGACCAGATACAATCTCTCTTATATCCGGGTTTCTCTTATATCAGGGTCTCTTATATCCGGGTTACACTGTATATGCCCGAGCATGCGTCTACAAACAGAGAAGGCTAGCAGACGCTTGTAACATTCGGAAACAAGTAACTAGCCATTATATAAGTGGAAATAGTTTTTGTGTGACCCGTTTCGTTTTTTAGGACTTCATATCAGACTAAAGTGATGTTTATGCTGATGCGATTACACATGCGCATGAAGGAGAGGGGACGCTGACAATTGTAAATTTAAATTACTTCTGTATTTCTTTTTTTTTTTTAGAATTATATGTGTTTGCGTGTATTGTTTAGCCGATTTCATTTAGTTTTTTTTTTCTTTTTTGTTCACGTTTCCATCATCTTTGTTATTAAATATCTCACACTGTGATAATAGAAGATCTGTCAAGAAGAGAATAAATCAAATTTTAAATTCACAGCGTCCTATTTCCTTCGTGCGCATGCGTAGTCACATGAGTGTAAACATCCCTTTAGTCCGATGAAATCCTAACGGATAAAACGCATCACACAAAAACGTTTTCCACTTTACCATAATTTTTCCATAAAATTATTCTTGATATATAAAAATTGATATATCATTTTCCCATAATTTTGATTAAAGATCTGTTTTTTGGGTTGTTTTTTTTATTTGGTATGAAGCTGATTAATTAATAGAATATAAGGAGTAACTGGGAAATTTTCACTGTTTTGCGATTTTCATTTTATGACGAATCATACTTTTTAAGGTTAATGATTTAATAAGCTCCTTCCGCGATTATAAAATACCAGTAGGAATTTCTCTACTGTATGGGTAAATATTTAAGCTTAACAAATTTAGCAAAATATTACAACAACAATCATAAATATGAATGCAGGACAAAATTTAAAAAAGTAAGAAGGTACTGTAGTGAACAAAACAAGATCTAGATTTAAAATTCAAATGCTAAGCACTGACTCATTGATTTTGTTAGAAATTAAAAGACTCGAATTTACAAACTTTGCTTAACACACACGCAAAAGCAAATCCAAAACAAAACTCGTGAAATTTCACACCTTGATGCGAAATGTTTTTCGGCCAATAGAAAACTAGGAAACATTTAAAAAACAAAATTCAAATAATCTTCAATTCTCAGAAACAAATTCTTTTACGGAACTTTTCGCGAACCGACGCGAAGTTTGTTTGCCGTCCAATGAAAAGGCCCTAATCATATCCGGGAGTGAATTCCCAAATGACCTTTTCAAGCCCCACAAACAGAAATAAAAGACGGACAAGTTCGCCTGTTACCAGAGAGGAGACGAGCGAATTAACACGTCCCTTTACAAACGTCAAGCGATCGTTATTATTATCTCTACCTTTCTCCCTCACCTCTTTTATACTTGATAAACGAACGGAACATTTTAAGACTGAACGATTACTTCAAAGACATTCCCACCCTACGATAATGCTCATACATACATACATACATACATACATACATACATACATACATCTACACATACGTTCCTGCCTACTTACACATAAACTCATTCTTGCAAAGACTACTACGAACATTTTGACGACATTGTATCAACCAAAATACATTCATTTTATTTGTAGAGACCTTAATTGATTTATATGTATATAAATTTGTTGTTTCACTTTACAATCTTATGGTGGGCTATCTAACTAACAAGGCCAAATCAAACTAATGTGTTTCAACACTCATACGCTTCACTATAACTTATAACCCACTATAGTACAAATGAAAAGATTCAAAGTTGACAAGGTTTTACATTTCAATGAAGCAGACGTCAAATGCCCGAGAACACTATCGCCTCCACTTTCTTTCTTTCACTAAACGAAACAACGCCTTTTATATGTCTTTTCCGTCTTTCCTCTCGATCAAGACGGAATGGTCAATTATTTATTAGATATTGGAAAGGCGTCACGTAGAATATGTTTTAATAATGTGTTCTCTATATTTTGAACCAGTCTAATTTGTTCATTTTACCAAATCTTAATTTATGTAGATTTTTAACGTTTTTCTTCGTTATAATGCTACAATAAACACTACAATGACACAATAAAAACAGTCATTGAATTGGGTTCGCCGTTGGCAAGATGTTACGACAGACGATCCATCAGAAAACGGAGAGAGTTCAGCCAAAGTTTAGGTTTCTGTATAACCTCCTTCGCGCTTGTGGATGTATATTCAATCACACCATGCGGTTATAAAACTTGGGCTTGTGTACACGAAATAAAACAGTACAGACAAACGTATACAGTAACAATAATAAAGAAACATGGTAAATTGTATGGTAATTTCATACGATTTTATTTATCTATTTGTGTATATTGCTGTGTGTGTGTGTTTGTGTGTGTGTGTGTGTGTGTGTGTGTGTGTGTGTGTGTGTGTGTGTGTGTGTGTGTGTGTGTGTGTGTGTGTGTTTACGTTCCAACTGTGATAATGTTCATGTTATAAAGTGGTGGGGGGGGGGGGTAAATCACGCCGTAATATCACAATTCCTATCGTGAAGGAACTTACACACGTTTTGTCATCCCGACAGTCATTGGGCGAAGAGATTGAATCTCACGTCTCTTGGTGGGACCACCATACTTTCGTCAGAAACAGTGCCTATTGCATGCTGGGAGTAGTTTTATTATTATTTTATTTATTTATTTATTTATTTTAAAAGAGGTTTTAAATTTTATTTTATTTATAATTATCATTATTGTTTTATATTTTATTTTCATTTATAACAATAACATTGTTCCCACACGCTACAAAAACGCTCGTCCCTGAATGATTGAGACTTGGGAAAGACATGTAATAAGTTCATCACGAAATCTATTCTCTTTTTTTTTTAAGTGTGTATTTAATTTCTGATATCATCTCTAAACTGGATCGCCACAAAGCACGTGGACTTGGTAGTATCTCTGCAGTAACCCTTAATAAGTGTGCTCGTGAACAGGATCCAGTTCTCTCTAAACTACTCTAAATGCCTTGCTCCCGCTCCTTCTTTTCCTGTTTGTTGGAAATCCTCGTCTGTAGTTCCTGTCTTTTTTTTTTCTTTCTGCTCTTGACTCATCTGGAGTATCTTTGTCTGACTTTCCACTTAGAGCTGAGTGTTTTCCCACCTAAACACTCGACCAAATAAAAGCCCGCAACAACTGTTTATTCTCTCGCGCTTCTCGCGTGTGGAAGTCACTCACGGCTTCTTGCTCTCTATCGACCTTGATCTTCAACAATTTAAATGCAATGTCAATCGTTATTTTCTGTCTCCTTAATTCCTGTTCTTTCTCCTTAATAATGTCTTTCTTTTTCTCCTATTCTTTCACACTCAGTAACCTTTTGAGTCTTAATGGCTTTATTGCCTTTCTCTTGGGGGTGAAGTGATTAAAAATAAAGTATACTTACTGTGTGTGTGTGTGTGTGTGTAGGAGAAAAATGTTGAATTAAATTTCGGACGACAAGAAATCTTCGTCTCTACAGTGACGTCATTAACTGCCGGAAATAGGTTTCGAAAATAAAGTTAGCATCTGGGCGGGAGAAAAAAAAAAACTAACAAATTCGCAGATATTATGGTGGGCTCGATCTCAGCGTGCGGCACTTTTGGCAAGTGTCCGAAAACCATACCTCGCCTTGTGAGTGAAAATAGGTAGACAGAACCCTTGGGTGCCGTCGATAGCTGTGCTGGCACGAAGTCAGAAGTCATCGTGGCCGAGGGCTTTGGCGTGCTGGCCTTGTTCAAATTTTTGATCACGCTAGATAACACACTCTTTCCCAGAAACTGTAACTAAGGTCTGCTCAGCACAGTTTCAGTATAATCCACAGGTGGGCTCTGTAAGTGTTGAATAAACACAAGTGCGCCTGAGCAAGCGTCCGCAATAGGGTTTGGCAAGCCGCCCCAGTAGACAGGTATCCTCGAGTACGAATTGCCAGCTATATATATATATATATATATATATATATATATATATATATATATAAACATGAACAGAAATTGATGGGTAATGATTGAAAGAAATAAATGAGCTCCAAATGATTTTATAAAATCCACCAAAATGAAAACATACAGTCTAAACATTGGCAAAGGTTTGCCAAATCAGGCTTGGCTTTGATATTGTAAAACTAGCCAAATTTAAATTGCAAACGGGCGCTGTTTGTTTGGAAAGTAATTCTCAAGGTTTTAACTAATCGAGACAAAATTATGTGCCTTATAAGGACTCGGGTTTTGATTCGGTTGGAATCATTTCTTTTCTATTCACTATTTTAAATTTCTATTTAAAATTGACTGCAATGAAAGAAAGGATGAGACCATATGCCGTCGAGAAAGTTGTGGTCTGGCCAGAAAGGATTCAGCCACTTAGGTGAAAAAAGTTGTGACCTGGGGTGAGAAAGATTAATCTTGTTGCTACTGTTGAAGAAGAAGAAGAAGAAGAAGAAGAAGAAGAAGAAGAAGAAGAAGAAGAAGAAGAAGAAGAAGAAAATATACCTTAAAACCCAGCAAAAATTTTCTTTAGGAAGAACGTTTTCTAAACCTGTGAGAGTTTATCTCATATTTGAAAACGCCTATTTCGAAACCCTAAATATTTTTTAAATGACCAAGAGAACCAGATACGCACGAGGTCGGTCAATCTTCGACTTTTAATTTTTTAACCACATTTTGTTTGCGAAGTTTGCAAAGTAAGTAAATTTCTTTCGTTGCTAAGAAATTAATTCATATCAACTGTTACTCTGAAAGAAAGTTGTTAGAATTCTTTTGTTGTTAAGGAAAACATTTTTTTTACATAGGCTGTTGTTTTCTAAGAGAAAACAGATTTGTATTTTGAAATAACTGTTAAGCTGCCTGGAAAGTTTGGGGCGCTAAATGTAAATTATGTGCCTATATTGTAATTTGTTTTCCTTTCTTTTCAAATTTCAGTTTGAGTAAGAGTTTTTCTTTTTTCGTTAGCGCCTCTAGAAGTACTTGTAAAAGGAAAGATAAGACATTTGAAATCCACCTTGTTCATCTAGCTCCCATACTCACTTTTTATTATTTTTTTATACATTCTTTTTAATATCACAACGCGCACGCTGGAAGCTTAAAATGTTGCTTCCGGTTTACTTTGTCAAGTGTGATGGTCCCAAAACCCGCTAAAATAAACTTTGCGAACTGACGGGATATATTTTGTGATTTTTTTTAGCCAATGACAAAGATAAATTATGCCTCATAGTTATCCATTTTTTATTCAATTTTGAAGCCGATTTGTGGCTATTTAAGAAGTCTTGTTGTTCTAACGCAGAGCTTTTCCAAAGTGGGTTCCGAGGAACCCAAGTGTTCCGCAAAGGAGTGTCTGGGGGTTCCGTGACAAAAGCTCAGAGTAATAAATGTCTAACACAACACATTATTAAGGTTGATAAATAATTTCTAAAAAAAATAGTTGCCAACAGATTTAGATTGTTCTATAATGTTGTGATGTATCTTGTAATACTTTTCTATATCGCATATTAGTGAATGATAATTGTATCATGCTACTGCCGAATTGGAAAGCAATTATTGATTGATATAATCTGTGTACCATGACACCAATAAATCTGAAAGTTAATTTTATCGCCATATTGGAAAAAAGCTCTGGCTGTTAATTGACTATCGTTCGTTGGCGTAACTTTCTTGTGTATATATGCCGGTTAAAAACACAACACCAAGCTACTTATGTGAAAGTGGATTTTCCTATTACACTGCTATAAAATCTAAATACGGAAGCAGACTTAATCCTGCTGCTAACTTGAGAATCAAATTCTCAAGTATAAAGCCAAATATTAAAAAATTATGTGACAATATGAAACAAAAGTATTGCTTTCATTGAATGTTCCAAAAACTTTTGAGTACGTATGAAATAAATTTCATGTTAACATTGTTCGTAATTCTGTTCCAAGTGTTACTTGTCGGAAGTGTGAAAAATTTAAAAACTCACATTTTTATTAAAAAATATATCAATATGTATTATTTTTTAAATTGCTTTTTGAACGTACTTATTATTTATAAAAGTATATGAAAATATTTATATTACGATCGTATAAAGGTATTAGTATCTAGGGTTCCCCAAAAATTTCTGAACCCAGAAGGGTTCCGCTTCTAAAAAAGTTTGGGAAACTCTGGTCTCAGGAGAGGAAGAGATTTGGCTCTCATGTGCTTGTAAGCTGCTGTGGAGGCAGATTTAGGCCCAGCCTGGGCCCAGGCTAAAATAAAAGCAACTGCCGCTTTGGGTCACTGTATGGAGTGACCTCACGAAACGGCCGTCATGTGACCACGTGACTTATCATCACCAAAGGAAGATAAGCACCTTGTGTATCTCTGCAATACCGTCATGACAGCATGTCAAACAAATCAACCTGCTCCACCCGGTGGGGCACGTTGATGCGTCCAGTGGGGCATGTTAATGCTGGATGCTCCCCCCACCCCCCAAAAAAATTTATGCAAAGAACTAAGAAAGCAAAAAGTAATAAATATTTTTGGTTGGTTGGTTGATTTTGTTTCGCGGCATATCAACCTGTGGTGGAGTGTTTCAGTGAACATGACGGCATGACATGACTGATCGTGAATGCGTAACGAGGTTCACGTTGCATTCTCAGAACGCGAGGTTTGCCGTTTTTCGGAATTTTTCGTAAATCAAATTTCGCCGTTAGAGATTTGAACTAGTTTATCTACAACACTCTTGTATATCGTTAGAATGGGGCCTCACATCAGTAAGGGGGGGCCGGTGTGCAAGTGAAACCGTTGAGAGGAAGGCCCCGAAACGGTGCACATTCTCTCCTGATGACCCCAATTTAAATATAAATTAAAGAGATTCGGTGAAGTCATATACCGTAGAGAGGCTCGGTGGAAATGTCATTGGCATGAGGAGCATTACACATTCAGCTCGCTTCAGGTGAGTTTCAATTACTTTCCAGTAATTTCCTTCTTTAATGGCGAAATCTAAATAATTTGTACGCAATTTTATGTCTTCAACTATAGATATTGTTGTGGCCTTCTTAGGGCCAGAAATAAAGACACAAGAGAGAAATTGAGTAATTGAATATATTAACAGAAACAGTAATACAAACATATAAAAACGAGAGTGTTACAGCAACAATGTTCGGTCCGACTGTCAGAGCTGACTGCTGGAAACTTCCCTGTGCAAAAGGCAGTACCTGCTCCTATTTATAGCTGGGAGAGTCCATGCGTATGTGGGTAAATTACCATAACAGATATTTTATACATAATTTTATACTTTCAAAGTAGACATATGTTTTTAGAGATATAGTTTGTAGATGATAAAATGTATTACTGGTCATTTCACTAAAAAAATATATTGTTATACTTTTTAGTTTTGTATTGATTGCCGTTTTTCTATAAAAATGTATTGCTGGTAATTTTACTATAATAATGTACTGTTGATTTTGGGTTTTGGGTTTCACTATTTGCCCATATCTGCAACCCTAACAGGTGCTACCACCTCGGGTCAGGGTGGAGCTTGGAACAACTGCAATTAAGAGGTGGTTCCACGCTCATCAAAAATTCCAATCTCCCGATCACAGGCCTTGCTGCCGGATGTAGTTTATCGTCATACCCATGACGGAAATGCTGAATGCTGTTTTTAATGTAGCCAAGAGAATACATGAATCAACATATATATATATATATATATATATATATATATATATATATATATATATATAAAAAGAACGAAGAATAAAATTTCAGCGTTCAAAACATTAATTTAAAACGGAGCTCAATTCAAAAGTAGAGCAATAAATATTTATTATATACTATGACATTAGAACATGCAAATATCCACTACAAAATTGTACATTTTGTTTCAACGTTAAAATCAAAAAGTGAAGTAGTGTCGCAATTTTGAATAAAATCCTTCAGTACCATCATTGGTAGCCACCTGAAGAAACGTTTGATTTTACGTTGAAACAAAATGTACAGTTTTGTAATGGATATTTATATGTTCTAATGTAACAGTATATATATATATATATATATATATATATATATATATATATATATATATATATATATATATATATATATATAATCCTAAGGAGCCAGGCAAACCTAACCAGGTTTCACCTAAACGGATCGTCAGGTAGGTTTGCCTGGCTCCTTAGGATTATCTTAGGTTTTACTCTACTTAGTATATTGAGCACTTTACGTAGTTGTCTTTTTACTCGTTTTTTTTTTCTTTGGACTTGGAACTTGAACACTGGACGATTGTTTTCGCCTTGGTTTAATGTCCTTGGTTCTTCCTTTTTTTATTCCCCATTTTTCCTCGGGTACCGATTTGTTCTACTGCAAGTCGAGATTTCCGAGGTTTTTACAAGCGAGTACCACCATTTATATATATATATATATATATATATATATATATATATATATATATATATATATAATTGTAGGTTATCTGGCGCCACTATTTATAAAGTTAGATTTTAACGCTTCCAAGCAAAACTAAATTTATCTCCATTAAACATCTGAATGACCCCTCTCTGTCTTCCATCAGCATGGCTGATGCTAACCTTCAAGACAGTGACAAATAGCGCCTTCTCGGGCTAACGTTCTCAACTTATATGAGGTGGAAAGACTATATTGAATCCATTGCTAGGTCAGCTGCTAAGAAAGTTGGCTCACTGTGTCGTGCGAGACGATTTTTCTCTCTAGAATCTATCTTACATATTTATGTCAACCATTCGTCCATGCTTAGAATATTGCTTCACGTATGGTCCGGTGCCCCTGTTGATTATCTGGAGCTCCTTCATAAAATCCAGAGTAGTATCAGCTATATTATCGGTTCTGATCTGGCAGCTATGCTTCAGTCACATTCCCACCGCCGTAAGATTGCATCTCTATGGCTTTTCTATAAATACTTTCATGGTAATTGTTCGGATGAGCTCCTCGTTATGGTACATAGACTTTTTAAAAATTTAAGTGCAGTACTAGACTGGCGTCAAGATCTCATCAATTTGGCTAGATGTAACCGTAAATTCTATGCTAACAGTTCATTTTCTCGTACTTCACGATCACAGTCTCCACAACCCAGACAGTGGATTCACTAATCCCCACACCGAGAGTTTCCATCCTCACCACAAACAATAAATACAGCACCACTCATCTTCGTCTGAGTCACAATCTGAGGAGACAACCACTGGTTTTAATTCCTTTGATCCATCCTTTCTTTGCTGACAGGTGCTTCCTTACATTTCCCTTTTCCATTCGTTTGCCTTCCCCCTACCCTACCTCAACCATCACCTGAGATTTTCTTGTCAATGGTCGTTCTATTGGTTGGTAGAAAATTTTTCACTGGTTTGTCAGTGAGAGTTTCGCTTTTTTCTTTCTTGCATGAGCCTAAGCCACCACCTAAGTAAATATTCAGTGGCTTGGTGATAGGCTCACATTGTTCGCAGAACTTTGGCAAGTGAACTCGGTTAAAGAAAAAAAAATGATATACAATATTATCATATTACAAGGGCATAAACATATTCGCAAATGAATTTGACTTAGAAAAAAAATTAGAACAGAAAATATTTCGCTGATTTTTCACAAATTTTGTTCAAACTTCCTCGATCCGCAGAGTTTCGAATGGTAAACAGGAATGGAAATGAAGCAGGAAGGCTTAAATATGCATGTGCTGGTGCCACGTGCAAACTAATAGACATACCATTTCTGAAATATGAGTTATGCATCAACCAACCCCATGCATCATGTACCCTGTCTTATCATATATATATATATATATATATATATATATATATATATATATATATATATATATATATATATATATACTTATACGCATATACATGTATATGTGCCCCTCATATATGTCCGTGCGCGCAAGCACACACACATACACATACATATATACTCATATAATATATTTGACCCAAATTTATTTGGTGGAGTTTTCTACTGCTATTATGGGTCGCATTGTGATGGCTGGTTTATTTGATGGTTTGTCCACACACACACACACACACACACACACACACACACACACACACACACACACACACACACAAGAGAGAGAGATTCCAATGCGCCCCATAATGTAAGCGAAAACAGCACACCTCACACAAAAAATAGGTGTAATCATATATGTATGTATGTATGTATGTATGCATGCATGCGTGTCTGTCTGTCTGTGTGTGTCTGAGTGTGTGTGTTTGCAAAGGTATATATAAGGGAGCACATATACATGTATATGTGTGTACGGGTATATATATATATATATATATATATATATATATATATATATATATATATATATAAGAAATAGCTGTATGTATGCCTGTATTTGTACGAACATATTCAAAAAGTAAACGTTTGTATAATAAAATAATGTAAAATTATATAAAAAAATATTGCGAACAGGCGTGATTTAAAGAAACATATTTTGTGATGTTTTAACCAATTAGGAAAATAATTTACGTCCTATAGTTTTCAATTTTGTTTCAATTTTGAGGCCGATATGTGGCTATTTAAGAAGTTTGGTTGGTCTAAAAAATGTCTTTGGTTTTCACTAGCGATTAACTGTGGGCTGAAATCGGAACTAAAACAAACTAAAAGTCGACGATGACAGCAACAGCAGAGAAGAAACAGAAAAGAAAGTAAAGTAAATAGATGAAGATTCTTCAAATTTAGAGAGATATAAGTTTATCTTTCTGTAGTCATTGGTGAAGGTTTATCCCAAATATTTGATGTATTAACCCTGATTTCCAATTTATTAAAATTCCAGATTTATTTCAATTTTGAATCTCAGTTTGATAAAATTGAACTATTGCCCCCCCCACCAAATACAAACCAAGAAACACACAAATCAGACCTCTGTGAGACGTCTTCCTTCTCAACTCTTTTCGACAGTTGAATGTATGGAATTAAGTGAATATTTTATTGATAAGCCCAACAGAATCGCACCTTTTATTTAAGGGTCGGCAACACCCGGCCCGCGGGCCACTTTCGGCCCGCGAATGATTTTTGACTAGTCCGCCATCTTTAACACCTGGACACAAATTATTTAATTAACTTGAGGTGCAAGTATCCATTTCTGACTTCTCCAAGACATATGTTTTGTCAAGCAGAAAATATAAAAGCCTATTGAATGGTATCATTATTTGGAAGTACATATGCTTGTGAATAACTTTTTCGAAAATGAGATATACTAAAATCGTTTTTCGAATAAGTTTTGAATGATGACCACCAGGATAATGTTTTGCTCTTGTTGCCGACAAATATTTTACCTGATGTGGAGAAATTATCGAACTATAAGCAGAAACAAGTGTCTCATTAAGTAATTTGCCATTTTTTAAAACTGTATTTCATTTCTAGTAAGGAATTAGCATTTTTTGTTGATTGTGTTAGTTGTTATCCTGTTATACCTGCAGTAAAATTAGGAAACTTGCTTAAATAATATAACATTAACTTCGTTAAACCTCCAGACCAAAGCAGTCTTCTGGTGGTAGCGGTCTAGGATCGAGACAAATTATTATAATAAATTTGATATCATGGCCATCCTCCAAGACACTGCATAACTTTTTGGTCCTCTCAATCCAAAAGTTTGCCGACCCCTCATTTAATCTATGGGGGACCAATTTCGCCCTGCGTTAACAGCTGATAGGATTAAAGCGTTGTTTCATGAAATTTGGTGACATAGAAATTACAAGGTGAAATCCATAGGACTGGCAGTGTGTACTTGGACTCCCTATAAACGGGGCACGCCTGAACTGAGCAGTACTAAATAAGAACTAGTCTAGCGGAAAGAGATTATTGACAGCGGAAAGAGATTATATAATACTATTTTTTCCTGTCTATATTTCTGAGATGAGGTATTGTAATTATTTACATTATTTACATCGTGTATATTTAGGCAGCATATTTTCATCATATATATGTATATATATATATATATATATATATATATATATATAGGCAGCATATTTTCATCCAAACAAGTTTGTTTAAATAATTTAGACATATCATGTCGATTAGTTTTCGTTGCGATCCTTTCAAGTTCGCGGATTAATTTTTGGGGGTAGATTTATAAAATTGAATGAGAAAAATACCAAAATATTCTTTCGAATAGTTTTTATTTTCCCAAGTACTTTCAATCTCATCTGAGACCATCTTCAGGGGATTCATTTATCTGCGAGTATGTATAGGCGTGTCTGTGAATTTAAAACGTTTTCACTGTTTCTGTTATTTACATTGTTGGACTCTTGTCTTCATTTTTTATTCTCATATTCACGACGTTTTGGAAGTAGAACAATTTAGCCCGGTGGACGAAATAAAGGGTTCAATTCGAATTCCCAATCAGCCGAAGAAGGCCGGAGCATACAACGGCCGAAA
The DNA here is from genome assembly GCA_964036315.1 of Acanthosepion esculentum. Classification (NCBI taxonomy): domain Eukaryota; kingdom Metazoa; phylum Mollusca; class Cephalopoda; order Sepiida; family Sepiidae; genus Acanthosepion; species Acanthosepion esculentum. Next base: position 97,750,094 of record OZ038485.1, on the reverse strand, counting down.
CGTCGTGAACATGACAATAAAAATGAAGACAACAGTTTGGCGAGTGAATAAAGCATTAACAATTTTTGGGCGGGACAGCAATGATTTTTCCCCTTCGGCATAGCCTCGTCCGGGTTCCTCTCTGCCCTAAGGCAGAGAGTTCGACCAAATAACTCGACGCGGGGCGGAAGTTTTATCCGTGACCAGGAATAAATGCAAACCTTACTAAGAAAATAGGGTTTATTAATTACCGTATATTTCCACGTATAAGGCAACCATTAAATCTGAAAAATAATGACCTCCCCCCAATCTAAAAGAAATAGGGGCTCGTCTAATATAACAGTTACCAAAAGCTAACTATAAATCCTGTGGTATATCGGCACTGGTAAGAAGGCTAGTATGCTTGCGCCATGGATCGCGGTAGGCTAACAACAGCCTCATTGTGGTAACTAGCGATGTAAATATTTCTACTTGAAACTATTGATAATTATAATGCTATACTATAGTTATAAATGTAATAAAACTACTCTAATTTTTTTATTTCACATTAAAATGCAATATTCAAGAGACAATTATGCAACATTTTGTAAAAGTTCCGCTGAACAACACGCACAAGTAACAAGTAACAAGTAACGTAAACAAATCTTTCTTTCTTGATTTGTAAAGCTATGGCTGCATTCCCACCAATCAATATTTCTCATAGTAGTTTTAAATAACAACATTTAGGATAATATACAATCTATATTTCTAATTAAAATTCATTATCATTATGGTGTTAAATAACAACAACATTTAGTATAACATGTAAAGTTTATGTTTCAATAGCAACATTATACGGTATTTTTTGTAATTATTAAAACTTGTATCATTAAATCAATATTATCTACCCCCCCAAAAAAAATTTTTCACAATCTAAAAATATTTCCTGGCTTTAAATACCCTCAAAGGGTTGATAAATCGTAGGAAACGAATCTATCAAATTAATTAGCATATATTTCCGCGGATAAGGCGACTTTTAAATCTTAAACATTTCTTCCCCAATATATGAGGGTCGTCTAATACAACAGTTACCAAAAGCTAACTATAAATTTTGTGGTATATCGGCACTGGCTAGGCTAGTATGTCTGCGCCATGGCTCGAGTTAAGATAATAACTGCCTCGGTATAATAACTACAGATATAAATATTTCTATTTGAAACAGTTCACATTATAATGATGTACTACAATTATAAGTGTAGTAAAACTACTTTTATTTCTTGAGTTCACATTCAAATGCAATATCCAAGATACGATTGCATAATAATATACAAAACTTAGTAACAAGTAACGTAAACAAATTTTTCGTTCTTGCATTCACACCAATCATTATTTCTCATAGTAGTTTTAAATAACAACATTTAGGATAACATACAATCTATATTTCTAATTAAAATTCATTATCATTATGGTGTTAAATAACAACAACATTTAGTATAACATGCAAACTTTATTTTTCAATAACAATATTATACGGTATTTTTTTGCGGTCTTAAGCATCAAAATATTTAAGATGTCATAAAATCTTTATTTCTCAATATAGAATAAAAAACGTAAGAAACACATATACCTAATTAAAACCCTTCAGAATAATCATCAACATCTGAGGGCCGTTTAATACAACAATTAAAAAAGCTAACCTTAAATCTTATGGTGTATTGGCACTGGTAAGTAGGCTAGTATGCTTGCGCCATGGATCATGGTTGGCTAACAACTACGTTGGTATTGCAACGACCGATGTAAATATTTCTGGTTGAAATAATTCACATTATAATGCTGTACTACAGTTATAAATGTAATAAAACTACTTTTACTTCTTGATTTCACATTAAAATGCAATATCCAAGATACGATTGCATAACAATATACAAAACTTAGTAACAGGTAACGTAAACAAATCTTTTGTTCTTTGCATTCACACCAATCATTATTATTCTCGTTCTTTATCAATATCTTTGTGTCTGACTCTTTTGTACCCAGTAACCCATTGTGTCTCAATGACTTTACGACTTTGCATGGGGTAAACTCAGTTTTAAAAAAATGTAATTCACAGATAATAAAAAAGGAACTTATGGAGAGCCATGTCTGTATACGTCCTTAAGAGACATCTAAAAAAAAAGAAGGCACCAAAAGTAAACAACCAGAAAGTCACACTTCGATTTTTATTGTTTCGTAATTTTTAATTCTTGCATAAAGTATCGCATTTTGGTGTTGAGGCGGGTGTATTAATTTAATTGAACTTATTTTATTAAAATATGTAAAGTAGATTAAAATATAACTTAATTTATTACTTAATTTGCCGTATACTTCCGCAAATGTAGCTCCCAAAATAGGGATCGTCTAACACAGCAGTTACAAAAGCTAACCGATATACCACAGGATTTGTCGGAGTTAGCTCCTCCCCAGTTCCTTAATCCTTCAACAGGGGCCACTCTCCCCTGAGTATAAATACTAGCTGACCCTTCTATCTCTCTCTCTCTTTTCCGACTCAGGCCTTGGGCCGCCACCTCGCGTGGAAATGAGGTAAAATCTCTCCTTTTCCACTTGGGCCAATATGTGACCTCCCACAGATACAGCGTTTCCCAAATTCTGGGAACGCGCTAAGAACAATACACGTACGTACGAACACTTACAACACACACACATAATTTCTCCATACAAACACTATGTAACTTTTCATGTCTTTGTGTATTAATATATATTTGTTTACCCATATATATCGGTCTTGTTTGTTTTCTTTGTCTTCTTTGGACTTAATTAAAGTCCGACATTCCCATGTAGCTGTACCCGTCAGCAGGAAAGTTTAACCTTCTGATATCTCTTCACATCCTTCACCCCGCACGGTCCGCTACATATTTATATCCTATGGTATATCGGCACTGGTTAGTAGGTGAGTATGTCTGCGCCATGGATCGCGTTAAGCTTATAACTGCCTCTGTATGGCAACTACAGATATATATATTTCTATTTGAAAAAGTTCATAATGCTGTACGACAGTTATACATGTAGTAAAACTACTTTTACTTCTTGATTTCACATTCAGATGCAATATTCAAGAGACGATTACACAACAATTTGTAAAAGTAATAAGTTTAGTAACGTAAATAAATCTTCCGTTCTTGTAGAGATATGAGTGCGTTCACAAAATTTCATATCAATTATTATTTCTCAAAGTATTGTTATTTTAAGATAAAATACAATCTATATTTCTAATCAAAATTAATTATCATTGTGGTGTTAAATAACAACATTTATTATAACATGTAAACTTTATTTTTCAATAACAAATACGGTATTTTTATGGTGTGAAGCAACAAAACGTTTAAGATGGCATAACATCTTTATTTCCCATTACAGTATATGCAACTTTTGTTTTCATTCGGACGAGCCGAAGGAATGAAATCATTATTGTTATTTTTGTAAAGGTTCACGTTAATAATACTTTCTATTATTTTATTCCTTTTGATTTGAAAACGATAACCATAAGCAAGACAACATTTGTAATAACATCAGCTTTATTTTATACCCGTAGGAATCATTATGATAGGTCTAACTGCCACTGGCGGTATAGGCTGGCCTACGTTTTGGGTTGTCTTATACAACGGGTATCAGATAAAATCAGGAAAATCTACCTCGATTTGGGGTCTCGTCTTATCTATCGGTCGCCTTACACGTGGAAATATACGGCATATGTTTTAGTGGAAAAAAAGTATGACAGATTGGAAAAAAAGCTTTTCGCGTGACACGTTTCATTCTTTAGGACTTCATCGGACTACACTTGCGCACAAACGAGAGACGCTGGGAATTTTAAATTTAAAGATGATTTTTTTAAAAAAAAATATGTGTTTTGGCCCTTTGGGTATATATAATCTAACCGATTTCATTTTTAGATTCTTTTTCTTTTTGTTTCTGTTTCCATCACTTTTGTTATGACATATCCCACATTTTGATAACAGAAGATCTGGCAAAAATGGCGAAACGTTGTATAATAAATTATATGTATAATTAGTTTGAAAAAAGATTAAAAAAACATCTCACTCTTAGCTTGTAAATCAACGTATATTTTTTCTTTCTCTTTGTTTTTTTTTTCTTGTATTTTATTCCACTCTTACTGTATACAGTACCTTGTCCCCCTTTCCGTTCTCGCACTCTCTGTTCTTTCTTTCTTTCTCTCTCTCTTTCTTTCTTTCTTTCTTTCTTTCTCTCTCTCTCTCTCTCTCTCTCTCTCTCTCTCTCTCACGAATGAAAGACTCTTTAAACTTGTTATTAAAGTAGGTCAATTGTCATTCTGTGAACTTGTTTTCGTTTAAATCTTAAATTAACAACATTTATCAAATAAATACATTTATCAATGGTTTTTACAAAATAAAATGATGCATTTACAATAATGATATAAAATATATGATATAAAATATATATAATAATGATATATAATATATGATATAATATATGATATCTAATATGATATATGATAATTATATATATGATCTATAATATATGATATATAATAATGATATACATGATATATAATATATGATATATAAAATGATATATAATAATGATATACATGATATATAATATATGATATATAAAATGATATATAATAATGATATACATGATATATAATATATGATATATAAAATGATATATAATAATGATATATAATATATGATATATAATGATATATAATAATGATATATATGATATCTAATATAATATAATAAGATAGATAGATAACTAAGTCTGTATATAGATGTCTATCAACTAAGTCTATATATAGATAAGTCTATATGATATATAATATAAATATATAGATATAATATATTTATATATATTTATATATAATATATAAATGTCAATATAATATATACAAATAGATATAAGATATATATATATATATACAAATATATAAATATAATATAAATATGTAGATAAGTCTATCAAAAAGTTTACTTATCGATAAGTCTATATTATATATGGTATAAATTTACAATGATGTATTCACGATAAAATGATGTATTTTCAAAATAAAAAGATAAAGTACATTTTTCAATGGTATTTACCGAGCTGGGCTGATCTTAGCACGACATAAAGCCATCGTAGTGAAGATCGAACTCACTACAGTATCAACCGCTCGCAACACCAGTGTGCCAACCGTTTCTCCAAGGTACACAAGGTCATTTTTATTATTCGTAACATCATTTTTTTTAATAAGATGGTCTAATACTGGTTCTAAAATCAAGCTTTATTCTAAAAATATAAAAAGCTGCTGCTATATTTCCTCTCACTCTTTATTTCTTTCTATCTATCTATCTATCTATCTATCTATCTATCTATCTATCTATCTAGAGAGAGAGAGAGAGAGAGAGAGATTTTGTTAAATAATATGGACAAGTTCTGTCTATCAATTTTTTTTTAATCTTTCAAATTTCCGAATAGGGTGTTTTGTTCTATCGGTAAATTTGCCAAAATTCTTTTCAACTTTTAATTTATATATTTTTTTCACGAGTAAAAAAATAATTTTTTTTGCGCGCGCAAATATATAGAAAAATAGGAAAGAACCGTTAGGTTAATAACCCGAAGTCAGTGAAAATGTAAACCCTTACGCCTCTTATTAAAATAAATGTTTTCGCCGTTTCCGTAGTAAATAATATTACAAATGTATAGGCTTATAAAGCTCCGTAAATTTCAAGATTAGTTATTCCAAAGTTCGCTTGAGGATGAAACAGGGCTGGATACTTTAATTCAATTTAATTTCTGTAATTAAATTGAAGTTTTTAGCTTCTGTTTTTGAAACATGAGAACTCTTATATAGCGATGGAATCATATTTTTTTAAAATAATTATATATATATATATATATATATATATATATATATATATATATATATATATATATATATCCTTCATGCCTAGCGTACCATGGTCAAGTAGACCTGGTGGAACCCATCCATCTCAAGTTCAAATGTCATCCTATAGCGAATTGCCTTGGTCACGGATACGTGGCTCATGGTTACACCGCACTCGTTGCATCCATAGCTACGGAAGCGAAGTCTACCCCATTGTGATAGATGGCCGTTGACCCTGTAAGAAGGTCCTTTTGACAGGTTTTGTTTTTAATCCCGATGCTACCCTCCTCATACGTGAAGCCTGGTGGTGAAACGATTTAGTAGCCGATGACCGGACCAAACGGCATGCAATGATAGTTTATATGCTGTCAATAGCACTCGTAGAGTGACCTCACACACACACACACACACACACACACAGAGAGAGAGAGAGAGAGAGAGAGAGAGAAAGAGATGGAAAGTACTTGGGAAATAAAAACGATTGTCACTGTTACAATGCATTTCTTGTCCTATTTAATTTTAATATACGGAAAAATATTCGTGAATATGAAAGGATTATGATAAAAATAAGCATACTGTAATGTTTGTAATAATATTGAATCAGACATGCCTTAAAGAGAATTTGCTGCCTAAATACACACACACACACACACACACACACACACACACACACACACACACATATATATATATATATATATGATATAATGATATATAATTTTGTATAATTTTATATCAACAAACAGTATTTAGAAAAATATGACAAACTGGAAAATTTCTTGTGACGCGTTTCATCCATTAGGATATCATCGGTCTGGATTTTGTTGATGTTGCCACTTCTACACATGCGCACGAAACGAGAGACGCAGGTAGTTTCAAAATTTTCTGAAGGGATATTTTTGAAAGAATATTTTCTTTTCGTTTCATTCTAGCCAAATTCATCTGTATTCTTTTTCTTTTTCTCACCATCACCTTTCCCCCCTGACAATCCCACACTGTAACAATACAAAATCTACCAAGAATGGTGATATATTATAAGAGCCTGAACGTAAATTTATCGTAGCTGAACTAGCGATCAAGGCGCTTTCCAGACATTTTCGTCTCAGTGGCTTATTTTCTCGTTTAATCAAATATCCCAGAATAATAGTGTGTTAGAATTCCGTTGTGTTGTCATATCCAGCTATGGCAGCAGAGAATAACTTTGAATGAAATTAACAATAAAATTACTGCAACTGAGAGGCCTTGAAAAATAATTCAGTGGAAGGGGAAGTAATATTAATAATTCAGAGTGTTAATGGTTAAACTAGACTTCTGCAGGCGATTTAGCATCGTATTTTATCTTTTGTTACTTTTTAGGTATTAGCCACTTTGTTTCATTACTACGAGTCATCAACTATTATAACTGATTGTACTACTTTTTTTAAATCATTTCAAGTAAAGCGGGAATGCTACTAGTACGCAGGGGGTTGCAAGGAGTGAAAGTGAAAGAGAAAACTGAGAATAGGGAGTATTGAGGAAAGGGAATAAGATGAAAGGTATTCAAGAAGACAGAAGATGACAGTTGACGTTGCATTTAAAATTTTGAAGATTGCAGTTATCAGGGAAGAAAGTAAACAGAAGAGAATTCCACAGGTGGGAAGTGCGAGAAAATAAATTTTTCGAGTAGAAGTGGCGGTTATTTTAGATATTTAATCTTTTAGTTATTTCAACAGTAAAACGGTGAGACCTGGTTGTTAATCTAGTGGCACGCTTAAATTCATGTAGTCGGGGCACTGGGGTTAAGAAAAAAAAAAGTAGGTCGTCAGAGCAGTTACCATGAAAATATTTGTAGAAAAGACAGAGGGAAGCCACGTCGGTGAGAAAGTGACTGAAGTCGAGATGTCAGGTCAGGTACATTACAGATCCTTTTTCGGATTTTGTCAAGAATCTCAAGATGTACAGCTGGAGCCCCAGGCCATATATGGAATCTGGCGAGAAAAATGTTCTAACATAATACTGTTATTTTACACACACACACACACACACACACACACACACACACACACACACACACACACACACACACACACACACACACATAACCGTATTTAATAGAGTTTTATGGTTACTCAATTTATCAGACACAAATGGTAAGTAAACTATTAAACACGGTTATGTGTGTGTGTGTGTGTGTTGCACTACAGACGTAGGTAAATGTATATTTATTAATATATACTTTATATCTCTTTTTAACTAAATTAAGGACTGTTTTGTTTATACCTTAAATTAAATAAATATTTATTAACTCATCTGTATATCTACATTATCACACGCATATATAGTCGCTAATATTTCGTTATTTAGCTTATGCTCACACTTCTATCTATCTATCTATCTATCTACATACATACACACACACACACACATACACACACACACACACATATATATATATATATATATATATATGAAGTAAATTGAAGAAGGTTTTTAATGACGACGTGTTTCGCATTCATTTGCTAGGTTGGCGCTTTTAGGAGAGAATGGATTAACTAAGAAAATGCATTGACAATGCGCTAATCTCACGATAATTCTCGACGATAAACCTAAGACCAGGCTCACACATAATATGACAGATAATCGCAAAAGCGATAGCAGCTCAATGTGGTATACGAGACAACAGAGAGAATAACAGACATCTGCTCGGAACGGGCTAATTTCTAATACGACAAAAATTAACGTCTTTAATAAAAACACACAGTTTTTTCTGTCATTTTGACCGGAAGACACCGACCTAGCAAACGCTCACCACTTTTATAATAAGAGAAAAACACACACATATACCGTTTTGCATTCATTTTTACCGGAAAACACTAACTTAGCACACGAAGGCGAAACGCGTTGTCATTAAAAAGTTTTCGTCTATGCTTCATTGAATAATATAGACATATTATATCTATTTATTTTTATAATGATCCTTTCCATTTCTCTAATCAGTTTTTTAGTGCTAAGATGAAATTCATCAAGGAAGGTGCCGTAGTTTTTTTTCCAATCCAAGTACTTTCGATCTCTTTCAAGATCATCCTCTTATTGTAATTGTAATAAAATCTGCATTTCGTTGTGATTTTTAAAATCACAGGTGAACGTACTCTATTATAATTATTATAAAATATTACATTTATCCGTTGTAGCTATGGGATTTTTTGCAAAACAAGCATCCCAATATAAGGGAGATGACCGGGAATTTGTAGAAATGCAAAATGCTATATGCACTTCAACATGTTGCAACTACACGCATAATAAATTTTGTTGGGTGTTGGTTGGTTTGTTTTTTATATAAAGTACCTCAAGAATTTGAAGTTCTTTTTTTCGTAGTGTAGTATATTGGTGTTGTCAACACGTACTTTGCTGTATTGTGAAGGTCGACAGGAATATGTTTTTAGATGCTGTGCAATAGAACTTGTATCCGACCAATGTGCACATCTCCTTTATTAAAGATAATGGAAAACCCAGGCCAGCAAACGAAAACATACTGTTTTTAAAAAAACCAGAGACGTTAATTTATTGGCCAAAACGATAGGTGTATCTACGAAACATACCGAATATAATAATAAGTAATAATGTCGGACTATGGATAAAAAATGGAAAAAAAAAGGATACTTATACTTAGAATCAGAGACATTTAAAATTCCTATGATACATAATGAGAAAAAGGGCTTCGAAAGTTTGACCCTCACAGGACATATTGAAGGTAAGAGGGACAATAACCGAGCTAAGGAGCTTGTGTAAATGGGTGGGTGAACAGGAGTTAGAAGTGATAGCAGAACACAACTTACTAAGAGCCACACGGGGCAGGGCACACAGAAGAAGAAAATGGGCAATAATCCATTAACTGCTTCAAAATTAAAGATCTTCTAAATATCTTAATGCAAGACGTGTTTCTCTTTGTAAGGATAATTCAACCTTGCCGTGAAGTTCTTTGTGGCTGACTTCGTCACCGGACGATACGGTGGTTTTCTCACGCATAAGGGGACGCAAGTTTGGATCCGGCCTGAGCGCACATTTTCTTTATTCGAGATTCTGGAAAAACTCGGGCCTGTAGACGAAAATATTCGATTTAAAAAACAGAGACGTCTTCTCAAATACGTATATCCACTAAGCATAACGTATGCAATATATATATATATATATATATATATATATATATATATATATATATATATATATATATATATATATATATATTCACCCAAAGCATGGCGGGTGTGCCACTACCACATAAGGGGTTACGGAGAGTGGGAGCAATAGTAACGAGGCGTGATGGAGGAAAGGATGAAGAGAAGGACGGGGAATAGATCAAGGCAAAGGCATCTGGAGATGTCGATTGACATTTCATTTGAATAGTTGGAGATTTTAGCTATCAGGGAATCAAGTAAGAGGATGGGAGTTCTACAGACGGCACGTGAAAGACATGAAGCGATTGGAGTAGAAGAGACGGCTACATTTAACCGTTTCGACGGTGAAAGGGTGGAACTGAAATGCCAACCTAGTAGCACGTTTAAATTCATGCAGTTTGGGAACCAGCGAAAGTAACTCTTCGGAGCAGTAACCGTGAAAGTATTTGTAGAAAAGACAGAGGGAAGTGACGGCACGTCTGTGAGAGTGCGACTGTGAATGAATTAAAGGGAAATAACCGAGACATCCGAAAGTGGCATGGTACGTGGAACTAGAACAATTTACCCCAGTGGACGAAATAAAGAGTTCGGTTCGAAATTCCAATCAACTGAAGAAGGCTGGTGCGTACAATGGCCGAAACGTTGTGAATATGACAATGAAGATGAGAATAACAGTCTGAATAATGTAAATATAGATAAAGTAATAGTATATTTGCTGATTGCCCAAGTACTCACCTCGTTATGTTTTTTTTTCTTTCTTTTTTTTTCTGATTTTAGTAGTGTCATTGTCTGGGTGGTTTTAATTCTTCAGTAATTTTCCAGTTGTTCCGGTCTCTTTGCAAAGGTCTTTGGGGCTGTTTTCTGTCCTCCGGTAATGTTAGACACATCTTTCGATTCAAAGTTCCACAATTTTGTCAATATTTTTAGATAGTTATCCTTATAGCACGTTCTTCCATTTCCCACGCCCTTTGCAAAGATCTTCGAGACCATTCTGAGATTATTATTATTATTATTATTATTATTATTATCATTATTGTAGTAGTAGTAGTAGTAGTAGTAGTAGTAGTAGTATTTTCATCAACTTTGATATCAGCGGGCTTTAGCATATGTCGACGGCATCCCCAACAGAGGAGTAAAAAAAAAACTCCTCAGAGCCACTTTCCGCATGGATACACGAGGACTCGGTTATAAACCGGATCAATGTATACCGTTTTTAATCTAGTGCAATCTGGAACTGGTCTACCTTTTTCACTTTAATGCAAATAAGAACCGCGTCTAAATTTGTGCCTCCAGTGCAAGCCGGAACTGCGTCTTTCTGACTCTGACTCTGACTGTCAACCTTTTCGACTTACGTGTGCTTCACGTTTTGCTACTTTTCCGCTCTGTTTCACGTTTCGACCTTTTTTTTTCTGTCTACGTTTTCTGTCTTAAAAAAAGTTGACTGAGAAGTAAGAAGGCGGAAGAGATTTCTACAAGCGAGAAGTGCTAGAGAAGAAACAGTTAGCATAGAACTTACGGTTACATCTAGCCATTTCATTTGTAAAATGATGAGATCTCACCGTCAACCTAGCACTGTGCTTAAATTCATAAAGTCTAGGTACGATAAAAGAAAGTTTAGCAGAAGAATTACCGTAAAATGTTTATAGAAAAGGCAGAAGGAAGCTACGTTATGGTGGTTGGAAAATAACTGAAGCCGAGATGCCAGGTCAGAACCAATAACACTGCAGATTCTTCTTTTTATCAAGTATCACTAAAAACATAGCAAAAGCACCGTACATATATATATATATATATATATATATATATATATTATAATTATTTTTTAAAAATATGATTCCATCACATAAGAGTTCTCATGTTAACAAAAACAGAAGCTAAAAACTTCGATTTAATTATAAAAATTAAATTGAATTAAAGTACCCAGTTCTGTTTCATCGGATGTCATCGTTCGCTTGAAAATAGCCACCCCGACCCCACCTTGAGTTAACCTCTTTCCGAAAGTAACTAATATGTTGATACAATAGTTGTCAGTGAATATGTAAACCCTACAAACCCTTATTAATATAATTGGTTTCGCCGTTTCCATGTAAATAATATTACAAATGTATATGATTATAAAGCTCCGTAAATTTCAAGATTAATTCCCTTGAGGATGAAACAGAGATGGGAACTCGAAAAATCTACTCCCGTGGACTAAATAAAGGGATCGGTTCGAAATTCCAACGTATATCACCTGAAGTTGGCCGGAGCGTGCAACGGCCGAAACGTCGTGGATATGACAACAAAGATGAGGACAGCAGTCCGAACAATGTAAATAGTGTAAATAGATAGAACACCTCATCTCAGAAATATAGACAGATGGTGACCCGTGTTTTACTTTTTGAATTTCGTGTGAACAAATTCTAGTGTAAATCAGGCCTGTGTTTCTCTTTTTGGATCGCGTGCAAGCATGTGTCTTATGAAGGACCCTTTGTTCGGTTTTTGGTTGATAATGTTGTGAGTATATACGTATCTATTTTTGTTTCATATTAGTTATCCCCACTGAAATAACTGTCATGACTTGTGAAGAAACAATATTTGAAATTTAAAAAAGAAATGAGAAAACATGGCATAACACAGAATACGTATATATAGTCACAAAATTATCAATCAAAACTTCTTTGTAAAATGGCTTATGAAAGCCGAATGTAAAGTGTTATTTTTTCAAAATATTTGATAGATAGATAGATAGATATGAATAGATAGATAGATATGAATAGATAGATAGATATGAATAGCCAGATAGATAGATAGATAGATAGATAGATAGGAATAGCCAGATAGATAGATAGATAGATAGATAGATAGATAGATATGAATAGCCAGATAGATAGATAGATATGAATAGATAGATAGATAGATAGATAGAACCTACTACGCCAAACGCTATTTTGTGGATACCTATGTTTAAGTAGATGCACTGTTTTTTTAACGAGAAACCTAATAAAGAAAATATACTCCTTTCTAGGGGAAGCCACTAATTAATCTAGTTTGCTTTAAATCACTCGCCCACAGAAAGCATGGTGGCCCACTAAGATTCATTTATCCTTTTCAAGAATGCAAATCCTCTCTTTCAGCCCATACCTGGTAAATTTTTCGTATCCAAAACGTAAATAACATAATTTCTATGGAATCAATCTATTTTTTATCCGACATTATTTCATACTGCTGTAAAATCTTATTTTGTGGGTGCCCATGTTTGAGAAGACGCCCTGTTTTCTTCATATTTTCTTCACATTGATAAAACATTACTGAGCAGATGAGCAGTTCCTCACAGAATATTTTTTTCAATTTCTTGTAAACAAGTCCTTCCACAAATCTTCTTAATGTTCTTGTCTGTATATTTTTAATTGTTCCCAGGATCCCAATTCTTATAGACATTAATTTAGTTTTAAGGTACTACAGTCTCTCAATAAAGTTTTTTTATCATTTCGCCCCAAACAGAACAATAAAGCCGCTAAGACGTAAAAGGTGACTGAGACTGAAAGAATCTGAGAAAAATCATTATTAAAGAGAAGGGACAATAAAAGAACAGGATTCAAGGAGACAGAAGACGACGATTAATAGAGCATTTAAATGTCTGAAGACCAAAGTTGACTGGAGAGCAAGAAGTCGGAAGAGAGTTCCACAAGCGAGAAGTGCAATATAAGGAACTGTTAGCATATATATATACAGGGAGAAATTAATAAATTGTCGCCATTTTATATTTTCAATTTCGCGCATGCGTGTTGTCTGTTTTCGACTTTGTCGACTGCACAGTATATTAGGGTCAGTTGGGCACCGTCTGTGAGAAGAAGAGCATCTTAACTCAATTCACTCTGCCAGAAATTTGGAAACGACATTGTGACACCAACCCCTGTATGGTTCGGGTGGTCGCGGTCGATGTCTTGGTCGCAGCACCAATTGTGACACTAACCCCTATGGTTGGTTGGGTGGTCGCGGTCAATGTTTTAGTCGCAGCACCAATTGTGGGACACCCACAACCACTCGAGCGTCGATCACTACCCCTATGTGTGACACTGACCTCCCTGTGTCTGGTTAGATTCGGTATCAACTTTGTCGTTCTCAGCTCGCCTCCAACGTCTGGTTACCGAAGTGGATGCTTTGATCTCTAGTCTAGCCTACCCACGTTGTGATTTGATTTTAGGTAGACGAAATCAATCAGACGTCGGGCCGTAGGGCAAGCTGAATCCGGGGTGAAGGTGATACCGCACAAGTGTATATAAAAGAAAAATGATACAAACTCAAGAGGTTCAAATGTGTTGAGAAATAACAATTATCTTTATGTCTGTCTGCTGAATACAGGAGTGCGTCTCTGTCTCGCTCAGCCCGCTTCTATGGATTCGTGACACTTTTTGCTTTTCTTAAGCAAGTTCTGATATCTTAAGTTGTTTTTCAATAAAACTGTCTTTGGTATCTAAGTTGATATTCAGTAAAACTTGCTTCTGGTTGATATTCTGCGAAAAGAAAATATCTTTCTTTGTAATTGAAATAAAATCTTTTAACCATTTTTCTTTTGTTAAAAAATATAATGTCGCTCGGTATGTCTTTCGATCTAGCTCTTTCTCGCCTTAAGTATTTCCTCGTTTTTAATTTCTATGATTAATTAATTAGCCAATTACCATAGCTAAATAGTGTCACAATCCTCCCCACCTATTTTGTCATTTACTTGTAAATGACACCTAAATCCAAATACACTATTTAGCATGTATCATGCATCTGTTCCATGCAATTTCTATTCTGATTTTCTTTTTCACGGTTTTACATGCAATGTAATGTTCTTTTTATTTTCTTCTGTTTTACATGCAATGTAATGTTCTTTTCATCTTCTTCTGTTCTACATGCAATGTAATATTCTTTTCATCTCCTGTTCTACATGCAAATGTAATGTTCTTTTCATTTTCTTCTGTTTTTCATGCAATTTAATGTGTGCGTGTGCCTGTGGGTGTATGTGTGTGGTTATTATGGCTTGTTTTTCTTGGTCAATGTTTTTCTCTCTGCTGCAGGGTTTTTTTCCGCCGCACGTGTCGGGTCCACGTTGGCTTCTTCCGTCGGCTTTTCTGTAATTTCCTCGTTGATTCTGTATGGGTAAAGAACACTGCTCGGCATCTCCCTCTGGAGTTGCTGCATGCTCATTTGATTACCGTGAATTAATTCCCTCCTACTTCTAATCTTCCATGCTGCCATACCCTCTATGGCGATAATTACGAATGTACCCATCATTGCTGACCAACTTATCACGATCTGTTCATCATCCTCCCAAGCCATATCTACCTTTCCCAACGCACTTAACTTGTTCCTTAACTGATCCATATCGATCTTTTCTATCGGCTTCATTAGTGCCGGTATTTTATTCAAGGTAACATTGGGGAATCCTCTCACTATTGGCTCCCACAACTCTGTACAATTGACTAAGCTTCTGCCAATCAATTCTATAATCGAATCTTTCTCTTCATATTTTTCCTCTACTTGATAATAAGGGGGTAAGGAAATCGATATCCCAAATGCCGAACATCCCAGGGGCAATTTTAATAGGGATAATGGTGGTTTTACTCTTAGTGTCCTTGTGGACTGTCCCTCACATACCCTAGACAAGCTGATGGGTTTCTGCGTGGCCACCGCCCACACTCCGTCTGAAACACTGATAGTTTGTGGTAATGCCGTGTTTGCTAATACCTCTACTTGGCAAGTTCTCTTAATTCCCTCTTTCTTCCCTCCAAACAATTCTAGTATGCACATTTTGTGGTTACCAGCTACATAGATGGGGCTTAATGAAGCACAAGCCCCCCCCCCCAGAGCATCATTTCTACACTTTCTAGCTTCTTTTGCTTTTAGCAACATGAACTTCGTTCTACCCAGATTTAAAGCTATGTATTCCGTTTCCACTTTGTACCTTGCCACCATTCCCGAACCTTGATCTCCTCTGGGGTAGGGAATAGGTAAATTTATAACCTGGTATATCTCGAATACACCTCTCTATCCAACAACGGAATAGACATCAAAACTAATAGTTTCCTATTTTCCAACAAGGTCACACGTCCCAGCGCATTATAATATTTCCACAATTCTTTAGAGAGATCCACTGGCAGTCTTAAATGATGGGGTAACTTGGTCTGTATTCCGAGTAGCACTTCCCTTAAGTGACCCGGGTTTACTATGCTTGGGGACAGGTGTCCCAAGGACAACATGTCTAATTGCGCTCTCACATGTTCCAGCAGGGTTGTCAACGACTGACTAGTTTGTGTACCTTATTCGTAATTGCCATCAGTTGGAAATATCTTTGCATGAATCCACTGATCTCTTGTAATTCCGTCATTACGGTTTCTGTATCATTAATTACCTCTTGTCTCAACCCTGCCAGGTCATTTATTAACCAATTAATTCTGGCTCTGTTCTTGGCCACTTCCAGCCTTGTCACATTTAATATTGACACACTCTCCCTTGCCACCTGAGCCATGCGTCCTCTGGCTTATTTCCACTTCTCCCAGTTTTCTTCTTATGAATTTAACATCATCTTCAGTCACTGTTCCAAAAAGGACATTTAATGCCTTTCTCACAATCGGAACCACCGATCTCTTTTCTCTTGCCGGCAGTAACACTATTTCCTTCAGGTAATTTTTCATGTCTTTCCATTGAGCCTCTATCATAGTGGCCTCCGATCCTAGGGAATGTAATAATCTGAGATATCCTTTCTCCTTGGGATAATCTTGCGCTACCCTCAATCGGGCTGCGTCCAGCTGCCTTAGTTCATTGTTTAGTTTATTTAACAGCGACTCGTATGGATTTAAATCTATCACGAATGTGATCAACCACTTTGACCTGGTTATTATTACTTCATTCGTCTTCTTAAAAATTGTATTTCGGCTGTGCTTCCAAGCTTCCGCCACCGTCATCATCAGCGTGGCTACCACCATCATCATCATCAACCCTTTCAGTTTGGTCATCCTGCAAGGCAACAAGATTCTCTTGTTTTTATTCTTCTTAATCATTTTGTCTTGTTTAATCCTTCATTTCGACTATTCCATATTTTTTTCTAAGTTCGTAACCCTTCAGCTGGATTATGGCCGCATTCACTAACTTAAAGAAGGAGAACGCCCAAAAGAGATGCCGGAGATTCCGAAGTCGTCTGGAGGCCGTGGTTGAAGCCAATGGCGATTTTATTGAATATATTTACTCTTTAGTATTTCAAGATATTTTTGTGCAATTTTAGTTAATATATCTGTTATAATGAGATGTCAGTGTTATTTTCATTTCTGTGTAAATCGTAGCCTGTATTTATTTATATAGATACTTGTAATTAGTTATTTTGCCATATTTTTATCTTTGAGAATGCATTGTTTTTAGTTTATAGTCTTTAATTACAACGTCTAGTCTGTTAACTTTTACATATCTCCCACTATGATAGTGACCTTATGACTTTCTATGACAAGTTCAGTGTGATGTTCGTACAATTTTATTATTTGATCTGCAAACACAGCGAATTTCGAGATGGAACCAAAGTACCAGCTTCTCACAACCAGTGGACTGAGATTGCACATTTTTATCATGATTTGAGAACTCTTCGGAGTATACGAGCACCCTCTTCTGTAAGCGCCCAACCCTGACACTGACCCACAATCTTCTCCAGCTGCTTCGGAAGTTCAGTACTTACGGTGCCTAGAGCACCAACAACAACGGGTAGGATTTTTATTTACTTCATTAACCACAATTTTACATTATTATTATTATTTATTTCCTTTTATATCTGCCGTTTAAACATTTCTTTCCGGGTCCCGCCCAGGGACCTAAGGTTCGAAATGGTATCATGACACTTTCCACTGCAAAAAAAAAAAAATTACATAGATAAAGCCCTTCGTAAAGTGTGGGATGTACTTGTCAGAATAATTTTTTGTATCTCTTTGAGGCATGGACTTCCAGGGATCCCTTCAATTAGCCTACTGGAATCTTTTCCAACCAATCCTAAGGCTCCAACTACAACAGGAATTGTTGATGTTCCCATGTGCCACATTTTTGAGATTTCTATTTCAAGGTCCTTGTATTTTGACAGCTTTTCGAATATCTTCAAAGATACATTGCAGTCTGCAGGGACTACCATAGCAAATAGGAGGCATTTATTATTATTATTATTATTATTATTATTATTATTACAAGACTTCCAAAAGAGCGTGATTTCCAGAAAAGAAAAAAAGAAAAGACATAGTGTTTGACAATGTTTAACAATAGTTCGACATTATGTCTGTTTTCTTTCAGCTATATATTTATATAGAAGTTTAAAAAGACACAAGCGTGCATGCATGTATAAAAACAAGTCTATGAACAAACGTCGCTTGTCTTGAAAAGAAAAAAAAACAAACATACACATATACACACATACGCACAAACGGTTACACAGCTAGTCAACGCGACAAGACAAGTGGAATGCATGTTAAACGTGACTAACATAATAGGGACGTTGGTAGTTATCATATTGTCGTATGTTGTCTCCAAAAAAACAAAATCAGTCGACCCGATATGAATATCTGGTTTGGACAGCTCAAGTGAAATAGCTTTGCAAACAGACTGCAAATATTATGGAAACGATCATCAATAGCAAATGGAAGAATAACATCCATCGACATTGGACACAAAAAAAAACAACAAACAAACAAAAAACATACGCACAGTATATACGTTGAAAAATGGCATGAAAAGAACTAACAATAAAAATCCATCCTTCCTTTGTAAAAAAAAAAAAAAAAAAAGAAAAAAAAAAGAAAAAAGAAAAAAACACTTTGAAGAGCTTGGAGAGATTGGCAGCATTTTCCTGAGTGAGTACAAGACAAGGAGGTTGTTGAAGATGAGACGTCACACTAATTTGCAGTGTGACTTTAAAATCGATACTGCTCTCGTGATGATGATGATGATGATGATGATGATGCTCGTCTTAAAATTTTCCCTCGTTAGATTAGTTAGTGTTGTGGTAAACCCTCCTACAGTAGAATGAACTCTTTTTCCTCTCATAAATACCAACTGCGAGAGTCGGTTGAGAGGAGAAGTAGACGCAGTGCTAACCTACCGTTCGGACGTAAACCGCGCTATGTACTTATTACTAACACTCTTGCTTTGTATATATCTTCAATATACTTGTTCAACCTACCTTCGTCTTCCGTGTCTTTCTTTCTGGCCCCTAAACAGGCCACAACACTTAGTAAGAGCGATTAATCAAACATTGTTGCGTAAATCTGTTAGCATTCACCTGCCATTTATTTAATTCTCCCTGAGAATCTCTGGCAAAATTTGAAGTGTTACAAAATAGTGAAAGAACTACGTCAATCCTTTTGATTTTATCTATGGAAATAATACAAAAACTCTAATCTTGTATATATGTATGTTTATTCCCGAGATACGATACCTAATAACCCAACCAATTTTGGAGCATATTGTACCTTGAGCCACTGCCAAGTGCAGTACCAAATTTCATTTAAATCAGTCAAGAGTTCACTATTTACATTGTTCGGACTATCGTCCTCATCTATGTTGCCATATTTATCACAACGTTTCGGCTGTTGTACTCTCCGGCCTTCTTCAGGTGTTGGAATGTCGAACTGAGCCCTTTATTTCGTTCGCTGGGGTAGACTGTTCTAGTTCCACGCGCCATGTCTCAAGGATACATGTCACAGTGGATAAAGGCGTTAGTTAGATCCAGTGGCAGGAACAAGGAGTGTGAGTTCAATACCTGGATAAGGCAGTGGAGAACTTGGAGAGGGAAATTAACAGGAAACAACTGATAAGTGACATCCATTAGACATGGTACGTGGAACTAGAACAGTCTAGCCCAGCGAGCGAAATAAAGGGTTCAGTTCGATATTCCAACCATCTGAAGAAGGCCGGAGCGTACAACGGGCGAAACGTTGTGATAAATAAGGCAACATAGATGAGGACGATAGTCCGAACAATGTAAATTGTGTACATAATACCTCATCTCAGAAATATAGACAGTCAAATGTTTCTTCCTTTTGTTTTGTTTTTTTCCGGTAATGTTCTCTCTGTACAAGACCCGGGAGCCACTCTAGGTGGATGGTTACGATAAAGAATAGTTTATATGGATAGGAGGGGAAGATAACGATTAACTCTAGATTTGAGCAGGTTAAGATTGTAGTGATTTGGAAAACATCCTCTTGGGAGTCTGTTCCACAGAGCAGAGAAACAGCTATTTGAGTTGAGTAACAATGACACAAATTCTTTAACACCTTTGTTTATATTAAACTTTTTCATTTTATAATCGTGTGTACATTTTTTGTTTATTTATTCATCACTATGTAAGTGGCATGGCGGGTCCTAGACGTGAAGGTCAGACCTGGCGGAAACAAAGAATGTAGTTTGTTCCAGTATTTTCAATGGAAATAGTGATAGAGCAGTGAGAGGCTCACTATATCCCACCTGCGAGAGAGAGAGAGAGAGAGAGAGAGAGAGAGAGAGGTTGGAGGGTGGAAAATAATTTATCACCCACAAGGACTCGGAGATGTTTTTGAACTCTATCAAGACTGGAAAGTGAGGTCTGGGCAACGCCCGCCCAAGTGTTATAACAATGACACAAAATGCGAATTCTTAAACACCTTTGTCTATATTAAACTTTTTCATTTTAGAATTGTATGTACATTTTTTTGTTTATTCATTCATCACCTTTCCGACATAAACTTTGGTTTGTTATGTGACGGATAGATGATTTGATCTTACCGTGATTCCTATTAAGTCAAATAAGAGATTTAAAAAAATAAGTACCGTATATTTCCGTGTATAAGGCGACTTTTAAATTTTAAAAATTCCCTCCCCAAAATATTTCTATTATTATTATTATCATTATTATTATTATTATCATCATTATTATTATTTGTGTGTTGTTTCCTGCTTAGTATCCTGTAGGGCTGGGTTAGAACTATGGTCCTTAGGCCCTATAGGAGAATTGTCATTTAATTGATATCACTTTTCGTAGTATCTGGGATTTTCTTAGTAGGGCGATCTTCTGGGCACATGTATGTTGATGTTACATGAGACACTGTTAGTAAAATTGTCCACGAGGCCCAGAGCTCCGATTACTATTGGTACAGTCTCAGTCTTCATTTCCTACATCCTGTTAATCTACATCTCCAGGCCCTTCTATTCGGACAATTTCACGATAATTTTCATGGCGGTTTTTTCTCTCAGATGGTACTGCTAAGTCAATAAGCACATACTTCCTGAATTTCCTGTCTCTTATGATAATATCAAGTGTGTTGCCTTTTATTTCCAATGTCAGTTTGAATTGTCATATCCCAGAGAATAGTTACATCGTTATTTTGGGTAACTGTGTCTGGTTGATGCTCATACCATCTCTCAATGGTTTCGATTTTGTGCTCCTTGCATATTTCTATTATTATTATTATTATTATTATTATTATTATTTGAGCTACTCGAGGCAGAGAGTTATGGGGTAGTTTAAGTGGATAAGACGGGAAGATAATGGTTAACTTTAGACTTGAACATGTTAAGATTGTAGTGATTGAAGAGAAACATCCTCTTGGGAGTCTGTTCCACAGGGCAGTCGTTCACAGGAAGAAGCTGTGTGAATGGAATTTACTTCTCGCCAATGGAATACGGGGGGAATGTGGGTGGTTTGCTACTATGTAAGTGGCATGGCGGATCCTAGCCGTGAAGGTTAGACCTGGCGGAACCAGGGAATATAGTTCGTCCGAGCACTTTCCAAAGAAATAGCGATAAAGCAGTGAGAATCTCGCCGCATCTCCCTCCCTACCGTGAGAGAGAGAGGGGGGGGGGGAGGGTGGAAAATAAGTCTTCTCCAACACGACACTTTTGAACTCTATCAAGACTTGAAAATGAGGACTGCCCGCCACCCCCCAAAATGGCAACATTACTCCATTTTCGGACTGATCTGACTCTTATAAAGTATAGCATGAGGAGTCAGGTACTTACTGGAGTGGTACAGGGAGCGACCGATCATTTTATCTGAATCTTTCACTCATGTCGTTTTTTTTTTTTTTAATAGGAAGTTTAGTGTGTGAAAAATAATAAACATTGATCATTCTGTATTTTTGTAAATCAATTCAAACCAAGCAAGGCGATAATGCCACTAAGATGCAAGGGGGCTACTGGGAGTGAAATAGATTTTTTTTTTTCAGAAATTCTGAAAACCTTTCCAGTTATTAATTTATTATTGCGTTCTATCAAAGTAATATTGTATAATGTGAGTAATAATAAGTACTGTAATACGATCACTTGTATTGAAAATACAAATTAAAATATGTGTAATTAATAATAAGATTGATAACATTGTTACCTCGTCATTTTGTTTCTTGAACTGCTTTGAAAAGGAAGCGAACTGGTCTATGGGTGGTCTAGTTATTATTTTAAATGTTTCGTTGGTATCCTTATTAATTAACAGTAACACTAAGTAACACTACACTACAGCAAATTTCCTCAAACCTTCAGGTACTTTTTCTCGTTATCGCTGCAGATCCCAGAAAAAACGCATTGTCTGGATAGATCCAATTTTTCTTAGAATTCCTAACTCACAATTGTATACATTTTTAACGTTTCCGAGTGTACCAGCTTTTACTGATACGAACCTAATCGTTTTGAACGACGATTTTTCTCCGTTCCCGGCTAAAGTCCTGATATATCTCAGTAATTTTTAACCTTTTTCTTCACTACTGCTGCTGCTGCTACTACTACCACTACTACTTTCTTTACGCTATATCTTTTTTTTTCTTTAATTTGGTACAAGGACAGACATGATGGTCAGGCCCATCGCCAGAGTGTTTTGAGCTGAGCAGGAAGGGGGGGGGGCTTTAAATCGTAGGGAGGGACTGCCAGCAAGAAATTGCACACTAAAATTAGTTCACATCATTTTCACGGGTATGGGAGTGCAAATGATTTTCGAAGGTGCTGCCTTGGCGACAGGCCTGATTGTGGTGTACGTGATGAGAAATAAACTCTCTATCAATTGCTTCTGGGAGTCGCAGGTAGCACAATAAGCAATGAATGAGGGCAGGTGCTATTCGCATTCGATTCATTTTATGAAGATATTCCTGGAACTCTTCCTTACCGTCCCTCCAGCCCAGAAAGTTGTTAGATAAAACTCAGAAAAAACAACACTGATGTCCTGATTTTTTAAGTTTACTTTATTTATGCAGTTGGTGTTTTTGTTTTATAAGAAAGAAGCTTTCCGGTTGGGCAGTGTTTGTGATTAATAATTAAAAAAAAAAAAACCTCTAAACATTCATATAAATTAAGATATGCTAAAATGAACAAAATAGATTTCTGTCTGAATTTCGGGGTGCGGGGAGAGGTTATGATTATTTACACTATGTATATGTTGTTATTTATATTTTACTATTGCCCACGACTTTGTTATTATCACAACGTAGAAACAGGGAGAGCAATAACTGATCAGTATTAAAAATAAGGACTAGACGAGATATCCCGAGAAATGAGCAATAGAAGGAGAACACTTTAACCACCGTAGAATAAATAAGGGATTCAGTTTGAAATTTCCTGTAAGTATGAAATCAAATATTAGAAGGAAAAAGGAAAAAAAAACCCCTCCCACACCAAGTAGGTTAACTAACGGGAAGGAAGCAACATAGCCGAGGTCGGTTTTGGATTCAGAGATTTTCCTTCTCCTGTCCTGTCCTGTCACCAAAGCTATAGAACCTAATCTGTCTTGCTATTTACCCATAGCTGGGGGGTCTAGGAGAGAAGAGCATTCATGCCTTTTCCAAGCAGGTAACAATTAGCATGTAATGGATTCGACTGAAGTTCGAACTCGGCTCTTTGATTCCTCAATCCGAGCCGCTATCCATTACTCCACCGTGCCTCACACCAGATGAATTTCCGAAAACAACAACGGCCGAAAATTTGTAATGAAAACAACAATAAAGGCGAGGATAAAGACCCGCGTGGAAATAGTGTAAATTGATTTAGACAGGCTCAAATTATCGCGGACATATTATTAGAACATCTAAGGAGGCACCATAGAGTAATGGATAGCGGTTCGGATTGAAGGATCGGAGAGCCGAGTTCGAATTCCAGTCAAATCCATTAAATTCATTTACGTGCTAATACCCTTGGGAAATTCATGAATCCTCCTCCTCTCCCTCCAGCCATGGGTAAATAGCAGGACGAACCGGGTGGCAGCAACTGGTCTACTGGAGAAAGAAATGGTAACCTACTGCGGGAAAAAAATCTGCCTCGTCAGTCATGTATCGAAAAATCTGCCTCGTCGTTCATGTATCACGCATGGCACATAACTGACTGAAGGGAACTGGACATGCTACCAGGATTTAGTATCTGTGACCGCAGTCTTAACAATATAAGATACGCAGATGACTGAGTTGATGGTAGGCTCCGATGAGAAATTACTAGATCTTCTAGACAAGGTCGTAAGTTCTTTGATAACAGTTTCTTTTCTCGCCTGTGGAACTCTATTTCGGCTCTTCAAAAATGTACAAGCAATATCAATCGTTATCTACTGTCTTCTTGATTCCTCTTCTTTTATTTATTTTTTTTTCATCTTATTCTTTCACGCTCAGTGGCCTCTTGTGTCTTAGTGGCTTTATTCCCTTGCTTAGGGTGAAATGATTAAAAAAGTAAAGGAAAGGGAGAAGAAAGGACTAACCATCAATTTTAAGACTGAATGCATGGTTGTCAGCATGAGAAAAGCCAAAGATGTAAACTATGAACGGAAGATGTCAAGAACAGAAAAGCACACAAATTTAAATATCTAAGAAGTGTTTCAGCAAAAGGTGGAAAATGTGACACCAAAATCCGAAGTTCGCATTGGAACAGAAAAAAATGATGCCTTCCAAAAGCTAAGCAAAGTATTAAAAACAGGGAAATTTCGTAAGAAACAGAGTAAAGAGTGCTGAACTGCTATGTAATATCAATCATCCTGTATGATAGCGAATTTTGGACAATTTCTTCACATATGAATAAAAGACAGGAGGCAACAGAAATTTGGTCCTTCGGAAGGATGCTGAGAATACCATGGATGGAGGCGTATGAAACCGGGTTTTAAGGAAAATGGAAACAAAACATGTACACTTATACTCAAAAAGAGACAGTTGAAATATTTTGGACGCATAATGAAGAAAGTGGGCTTGGAAAATTTGTCACTCACAAGGCATATCGAAGGAAAATGAGACAAAGGAAGGCGACGAGATACATATCTGGCCAGCTTGTGGAAATGAATGACGGAGCGCGGATGGTAAAGGGACAAACGTTACTAAGAGTTACAAGCGATAGATAGTTGTGCAAAGCTATGTTTTCCCACGTCACGGTAAGTAGAAGAAGACGATTGATATTAATTAATTGAAGAGAAGAAAAACGCTTTCTATTGAAAATTATTAATAAGATACGATATTCCGACTGAATGAACACCAACTTGAAATTTAAATTACTTATCATTTATGGAGAAAGATAAAATTTTACACAGTATTTGAAACATATCTCAAATTATTCATCTGCACACTATTTACATTATTCGGACTATTGTCTTCATCTTTGTCGCCATATTTATTACAACGTTTAGGACACATGGCACAGTGGGTAAAGACGTTAGCTAGATCCAGTGACAAGACCCAAAGTGTGTGAGTTCAATACCCGGTTAAGGCAGTGGAGAACTTGGAGAGGGGAATTAGCAGGAGATAACTGATAACTGACATCCATTAAACATGGCATGTGGAACTAGAACAGTCTACCCCAGTGAGCGAAATAAAGGGTTCAGTCCGACATTCCAACCACCTGAAGAAGGCCGGAGCGTACAACGGCCGAAACGTTTTAATAAATATGGCGACAAAAGATGAGGACAATAGTCCGAAGAATGTAAATAGTGTACATAATACCTCATCTCAGAAATATAGACAGATGTTCAGTTCGACTTTCCAACCACCTGAAGAAGGCTGGAGCGTACAACGGCCGAAACGTTGTAATAAATATGGCGACAAAGATGAGGACAATAGTCCGAATAATGTAAATAGTGTACATAACACCTCATCTCAGAAATATAGACAGATATTCATCTGCAATGCTTCATCTTTACTGCTTATATATTTACTAGAAATTTTATATCCTTCAAGTAACACACATTCAAATAAAGCCGAATATTTTGTTAAATATTCAAAAATATTCTTGTGTTCATTATTACGTCCGTGCGCTATGTATAAATAAAAGATAACGTATCAAGTAGCCAGTCTGAGTAAAAGGCCAATTCGAAATAGTAAGACGAATCACAAGGAAATCTTTCTGCGTATGGTCTATTTTCTGTCGTACGAAAAATGCATTCTGAAGAAAAATCTGGATTAAAAAATTTCACAATATCACAATGTAATAAGATACGTACATAGAATATGTGTAAACAAAGATCAACAATGAAGTTTACAACATTCTAAAAAGAGATTCGATATACTTATTCGTAACCAAACCACAAATCTCTTCCTTCACATATTGGCATCTTTCTGGTGGTTTGTAGTCAACTAGGGCAGACATTACTAAAAGGTCTGTAGAGTTTGCGAAGAAAAACCTTAACACTCTATTGAAATTAAGATTTGGTAAAATGGACAAATTACACAGATTCAAATTATAGGAGGCATACCGCCATATCACGTTGAAATACCGGTCCCCCGTACGATCACGGAAGTTAAGCAACGTCGTGCCTGGTCAGTACCTAGACGGGTAACCAAATGCTGTAAGCTTGGATGTGCGGGTAATGTAATAATAATGGCTTAAAATTGTTAACCGGAGAGCCGTGTCCCAATTCCACGCGGCGTCGTTATATTCACATACGCGCAAATACTATTTGGAAAGGTATGAATTCGCGTCTTTCCCCCTAAGCTATGGGTTAATTAGTAAAACGTGTATCACTAAATCATTATGTTCTTTAAAAAATTCTTACAATATAAAAAAATATTTTTTGGCTTTAAATAACCTGCAAAGGGTTGATAAACCGTAGAAAATGAATGAATCAATAAAATTATAGCAGAGAAATAAGATCATACTCTATTAATTAATCAGTTTCAGACAAAATAGTAACACGTTTTTATTCAAAATTTTTAATAACATATAATGACTCTACTGACTGGATAGCAACTTAAAATGAAATTTAGTTTATAATTTATAGAGAAAGATAAAAATTATATAGCATTTAAAGTCTCAGTTTTAAGCATGTATAGTTATTAAGTTATTAAGATTTAGTATGCATAGTTATTATGTTATTAAAATTTAGCATGCATAGTTATTATGTTATTAAGATTTAGCATGCATACTTATTATGCTATTATGTTATAGTCTTCCAAAAACTTACATTCAAATAAAGACAATCATTTTTCTGCTAAATATGCGCATCTATTCTTGTGTTTACTACTATGTCCGTGCACTATATATAAATAAAACACAACGTATCAAGATGTGAGTACAACTAACAACCTGAGTAAAAGTCTGAGTTGAAGTAGTAGGAATCATTAAGAAATCTTCTATTGCTAAGTCGATTTTTTGCCATCTGAAATTAGTTTTCATAAGAAACTGGACTAAAAATAAATGTAAAATTCCCGTCAACATTTTCTTGGTTACAAAAATGTTGTATATGCATTCTTTTTTTTCTTTTTTTTTTTTTTTTGCAGACGATCTGAATATTTTTACAAGACCAAATTTTCAGTCCCCTCAACTTTCCACAAGGTAAAACCTGAAATTTTGCTATTAATGTATCGTCTTGTAAAAATTTCGGATATTGACTGTCCTATATTGCGAGGGTAAAATTCTCGGGAACGAGACTGACCACTAATTACAAAAGCCGAGTATACAAGTTATTATTATTATTATTATTATTATTATTATTATTTTCTGTGTGTTATGTTCCCTGCTTTGTATCCTATAGATCCGGGTCCAAACTATGGTCCTTAGGCCCTATAAGAGAACTGTTATTTAACTGATAGCACTTTTCTTAGTAAATGGGATATTCCTAGTAGGGCGATTTTCTGGGCAACTTGTATGTTGATATTACCTGGGACACTGTTGGTAAAAGTGTCCATTTCTTTTCTCACTAGGCCCAGAGCTCCGATTACTATCGGTACATTAAAAGTCTTTATTCCCCATATCCAGTTAATCTATCTCCAGGTCCTTATTATTATTATTATTATTATTAT
Source organism: Acanthosepion esculentum (assembly GCA_964036315.1). Taxonomy (NCBI): domain Eukaryota; kingdom Metazoa; phylum Mollusca; class Cephalopoda; order Sepiida; family Sepiidae; genus Acanthosepion; species Acanthosepion esculentum. The sequence goes on along the minus strand of OZ038485.1, from coordinate 97,721,865 downwards.
TATTATTATTATTATTATTATTATTATTATTTCCTTTGATTTCTGTTCTATACTCATTTCCTTCCGGGTCCCTACCAGAGACTTAAGGTCAGAAATTGCATCAGGATATTTTCCACAGAGCATTTTTGTAAAAAAAAAAAGAAAAAAGAAGACAACCTAGGATCATACACATTTTGCATAGATAAGGCCTTTCGCAATGTGTGAGCTGTATTTTTGAGTACAATTTTTAGTATTTCTTTAAGGCTTGGGATATCAGGTATTCCATCAGTGAGTCTATCGAAACCTTTTCCAATCAATCCGAGGGCTCCAACTATAACTGAAAATATTCATGTCTTCGGTTGCCAAATTTTTGAAATTTATTATTATTATCATTATTATCATCATCATTATTATCATTATTATTATCATCATTATTATTATTATTATTATCATCATTATTATTATTATTATTATTATCATTATTATTATTATTATTATTATTATCATCATTATTATTATCATCATCATCATCATCATCATCATTATTATCATCATCATCATCATCATTATTATTATCATTATCATTATCATTATTATTATTATTATCATTATCATTATTATTATTATTATCATCATTATTATCATCATTATTATTATTATTATTATCATCATTATTATCATTATTATTATTATCATTATCATTATCATTATTATTATTATTATCATCATCATTATTATTATTATTATTATTATCATCATTATTATCATCATTATTATTATTATTATTATCATCATTATTATCATTATTATTATTATCATTATTATTATTATTATTATTATTATTATAAGAATGACAAGGCGCAGATTCGTCCAAAAACTAAGCATATTCTAAGCATGGAGCAAGGGCTATGACCCTCGCTTCATGCTTTTCTTTTCTCATGCAAACCAAAAATAACAGAATAAAATTACGCATATGACATCACCTAAAAATACACTGCCTACAAAATAACTTACAAAGTTGATCACCCCCGCACCACACTTATTAACATTTTCTAGTCGTTTCACCTCAAGCAAGGTGGTAATACCACTAGTACGCAGGTGGTTACATGGAGTGAAAGTGAAAGAGAAAAGTGAGAATAGGGAGGATTGAGGAAAGGACAAAAAAAATGAACAGAGTTCAAGAAGACAGAAGATGGCGATCGAAGTTGCATTTAAATTTTTGAAGATTGTAGTTATCAAGGAAGCAAGAAAACGGAAGGGAATTCCACAGCTGAGAAGTGTAAGAAAAGAACTGCTGCAGTAGAAGTGGCGGTTGCATTTAGTTATTTCAAAAGTAAAAGTGTGGGACCTAGTTGCCAATCTAGTAGCCCGTTTAAATTCATATAGTCGGGGCAGTATGGAAAAAAGCTCGTTAGAGCAGTTGCTATGAGAATATTTGTAGAAATCCATGTAATATCGGTGAGAAAGTGACTGAAGTCGTGATGACTGGTCAGAATCGATTACATTACATATCCTTCTTTGGATTTTGTCAAGAATAGTGAGATGTACAGACCAAGAATGGCAACCGTATTCAATGCAGAGAAAAATGGTAGATTTATAAATGTGCAAGATGGATTCTGACGAGAAATATTTTCTGACATGACACAGTACGGGAAATAATTAATATATTTTTCATTAAGGTTATTTTAAGCATTAAATAATCATGAAATAAAGCCCAAAACAGAAATCAACTAAAATTACCTGATGTTGAAAAAAGTGTATAGGAAAAAATAAAATAAAAATGGTGTAGGAAAAAAAGAAGTGAAAAAAAAAAAAGAATATGTATGGAAAAAAAGAAGAAAAAATTGTATCGGAAAAAATAAACCGTTTCCTCTTTGGAAAGAACACCTTCTGGAAACTTACAAAATAAGTTTTAATTAATCCAATTAAAATTCTCTTGAAATATTTCATGAAATTTTCTTTTGCTTTCCACAACATTAAAATAACTATTTTTCAAACATTACTTGTTAACATTACAAACAGATTTGCATTTGTTTGTTTAGTTTAGTATTTGCTGAACTGACTGACCTCAAACCTGGATGAAATTTTTCTTTATTAGATTATTGTCTCCTATTCATAAAAATGAATCATTATTTTCGTTTGCAGTTACCAGTAACTCTTTAATGATATTTAAGTCAACATTGATATATATAAAATATAAATGATATCTTGGTACCAAGAAACCGTGAGTTGATATATTTTTAATTTCTTTTTTCTCTTTTTGGAAAGGACTTCATAATAAGCTTCACCGGCCAGTCTCCTGAGTTGAAACATGAGACACTCAATTTGGTTTGACAACTGACCGTAGTAGTAGCAGTAGTTGTAGAAACAGCAGCAGTGGTTATGCGATGTGATAGGTTCTGCATGGCGCGCCATTATGGTGGCTAAACGTTGGTCAAGCTAGCAAAGAAGGACGAAGGCCAGATAGCATATTTTTTTTAAAAGTTACACGTTAACGCCAATGTCGGGAAATATAGAAATGAATAGTATTGGATGATTAATACTTTTCTTTCTGCATTTTCTAAAGAAGGAAGAAATATTTTTATATTGCTTAGTTTTTACTTTAATTATGTGTTTTTTTTTCTTTCTGTCTTTTTTTTTTCTTTCTTTCTTTTCATCCATAGTTGTGTAGGTGGAGAGATAAATTTTACAGATTCGCTTAGGTGTTCTTTTGTTTGTTTCCTTTTTTTTTGGTGGGGGGGCATTTTTTTATTGTAGGGAACAAAGGATGTTTTAAAAAAAGTATAACTGATGTTGATGTGATAAAAGAAACAAATAATTTTGTTTTTTTGTTTTCTACAGTTATCGATTATGGTTTTTAACTTTAAAAAAAAAAGAAAAAATCGATTTTTAGACCATCTCTAAAAATAATAAAATACGAAAAAAAAAGTAAAGGTAAAAAAATAAAAACATTTTTTTTTCTTAAGACGACATTTCACCATAGAGAAAAAAAGATACTCGATTCACGCATAATTTTTTTTCTGCACCCATGACGACATTAACATAGAAAATAAAACAGACGTGAAGCGTTGTTAGAATCTATTTGAACTGTTGGAGGAAAGTTTATCAAAAACGTAATAATGGAAGATAATCCCGGTCGACACAGGAGTAGGCGACTAAATTATTTCAAAAGCTGTCACCTCTTCTTTTGCAACAAAATTTGATAAGTCTTTTTTTTTTGTGTGTTTATCATGGCATATTATTTTTATTTAATTACTTATTTATTTATTTCCTTTGATTTTTGGTGTGTACTCATTTCTGTCCGGACCCTAACCAGAGACCTAAGGTTAGAAACGGCTTCATGACATTTTCCACTGATCATATCTTGTAAAAAAACAAAACAAAAATAGCCTAAGATCACATTTTACATAGAAAGCTCTTCATAATGCGTAAAGCTGTTCTTGTGAGAACAATTTGTTGTATTTCTTTAAAGCATGAGGTACCAGGAATCCCTGTCGGAACCTTTTACAATCAATCCGAGGGCTCCAAATATAATTGGAATTATCCTTTTGTGCCACATTATTGAGATTTCCATTTCAAGATTATTATTGTTATTATTATTATTATTGTTGTTGTTGTTGTTGTTGGTGTTGTTGTTGTTGTTATTATTATTATTATTATTGTTGTTATTATTATTATTATTATTATTATTTCCTTTGATTTCTGGCTTGTACTCATTTCTTTCCGAGTCCCGCCCAGAGACCTAAGGTTAGAAATGGTATCATTTTCCACTGACCAATTAAAAAACCCCACAAAAAAGCATATGTTTTACATAGATAATGCCCTTCATAAGGTGTGGGCTGTACTCGTGAGAACAATTTGTTGTATTTCTTTAAGACATGGGCTACCAGGAATCCCTGTCGAAACCTTTTCCAATCAATCCGAGGGCTCGAAATATAACTGGAATTACTGATGTCCTTATGTGTCACATTTTTGAGATTTCTATTTCAAGATCGTTATCATTATTATTATTATTATTATTATTATTATTATTATTTGGGGTTTGCAAAAGGATATAGGGATGTAGCATCAGTGATATCAATGATGCTTTCCTCCCAAACGAAGATTATCGCAAGACAATCTTTCTGACCTAATATCTCCTCATTTGGCATCGGCCTTATGCGGTACCTAGGTAAGATTTAAAGATATCACTGTAATAATGAAGTTGTGAACCAATGACAAAACAAAAAGTTTCTCGCGTCTATATTAATGGGCTTGTGTGTGCTCATGCGTGCATGTAATAAGGCAATGAACCTTTACATTACAAACGTTTCTGAAAGAATATATATATATATATGTGTGTGTGTGTGTGCGTGTGCGTTTCTGAAAGAATATATAGATATATATATAGAAAGAGAGAGAGAGAGAGCGAGAGAGAGAGAAAGAGATAGATAGATAGACAGACAGACATACAGATAGATATTGAATAAAGCATATTTAGACAGTAAGTATTCATCCAAACAAGTTTTATTAAAACACAGACACCACATTGGTTCTTGAAAATGACTGAAATAGCCGAAAGTACTTCAACAACAGCACAAACATGAATTTCGGACAGGTTATACACAGTTTCGATCCCAGTACATAGCACATTCGAAAATTGGAAAAATACAATAAAAATTAATCAGACATTGGTTCTTTTTAATCAAACTTCTCTCTCTCTCTCTCTCTCTCTCTCTCTCTTACTATATATATATATATATATATATATATATATATATATATATATATATATATATATACATATATATATATATATATATGTTAGTGTATGTGTGTGATATATTGTCGTGTCCATAAAAAACAAATAAAAATTAAATATAATTTCAAAAATAATTATAATAAAATAATTATAACAATTATAATTATTATTAATTCACCCAGTATTACTGTCACTAGTTTCTTCAGCATCACATAACAACCAGATAATAAATAACACTCGTTTTGTTGTTTCCACAACAATGATTCTGAAGCAGGCGTATACAAAATAAATTGCCAGAACTGTTCCTCAAAATACATTGGGGAAACTTGCAGAAATCAAAAAAAAAAAAGTTCTACGAACATAAAAGAGACCTTATACATAACAATTTATCAAATGCATTAGTCATACATCGAAGTAAATTCTACCACAACTTAGACCAAGCAAATGCCACAGTTATTAAAAAAGTAATTTATTTGGAGGGAAAATTCTCAAAACGCCGCTATTGAATCATATCAAAATATAAATCTGTGCATCAGATTCTTCCCAATATCTACTTTCCTGGAAGAATTATTATCCCAAACCAAGATACATGACCACAAAATACAAAAAACAAAATAAATAAATAAAATAAAACGATTATTGAGCTCACACTCTTTGGGTCCTGTCACTGGGTCTAACTAACGCCTTTATCCACTGTGCCATGTGTCCTGGTTAAGGTGGTGGAGAACTTGGAGAAGGGAATTAACAAGAGATAACTGACAACTGACATCCATTAAAACATGGCACGTGGAACTAGAACAGTCTACCCCAGTGAGCGAAATAAAGGGTTCAGTTCGACATTCCAACCACCTGAAGAAGGCTGGAGTGTACAACGGCCGAAACTTTGTAATAAATATGGCGACAAAGATGAGGACAATAGGCCGAATAATGTAAATAGTGTACATATTACCTCATCTCAGAAATATAGACATATACGGAAACTTTACCATAAGCAATTATTAAGAAAAGAAAACATTACTAGGTTTTATTCCTTATCCCACGATTTTTTTCGATGTCGTACAAATGATTTTCAAATGCTTGAATTCTGTTCAAAATGTAATGAAAAGATTTTGTTTTATTCTTTTCTTAGTACATCTATTAAACTGACAAATGCGGAGATACAAACGACTTTTCCCGACGAAATCCCAGGTTTATCCCCAGAGATTCACACACAAAAATATAATAATAATAATACTTCAGTTGAAGGGATCCTCTAAAACATAATCCAGCCAAAGAAGCATCACCCTACTTCGCTTAAGAAGGGCTTCTGAGGCAGCTTAATCCCAGATGCCCAAAGAAAGCAAAATGACCGAGGGAGCAGGGTAATTTCTGTATCTACCCTCATGCGTTTGGAGAAGATGAGTGGGAGCTGACATTAAGGGAGTTTGTGAAAAATCCCGCTGCCATGGTGAGGTTGGAAAATATCCCAAAAGGAAAGAGAGAAGCTGAGAAAAGAGAAAAGCAAAACTCTCTCTATCTTTCTCTTTTTCTATTTCTCACTCATTCTCACACACACACAACACACATGGACATCATTGTTTTTAATCAATTCATACCAGCAAGGCGATAATGCCACTAAAACTCAAGGGGCTACCGGGAGTGAAAGAGAATGAAAATATTTTAGAAGAAACCGGAAAACCTATCCTAAACAGGAAATAAGGGATTAACCTCTACTCCTGTTCAAAAGACTGGGGAAGTCTGTGAACCGGGCGATAGGCATACCTATCTACCCCAATTGAGGAGAAAAAAAATAATTAGTAAATAAAATTTCAGAGTTTAGGCGGAGACATTGGAAGTATAGTGTTGAAGAAGACTTTAGAAGGAACCTGAAACCCAATCCTAGACAGGAAACAAGGGATAAACCTCTACTCCTGTTCAAAAGACCGGGAACAAATGTGAACCGGGCGATAGGCGAACCTATCTACTCCTTTCGAGGAAAAAATTTAAATAAATAAATAGTAAAAAAGATTTCAGAGTTCTGGCGAAGACATTAGAAATATAGAGTTGAAGTAGACTTTAGAAGGAACCGGAATAAGAGATAAACCTCTACACTTGTTCAAAAGACCGGGTGGAGTGATGCTTATTCTTTGAATAAGTATATATGTCAATCATTGATATTAATCAGTCTCCATCCGATAGCAAAAATTGATACAACGCGTGCATGAAGGGTGGTAGAATGAAACATTGCCGTCTTCGTTGGCACTTCTCTTTGGAGATGTAATTGGGCCTGACCTGTCATCTCGTCTGCAGTCGCTCTCTCATAGACGCAACGTTGCCTCGCTCTGTCTTTTTTACAAATACTTTCACGGTAATTGCCCCGACGAGTTGCTTTCGCTGGTTCCTAGGTCTCATGAATTTAAACGTCCTACGAGGCTGGCATCCCGTTCCCACCCCTTCACCTTTGAAACTGTTAGATGTAGACGTCTCTTCTACTCCAATAGCTTCATGTCTCGCATATCTCGCCTGTGGAACTCCCTTCCTTATTCCTGTTTCCCTGACAAATACAATCTCCAACTATTTAAGTGTAACGTCAATCGACATCTCCAATTGCCTTGATCTATCCACTCCCCTTCTCCACATCCTTTCCCCTTTCATTCGTATCTGCTCTCGCTCCAAATCTTTTGTAACCCTCTTGCCTTGATCGATCCACTATCTTTCTCCACATCCTCTCCTTTACCACTCCTACCTGCTCTTCCTCCATACCTTCCAGCCTTGCTTGGGGTGATATGCTTAAAAAAAAAAAGAAAGAAAAAAAAAGAAAAAAAGAAAGATGCCTGAAGCTTCAGGGATTTACTTTGAAACTCCCGCTTTAAGTGCAATGGAAGAGTTGCAGGTCCCACCCTCACCGATTATGATCCTATAATTTACATCCTGCGCCAAATAAATATGTATATTTGTATGCATTTATGTTATGACCTGCCATGCTGCGCACACTGTAACGGACCACCCTCATTCCCTTCGAACTCCCTCGGTGAAACGTAAGTTCCACTGGAGCAGCTTCCCAGAAACCGCTTCTTTGTGGAACTGAGTCACAAGATGATGTCTCTTGTGTGTGCAAATGTGCGTGTCTTTTGGGTTCCCTTTCTCTCTCTCTCTCTCTCTCTCTCACACACACACACACACACACACACACACACACACACACACACACACATATATATATATATATCCTGACGTGCTTTACCGATTGAGCCACAGAGGAGCGTTTCGGTTAGCAAGGTCGATTTTATTGTTTATATATATATATATATATATATATATATATATATATATATATATCATTATATAATTATATATATATATATATATATATATATATATATATATATATATATATATTTGAATGAGACAAAGCCCGACAATTTATTTAAAGACATTTATGATATGTTTAACGTTCTTTTTATAGATACAAGTATCAATATATATTATAGATAATATTTTATATTTTATAGATACGAGTAAAACAGAGCATTTGCTTAAATACTTGTATCTATAAAAAGAACGTTAAACATATCATAAATGTCTTTAAATATATATATATATATATCATTATATAATTATATATATATAACATTATATAATTATATATATATATATATATATATATATATATATATAATTATTTTGGCAGCAATCCCCCTTCCATGCAAGTTTCATTAAAAATGACTGACATGTTACTGCGGTTAAGTTTTTTATTTAATTTTTCATGTGATTTTATAATTTTCTTCTTTTCTAGACTTAAATTATATACATTATAAATAAATTTACGACTCAATCCAAATTTGTAAATAATTATACTGAATATACTGCAATATGTCTCGCAAGAAGACTGATGTTACATCTCTCTGACCTTAACTCAATTAGGTGTCATTTAAATGCACATGGAGACCTATCAAACTCTATCCGCAACATACTCGTTGATAATACTAATATAATAGCCTCATCCACAGGTTTAAAAAAAAGCTAAAAATAACGGAAGCCTTATTAATAAAAAAGAAAAAGCCAATACTCAATAATATCAACTATGAATACGGCCACAATGTGCTGACCGTGTTTGGAAAATAAAACATTCCTATAACTCTAGAGACATACATGAAACAATCCATACATTCAGTTAAAAGAAAAAATAAAATTCATCCTTGATGATGGCTAAAAGTAAAGCTGAAAGCGCTCAGACATAAAATACAATTGGGCAGGAAGCAAATCATAAGATCACATGAAAGATTAAATGAAAAGACTTAACCGCAGAATGTTGTTGAAAGAGAAGAAGCAATGGTTAGTGATTAGTTTGGTATCAACAGTGCACCCCAAAAATGAACTAGAGTCATCAGAAAAGTCCTAACTCCGTTCCTAGGAACCATTAACACACCACAACATATATCACTCTGGTGACTTAATCCAGAGAATACATAAGTTAAATATGGAAATCATGGTCATGGCGAACCTCAACTCATTATACACCAACACACCCATCATGAAATGCCTAAACATATAGAGAAACCACCTCAAAAAGTCCAAAGAAAAGCTTCCTCTGCCCGCCCACAAAATTATAAAAATATACAAATTAATCACTAACTAATGTTTCCTCTCTTTCAACAATATTCTCTGCAAGCAAAAATTTGGCTTACATATTGGGTCACCTATTAGCGGTGTTCTCGTTTGCCTTTTTCTAGAATTCTGAGAATCCGGTCCATTTAGACTCATCATGCCAAACAGCTCTACTTAACTAAGATATATGGATGACGTCCTCTTATTATATCCCTAAGATATAAACCTATTAAACATAATAATGAAACTCAATAACGTTGAACCTGCCACTGAATTCACACACGAATTTGAAATATACATAAACATATCTATCTATCTATCTATCTATCTATCTATATATATATATATATATATATATATATAAAACAGTTAATGTCCTTCTTTCTTATTTAAAATGTTATTAAATGTTATTTTCTTTATTAAGATTTTCGATCTCTCGGCCAGTAGAGGTTGATTTTGTTGTTTAAAAGCTAAAAAAAACAAAGATAACTCCTCAAATACGTGTACTCACTATCTACATACATACCTGTGTGTGTGTGTGTGTGTGTGTGTGTGTGTGTGTGTGTGTGTGTGTGTGTGTGTGTGTGTGTGTTACAAAATAAAATCTCTGCAACAACCCAAGTGGGACAAGTGACTTGTGTCACCTATCTTCACCTAAAGAGTTGTGAGTTCAATCTCTGGCCACAGCAAAGAGATCAAAAACTTGTAGAGTTATCAAGGAGAATTAACTAAAAACTGAAATATCCAAAGGCATGGCACGTGGAATTAGAACACTCTATCCCAGTGGCCCAAATAAAGAGTTCGATTCGAAATTTGAAGAAATATTATCTGAAGAAGACCGGAGCGTACAACGGCGGAAACGTTGTGAATATGGCAATAAAGATGAGGACAACAGTTCGAATAATGTAAGGTAAATAGCGTAAGTGGGAAAACGTTTCTAAATTTAACATTTCGGTATTTATTTGGCGTTCATCAGAAAAAATTGGTAATGGGGACCGCGGAGATATTTTGATCTTTTTTTTTAAATAAACAACAGATTTTAAGAAATCGAAACAGTTCCTCGTTGCTTCATTGCCAAACGTTTCTGATTAACGCTAAATAAATAGCGAAACATAATACGTATATGTAGAGGTCTTCTGACTTGTTCTTTATTTAATCATATATATATATATATATATATATATATATATATATATATAAAACAAATTGTCGGCACTCAGTATTGATCTCAGTGTTCAGTTTCATATTTACATACGTTCTATCTCTGAGACTGACTGCTTTTACCAATAAGTATGACCTCAGTGTTCACTTTATATTATATATATATATATATATATATATATATATATATATATATATATATATATATATATATATATATATATATAGTTTTGTAAATTTTGAAATACACTCATCAAGCGACAAATGTATTTTTAAATTTGTTTTTACACATCATATTCTCCTCCTCCTTCTTTTTCTTCTACTTCTTGTACTTCTTCTTCTTCTACTTCTTGTACTTCTTCTTCTTCTTCTTCTTCTTGTACTTCTTCTTCTTCTTCTTCTTCTTCTTGTACTTCTTCTTCTTCTTCTTCTTCTTCTTCTTCTACTTCTTCTTCTTTTTGTACTTCTTCTTCTTCTTCTTCTTCTTCTTCTTCTACTTCTTCTACTTCTTGTACTTCTTCTTCTTATTATTATTATTATTTATACAGATAGATAGATATGAGATGAGAATTGAATTCTCCGTCTTATGTCTATGAAGGCTTAAATATAGATATATACATATGTACACATACATATCATAAAGATACATGTAATAACACGCACACATACATACACACACACACACACACACACGTACGCTTGTCTTGTTGTCATTTACTCACCATAGCTTAGTTCAGGCACAAGGCCACAAGTATGGGGCACCTTGTGCGGTTCGAACCAACCATCTACTCTGTAGTAATAGTCAACACTCGTCGTGTTGCTAGATCTAATATTTTTTAATAGTCGTCGACTTATACATGGATAATACTTGTTTGGTGCATATTGGGAAGAAAATGAAGCAGTTCTTCTTGGCTATAGACACGAAAAATATTATTCGCTACTTACAAAAAAAAAATCTGTCGTAATTGAGCGAAAATATATCAAATATTAATGCTTGAAATTTTCTTTTTTTTTCTGCGCTGTAAAAACAAATAAAGAATTTGCCTATGGCGCTCGATGCTTCAAGCTCAGCGACGGTCAATATATGGGACGTCGGCGTATTTTTAGAGAGTTTCCTGAAATGCGTTTTTATACGGCTATAACGAACCACGCTGCTTTTTTTCGGTGTCTGCTGGGGTCGAACTATACACGACACATATGATACATTAATGATACTGTGGTCACAAATCAAGTGTCGGTCTCCACACGAAACAAATAATTTAAAATGCCTTAGACTACAAATCAAACGTTGGCTTAGATTCGATGTCGACTTATACACGACAAGGTTATACAGTATCGCTCACCATTCTTCTTCTACTTGCCGTGTCCTTTCAGGATCATGGTTCTCCACAACTTCCCATTCTTTGTGGCCCTTACCAACGTTTGTCTCTTTGTCAAAAATACCCCCCGTTCCGCCATCCATTTACACAAGCTTGTCAAATAGGTGGCCCGATGCCCCCCCCCTGTCTCTCTGGCTCTCGATACGACCTGTGAGTATCAAATTCTCCAAGCCCAGTTTTCTCATTATATGTATAAGAAATTTCAGCTGTCCCTTTCTGATTCTAAGTGTCCTTTAGGTTTTCATTTTCCTTAAGAATTCGTTCATTGCTAAAAGCCACAAAGGGTAGGAAGCCGTGAAGAGCCATGATTGCCTACGTCTTGAAGGGACATGACATATAAAACAAGATATATGGGTGTTTATATGGGTAAGATAGTAAAAAGTGCATATTATGAGGATAAGTAGGATAGACAACGGTTGGTCCTAAACTTGAACAGGTTAAGATTGTAGTGTTCAAGTCAGCATCCTTTTGGGAGGTTGTTCCACAACTTAACAGTTTTTGGGAAGAAGCTGTCAAATGTCCAAGAAATTTCAGCTGTCCCTTTCGGATTCTAAGTGTCCTTTTTGGTTTCCATTTTCCTTAAGACTTCCTTGCTTACGCACCCCGTCCATGAAATTCTCAGCATCCTTCTGTTGAACCTCATTTCTGTTGCCTCTAGTTTTCTCTTCATCTCTGAGGAAATTGTCCAGCATTCACTACCATATCAAGGATTGATATTACATAGCAATCCAGCACTCTTTTCTTTGTTTCCGTCCTGGGTGTGACGATTAACTACATTTGGCAGCAAGGACTCTTATCGGGTTTTTGAGGAGCGTGGAACCACCTCTTAATTGCCGCTGTTCTCAGGTACACCCTGACTCTGGGTGGTTAGGGTCCCAGCTATGGACATACAGTTAACCCCCAATTTGGAGTCAAAACACTATGAAAGTATAAAAATAGATTTTTATAGTAAAAATACCAGCAATACCTTTTCATAGTAAATAAACTACCAGCAATGCATTTTTGTAAAGAAAATTATTAATGGTTCCAAGTAAAATTAAATTATGGCATTAAATGACCCATAAGGAGTTGATGTGCCGCTAAACGAACAAACAAACAATTTTTCTTTGTTTCTAACGAAATTTTCCTATTTTTAAGTACTTTGCTTAGATTTTCGAACGCATCTTTCGCTAATCCAACGCGTTTACTTATTACAGATTTCTGTGTCGATGACAAAGAGGAAACAAGTTTTCATGCGACGCATTTTGTTCTTCAGGGCTTCATCAGACTAAATTTATTTTTACGTGGATGCGACTACACTTGCGCTCGAAGGAAAATGAGATGCTGAGAATTTTAAAATTTTATTTATTTATTTTTTTAAATTTAATATATCTTTTGAGTATATAATCTAGCGGATTTCATTTAGATTCTTTTTTCTTTTTGCTTGTGTTTCCATCACTTCTGTCATTAAATATCCCTCATTGTGATAATAGAAGTTCTGCCAAAAATGGTGAAACATTGTAAGAACCTGTATGAAAATTTACTGTGGATGATCTCGTGATTATAGCACCTTCTGGACATTTTTCTCTTAGTAAATTGTTTATTTTTTTAATTAGAATATCATTTTAAAATCAAATTTGTGATCAGTTTCATTACCGTGAGCAACTAATGCATTTAATGAGTTGTTTTGCAAAAGACCCCTTCTTGAGTATTTATTATGGTTTATTTAAATTCCTTGACGTTTCTCCTATGTATTTCTTATGACAATTATTACAGGTAATAGAGTAAATTCCTCTTTATTGTCTGAATTTGGCAGACCTTCTATTACCACAATGTGGGATATTTAATAATAAAAGTGATGTAAACAAAAAAACAAAAACAAAAACAGAATCCAAATGAAATCGTCTAGATTATATACCCCAAATATATATTAAATTTTAAAAAGATGATAAATTCTCAGCTTCCTCCTTTCCTTCGTGCCCATATTTGGCGAAACGCGTCACACGAAAGCATTTTCCACTTTGTCATACTGATTTCCTCTTTCTCTCTCTTTTCTCTCTCTCTCTATCTCTCTCTCTCTCTCTCTCTCTATATATATATATATATATATATATATATATATATTGAACAATAAAAAATATTAAAAATTAATATATATATATATATATATATATATATACGTGTGTGTGTGTGTGTGTGTGTGTGTGTGTGTGTGTGTGTGTGTGTTTATCGTTTTCCCATTATTATATGTTTAAATTTTTAAATTATTTGTAAATTGTGAACGGAGGTCAGGTCAATATCTGTAAGAAAACAGCCGTTAGAAACAAAATCGGAAGTAGTTTTCTAACTTTTTCTTTGCCTTCGACAACTTACTCGGCTTTATTAATGATATCTAGCTTTGCAAACGGCCACACGTGTAGAGTCCCCAGTGAGGATTGATCGCACTACGGTAATAACTATCTGTAAGGCTAGCTTGCTAACTACTACTTTATAGCTAGTTATTAAACGGCAGTATTTTATTTTTCAGTTTAAATATATAAGTTATAGTGGAAATGTAAAGAATATGTGAGCGAAGTGAGGTATCTTGTAAATATATATAAATGTAGTGAGGTATCTTGTAATATATTCAACGGCGAGACTTAATCTCGGTGGTTCGTGGTAGTACGTCAACGTTAAAAATGGATCATAGAAAGCAAAGCAAGTAATCGGGTCACAAGATATATATATATATATATATATATATATATATATATATATATATATATATATATATTGATGCATGTTACATTAAATAATATAGACAAGTTTTGTTTATTCATTTTAAGTAAATTCCTTTCATATTGTCTGATAAGCTTAATAACATTATGATTGAAAGATGAAAGAAAATCACCATATTGATACATATTTTTTTTAATCCTATCTAAGCTTTCGGCTTACATAAGCCATTATCAAAGATGGCAATTACATTACAATATATTAAACAATACACAGGCAAAACAATAATGTTTTTGTTCCCATACTTAATACTTCTCGTTTTCACTCTCGCGTGGTCATGCGTGACGTCACGAACTGCGGTGAGATTTTTGCTTCCGCGTCACATATACACGAGTTTGTCATTGCTCGGAAATCTTTCATGCAACAAAAACAGTAGCACTTTTCGTCTTAGTAGCATTATCACCTTTTTTTTTAATACAGTGATGTTCACTCTGTACAAGGCTCGGGAGTCACTGGAGGTAGAGGATTACAGAGTAAGGGGTACAGTTTATGCGCATAAGTGGGGAAGATAAACGTGAACTCTAAACTTAGAATGGTAGTGATCCGGAAAACCTCCTCTTGGGCGTCGGTTCCACGGAGCAGCGGTACGTAGAAGAAGCTGCTCGAGTGGAAGTTCCATCTCACCAATGGAATACGAAGGGAATGAAGGTGGTTCGCTACAATGTGCGTAGCATGGCGTGTCTTAGCCGTGAGTGAAGGTTAGAACTGGTGGAACTAAGGAATGGAATTTGTTTAAACACTTTCCATGGATATAGTGATAAATCAGTGGGAGGCTAGCAACGTTTCGTTTATGTATTGATTAAATATATATATATATATATATATATATATATATATATATATATATATATATATATAGATAATTTTTCTGTGTTGAAAAATTAAGTGACATGTGTCTTCTCCGTACGCACTTTCATATCAGTCTATCTTTTGTCAAACTGCTATCTGTAGTACGGCATGAAAAAAAAGGATCGACTGGAAGATACATCTATTTTGATTGTACCAACACTTGGCTCTGATGCCATGGACCAACATATTAAAATAGGAGGTATTACTTCCTGTTAAACCCCATCACCAGCCGTGACGATCGATAAAGACCGCCCGAAAAGTATAAAATATAAATTTGGATTTTGGCACCTTTAGAAGCGTAAACACACTAGAAAACGCCCCCTTTTTTTATTTTTTTAAAAACTGAACGTTATAAAAATAAAAATGAAACACGGTGTCTTATTTTAATCAAATATTATAAAGGGTGACTATCTAAAATATATCGATAAGTATTTCCATCGATTTAAATATATCTTTAAGACAAATGTTATTAAAAGACGACAGACATTTTGCGTCGATTAATTTTATTGATCGATTTTTCTAAATTACGAATAATCCTTCTCGGATAAGGAAGAAATTCCATCAGAAATTGTCCAAAGTTCAGTTCGGAAGAACTATGGTCAAAGCTTTCGACAACGGGCAGGGGTATGAGATGTGGCCATTATCACCCGATCGAAACGCCTACAAGTCGGAAAGGATCTCAGTAATAACAATAATAATAATAATAATAATAATAATGAAAATTTATATTCCCACAGACATAACAAGGTAGCGATATATGTGCACTGGAAGATGTGCAAGAAGCACAAAATCGAAATCACTGAGAGATGATATGAGCTCCAACCAGACACAGTTACACAAAAAAACGATGTCACTATCCTCTGGGACATGCTAATTCAAACTTACATGGAAATAAAAACCAACAGACCTGATATTATCATAAAAGACAAGACATTCAGGAAGTGTATGCTTATTGACATAGCAGGACCATTATCTTTAAAACTTCCTTATTGCCCATATGTTCCATCCAAGGTATTCTTAGCATCTGTCAGTATAAACATATCTCTGTTGTTTCAAGTATCTTCTTCATATGTAAGGAAATCCGAATTCACTGCCATGTAGGATATTAGATATTACCAGACTGTCCAATATGTCAGCGTGCCCGATAGCAAATGGACCCCTGAAATCGGGGGCCCTCTATATCAAATAAGAATGCACTAAAGAAACAAATACAGATAACTGTTTTGGTAATAAAAAGAATAAGAACTTTATAACGTCATCTGCACACTATCAGTTACTGAATTCCAAAAAGGAGAGGACATCTTCAATGGTAAACATAATAAAGACAATGTTAAATAATTCGCTGTGTGAGGAGAATTTCGAATCATACATGTTGCTATCCATTGAAAAGCAATTGTTAGACGAATTGGATGCAGAAGCAATTATTGGCAGATTCGAACAATCATCTAATGTACACAAACGATTGCTCTTAACACATTGAACTGCATGCAATGCTCTACTGTGCATTTGAACTATCTGTTAATGTGCAAATTTTGCAGTAAATTATTTAAAAATCTAAAGTCTACTTCAACTCTATACGTCTCATGTCTCCGACAGAGCTCTGAAATTGAATTCACTAATTATTTTCTTCTCTTCCGAATGGAGCAGATAGTTTCGGCTATAGCCTGGTTCACACTCCTCCTAGGTCTTTTGAAGAAGAATTTATCCCTTATTTCCTGTTTAGAATTGGGTTTTCCGGTTTCTTCAACTATATACTTCTAATACCCAGACCTGAACTCTGAAATCATATTCGTTAATTAAATCTTAACATCTTCAAGAGTTAGACGTTATCTTTCTTGCATAGAATTTCACCTTTTGACTTTCTAAAGCTAATACAACGCTACACAGTGGTCCACTGCCTTGAATGGCTCTTGGGCCTTGTATTAGGTGAAAATTCGTTTAAAAAAAACTTATTAAGAGCCACAACTGATAGAGGGAAGTGGAGAACCATGATCGCCTACGTCTTGAAAGGACACAGTACATAAAAAGAAAGAATGTGAGAGGACATCTTCAAAGCCAAAGCTCATAAGGACAAGGTTAAGAAATTCTCTGCCCTAGGGGAATTTAGAATCATACACGTTGCTATCCATTGAAAAGCAATTGTTAGACGAATTGGATGCAGAAGCAGTTATTTGCAGATTTGAACAATCATCTAATGAACACAAACGATTGCTCTTAACATATTGAACTGCATGCGATGCTCTATTGTGCATTTGAACTATCTGTTAATGTGTAAATTGTGCAGTCAATTATTTAAAAGCATCAACCAATTTAAAACTAAAAATAAATGAATAAAAATTCAATTATAATATTCCGTATTTATATTTAGCACTACTGTACACATTGATTAAAAAAAATATATTTTTTCAACAGAAATTTATTTATTCGTTAAATTGTTGTTGTGTCATATTTTTAGATTCAGTCCGCCAATGGATATTAGCTGTTCTGTGCTCTTTTCTTTGTTTCTTAATAAATTTTCCTATCTCCTAATACTCCGCTTAGTTTCTTGAAGACATCTTTTGCTATCTCAATGCGCCTTCCGATTTCTGTATCCCATTTTCTGTCGTCTGTTACTACATTGCCTACGTAGAAAATAACATTTTGACAGGCTTTAGAAAAGCATATGACAATTCGGATCTCTTTTCGCTGTTGAATAAAAACAAATGTCACTCATGAAGACTAATTCATATTACTATTTTAAGTTTGTGTCTTTCAAAAACGGTAATGTTTTTTAACAAAGCATAATCGACTTAGAGAATTTTAAGTGAGGAACATGCACAATCGACTTATTCGAGCAGGCGAGCCGGATTTAACATCTTTATATTATGATTCCCAGCCGCCACTTTCAGCCTACTCCTATTTTTTCACCCCAAGCAAGGCGGGAAGCCACTAGCACGCAAGGGGTTACAGAGAGTTGGAGCGAGAGCAAATAGGAGTGATAGAGGAAAAGATGAAGAGAAGGATAGGGGATAGATCACAGCATCTGGAGACGTCGATTGATATTACATTTGAATAGTTAGAGATTATAGCTATCAGGGAAACAGGAAAAGAATTATTATCCCAAACCAAGATACATAGCCCCAAAAATACAAAAAAATAAATTAAAATAAAATAAAACGATTATTGAACTCACAATCTTTGAGTCCTGTCACTGGATCTAACTAACGCCTTTATCCACTGTGCCATGTGTCCTGGTTAAAGTGGTGGGTAACTTGGAGAGGTGAATTAACAGGAGATAACTGACATCCATTAAAACATGGCACGTGGAACTAGAACAGTCTACCCCAGTGAGCGAAATAAAGGTTTTCAGTTCGACATTCCAACCACCTGAAGAAGGCTGGAGCGTACAACGGCCGAAACGTTGTAATAAATATGGCGACAAAGATGAGGACAATAGTCCGAATGATGTAAATAGTGTACATAATACCTTATCTCAGAAATATAGACAGATATTTCGTCCTCTAACATGATTTAATTGCACTAAAGAAATATTCTTATCGACAGAATTATACTAGGATAAATATAAAGAAGTAAAAGCAATTTTAACAGAACACCTTTATTTCACAATTGCCTTTGCTTTCTCATTTACCTTCGTTTCTATATGGACCGGAGAGGAGGGCGATATTAATGTAAACATCGGTTATAATCATACTCCGGGGGGAAAACCTGAAAAATGTAGGAACGTTAAATTTTAATGATGCCACAAAAAATATACCAGTGAAACTTCGAGGAATTTGAATAAAAGATTATATGAACACGAAGGAGATCTTTTACATAACAACAGACTCGATGCATTAGTGGCTCATCATAATTTCGATTTAAAAGAATGTTGCTTTCATTAAAAGAGAAAGCTATTTGCTAAGGCTTAAAATGTAGAGAAAGTGCACTGATTTCTAAATCATCCTCGGTAAATTTATGTTCAGATACTTACAACACTTCATCTTCCTGGACAGGCCTTCTGTTGTCACAATATGGGCTATTTAAATACAGCAAAAACCAAAAGCATTGGGAAACTGGGTGATATCAACTGAGCTGTAGACACGTCGGACGATAGAAATTCTAAAACTTAAAAATGTTAAACCATAACACCTTGGATTTGTTTCGCGTGCATTACTCCAATTTCTCGAATGTTTTACGAGCGTTCCGGAAATACATGATTAGCTAAGGATAGCCATTCTACCATTTTCTAGTGGAGGAGGTGATAGCCATTTTTTTAACCAACAAACAACACTTTTTCTCCACGAAAATCATACTGGAAATTGCGTTATTCTTTACTTTAGTACAATTTAATATTTTTGCGCTAAAGGAAACACTCTACAAGTTGCCCTTTTTTTCTACTTCAGATATATTGTTCTTGTCGGTAACAGACACACAAGCCTAAAGAAATCGGATCATTATTATAATAAAATGCAGGATATGTGTATAGACTTGTTTAAAAGAATGTTTATTGCTTTGAAATATAAAATTAAGTCGTGGTTAAAATAAGAATTAGCTTTCGTAATGTCAACTTGTATAAAGGTTTTGCATATATATATATATATATATATATATATATATATGTGTGTGTGTGTGTGTGTGTGTATGTATGTATTTCTAATGATTTAATGGAATTTGTTTTTCAGTGCAACATGTTTTTATTATTTTAATAAACTATTTCAATAAATAATTATTTTATTTAGTGTATCCACTAAAAATGCCGTTTTAAATAATACATATATATATATTAAATAATATATATATTAAATAATATATATATTAAATAATATGTGTGTGTGTGTATCCAGGTAAGATGAGAACGAATAGAGTACAATTCCAACATTCGTAACATTTAATTTAATATATATATATATACAGTGTAACCCGGATATAAGAGAGTTGTCGGGACCAGAGACGAGGTCTCTTATATCCGGTTTTCTCTTATATCCGGGTTTGGTCTATTATATATACATTAACACAGGCTCTAATTTGGGACCAGAGAAAATCTATCTTATATCCGGGTCTCTTATATCCGGGTTACACTATATATATATATATATATATATATATATATATATATATATATATATATATATATATATCCAGGTAAAATGAGAACAAATGGAGTATAATTACACTATATATAACATTTAATGTTAAAAGAGGGCTCAATACAGAAATATTATTTATTTTAGTATATTAAAATAAAAGTATGTTAAAATCGCTGCAAGATGTGTGTGTGCGCGCACGCGCGTGTGTGTGTGTGTGCGTGTGCACGCAGGTAATCATCAAAAATAAATTTAGGCAATATATATATATATATATATATATATATATATTGTGTATTTGTATAGCTAACAGGAGATTTCAGTATGAAAATATTTTTGTAAAGTGTATACATTGCATCCTGATATGATTATATATGTATGTAGCGTGGGTACTTACGTGTATACAGTGCTGCACGAAAGTAAGTGAATCCCTAAGACAATACTTAAAAAAATTGTCTGTTTTTCAGATACTCAACAAATCTTAATTAAACAATATAATCATTTATAAAACCATTAATAATTGATTTGCAACTACTTTTAAACATTTTTATCAAGCTGGATAATCAACATATCAACTCTATATTCATTAAGAAAAGCCTTTATTAAATGAATTACAACCACCTTCAATTTTTTTTATCAAGCTGGAATGAAAATATTAATTAAAAATTAATATGTGCAAAAGTAAGTGAACCCTTGCATTTAATATTTGGTGCCTACTTTTGAGGTCACGGCTCGACCACTCTTTGTCTATAATTTCTAAGTTTCTGGCAGTAGTTAGAGTCAATTTTAGACCATTCTCCTTATCCCCCAAATAGGCTTCATGCCAGCCTGAATATGCGTCAAACCGCGATAGTGTGATTGTTCCAGAGATTTTTTAACCGTAGTCTTCCGTGTCAATGCACTTGGCATTATGTCTGTAGACCCCTTAATAGGATCACTTTGCTACAATTCAGTTTATCAAAGCATTATCTATTTCGTTATTTAGAAGTAAAAAATATTCAGAAAAAAAGAGAAAATGAAATTCTTAATTAATTTTGTTTTACTCTTAATTAAATAAACATAAAATTGGGCATATATATAAAAGAAATAAAATATGCAATATATATATATATATATATATATATATATATATATATATATATATATATATATATATATATATATATACACACATCCTTCAAAACGGGTCCCCTTGATGATCCCATTGGGCTTGGGGAAAAGAAAAATCTCACACGAAGAGAGATTGTTCCAGTACAGCGATGTTCTTCTTGGTCAGGAACTGCCGGATGCTCAGGGAGTGGTGAAGCAGCCACGATTTGTCCTGTCACAACTCTCGCATGCAAAAATAAAAAATGCAACGGTTGCAGAAAGCTAAGATTACAGTTATATACTCCCAGGATATCATGTTAGATGATAACACAATCCGCTTATTCCTCTTTTGCCCAGAGCTCACACAGCACACCCAGTCCCGTTACTTTTCAGACAGACATCGCATATATATTTATCAATGCATAAATATATATATTTCCATACCTAAATAAGAGTAAATTTCCAAACTTCACGTCAAGACGTTGGTCGGCATGTGCGCTGCACGTGACGTTTTCCATTTAGATCCCACCGAGCTGAAAATCCTGAATCTATCAAAACACACACACACACACACACACACACACACACACACACACACACACACACACACATATATATATATATATATATATATATATATATATATATATGTCTGTATATATTCAATAGGAGTAGATGTGTTAACCTATCGTCAGGTTTACATTCCTCCCCGGTCTTTTGAATAGGGTAGAGGTTTATCGATTGTTTCCTGCTTACGATTGTTTTTCTTGTTCCTTCTGAAGTCTACTTCAGCTCTGTACTGGTAATGCTTGTTCTTTCCTACGCTAATAATACTCCACACAATAACCCTCTACCTTGAGTGACTCTTGGGTCTTGTATTGGGCGAACATTTGTATATATATATATATATATATATATATATATGGAGAAATATAGTCTTAAAGTGTGCTATATTTATGGGATAAAGTGCTCAATATCAGAGATGGAGCGTGTGTAAATATAAATATAAAAGTGAACACAGAAGTCAACATTTAGGGGCAATATTGCATCTAGCATGAAACAGACTGTCGCCTCTAAGTGTTGACTTCTATGTTCACTTATATATATATATATATATATATATAATACAAATAAAAATTGTCACTTAGTTTATTGATGTTGTAAGCACCTCGACGAACCTTTTTATAATTGTTCAGACCACTCGTCAGGATGTCTCAACAAGTGACTGTCGTTTTTCTCATTTTTTTTTATCTTCATACTGAATTTGATGTAATTAATTCATGCGTTAGTTGGGATGCTATTATTATTGGCTATTATTATTTTGTCATTTGTTTGTACGTGTGGGCGCGTGTGCAGATGTGCATCTGCGTATGTCTGTCTCTGTCTCTGTCTCTGTCTGTCTCTGTCTCTGTCTGTCTCTGTCTCTGTCTGTCTGTCTCTCTCTCTCTCTCTATATATATATATATATATATATATTCATAACTATAATAACTCCAATTATTTAACTCAAACGAAAGTGCTCACTTCGACATTCACATGGCAAAAAACGAGCATAATATTGTCCGACTACGCGCACCCACGTCCGGAATACCGTTCAAAATGACTGGGTCATAAAACATCTTTTCTGGCCAATCAGAAAAAACCCACGCGGTTTTTCGCAGCTGCCGTTTTTGAGCCACTGACTCACTACCAAGGCTGATTACACCTAGGAAGAAAGATCGAACACGGCTGACATTAGCGACCGACCCATCAGCAGACAAGTTTAATTTCATTACTTAATTTCGTTGATCGTACAAGAACCGGTGCTTCAACGTGAAAGGGCCGCAAGCCCTGGAAGAGAAAATAAGGTATTGAACTCACACTCTTTGGGTCCTGTCAATGGATCTGACTAACGCCTTTATCCACTGTGCCAGAGTGTGAGTTCAATACCCAGTTAAGGCAGTGGAGAACTTTCAGAGTGGAATTAACAGGAGATAACTGATAACGGACATCCATTAAACATAGCACGTGGAACTAGAACAGTCTACCCCAGTGAGCGAAATTCAGTTCGACATTCCAACTACCTGAAGAAGGCCGGGGCATACAACGGCCGAAACGTTGTAATAAATATGGCGACAAAGATGAGAACAATAGTCCGAATAATGTAAATAAAAAGAAAATACTTTTAGAAATATGTAAATGTTTTGTTTTTTGGGGGGTGTTTTTTAACCCTAGGACCCAGCGCAAATTTTCCTATTTTTAATTACAATTTTCAGTACCTGATTTTCTTACCTAAATAAGATGTTTTTCAGTTCCTATTTATGTTAACTCAAAGTACAAAGTTTGAAGTGCCTGCATGTAAAATATTTCAAATAAAGATTTATATTTAATTTTTTTTTGTTGCTGATATTTTCAAAATCGGGTATGATATTCCCATGCTTAGTAGTGGTGTAACTTTTATTGAGGGTTAGTGTTTTAGGGTTAAGCATTTCACCCCAAGCAAGGCGGGATACCACAAGTACGCAACGAGTTACAGAGTGGGGGCGAGAGTAAAGTGGCGTGATGGGGGGAGGATAAAGAGGACAGGGGATAGATCAGGGCATCTGAAGATGTCGATTGACGTTACGTATGAATACTTGGAGATTATAGCTATCGGGGAAACAAGTAATAGGAAGGGAATTCCACAGGCGGGAGGTGCGAGAAATGAAGCTATTGGAGTAGAAGAGACAGCTACATTTAACCGTTTCGACAGTGAAAGGGTGGGACCGTGATGCCAGCCTAGTAGCACGCTTAAATCCATGCAGTCTGGGAACTAGCGAAAGTAGCTCGTCGGAGCAGTTACCGTGAAAGTATTTGTAGAAAAGACAGAGGGGGGCGACGGCACGTCTGTGAGAGAGCGACTACGTAATTTATCCATAATAATTATCAC
The DNA here is from genome assembly GCA_964036315.1 of Acanthosepion esculentum. Classification (NCBI taxonomy): domain Eukaryota; kingdom Metazoa; phylum Mollusca; class Cephalopoda; order Sepiida; family Sepiidae; genus Acanthosepion; species Acanthosepion esculentum. The sequence continues at coordinate 97,697,355 of OZ038485.1, read as the reverse complement.
GTAAAAGTTGTCACTTTTTATTTGCTTGTTTTGTTTTTTCTCCGTTTTCTGTCACGCCAAAGAAAGAAAGAAAGAAAGAAAGAAAGAAAGGAGGTATTGCTAACAGGAGTAGAGGTTTATCCCGCAGTCCCTGTTTAGGACTGGGTTTCCGATTCCTTTTAAAATCTACTTTAACTCTATACTTCTAACGTCTCTGCCTAAACGCTGTAATTTTACTAATTATTTATTTTTTTTCTCCTCAATAGGAGTAGATAGATTTGCCCTTCGCCCTGTTCACACAGCTGCTCGGTTTTTTTTAACAGAAGAAGTCTCCTGTTTAGTATTGGGCTTTCGGTACCTTCTAAAGTTTTTTTCATTCTCTGTCATTCCTAGTAGATCCTTGTGCCTTAGTGCCATTATCGCCTTGCCTAGTGTGAGTTGATTAAGAAGAAAACATAAAATACTGGCTCTACTGTATTTGTGTGTTCGCTGGAGGCATGCAACTGCTGCTGGTAATGTTACATTAACTAATTATGTTGTCATATAGTTTTAAAAATTATTAAAAATGGAAGATATCAAGACATGTTGAAAAATAAATTTCATTCGATATTTATTTTAAATATGTTTTTTGAACATATATATATATATATATATATATATATATATATATATATATATATATATATATATATATATATATATATATATATTTGATTGATTTGTCCATAGATAATTATCCCGTAATTTTTGCCAGGTACTATGTTAGTTACATGTAAATGCACACAATAAAATGGTCTTCTCTTTTCGTCTTTATTGCCCGATCATTACATTTTTCTCGCTGTTTATTCAACCCGCGATAACATGGTCAGAATTTATTCAAGAAATGCATTAATATTTTCATTTACTCTAATAATTTCATACAAAAATACAATAAATTCTAATCTTGTGGAAAATGAAACAACAACCGGTATCGACTTTATTGGCACATGCTTCTATTTAAAATGCTGGAAAAACGAGACCTATTTAGAAAAGGTGTTAGAATAATCCAGTACTTATCCTGAGAGCAAACTACCTGTATACCGATAGAAAAGGAAATAGCTATAAAAAATAGAAAGGGTGGCGGGGTGAGACAAGGATGTGTCTTCTTCCCAGATTCATTCAACCTTTACAGCGACGCCATCCTGGAGACCCTATCTGGGTTTATTATTGTTGGGTGTTATCTTAACAATACACGGATGACAGTGTGTTGAAGGCTGATTCGAAAAGGGAACTACAGGACCTCCTAGATAGAGTGGTAAAAGAAAGAGAGAAAAAAGGACTGATCATCAACTGCAAGATGGAAAGTGTGGTCAACAGCAAGTGAAAAAGCCCGAGTTATGAATTGGAAATATAAACATCAAGCAGATCCAGAAGTTCAAATATCTGATAAGCGTTTTAACGAAGGATGGAAAATAAGACACCGTGATCCGAAGTACGCATTGGACTAGCGAAAGAAGCGTTCTAAAAGCTAAGCTATATGTTGAGAAACGGAAAGAATTCGTTAGAAACAAATAAAAGAATGCTGGATTGCTATGGGGTATCCATCCTCTTATATGACAGAATATTGGACAATTTTGCCAATGATGAGACAAAAACTAGAAGCAGTGGTTCTACAGAAGGATACAAAGACTTCCATGGATGAAGCGAGTAAGCAATAAGGGACTCTTAGAGAAAATGGCAAAGAAAAGAATACTTATGCTCAAAATCAGGGAAAGACTGCTGAAATCCCTTGGACAAATAATGAGGAAGGAGGGCTTCGAAAACTTAACACTCACGAAGGCATATTGAGGGCAAGAGATATATGGGAAGGCAGCAAGCCATCTTCCTGACGAGCTTGTGTGAATAGATGGCGGAATGGGTGAGGGTCCTTAACAAAGAGAGAAAAACTGCTACGGGCCACACGAGATAGAAAATTGTGGGGAGCTATGATCACTTATGCCTTGAAGGGCCGCGGCACAAAGAAGAAGAAGAAGAAGAAGAAGAAGAAGAAGAAGAAGAAGAAGAAGAAGAAGAAGAAGAAGAAGAAAACGAAGGACTCTAATATCAACGGTCATCTAACCAGAGGTGATTTCTCCGTTGAGAAGGCAATGGGTAATCACTCCACTATCCTTCCCAAGAAAAAATCATGGCACTAAAGAAAAGCACAACAAACATGAAAGAAGGCCTGGCCTGGCTGGAGAATTTAGGACGTATTGAAAGTGAGAGAAGCGGGGTGGGGAAACAACAAAAAGACTTACTTAATTGAATGGATTGCAGAACAAGGACAAAGATGAATGTGTTGGGTTATTTTGTGTACATGATATATATATATATATATATATATATATATATATATATATCATAAACTCAACCTTGGTTAAATTTGTATCAGCGAAAAGTAAATGAGAGCATCTGTCACAGGTAAAGAGACGATAAGCGGAGTAATATTGCTCACAATTTCTTGTGAGTTGGTTAATGACTTGCTACCCATTTGTTTAGTCACTTTGCGCCCAAAATTGAGTTCATTTAACACACCCGCCTCCAAATGTTTCAGCGCGAGTTTTACACTGTATATTTTGCACATTCTTGTGGGCGAAAGAAATATCACATTTTTGTTTTTTTTTAATAGACTGAATAAAATTTTAATAATTCTTTAAAAAGATTTTGATGAATGAGTAAAATTTAAATTATTAATTTATTTGGACTTTTTATCCTATTCATTATATTAAATACAATGTTAAGTGTGTTCTTCTGTCTTCTTAATTCCTGTCTTTTATTGTTCTCTCTCTTTAATAGTGTTTTTCCCCTCATATTCTGTAACACACAGTAACCTCTTGCGTTTTAGTGGCTTTATTTACTTGCTCGGAGTGAAATGAGTAAAAAAATCTGAACAAAATAGAAATGAGACGAAAGAAGCAAAAGCTTGTAAGTTATAAAAAAATTAAAAAACAAGAATTAGCAAGCGTTTAATTTTAGTGGGTAAAAAAATTAGGTAAATA
>OZ038485.1:97651859-97691859 GCA_964036315.1 Acanthosepion esculentum | reverse complement strand
CCTGAGAGCACACTCTGCACTAAGACAGAGACGCAACTGAGAGATGATAAATAATATGTTACAAACTACTTTATAGTAATTTGGTATTGATTTGAACCACCCACGAAGTCGCTTTATGACATAAGGTCGGTTTAATGTGGGGATCCCGACCGCATAGACCCGGGCAAGGAACAAAAATTCCCCGTTTCCTCGCAAACGTCAGTTGTGCTGGCCTCGGTGCGAGCACCGATCCCACTCTCTGGTGCAATGAGAGGGTGCAGTCTCTGGCAGCTCTTCTCCAGGGCTAGGCACCTCCCAGTACAATTTTCCTCAGTTGCCACTCTGTCGTTCGACGGAGCTGCACCTGAGCACACTCTAACCAAACACAGAGACGTAACTGAGAGATAGATAAACCTGTTACAAACCACTCGAGGGCAATTTGTATTTACCAGCCCCCTACGAGGTCAGGTTATGGCATAAGGTCGGTTTAATGTGGGGAGCCCGAGTGCGTACACCCGAGCTAGGAACAAAAATTGCCCACAGCAAACGCAGCCCCCTCAACTGTCGGTTGCGCTGTCCTCGGTGCAAGCACCGACCCCTCTCTCTGGTGCAATGAGAGGATGCTGGGCACTTCTCAGTATAATTTTCCTCGGTTGTGACTCTGTCTTTTGACGGCGCCGCCCCTGAACGCACTCTGCCCAGAGACGGAGACAGAGACGCAACTGAGAGATGATAAATAGATGTGTTACAAACTACTCGAGAGAGCAGTTTACACACTAGGTATCTACTCTGCCTCCCCACTAAGGTGTGTTGTGACACAAGATCAGTTTTTAAGGTGGGGACCCGAGCGCGTACACCCGGGCTAGGAACAAAAATTGCCATCTGCCCCCGCAACAGTCGGTTGCGCTGGCCTCGGTGCGAATATCGATTCCTCTCTCTTATCGTCCGTAGGTATGCTACAGCAGTTATATGCATATAACTCCCTTCGTGCTTTCTCTTGTCGTCTCCAAACTAGACCCCGACAAGGCATGTGGACTTGATGCCATCCCTGCAATTGTCCTAAATAAATGTGCTCCTAAATTGGTTCTTGTTCTCTCTAATCTCTACAACTTTCCGCTTCTATCTTTCCAGCTTGTTTGAAATCCTCTTCTATAGTTCCTGTTTTTAAGAACTTTAGGGAACCTTCTGATCCCTTAAAATATCGTCCTATTAGTCTTTTACCACTTTTTGGCAATGTACTAGAGGCTCTAATCAACTTATAACTGGTTAAGTATCTCACTTTGCACGGCTTTCGCTTCTCCAGGTCAACCGCCGATGTATTAACATTTATTACTGAAAGCTTTTGATAATAACGGCGAAACTCGGACTATGACTTCAGATATCTCGAAAGCGTTCGACAGGATTTGACATACTGGTCTTCGTCACAATCTGAAGGGCTATGATCTCTCCAGCCGAATTTTTTTATTTGATCCAATCTTGATTATTACACGATTTGTTAATAAAGATTGGATCAAATAAAAAATCCGACCGGAGAGTCCATAGCCAAGAAAAGAATTTAGGAAGACAGAAGATGGCGATTGGTTACGACTATTACGCGATTTTTAAGAATATTGAACGGCCACTTTTCTAGATCCGTTCCCATGGTTTAAAAATGGTTTAATTTAAATGCAACGTCAATCGCCAGTTTCTGTCTTCCTAAATTCTTTTCTTTTATTGTCCTTCCTCCGCACTAAAGTTTTCTCATCTTCTTTCACTCTCAGTGACCCCTTGCATCTTAGTGGCATTATCGCCTTGCTCGGGATGAAATAATGAAAAAAAAATTCGAATAAAGGGTCAATCGTTATCTTTCCTCCTTATCCTCATAATCTTTGCTTCCTACCACTTTCTTTCATTAATATTACACACCTCATTCATCATAAACATTTTAACAGTAGTCCTCTACCTTGAATGGCTTTGGTTTGGTTTGGTTTGGTTTGGTTTGGTTTGGTTTGGTTTGGTTTGGTTTGGTTTGGTTTACGGCATATCAACCTCAATGGGTTATTTAATGCCGACAAAATTTTTATTGCTGGTAATATTTTGTTTTGTCAAAAAATCTATTTCTGGTAATATTTTTCCTTCAAAAACCCTTGCATCTTAGTGGCATTATCGCCTTGCTCGGGATGAAATAATGAAAAAAAAATTCGAATAAAGGGTCAATCGTTATCTTTCCTCCTTATCCTCATAATCTTTGCTTCCTACCACTTTCTTTCATTAATATTACACACCTCATTCATCATAAACATTTTAACAGTAGTCCTCTACCTTGAATGGCTTTGGTTTGGTTTGGTTTGGTTTGGTTTGGTTTGGTTTGGTTTACGGCATATCAACCTCAATGGGTTATTTAATGCCGACAAAATTTTTATTGCTGGTAATATTTTGTTTTGTCAAAAAATCTATTTCTGGTAATATTTTTCCTTCAAAAATGTATTACTAGTTATATTTATTTTTTAAAAAACATTGTTGGTAATTTTTTTTTTCAAAAATGTATTGCTGGTGACAGTTGTTTTTACTACAAAAATTTATTGCTGGAAATAATTTTTTTACAAAGTATTTCTGGTATTAAAACCTGTTTTTACACTTTCATAGTGTTTTTACCCCAGTTTCGGGGTTGACTATTTGCTCATAGCTGGGATCCTAACAGGTGTTACCACTCCGCGTCAGAGTGGACCTGGGAACACCAGCAATTAGGTGGTTCCACGTTCCTCAAAACCTTTCTGATCAAAGGCCTTGCTGCTGGACGTAGTTTATCGTCTTACCCAGGACGACCTTGAATGGGTCTCGATTCTTGTTCTCGTAAAAAAAGAATAAATATTTGTTTGTGATTATATTCAATATATTGTTATACATTAAATGAGATGGTGAGTTTGGCTCCTTTCGACAAGTAAATCAATTCTGGGAACCGTTTCAAAGAGAAACACGTGAATGTTATTCTCATGAAATTTGAGAAACACACCTACCGTTTATACTAATGTATAAACCGACTTCACACTTTATGCGACCACTGAAAATGTACCTGTGTATAATACAACCGGTCACCGAAAATGCATGATTTTTAACTTCGTCAAAAAATTACCTATGTATAGTGCGACCCCTATTTTCTGCATAAAAAAAAAAATTAAAAAAAACTGATCATAAAAATTCGCACGATATTCGAATATATTCTCCATATCATTTGCCCGAAGTTTGATTTTTGATAATACACATTTTTGCTTTTTTTTCTACCTACATTTATATATAACTTACAAATTAAACTAAGCACAACTGACTATTAAATGATTTAAATGATGAAACATATTCACGAATTCTGACGTCATTCTGGGGGGGTGGGGGTATCTTTCCTTTTCCCTTTTTTTTTCGTCCAAATCCGTGAATATATTTTGCCTGTGCTAAGTCTCGAAAAAAAAAAACACTGTAAAATTCACTATTTTTTATCCATAATGTTGAATGTTGTAAATTATTCAAATTTTAACAAGAAAAATCTCTCAAGTTTATGAACAAAAAATTGTTGATTTATTTCAGATGGAATGATGACATGTCTCTAATTTATATTTAGATAAATTGTATTTATTTTCAATTTTTCTAGTTGAATTGTTCAGCTATAATGCATATAATCGATTATTGTACATAATTGGGCTACAATAAAATTTGTATTTTATATGAATACTACCTTATGAAATTTGAGATGTAGTAGCGTGGGTACTCCGTATCATAGACTCGGAAAGAGGTCAAGCCCCTTGCTCAGACCCTGTGTATACATTTATTTAAGTAGACGCTTCGTTTTATTTTAAACGGGATTTATTTCGTCTACCGGCCTGCACACCTAAGAAAACCTAATGCTTAAAACAGAAGGCAAGTTTTATTAAGTTTTCTTCCCAGAAAAGTTGCAAAGTTTCATTATTATTATGATCATTTTGTAGGCATATTAAATATCAAAATAATTACGCACGTCAAGAGACCGTGTCCTATTATTAAATATATTTTATTTAACACGTTGACTGCCAGGAGTCAATTACAAAATCTGACTTCATACGCCAATGTAATAATAGCCTTAACTTAGGTAATAAAAACGTTACGAGATGATTTATAGCTTCAACTGTAGTCTAAACATTGTTTCCACATTAAAAATATCACTGTGACTAAACTCGTTTTTTGGCGCCTGCAGATAAAGGTATATCCAAAAATGCTAAGCACGAGATAACTCGTAGTCGACACGAGATAACTGGTAGTCGGCACGAGATAACTCGTAGTTGGCACGAGATAACTCGTGGTCGGCGTCACAATAAAAGCATTGACAAATTGATTGCCAAACACGAGCTATGTCGTCGTTGGCAGTCGATGCATTAATGCGTTTTCGTCTGTGTATAAATGCGCGCAGAAGACTTATTTTCGAACAAACAGCTATTGTCCTGGGTATGACGATAAACTACACCCGCGTCCTGGGTAAGACGATAAACTACGTCCAACAGCAAGGCCTCTGGTCAGGATGTTTTGAGGAGCCTGGAACCACCTCTTAATTTGCTGGTGTCCCCAGGTCCACCCTGGCCCAGGGTGGTAGCGCCTGTTAGGGTCCTAGCTATGGGTAAATAATTAACCCCCAAACTGGGGTCAAAACACTATGAAAGTGTAAAAATAGGGTTTAATACCAGAAATACTTTGTAAAAATTATTAACAGCAATACATTATTACCAGCAATACATTTTTGAAAAAAAAACAATACCAGCTATACATTTTTTACCAGCTATACATTTTTTGGAAAAAAATATTTCCAGCGATATATTTTGAAGAAAAATATTACCAGAAATACATTTTTGAAAGAAAAACATATTAACAGCCATACATTTTTGAAAAAAAAAATCAGCTATACATTTTTGGAAAATTTTTTTACAAGCGATACATTTTGAAAGAAAAAAAGAAAAAGAAATAATGGAAAAAAGGCTAAGGAGTGAGTGTAAAGTGGAGAAAAGAAAACGACGAAAAGGGTAAATAATAACGACACCTTACACGTACGCATATCCGCGCAGACGGACACACGCAAGCACGCGAACGCACACACGCACGCAAACGCACACACTACGAAAAACTTGCACCTATGATAAGTGCATATAAAAAAGAAAAATCGAGAAGTATAAGCCATCAATTGCTGATACCGCCTGACGAGTGGACGGACGGGTGCATTTACGAAACTCTGGAGTCGGGATGCTGAAGGTAACATTAATCAGCTAATTCACAAACCTTCATATATATATATATATATATATATATATATATATATATATATATATATATATATATATATATATATATATAGAGAGAGAGAGAGAGAGAGAGAGAGAGAGTAGATAAGTTGGTTAATAAAACAAACGCAAACGAAAGGCTACCGATGTGATCATCACGAAAATCATATATTAATATTAACCACATGGCAGAAATGTAGCACGGAGATTAAAGTTCCAAGTTCGGAATTTTCGGACACGCCTGTGTCCTTCATCAGCGGATGCGAGAAATAAACAGAGAAATGGTAGAGACTTACCAACAGTAGTTCTTTAGGCTGGGGAGAATCCTGCTTGTAGATGGAATTATGTAAAAATTCGATCCCTGTTTGATTTCTCACTGTGCGAAACTTTTCGTGAAAATAACCTGAGATTTAAAATCATATATATTAATAAAAACAAACAAACCAACACTTAATAATATTAACTTTGAACATGGACATAATATTTTGACCGTGTTTTGAAAAAAAAACAAAAAACATGAAAACATTTTATAAAACATACATACAACAAACTATTTCTTATTTTAACAGTTAAAATATAATCGTTGAAAATGGCTAAATGTATAGCCGAAAGCGCTTGGATAAAAAGAACATTCGGACAGTTTTTATATAATTTATCATCCGAAAAGAAAAAAATTATTAGATCGCATGAGAAATTGTATAAATAACTAAATAAAAGCAGCTTGTCTGTCGTTTTCAATGAAATGTGCATGAAAGAAGGATTGCTGCCTAAATACACACACACACACACACACACACACACACACATGTAATAAATATATTTGGTACGCTATGTCATTTTTATAATCCAAGATACTTACATTTAAAATGTGTTCCACCATTATGGGACACCCCGTATAATATAATAATAATAATTAAATAAATACATACATATATGTATATGTGTGTGTGTGCGCGCATGTGCCCGCGTGCGTGTGTGTGTGTGTGTGTGTGTGTGTGTGTGTGTGTGTGTGTGTGTGTGTGTGTGTGTATTTTGGCAGCAATCCTTGTTTCATTCACATTTCATTGAATACGACAGACAAGGTGCTTTGATTTAGTTTTTTATACAATTTCTCATGTGATCTAATATTTCTTTTTTCTTTTCAGATGATAGATTATATAAAAACTGTCCGAATGTTCTTTTTTTTGTCCCCAGCGCTTTCGGTTATACATTTAGCCATTTTCAAGGATGAAATATTTTAACTGTTAAAATAAGAAATAGTTTGTTGCATGTATGTATTTATATAATGTTTTAATTTTTTTTTTTTTTTCAAAACACGGTCAAGATATTGTGTCTATGTCCATAGTTGATATTATTGAGTGTTGTTGTTTTTTTGTTTTTTTTTTATTAATAAGGCTTCTATTATTTTTAGCCTTTTTTTTTTTTTTGCATGTAGATGATGCTATTATATTTGTGTTGTCAACAAATATGTTACGGATAAGGACCGGTAGGTTTCCATGAGTATTTAAATAAGATCTAATTGAGCTATGGCCAGAAAGGTGAAGAGTGGGTCTTCGTGTCAAGCATATTGTAGTATGGCCTATATAATTATTTTCGAATTTTGATTGGTCAGTAATACAATTCCTTAATGGGCATTTAAATTCGTAAATAGTGTGTGTTTGTGTGTGTGTTAAACAGCCAACACACACACATACATATATGTATGTATTTATTTAATTATTATTATTATATTATACGGGGTGTCCCATAATGGTGGAACACATTTTAAATGTAAGTATCTTGGATTATAAAAATGACATAGCGTACCAAATATATTTATTACATGTATGTGTGTGTGTGTGTGTGTGTGTGTATTTAGGCAGCAATCCTTCTTTCATGCACATTTCATTGAAAACGACAGACAAGCTGCTTTTATTTAGTTATTTATACAATTTCTCATGCGATCTAATAATTTTTTTCTTTTCGGATGATAAATTATATAAAAACTGTCCGAATGTTCTTTTTATCCAAGCACTTTCGGCTATACATTTAGCCATTTTCAACGATTATATTTTAACTGTTAAAATAAGAAATAGTTTGTTGTATGTATGTTTTATAAAATGTTTTCATGTTTTTTGTTTTTTTCAAAACACGATCAAGATATTATGTCCATGTTCAAAGTTAATATTATTAAGTGTTGGTTTGTTTGTTTTTATTAATATATATGATTTTAAATCTCAGGTTATTTTCACGAAAAGTTTCGCACAGTGAGAAATCAAACAGGGATCGAATTTTTACAACGATATACGTAAAATTATATAATTTGACGTCGGGAAATATTTCATTGTGAAGTATCGTACTGTGTTGAGCAAAACTACATCTAGCGAAGCCTATCCTATATTAATTTTCTTATCTCTTATACTAAATTTGGTATAACTGATCCATACGCGGTGGTTTTGGAAATGTTTAGAATTTATTAGTGCCACATCCTGAATTTCTATGATGTATGTGCCATTAGGGAAGGTCGATTTTGGACTCTACACTCAATTTGAAGGCTGGTGTTTCACATGATATATAAAGACACAAGATATGTTTTTTTTCCAAATCATTACCGTTTTGTGAGGAAACGAGTTTAAAGATTAAGTTTAGGTTCAAAATCGTAGCGTTGGAATTTCATTCCGGTGATCAGTGAAAGCTTTCTAGCAGAGCCTTATAAAATGTATAATTTACTGAAGCTTTACAAAAATTGTATATGGACAAAATGTATGGCACAAACACATTATTACTAAATCATTGTGCCATCAAATAAGACCTTCATTTACTTCAAAGGGAAATTATATTTTGCTATATTATGATGTAATAGGTTATATAGCGCTGTAGTTTTATTTTCAATAAACAATGCAAATTTAAAACATTTTGTCATATAATCTGCGCCCAGCAGTATTATGGTGTTATTTACACTTTTATCTATTTTTTGTTTTTATTAATTATGATCTAACAAATGATCTAACAAATCTTATTCATTGAGTAGTTTTTGTTTTTTTGTAATCATTTACAATTTTTCAGATAGTTTTTACATATTGAATACAATAAAAAATATTGCATATTTTACTTGTAGTGATTCATAATGAGAATTCTGGTTTGACTAGATTTTCTATTCAATGTATCGAATACAAAAGATATTAACTTTATTTGAATTTATTCTTGAAATAGTAAAATTTGAAGTCAGTTTGCAAACAAAAACCTGCGGAAGTTAGATCTTTCTGTACATTTTTTTCAGACGACATTTAAAATTAAATACTCGAAAATTGGTGGAAGCTATGAATCTAATTTTTGGTGTTAGTATTTATCACATCAAACCCCTGCTTTCCCACTGAGTGCAATGTTGGTTTTCTGAAGAAAGTGAAAGACTAACCTACCCTAATGTGCCATCACAGCTTTGATTCCAATTCCAGATCATAGTATCTATTAGGTCATCCCATAAGTTCTGTCCGAATTTTAACTTTTTGTTAAAATGAACGAAATTTAAAGAGTATTTTATAATGTCTAATGTTTGATTAAAAGCCTGCTACCATGGAAGAACCCAAGAATCATTTGAGGCACATAATGCTTTATGAATTCAAGAAAGGAAACTCAGCAGCCGAAGCGGCTAGAAACATTCACTCAGTTTATGGAGAGGAATGTGTGAATGAAAGAACTTGCAGAAGATGGTTTGCAAAATTTAGAGGTGGAGATTTCACCCTTGAAGATGAAGATCGAACCGAACGTCCAGTTGAGTTTGATGAAAAGCTTCTTGAAGCAGCCCTTGAAGAAAATCCTGCTTTATCAGTTGAGGAATTGGCAGTGGTTCTCAGTTCAAACCATACAACTGTTCATCGTCATCTTCAACAACTTGGAAATGTTCCTAAACTTGGAAAATGGGGGCCTCATAGATTGTTTGAAAACAACCTCAAATCCCGAGTTGACATCTGCTCTTCTCTCCATTCTCGCCAACTTGTTTCACCTTTTTTGGATAGACTTGTGACTGGCGACGAAAAATAGATTTTTTATCGAAATGTTAAGCGTCGTAGACAGTGGCTTGGTAAAGGGGAAGGACCCCAGCCACAGCCGAGAAGGGAACTTCATGGGCAAAAGGTTCTTCTTTCAATCTAGTGGGATTGCCAAGGAATAATCCACTTTGAATTCTTACCTCGTAATGCAACAATTAATGCTCAAATATACTGTCAGCAATTAAAGCGTTTAAAACAAAATTTGAGGAAAAAAAAGACCTGCTCTAGTGAATCGAAAACGGGTGATATTTCATCAGGACAATGCGCGACCACACACAACAAGAATCACGTCACAAAATATTGGTTGGGAGAAAATTCTTCATCCACTTTATTCTCCCGACCTTGCTCCTTCAGACTACCATTTGTTTCGTAGCTTACAGAATCATTTGGAAGAAACAGCTTTTGTAAAACAGGAAAAGGTTAACACTGACATTTGTGAGTTCTTCGAATCAAAGCCAAAATAATTTTACAGTAATGGAATTAGTAAGCTTGTTAATAGATGGAAGGAATCATAGATAATCAGGGAAAATACATTGTTGATTGAATCTGTAATTAAATGTAACATTTGGTCACTTGTATTCTTTATTCAAAATTCGGACAGAACTTATGGGATGACCTGATACTTTGAAAAGGTTTATCGTTAAACCCTGCTTCTTGGAGCACTTAGTAAAGAATGTTGATATTTTGTTCAAGGTAATTTTTATCTCAGCTATGAATAAATAAATAAATAAATAAATAAACAACAAAACTAGCAGGACTTGTGAAAATTACACGGATATTTTTTAATGATTTTTAATAATTTTATTAATGATTTTTTTAATGCTGTTCTCTGTAATTTTCAACCCATGACAGATCCTGGATAGTTATAAGAAAAGTGTCACCGTCACTCTTTAAAATACATAAAAGTCCTCAACAGATCTTTAGGTCACAAAACCTGAATAACCCCTCACTACAAACAACTGCCTTCATTTTAGATGATACCACCTCAATCCCTCTCCGTGTCGCACTCTATTTTTGTCTCTCTACGTCCTTCTCTCTCTCTTTCTGTTTTAATTTCTATGCCCCTCTTTCTTTGGGTTTCCCTCTCAGTATTCGTAATACAAAGCGTGACGCGCGCCATACATAGGTACATAAATATATATATATATGTATATATATATATATATATATATATATATATATATATATATATATATATATATATAATAGATTCATGCATTTCAGTCTAAAAGATCAAATCTCGTAATAGTAGACAAAAAGAAGAAAAAATACCAAATAATGGATTTCGCTGTTCCGACAATTCATTGGGTTAATCTGAAAGACTGATCAGTATATTGACTTTGCCAAGGAACTGGAAACCTGGAAACGGTTCCGAAATCCTTGGAAAAAACGGCTGGAAGGACTAGAAATTAGTTGAAAGTCAGGAATCGTCCAGTTGTATTACTGAGAACAACTATAATACCGTTGGAATATTGACGAAATTTACCGACACGATGTAACTTTAGTATCTGTCTATATTTCTGAGATGAGGTATTATGTACACTATTTATATCATTCGGGCTATTGTCCTCATCTTTGTCGCCATATTTATTACAACTTTTTGGCTGTTGTACGCTCCGGCCTCCTCCAGATGGTTGGAATGTCGAACTGAATCCTTTAATTCGTTCACTGGGGTAGACTGTTCTAGTTCCACGTGCCAAAGAGGAGTGTGAGTTCAATACTCGGTTAAGGCAGTGGAGAACTTGGATCGGGGAATTAACAGGAGATAACTGATAACTGACATCCATTAAACATTTTTGATTTTATGACAAATTTTCATTGCTGAATGAATAAATGAACCAATGTTTCTTTTTAATTTACTGACAATTTACTTTTGTACATAATTTTGCCACCACCACCACCATCATCATCATCATCATTATCATTATTATTATTATTATTATTATTTAAAGGAAGTTATTAAAAAAACAAATGAAATCTTTACGAGTAATAATTTCCGTTGGATTTTCTCGCTTCGATATTCATCCAAATGTTGAATAAAATTTACTCTTGGTCTCAAACGATACTTTTTGTCCTGAAATAAAATTCTAATTTACTTTTTAAAGTATTATAAATTAGCACCCCCCCCCCCATCACCACCACCAAATCCGAACTTTACGGCCCTGATATTGTTGCAGTGGAGTTTTTCTACACCGCCCCATAGGTAATAATACTTTTTTTTTTAAATATAGGGGAAGCAGGCCTAAACTTCTAAGCGCTCCCTTCTGCAAGTACGGCCCTGCTATTGTTGTAGTGGGGTTTTATTTGGATCCCACGATTCTCAGTTAAAAATATAGAAGAGAGGGGCTTAGCCCCAAAATTCCAACTTCAGAACGGCCGTAAAATCAAAGTTTCAATCGATTTTTATTTAGTTACCGAATTTTCCTACCTTGTCAAAATTACCGAATCTTCCGTTACCGAATTTTTCTAAATTCATAAAATTGAACTTTTATGTCAAATTTTTGGTGCCCGGAAAATTCGGTAACGGAAGATTCCGTAACGGAAGATTCCATAACTAACAGAAGATTCGATTAGTTACTGAATTTTCCGTTACCTAATCTTCCGTTACCGAATTTTCCGGCACCACTGCAACAATATCAAGGCCATACTTTCTGGATGGTGGGTTTAGGGGCTAAGCCTTCTAATATTTTCTTTTAAATTTTAAATAAGTAAAATCGATTCATCTACGTCAAAGTTAAGTTCTTGTATCTTTTCAAATTATTATTTTAATAATACTTTTAAAAAAAAAAATACTGGGTAAGAAGACCTAACTCTTTTAAACCTCCTTTCTGTACGGCTCTGTTATTGTTGTAGGGTTTTTTTCTGGACCCCGCGATTTTCAGTTATAGGAGAAGGGATTAGCCCCCAAATCCCCACTCCAGAACTGTCCTAACGTCAATTTTAATTGAGTTTTATTTCATAGTTCACGAATTTTCCTACCCATTATTGTTCCACACCCCAGAGAAATAATACAACATATCGCCACAACTCTTGACAACAGAAGATTTGTCACTTGTGTTGTGTCTCTCTGTTGTTCAAAGTGTAGTATCTTCACAAGTTTCCCTTGACAACTGGAACACCGACGAGAATAACTTTTCGTCCCAAAACTGTAAGTTAACTAACGTTTTACAATGCATCTATCAAAATCTTTTAAATGCCTATTTGTATAACAAACTACGCTAAAGGTTACTTTCGACACCGTAAAATATTTTCAAGAAAATGAATTTATTTAAGTTGGGAATTAGTTGAAATCAAAAGATATTTTTTTTGTGATGTATTCTTTACAATATAAAGCCGAGACTTTCTGAAAAAGTATCTGTTTTATTTGTTTTTAGCATTGATTTTAATAAGAAAATTGAATAATCATAATTTAATACTTTATTTTAGTTACATTCACTAGATAAAGTAGTGCAGGCATGTTCCTAATTCACCAAAATCCATAGCATGATGAAAAAGCACTTAAATTTAATAAAAGACAAAATTTTATTGCAAAAATGTTTATGTTATTATTATGAGGGAAGACCAAAGTATTTTTAATTATTTTAAAAAAATGTAATCCTTTCTAGCACGTTCGAAATTTTGGTTAAAAATCTTGTGTTTTTTTTTTTTTTAAGTCAGCGGTAACGTAATATTTAGCATCAGTTTTTTGGGGGCATTTTCAGTTGAAATGATTGTATATTACTTTTTTTTTGTGATAAAGTAAGTAATGTTGGTTTCAAATCAGATTAATTTAACTTTAAATTTTCTAATTTTACTCAAATAACGTGTCAGAAATATATATATTATTTTTGGAAGATTTTTAAAACCGATAAATGTCCAACGTTTATGAAAGAAGTTACAATTTATGGAGCGCCGAAAAAAAGCCGCTTTCTTTTTTTTTTTTCCTTTTTTTTAAAAAATAGAGTTGGAGTTGAAGCGGATCCTTTTTGAAAGCGGGGGGAACGTGAGGGGAGCCAGCTCCAATTTGGGGTATGAGAGGGGGGTATATCGCAGCTCCAAAAATAGTGGAGCGCGTAAAGCCCTGAATATATTCTGGCTTTAAATAACCAGAAATTGGTTGATAAGCCCTAGAAAATGAATCAATCAATTCTGCCCCGAATCCATATATTTGCGCGTTCTGCCTAGAGAGCAAAATTCCTCTTCTTCGTACTTCTGTCTAGGATCAGTGTTATATCTGTGGGTGCTGTGTGTTACACAAACACCCCCACCTCACATAATAGAGCCATCAAGTACTCTGCTCATTTCGAGAATTGGGGAAAGCAAAGCAGAGGAAGGAAGAGGAAAGGAGGTGTGAAGAAAGAAACGTACGGGGCGAATATATCAGTTAGTTATGTACCATGCGTGATACACGCTTAGGCGATCATGTATCTTTCGATACATGACTGACGAGGCAGATTTTTTCCCGCAGTAGGTTGCCATTTCTTTCTGTGGTAGACCAGTTGCCAACCAAGGCTATAGAACCCGGTCTGTCCTGCTATTTACCCATAGATGTAGGGGAGAAGTGGATTCATACCTGTCCCAAAGGTGTTACGTATTAGATTCAACTGGAATTCGAACTCAGCTCTCCGATTCCTCGCTCCGAGCTATCTGTATATAAACCGATCCGAGTGTAAGCCGATCCGAGTATAAGCCGCACCATCTATTCTATGCTTGAGAAATGTACAAAAAATGCTAACTCCGTGTATAAGCCGAAGCAGATGCTCCACACATCATGTTCAGATGTTGCAGTTTTATAAATTCTCACGAGTGGAGAA
This sequence comes from Acanthosepion esculentum, assembly GCA_964036315.1. Lineage (NCBI taxonomy): Eukaryota > Metazoa > Mollusca > Cephalopoda > Sepiida > Sepiidae > Acanthosepion > Acanthosepion esculentum. The sequence goes on along the minus strand of OZ038485.1, from coordinate 97,677,786 downwards.
TATTTTTTAATGAAGCTTTAATATTTTGATATCTAAAAAACTTTTAATTGTTATTTAGAATATATTTTGTATTGATTACCCTTGCCTTGTCAACCAAAACGTCCGCTAGGCGGCACTGTTCATGACTATAAAAGAATGGGTCAATAAGTTTCCTTTCTTTTTTATGTGCTGAGATAGAGTAGCGACAACACGGAATTTGTCTTCGCCGAGGAAGATTCTCTTTCTGGTAAACCGAATAGTTAATTTCAAACAAACCACAGAAGCGTTATTATTTGGTTTGTTATTTTTGTGTTAGGTTCAGAAATTTAATTTATCAGGTTAGTATCGTAAGAGACGACAAAAAATGATACGGAAATCGAAGCGGTATTGGAATCGCGAATGATGCTATCCAGAAACTAAGCAACATGAAATATTTGTTAGCAACAAAGAAAAGAGAGCTAAACTGCTATGTAATATAAATCTACCTATATGTCAGTGAATGTTGGACAATTTCTTCACAGATGAAGAAGAGACTTGCAGCGACAGAGATTTAGTTCTGCAGAAGGATGCTGAGAATACCATAAATAGAACATGTTAGCAACGGGGAAGCTTTAAGGATAAAGGGAATTAAAAGAGACAGTTGAAATTTCTGGAACACCTAATAAAAAGAGGGCTTGAAGAATATAACACTCACATTACATATTGAAGCCAATAAGAAGCAGAGAGGAACAGTGAGTAACACATGTGCCAAAACGGAATCTAGAAGGAAAAATAAAGAGACAAGCGTTGCTTAGATCTACAAATGACCGGAAGCTGTAGAGAGCCATGATCACCCACACCCCAAAGGGACACTAGTAATAAAAGAATAAGAGTGCAAAACAATCACAATAACCTTTATGCGGAAAGACAATGTTGCTTGTATTGGTTAATTTATAGTCTAGTGAATCAAGCTGAAAAGAAAGTTTTTCTGTATAGAAACATCACCTAATGAACTGTAATTTAACAATTATCCTGGTCATCATAAAATTTGAACAGATATGTTTATGAACTAAAACATAAATAAATAAGCCTTTGTTCCTGTATTGATCCTATAATTTTATTTAAAATTATAAATGCTTACCAAAATAACTTATCCCCTGACATTGCCATTTTTCTTTAAAGTAATAAAAACATATTTAAAACTGGTAGCAACAAAAAATCTTTTTCCAAATATTGAAACCACGAGCTTCAGAAGTATTGATTATAAAAATTATTTATTATATCATTAAATATTGATTATAAATATCTATAGAAAATTAAGCTTAGCAATATTGATTATAAATATCTATAGAACATGCAGTTCAAATGCTATGCTAATGACTTCAGTCAATTGCACAAACGACTATACAATGAAAAAAAAGTAACTATTTTTCAAATCAAAATAAAATGCACCATATAGGCTATTTTAAATATTTCGCGTTGATAGGAAAAAAATTATGTTGGGTACTCTAATCAAACTGGGGATAATTCAGACTGACACCGTGTAATTTGTCAATTTGCACCGTCTGATGGCGAAGGATTGAATTGGGAATATGTTAGGGTGAGTGTTTGTTTTGTTTGTCGGCCTTTAAGTTAGAAACGTGGATATACCACGATCTGATCTATTATTTAGCAAGGATTCCAAGAATCCATGGATATCCGAAAAATGGACTTGCTTACCCGGAAATGGCCAGTGGAGAAAGGGAAATGACCATAGGTACTAAATTAACTACGTCTCTCTCTCTTAGTCCGTCCAACACACACTGTTACACCGTACACACAATTGAATACCACACTCATTTATTAAATCACCCTAAAACACTCACACATGTATATTTATGTACGTATTTTAGTATATTTATGCATGTTTATTTATTTGTATACTCCTATGTACTTTTGGGGCATGTCTACTTCTCAATGTTTTAATTGCGTTGTAAGATTTTTTTTATGGTCAGAAGGTATTTTTTTATGTGCTTAGATTCGAGAATCTGTGTAATTATATAGACATAAAATAATGCTGTTCTGTTTCTGAATTCATTTTTTAATATTATGTGGAGACTGTCTTCTTTGCCATGTGTAAGTTATTTTTATTCTGGAGAGAATATTATTAGCCTGTTTTTTTTTTTCAAATATGTTATTAAATAATAGAAAGAAAGAAAGAAAAAAGAAAGATCGTTTTTTTTCTCTTTATTTTTTTTAGCTAGATTTTGTGTTAATTTTTTTAAATGCATAGTTATTATAATATATATATATATATTCGTGGATATGCATGTGTATAACTGTAATGAAAATAATGGTGATAATGATTTCAAGAAGCTCCAGATTTATTTATTTATTTTTTATTTAGAAAATGACCAAGGCTTAGCCTCTGCATTTTTTTTCCCTAATATTGTTCGTCCACGCCAAAATGTGTTTTCTTATGTGTGTACAACAGTGTACACCTCTCGGACTTAAGTCCATGTTACTTTTTGTGTATTTTAAAGTAACCTATTATAGAAAAACAAAACAAAAAACACACAGAAAAACAAATAAAATTAAAATATGTTCATTTTTATAAATTCGATGCTTTTTTTTTTATAGTTTTATTTTTAAGACCCTTTGGACATGGATATGTTTTTTCATGTTTGCAAGTTTCCCCCAATAGGGTACAGTTATGAGAGTTTATTTTTATACTTACTTCAGAATTTATTATTGTTATTTTTGGTTCTGATCATCCATAATATTTTTTTGGGGGGGGGGTTGTTGTAATTATTTTAATATTGTTTATTGGATAAAAATTACATATTGTTTTGGATAGTAGATGTTAAGAAGTTATTGTTTTTTTTTTTTTGTTATTATTTTTTGTACCTGTTTTGTATGCTTAAGTTAAGAATCTGTAGCCCCCCCCCCACCAAATGTTTACCTGGTGAAAAATAGAAATATATATAGAAAACACCTTTAAAACTCCAATATACTCATTATTTCATGCACAACGTTAAGAAGAGAAAGGCATCCATCACAATAATAATTATATATAAAAACAGGTATTTAAACAGTCACAACTGTTCCCTCCAATTACTCGGAAAACTTTCAGAAATTAAATAAAAAAATGTACCTATGAGATGAACATAAAAAAGAATCTTAATTTATCAAAATGCATGTATGTAATGTTCAAATAAGAATTGTCAATGTATCAATTAGTTCGAAATTAGGATGGAAAAAAAAACAAAACTTTTTCTCTTTTTTTTTTTAAATGTTTTTCGAAATTTGTAACATTAATCATGATTAAAAACAAAAACAAACTATATACTTACCTACTTGCAGTTAATAATTAGTTTATTTTTTCCTTTTACCTGAACGTAAAAATACCACTTGTTTTGTCTTTTAATTTTAAAAACTAGTATATAGCAACACGTTTTTTAAATTATTCGCCGATATTGGAAAAAAAATATATATGTAAAAAAAAAAGAAAAGTTGAAATGTTAATTAATTATCGATAACGATTTATCGGGGGAAAAAGAAGAAAAATACAGATACTAAAAACAAAAAAGAAAAAGATGAAAAGTATAGGATTCGATACCTACTATTTTTTTAATTCACTGTCTCGTCTACTCTATGTTGATGTTAGTCGATATCAAATATCTTTTGTGTAGGTATTTTCGTCGGTTGCCTGATCGTTGACATAGATAGAAAAATAAAATAGATTCTCTTGAGAAATAAATTTAATAATCAGAAAATTAAAGCAGTTGTAAATCACGCTGAATATAATTTACATATTTACTGTTCTTTTGATCTTCTTCTTCTTAACCGATATGCTTTAAAAAAAATCTTCACTATATCGCAGTGTACGTAAACATTCTCTCTGCTTCAACCAGATTAATAATTAAAAGCCGTCGTCTCTCCCTTGGCGTATTTGTTTTTATGATTCTTATCAAATTACTTTTTAAAATCGTGTTTATTATAATAGAATGCAATTTAACAAAAAAAAAAAAGAAAGATTTTTTTTTTTTTCGCAATATTGTTTTGAGGTTCCGATATTTTTTTTTTATAAATTTACTTTCGTGCTTACGACCATAATCTATCTTTTACGGAAAAAAAAACAAAAAACGAAACAAAACAAAATCGACAAGGGCGTGAATATAAAGAAAAAAAAAATCACTAGAACCCAAATAATTTAGATCGACATCAAGTAAATATATGATAGAAAAAAAAGTCCAAACTAGTATATCGGTCATCTTTCAAAATTATGAGACATGATAAAACGCGTGACGACCTGATTTAAATATAGTGCAGTTGTTATCTAGTCATGAAGTCTTCTCACTCATGAATCTTTCTTTATATATACACAAAGTGTGAGAGAGAAAAAGAGAGTTTGAATGTGTGTGTATGTGTGTGTGTATATATATGTATATACACGCACGCGCATACATGTATGTATAGTGACTTTAGTGAGAAGTAGGGGACACACACACACATATTGTCTTCATTATCAAGGTTTTTCATGTGGTCTCCATTGAAATAGTATCAGGATTAATGCTTCAATTAGAATTTGAATATATACAATACATACATACATACATACACACGCATGCACACACGAGTTTGTGCTGAAAAATTCTCAGCCTGATCAAGAAGCACTTCCTTCTACAAAAAAAATTAATTTGGTCAGATTTTGGGAAGCTGGTTAGGCAAAGAACTTTTCAGAATGCTGCATCTGTCTCCCATCTCTCTCCCATCTCTCTCTCTTTCTACACACACACACACACATATATATATATATACATGAACTTTAAGATGTTACATGAAAAGTATAAACTGAGTAAAAGTAATGAAAATGCTTGGTGTATAGAATGGAGATTTTTTTAAATGATTTGTCAATTTCTTGTTTTTTACCTTCCTTCAGGTTTATATATATATATATATAACTGATAGAAGCAGTGTATTTGTCATAGATTTAAATGACACCAGGATCAACTGATATAAATATATAATACCCAAAGCAAGATTTCTCATATTGATAGCATCAGGATCAACTCATTTGGTAATGTTGTTTTTTATTCAAATTTACTTTCAAATTGTAAGCAACCACTTGAAAAAGAAGATTAATTATAAAGGGACTTGAAAAAACTTAATTTCATTTAAAATATGTAATGATAATGTTTTACAAAATCCTCATTTCAAATTGTTTTGTATCTTCCTGATAGGTTTTCAATATTCATTAATACTATTTTAAAAGACATATTGTAGGTAGTAGATTGTACAGTATAAATACCTCCTAATGCTTGGTTGATTTTGTTTTGAGGCATGTCAACATGTGTTAATTAATGCTGAAATTTAAATATTTTGAATGCAATTGTCTGCCTTCAACTACAGATATTTTGTACATAATTTTATATTTCCAGAGTATTTTTAGACATATGTAGATGATAAAATGTGTTGTTGGTAATTTTTTAGAAATGTATTGCTGGTTAATTTCACTACAAAAATTGTTGCTAATTATAAAATTGTACTGTTGTTTTTTGTTTGGGGGTTCAATATTTACCCATAACTGGGACCCTAACAGGTGCTACCACCCTGGGAACAACAGCAGTTAAGAAGTGATTCCATGCTCCTTGCTGTCAGATGTAGTTTATCATCATACCCAGGATAGACACATATATTGTAAAACATTAGTGGCAATGGTCTTCATTTAGCTAATATCTTACCATTATGTGGGAGGTATTTCTGCTGCACCCTGTATTTCTAAAACAAATGGCCTTCATATTCTTGCCTTTTCCTCTTGGCAATTTTATATTAGAATGGTTGATCATTCTTAAGACAAAACATAGTTCACGATATATTCTGTTGATGCAAGATGAAATGATACTGATACTGCTTACAAGAATGTTTGCTTGAAAAGATAAAAATTTAATCTGATTATATGTATATGTTTTTTTATTCATTTCACCCCATCAAGGCGATAATGATACTAGAAAACAGAGGGTCACAGGGAGTGAAAAAGAATGCGAAAACTGAGAATGCGGAGGGTTGAGGAAGGGACAAAAAATGGACAGGTTTCAAGAAACCAGAAGATGAAAATTGATGTTGTATTTAAATTTTTGAAGATTTTTTTACAGGGAAACAAGTGGGAAGTCCGAGAAAAGAAACTGTTTGGATAAAAATGGTGATTGCATCTGGCTAGTTCAACATTAAAACAGTGAGACCTACTTGCCAATGTAGTAGCATACTTAAATTCATGTAGTCGTGGCACCAGGGAGAACATGCTCATCAGAGCAGTTACCATGAAAATATTCACTAAAAAGGCAGAGGAAAGCCACATCACCTCAGCAAGAAAGTTACTGAAGTTGAGATGCCTGATCAGGATTGATTACATTACAGACCCTTCTTTGGCTTTTGTCAAGAATCTCAATATATACAGCAAGAGCACTCGACCAGATATGGCAAGAGTATTCAATGCACAGATGAATGTTAGATCTATCATTGTGCTAGTTTAAATTTAAAACCAAATTTCCAAAAGAGGCGTTATTAGGGTTTTCCTGACTTATAGATTTGGTTATAAAACCTACTTTTTGTTTTTTAAATTCTGAAATTAAGTGTGATGTGAATTTTCAGCGATTAAACAGTTTATAAAAAAATTCAGTATCCTGGATCAAATTGGAAGCATGCCAATCAAATTTGAACAAATAGGTTCTTGTCGGATGGGATTACATGCCCTTCCTTACACTTTTTACTATTGTTACCCTCGCCCTATTGGTGTGGAGCTTAGAATAAACAGACTATATGCTACTAGATCTCCAACAAATGGGGAGATAGATGCAAATTCTACTGTAAACCATACATACCATATATGTCGGTATACAAGGCAACCTTTTAACCATAACCCCCCCCTGCCAAAAATAAAAATATAGGTGGCTGTCTTATAATCTAGCTGTAAAATGTGAACCTTAAATCCTGCGGTTTATAGTAAGTTGGGAGATTTTTGACGGTCAGCTAAATTTGAATAAAAAACATTAACAAATGAGTTGATTCTGATGCTATCAATATGAGAAATCTTGCTTTGAGTATTATATGTTTATATCAGTTGATCCAGGTGTCATTTAAATCTACGAAAAATACACTACTTATATCAGTGAGATATATATATATATATATATATATATATAAAACTTGGAATATGGAAGGTAAAAAACAAGAAAATGACAAATCGTATCAAAAAATCTCCATTCTATACACCAAGCATTTTCATTACTTTTACTCAGTTTATACTTTTCATGTAACATCTTAAAGTTCATATATATATATATATGTGTGTGTGTGTGTAGAAAGAGAGAGAGATGGGAGACAGATGCAGCATTCTGAAAAGTTCTTTGCCTAACCAGTTGCCCAAAATCTGACCAAATTAAATTTTTTGTAGAAGGAAGTGCTTCTTGATCAGGCTGATGTTAACTTGGGAGATTTTTGACGGTTGGCTAACCCCTGACTTGGTATCTATCAACTCAAATATTTTCGCCTCAAACAACTTAATTCACATTATTATAATAAAAGTGTGGTGTAATAAAAGTACTCTAAAAATAACTGAGTATTTATTTTATGTTTGCTTTTAAACAAACCTATTTTTATTAATAAGTTGTAGATTTGGGAAATAGGGTTAAGTCTGTTAATCTTTTACTACATGAAAATTAGGTTTGGAAAAAATAAAATGAGTTGAAAAAGGAATAAAATAGGATTAATTTATTTAACAACCAAATATTAACCTACCAGTATTAACTTACCAGTATTTTTTTAAAGTGACGTCATCAGTTTTTACGCTTACTGCAACTGATCGTGTTGTCCTTACCGGGTAATAGTAAGTGCATTGGGTAGATTATCATAGGGTTAATGGTAAATGTAGATTATGGTAGTTAAATTAACAATATCTCATTTCCTTTTTTCGATGATGTTTAACAAAAACACAACTGGATGTTTGTCTTGACAAGCCATTTAAAGATTACATTCGAGAACAGTGAGGCAAGTTGATGATTAGTGGAAAAAAAGTCATTCAGGCTCTGTCATAATAGCCTACAGAAAACACAGCACCCACACATAAGATATTGTAGATTGTGGTAGTGAATTGAGAATACCCCCCTCCCTGTTTTTTAGAATTTTGAGTAAAAAGAAAGTATACGCTTACTGAATTTATTTAATAAATTCAATACAGTGCATTTTAAAATATGATTTGGATCTAGTGGGGGGGGTTATGTTCTACAGGGGAATATAGCTATATTTTAAATTGAAAATTTGGGGGTCTTCTTATACACCTTGTATGTCAGCGTATATAGTATGTCTATCTTTTTGACTCTGATATAAATCAGACATATGTCTATCTTTTTGACTCTATTACACTCAAGTCAAACTGACAGGCATATGTCTAGTTTACACACTGGACTTTCATCTACCTTTATGCTTCTAATGCAAACTTTTGAATCTAGTGCAAACTGAACCCATATCTGCATTTTGACACTAGTGCAAACTGAACCCATGTCTGCATTTTGACTCTAGTGCAAACTGAACCCGTGTCTGCATTTTGACTCTAGTGCAAACTGAACCCGTGTCTGCATTTTGACTCTAGTGCAAACTGAACCCGTGTCTGCATTTCGACACTAGTGCAAACTGAACCCGTGTCTACATTTCGACTCTAGTGCAAACTGAACCCGTGTCTGCATTTCGACTCTAGTGCAAACTGAACCCGTGTCTGCATTTCGACTCTAGTGCAAACTGAACCCGTGTCTGCATTTCGACTCTAGTGCAAACTGAACCCGTGTCTGCATTTTGACTCTAGTGCAAACTGAACCCGTGTCTGCATTTCGACACTAGTGCAAACTGAACCCGTGTCTGCATTTCGACTCTAGTGCAAACTGAACCCGTGTCTGCATTTCGACTCTAGTGCAAACTGAACCCGTGTCTGCATTTCGACTCTAGTGCAAACTGAACCCGTGTCTGCATTTTGACACTAGTGCAAACTGAACCCGTGTCTGCATTTCGACTCTAGTGCAAACTGAACCCGTGTCTGCATTTCGACTCTAGTGCAAACTGAACCCGTGTCTGCATTTCGACTCTAGTGCAAACTGAACCCGTGTCTGCATTTCGACTCTCGTGAAAGCTGAACCCGTGTCTGCATTTTGACTCCAGTTTGTAATTTGACACATGCCTGTCTTTTTTACTCTAGTGTATACCAGATGTACGTCTCAAAAATAAGTCCTTATGAATTTTGTCCTAAAAGACTTCCATCCAACAGTAAATAATGCAACAAGGATTGATAAATCATTAAATTAACCAATCTGACCTATTTTTACCAAGTTGTATGAAAGAGTGGATAAAAATATTGATTTTGAATTCAGAGTCCTCTATCTCCTAGACTAGTTGCCTATCAAGGTTAGAGAGCATAGTTTGTCCTGCTATTTTATCCTCATCTGGGTGGGAAACAGAAGCGATAAATTCCTGCTTTTATCAAGAGTATTAGTATGAAACCTAGATGATGTTGTTTGTTGAAGGAAATATCATCTAGTTTTTACTCTATCAATAAGACTTTCAATTCGATATCCTACAAAAATGTTGACTGATATTGACTATGGAGATGGCCTAGGTATCACTACAGACACCATTAACAGTGCCACAGTTCTCCTACATCATCTAGAAAATGCTGCTAATGATGTTGGATTCTATGTCAATGTCTCTAAAACAGAATTAATACGCTTCAACCAGCAAGGCTCAGTACAAACTGTCTCCGGCAAATCATTAGAATCTCTGGAATCTTTTACATACCTCGGAAGCGAAATAAATTCCACTGAAAAGGATGTGAAAATATGCACAGCTAAAGCCCGGGCCACATTGAATAAAATGGATGTAATCTGTGAATCGAAAAATGCAAAACAAAATGAAGCAGTTTTTGTTTTACCCTCAAGAATATAAATGAAAGAAGTAATTGATTATGATACACCATTCGCTATAAACTACAATTGATGATAATGGTAACGTCAGTGGTAACATTTTATCTGGTTGAGCTAGCTCGGACATTCTTGAGTCTAATACGCCAACCATCACGGCTGTGCATCAAGATCGGAGGGTCATTAATGAGGCATTCTGTGTCATAACATAGCTGGTCAATGTTTGTGTTTGCTGGATGTCCAATCCATCTTGCTCTATGGCTAGATGTCCAGAGCAGTAGAGAACTTGGCAGTGTTTTGCTCACCAGCAGTGTCCTGTAAGTCCTGTGTTCGCATAAGATTGTAAAAATATCAGGGATCGGTCCATAGAGTTGAGAGATATTCACTATGCAGATGACCTAGTTATCACTACAGACATCATTACCAATGCCACAGTTCTGCTACATCATCTAGAAAATGCTGCCAAAGGTGTTGGTCTCTAAAACCGAATTCATAGGCATCAACTAGCAAGGGTCAATATAAACTGTCTCAGGTGAATCGATAAAATCTGTCAAATCTTTTACATACCGAGGAATCAAAATAAATTGTATTGGAAAGGATATGAAAATATGCATAGCTAAAGCCTGGACCACCTTGAATAAAATGGATATAATCTGGAAATCTGATTTGCCAGACCACCTGAACTGGAGATTCTTTTGTGCCACTGTAGAGTCGGTTTTAATGTATGGTGCCATTGCTTGGATATTAACTAAAACCCTTGGGTCTAAGCTTGATGGGACCTACATTCAGATGCTGAGAGCTATACTTAACATCTTTTAGAGACAACATTAATTTACACTTAAGCTGGCTAGATGTAAGTGTAAATTCTATGCTAACAGTTTATTTCTTTGCACTTCTTGCTTGTATGACTTCCTTCCGGCTTCATGCTTTCAAGCCAACTTTAAATACAATGCCAATCGCTATCTACTCTCCTCCTCATTACTCTTTTCTCTTTCTGCTCATCATTATTGTTTGTTCCTAATTCTTCCGCATACTGTTACCCCTTGTATTTTAGTGGCATTACTGCCTTGCTTGGGGTGATACTGATTAAAAAAAAAAAAAAAAAAAAATCACAGCCTTATGGACCCGGTCCTGATATTTCTACAATTTTACCCAAACACAGAATCTAGTGGGCAAAACATGAACTTGCGAGTGATCTACTGCTCTGGACACTTAGCCATGGCTCAAGACGGGCTGGTCGCCTAGCAACCCCCTACATTGTTTTGACACAGAATGTCACCCTAATGACCTTCCGACCTTGATGCAGGACCATGACGGTTGGTTTGATAGTCTCATGAATGTCTGAGATAGCTTGACCAAAATAAAAAATAATTAGTGTGAAGCGGATACAGACTGTCTTGGCTGGATTTTGAATCTGGTTTGCAAATTCTATTTTCCGTGCTATTAGTATTAACCATTTGGCCACCCACACTGCTGAATTTTAAAAAATACTGTCACTGATATTCGTTTAAAGTCATTATGCATGACAAAATCAGTTTTCAGCTGTGCATAAGAAATGCTTTGAGCATTGCAATCTGCAGATGAAAGTGATTAATAAAAAGGTACTTTCCTATTATTGGCAGCCATTTTTATTTTTAACCAAGGGATTATGTTAGACTATTAAGGAAAATATATATTTTTCTCTGACATCCTAGCATCAGTTACTTTCCCACCATCATAACGTAGCTTCCCTGTGCCTTTTCTATAAATACCTTTCATGGTAATTGTTTGGATGAATTCAGTTCTGTGGTACCTAAACTTTATGAATCTAAGTGCAGTATCAGATTGTCAACAAGGTCTCATCATTTTACAGTTGAACTCGCTAGATGTAATCATAAGTTCTTTTCAAACAGTTTCTTTTTTCATCTGTGGAAGATTTTTTTTCCAGCTCCGTGGTTTTCAGCCAACTGTGATCTTCAAAAATTTAAATCCAATGTCAATCGTTATCTACAGTTTTCTGGATTCCTCTTTTTTTTATTGTTCTCGCTCCTTAATGATTTTTTTCTTTTTCTTATTCTTTTATACTCAGTAACCCATTGTGTCTTAGTGACTTTATTGCCTTGCTTGCAGTGAAATGATAAAAAAAATCACCAATAAATGATTGTAAAGATATTCATTCTGAAAAAAAAATTGATTTATATTAATCCTTTTTGTAAAAAAAAAAAAACCCACAAAAACATTACAATTGAAACCCTAAATAAAATTAAGGAAAACAATCATGGTGTGGAGATTCTGTTTCTCGTCACAAAGAAAAAAATAACATGTAATCTAGTCATTGATTTCTGGCAGTCATAATGTTTTTTGCTATAAAATGTCATTTTTTTCTAAATTGTGAAATCAGAATGCTGTCCTGGGTATGATGATAAACTACATATGCATCCTGGGCAAGGCGATAAACTACATCCAGCAGCAAGGCCGCTGATCAAGAGGTTTTGAGGAGCATGGAACCACCTTTTAATTGCTGGTGTTCCCAGGTCTACCCTGACCTGGGGTGCTAGCACCTGTTAGGGTCCAAGCTATGGGCAAATAGTTAACCTCGAAACTGGGGTAAAAACTTTGTAAAACTTTGTTAAAAAAAAAAAAATTATTATCAGCAATAAATTTTGGGAGAAAAAAAACTATAATACATTTCTGAAAAAAAAAAAAATATTACCAACAATACATTTTTGAGGAAAAAAATATTACCAGCTATACATTTTTGAGGAAAAAAATATTACCAGCAATACTTTTTGAAGGAAAATTTTTTTACCAGGAATAGATTATTGAGAAAACAAAATATTGCCAGCAATAAAATCTTTGTCGGCATTAAATAACCCATTGAAGTTGATATGCCGTAAAACACAACAAACCAAACCTATACCAGAATGGCAGTTTCTTAAACGAGGCTTTATTTCTTTTTTACAGTAAGGTTCACCCTGTACAAGGCCTGGGGGCTACTCGAGGCAGAGGGTTACATTAAGAGGCAGTTTCTGTGGACAGGAGTGAAAGATAGCAGTTAACCCTAGACTTGAACAGGTTAAGATTGTAGTGATTGGGGAAACATCCTCTTAGGAGTTGGTTTACGAGAAGAAGCTTTTCTAATGGAACTTACTTCTCACCGATGAAATGCAGAGGGAATGTTGGTGGTTTGCTACAATGCGAGTGGCATGGCAGGTCCTAGTCGTGAAGGTTGGAGCTGGCAGAACCAAGGAATGAATAGACAAGTGGTTCCAAAACTTGGCTCCTCGGCCAGATCCCTAGTGGAAATCTACCCACACTCGTGTGAAGATAATTCTTTCTTGGTATTAGTATTTTTGTATCATGGCAGATATATTTTTTTAACAGGGTTACGCAGTGGTGGACATACATTTTTGGGGCTCTGAAACTTGAACATATATGGGGTCCCTTTTCACAACCAGCAACAATATATTCGAAGATCCAGTTGCTAAAATGTTGGCTAGAAATAGATTCTGGCAAGTCCAATAAGCCCATACAGCTTGGGGTCTGGGCGCTGCAAGTCCCCAAGAAAAAAAGTGGATAACAAAAAATATATTATCATAAATTGGTAATACTAAAATATGACGATAAAACAAAATGTCAGCTGAACTAGTTTATTTCTCCTCTCTCATCAGAGAAAAAGTTGGTAAAAACAAAATATTTACAGCAACTAAAAAATAACTAACCCTAGTCTAATGTTATATGCAAATAAAATATAACATTAGTGGCTAATTATCTTTAAGCTCACCAACGCTTCTTTCTTATATCACAAAGAGACGTAAAGCAAGTCCCTGACTCCTCCTGCTATTCTTTATCTATACAAGAACGTATGGCAGCAGTACTTCTTTATTCAGCCTGATCTGGCTGAATAAAGAAGTACTGCTGCCATACATGCTCTTTGCGTTTTACTCTTGATAGAGTCCAAAAGTATCTCCGATTCCTTGTGGGTGACAAATTATTTGCCACCTTTTCCAACCCCTTTCTCACAGATGACATGTCACAAGCCTCTTGCTGCTCTATCACTATTTCCATACACATATTAGTTTCACCAGTCCTAACCTTCACGGCTAAGACCCACCATAACACACATGAGAGCAAACCAACCTCATTCCCTTCGTATTCCTTTGGTGAGATGTAGGTTTCATCCGAGCTGCTTCTTTCTACGAACCACAGCCTTATTAACCAACTCCCAAGATGTTTCCTCCAGCACTACAATCTTAATCTATTCAAATCTAGGGTTAACCATTATTTTACACACATTGGCATAAACATTGCTTCTTACTCTGTAATACTCTACCCCGAGTAGCCACTGTGTATTGAATACCATCGAGTCATGATCTTAAATACCTCGTCAGATCGAGACTTTAATATGGATGCCATGCATGGTGTCAAACCCATTCAGAAATATCTAAACTGCCAACTGTATACTACCACTTCCTAAGATCAGTGGTGAAAAAAGGCCTTGAGCAAGTAAAGTCTGAAGGTCTTGGCAAAGATCATCTTCCATTGAACCTTGTGGACTGGCGCTACAGAATCATAAACAAAGAACTGTACCAAGTAACAGAAACCACATCACTTGAGGACTACCAACAGCTGCAACAGCTAAAATGGATAGCACATGTAACTCGAAGAGAAAATAATGACATAATCAAGATGTTAACATTCCACACCACTTCAAATAGAACGTCCAGAAGGAAAACCCCATCTATACTGGAAAGTGCAATAACAGCTACTGGACTTGTTTTCCTAAAAAAAGTGTTTTAAGAGAGAGATTTTATAAATTTATTATGAAAACAGTTCTAATTGCTCTGTCAATGAATGCCACATGTTTTCTTGTAGGGAAATGGCCAATATTAACATTAACATTGTTTAAAAAAAAAGATGGCTGGTAGGACTTAATGTACACTGATTCCAAAACTTTCAAGTGAAAATTATCTGTTAATAATAGAAAAGTACCAAAAATACTTGTTCGGTAATTGAACTTGTTCATAAAATGATTTCATATTGTCACTGTTTAAAAAAGATATTTAAATTTATGGTTTGAAAGTAATTACTAAACTTTTCCTTAATTTTTATTTGCTTTCTCTTTTTAACTTGTCTGGTCATAGTCAAGCTAAATTATATAGACTATATTATACATGTTGAAGATTTCAATATACATTCATTTTAAAGTATGAAAAGTTGTTTTAGACATGTCTCTATTGCCTACTTAACCATCTAGACCAGCATTTTTCACACTTTTTTTTTTTTTTTTTTTACTGCGACCCACAGCAAGGACCACATTTTGTGTTGCGACCCATTATACCTAGATGTAATGAATGAAAGACAAACTAGGTTCATTTATTTAGCATCAACAGTTTATATATATATATATATTTCTTATGATCTGCACATATTGTAATTGCATGTAATCTATTTGTATTATCTATTTGTATGAATATAAAATTATTACTGTTAAAAAAACTAGCCTGTTCTTAAATTTCGCTGAAACAACAACCAACTACTGAAAATTCTGAGACTTCATATGAAAGCAATGCACCATGTTACTACCACAGAATGAATGTACTGGTACTTCGACATTGAGTTGGGAAATTCACTTTTAGCCCTGACTTCAGATGCAACTGAATTATTCAACAATCTTCATGGTTTTCATCGGCCATGAAGATGAAATCACTGCATACCTTCCTAGCTAAGTTTTGGCGTGAGGACTCTTTGTGAGAGAAAACTTATGTCACTCAGTCTACGACTAGTTTGATGTACAATATATGTAAGCTCAATGAGAACAGACTAAACACACACACACACACACACATATATATATATATATATATATATATATATATATATATAATATATATTTTCATCACAGTTTGACAAACCCTGATCTAGACTACTTCAATACCTAATATATTGATTTTTAAGTGTTGCATATAAAACTTTTTGAACGTTAATGTCTCTGTAGTTGTTCATTTGATTTCTGAAATTTTTATATTTCCTTAGGTTCTGAATAATGAGCTTTAAATTGTCCTGCCTCTGTGGAGTGAGTTCTAGTTGCATTCCATAGATGCTACTCGACAGTAGTGCTGTCAGGATAAACCAAATATAAGTCATGTCTGACTATGGCTTAACTTTGACTCCAGTAAGGTAAGTTAGAATTTTATTACAAAAAAAAATTAAAAATGAATTTGTTTCATGCACAAAAAAAATCTGCAAACTTTTTTCTGTGAATTGCCATGAAAAGCAGTAGAGTGGTTTCCTGTTGCCTTGTCCCCATGCTACAAATGGAAACAATTATATCAATTATGACAAATGAAACTAATTTTTAATATATATATATACATATATGTAAAAGGAAAAACAGTGGAGTGGTTTCCTGTTGCTTTTTTCACAGTTTTGAATTTGGAGTAGTTCTTCTCGAAGATTCCTTTCTTTATTATCTATGAATTGCTATGACTTCTTGGGAAAGACAGTGGAATGGTTTCCCATTGCCTTCTCCATGCTTTGATATTGAGTGGTCCTCTCTAAAATTCCTTTTCTTTATTACCTGTGAATTGCCATGATTTCTTAAGTGGTTCCATGTTATATTCTTCAAGGTTTTGAGTTCAAAGTATTCTTTTTCTTCCAATTTCTTTCATAAGTAAAAAAAATCAACAATCAATTGGAATTTTTCCTGCCTTAATTTCTGGGATGATGAGTTATCATTATTTATACTCTGACTATTTTCTTCAGTATTCTTGATGTTATTACAGTGTTTTGGGCATTGTTAGAGAGCATTCCCTGGTTTTTATTTTTTTAATTTCAAACAATACTTATGTTCCTGTTTGAATTTCTGGGATGAGGTGTTATTATTATTTACACTCTGACTATTATCCTCATCTGTGTTGTTATCATTGCATTGGTTTAGCTGTTGTACCCTCCTGCCTTTTTTTAGGTGCTTGTCAATCTGGGTGACGTTAAAGGAATTTTGAACTTTTTTTTTTTCTCACTCAGTGGAGGTAGATTATTCTAATAGCCTAATGGATTAAAATGCTGGCTCATGAATTTGGTGATAAATTAATTGTGAGTTCAATCCCTGGGTAGAGTAGAAAAAACTTAGTCATTGATAAAAGAGTGAGCAATAACTGAGCACTACTAAAAAAAAAAATAAAAAAAATAGACAAGATATCCTTACACCTGATTCAGTTCAAAATTCTGTGATGGTTACCTGGCTCGACAAGAGGGGCTGTAGGGTATAACGGCTGAAATATTGGGATATTAGCAACAAAGATTGAAGACAAGCATCCGGGTATAAATAATATAAATAAAACAATAAAAAAAAGTTGTCTATCTCCTCAGCTGGTTGCCAACTAAGGCTAGAGAATCCAGTGTGTGCTACTATTTAAGCTCGGGGGAGAAGACGAGATGGATTATACATGGCGTAGTTGAGAATGTTACTAGTATTCTTGGGAATGTTTTATTTTATTTTGCAAACATGTTCAGCACGTTGTGGCTGTGCTCATAGTTGTTATTATCGAGTGTTAGTCTTTTCTTTTTTTTTGTTATTAATTATATTTTATATTATATATATTTTTTTTTGTTATTAATTATATTTTATATTATATATATTTTTTTTTGTTATTAATTATATTTTATATTATATATATTTTTTTTTGTTATTAATTATATTTTATATTATATATTTTTTTTTGTTATTAATTATATTTTATATTATATATATTTTTTTTGTTATTAATTATATTTTATATTATATATTTTTTTTTTATTAATTATATTTTATATTATATATTTTTTTTTTGATATTAATTATATTTTATATTATATATTTTTTTTTTGTTATTAATTATATTTTATATTATATATTTTTTTTTTGTTATTAATTATATTTTATATTATATATTTTTTTTATTAATTATATTTTATATTATATATTTTTTTGTTATTAATTATATTTTATATTATATATTTTTTTGTTATTAATTATATTTTATATTATATATATTTTTTTTTGTTATTAATTATATTTTATATTATATATTTTTTTTTGTTATTAATTATATTTTATATTATATATTTTTTTGTTATTATATTTTATATTATATATTTTTTTGTTATTATATTTTATATTATATATTTTTTTTTGTTATTAATTATATTTTACATTATATATATTTTTTTGTTATTATATTTTATATTTTTTTTTGTTATTAATTATATTTTATATTATATATATTTTTTTCTTATTAATTATATTTTATATTATATATATTTATTTTTTGTTATTAATTATATTTTATATTATATATTTTTTTTTGTTATTAATTATATTTTATATTATATATTTTTTTTTGATATTAATTATATTTTATATTATATATTTTTTTTTTGTTATTAATTATATTTTATATTATATATTTTTTTTTTTGTTATTAATGCTCTTTTTATTTTTAGCTGTTTGCTACGTGTGGATGAAAAAGCTAAAAATAATGGAAGCATTAATACTAAAAAGGAAAAAGCCAACACTCAATGTTACATAACGTACCTATGAACACTAATGGGTATATCCCAATCCTCATAAATACGTTGGACATTATTGTAAGTAATATACTAAGTAGTCACCACTAGCAGTTATTTACCAACTTCATGCTGCTGGTGGGTATTGTATTTTGTTGATGTCAATTCCTACCTCCGTTTTGGTTATTCCTCATTCAGTAATCCTTTCTTGGTTACAACTCTCGATAATATCAACTATGAACATGGCCACAACATGCTGACTGTGTTTGTATCTTTTTTCTGTTACTTCTATAGAAATTGCTTTATTTACGTTTGGATACAAAACTGAACAGATATGAACTCTCAAGAATCCGGGAAGGATTTTGTGCTTTTAAGGCCCTATTCAGCTTTGCTAGATTGGCAAGACACTTTGTGGACAAGTCTGTCTGAAGCATGTTGAATCTAACAGCGGTTTCTCCTGCAAGGGGGGATGCAATTTCAAATCCTGCTGGAGGGCGCATGTTTTTCTTTAATAAGAAATTTCAGACATTGACACTGGTAGACGAAAATAAATATACAGTTTAATAAATAAACAGAGTGTCTACTCAAATATGGGTATCCACTAAAAATAATATTTAAAATGGTCAATTATATATATATATATATATATATACACGCAGACATGCACACACTTCAGGAAGAGAAATACATGTATAGATATTGTAATTCTAAATTTATTCTGATATCACAAAATTACCTTTGGACTTTACGATCACAAGAGCTGCTTAAAATGATGACCTTTAGCTTCCAGGCATTTATTAGTATGGTGAACTACTGCCTGGGCAACTGTGGCCACGGTGTCCAGTAGGATTGCTGCACATGCATTTCACTTGTTGATGCTACTGCCATGAGGGTAATGCCATCTGTTGAGAAAATACGACAGTAAACAGGGTTATCGCAATTTGGTAAAACTGACAAGTTTTTCTTTTCCTGAAGTATGTATACATTTTTTTAGCATATATATATATATATATATATATATATACACACATACATATATATGAAAAAGAAGCTGAAAATGCACATCTTTAAAGATATTTATTTAAGAGTAACTTTGCCAGTTTCACAGTTCTATGATTTTCAAGTGTTAAATTGAGATGTTTGTGGCTATGCTTTGAATGTCTTGCATGTTTTTCACCATGTGGGTTATATAAAAAACAACTTTCTTAATTATGCTACTGGACTCTCCCATCGGTTTTTTTTTTTTATGTATGAGGGTCAAGTAACTCAGTTCCTAGGAACCGACAGCAGACACCTTCACATATGATTTGATTATAGTGGTGAAGGTTTTGTGCAGAACCAACCACACTTTTTGAAGGGCCGAATCTAGAGTACAGAGACCTGGTGCATTACGTGCCACAAGGTCCCCAAACGACTCTCCGCAGGTTTTGAATTCAGAGTTGTCTTTCTCTTAGACCAGTTGCTAGCCCAGTTTGTCCTGCTATTTACCCATAGCTAGAGGCAGAAGAAGAGGATTCATACCTTTCCTAAGCGTATTAGCATGTAAGTGAATGTAATGGATTTGAATGGAATTCGAACTCGGCTTTCCGATTCCTCAATCTGAGCCGCTATCCACTACTCCAGCTTTCCTCCTCTTTCTTATATATATATATATATATATATGTCTGTGTGTATGGATGTATGTGTAGGTGTATGTGTATGGATGTATATGTGGGTGTATGTGTATATGGATGTATGTTCATATAGGATATGGTTATTGGCTAAAAAGTGAATTTTTCCTCTTCTGAAGTGTGTATACATTTTTTGGGGTGGATCTTGTATATATACACATTTGGTTGAAGGCCAATGTACCATGGTTTTATTTTTTTTTTCTTTGGTTCAAACCATTCTTCTCTTTTCTGGGTAGAGCTTGAACATAAATTGTTTTTGGCTTTCATAACTCACTGTAGGGATACATAATGAAATTATCTTCCTTTTGACTGGAATAATATATATATATATATATATATATATATATATATACCTCGGAATACTTGAGTATCATGTAACAGCTCATTTGGAATGGTAATCAGTTATGTTGTTTTCCATAGGTTGGAATGTAATCGTCTATGTTCTTAAAAAGATGCCACAGAGGAGGTTATGTACTTTTTATTTTACCCCTGGAGATGTTTTTTTTTTTTTTTGTATCCCTCCCCTCTACCCCGCACAAACAAAGCAGTACACCCACTAAAACACAAAGGGTTACAGGGTGTGGTGGAATTAGGGACAGAAAATTTAGTAATGAGCAGAAAGAGAAAAGAGTAATCAGGAGGACAGTAGATAGTGATTGACATTGCATTTAAATTTCTGCAGATTAAGGTTGGCTGGAAGGCATGGGGCCAGAAGGGAATTCCACAAGCGAGAAGTGTGAGAAAAGAAATAGAGCTTATGGCTACATCTATCCAGCTCAACTGTAAATTGATGAGATCTCGATGTCAATCTTGTACTGCACTTAAATTCATACAGTCTAGGTACCATAGCAAAGAACTCATGTGAACAATTACCATGAAAGTATTTATAAAAAAGGCACAGAGAGGCAACCTTATGGTGGTGGGCAAGTGACTGAAGCCAAGCAACCAGATCAGGACCAATAATATTGCTGATTCTTTGGATCTTATCAAGGAGCTCCAGGTAAATAGCAGAGGCACTGCCAGACCATATATGGCAGCAATATTCTATAATTGGTGAATGGTAGACTTATAGATATGCAAAATAGATTCCAGAGAGAAAAATTGTCTTGCATGACACAGTGAACTGGCTTTCTTAGCAGCTAACCTAACAATGGATTCAATATAGTCTTTCCACTTCATGTCAGCTGAGAACTTTAACCCAAGAAGGTGCAGTGAGTCACTTTCCTGGAGGTTAGCCTCAGCCATATATATATATATATATATATATATATATATATATATATGCAGTGAGAGTCTCTCAAATGATTACTCTTTTTATTTGCCTCCTTTCATATACTGTTTACTTCTTTTATTTGTGCTTAAGTTTCATGGTGTGAGATAATACTATCACAACATTCTTCAATGCTTAAGTTCCTCTAGGCTTGTAGGAAAAGTGGGGATATAGACCTGTCCTTTTACATAGCCCCATAGAAAAAAAATTACCAGGTGTCAAATCGAGCCATTTCAACAGTACATTGTCATTATCACTGGCATGTCCGATCGCTCTCCCTGGTAGATTCTCATTGTGATAAGTCCGCATTGTGATAAGTGCTGGAGACTTATGCTATTTCACATTTGGAAAGCTTTGTGAAATCGGTTATAAAATCCTCGTCCCTTTGAAGATCTTGTTCAAATTTTGATAAGTAAATCTCTTATTGTTCAATATGAAGCCTATTTAATTTTGTTTGCCTTGGACATGCAGTTACGCAGATATTCACATATTATAATTGATGTCAATTTTCGGGTGGCGAGGGGGATTCCTGTATATTAACATCTTCTTTTGCATGTCAAGTTCAAATTCTAGGGCCGTGCCATATAGAAGAAAAACTAAACTGAGACAGGTTCTACCTTGCATTGTAAGTGCTGACTTGTTCGCCCTTTCCTCCCTTTTGACAAGCTTGTCAATATAATGTACAATGAGAGACTGTTTTTTAATGGCTTCCAGATCAGAATGATATTGAACGTGTATCAGAACTGTGACTGCTGCCCTCTGCATTAAAACATATAGGTGTTTGTTTTGACTGTATTGAGTTGTTCACTGTGTTAGTGTTTCAACAAAGCATTCGGTGGTACATTATTTTATTCCTTAGATGCTGGAATATGCTGAATTAGAATCAATAAAACTTCTTTCTTTCTTTTTATTTTTTAACAAACACAGCCACAACAATCACCATATTTATTAGACTTGTACATCTAACTTTTTCTGAAAATTTAGCTGGCTTAATTACTGGATGTATATTGAAATCTGTGAAACTCATAAATATAGCATACCTTCTATATAATAATTGCGAATGTCGTTGTGTCACTGTGTTACACTTTTTCAACTTTACTCCTAGAGGCATTAGCCCAACATATCATACGATTTTGGAATCTGGTTGATTTCATGAGCAAATTAAAAACATTCTAGGCCAGATGAGGACCCACAATTCTGACATTTTTGATTTCCAAGTTTTCATTACTGCGATTGTTTTCGGTGATATATATATATATATATATATATATATATAGATATATATTTTTTTTTTTCCATGTGACTTTTTTGTGACAAATTTTTTTGTTCAATAATTTTTATAACTTGGAAATAAATTTGGGAATAATCAAACTTAATTGCAAAAGTCACCCGTGAACTAAAAATATGATGAGGGTCTGTCTGATCTGGTGCGCTTTTAGGTTGTTCAGCCACCAAGTGCATCATAGCCCGGCAAGATTCATTTACCTTTTTGAAGAATACATGTCCTCTTGTTCAGATCTTTTCCCAATTGTATCTCTACTCGAATTTTCACATCTGAATCATAAACAAAGTAATTACTAATGAATCGCTGGATTCTTTAACCATCATCATTTTGTGGTTGCTCATGCTTGAGTAGAAGCCCCGTTTTTTTAAATGGTGTCAGTTAAGTCTGCATAATTGAGAGACATCTCTATATATATATATATATATATATATATCCACCTTCATTCCTGCTGTGCGCCAACGGCTTAGTGGGGAGAAGTTCCGACTGACGCAAATTCAGTCGGGTTTCGATCCTAGCTGGAGGCAACTGGATGTCTAGCCACACTGATGAGCTGCGAAACAGTCTGTCTGTGGATGACAAAAATATATATATATATATAGTGTAACCCGGATATAAGAGAGTTGTCGGGACTGGAGAAGAAGTCTCTTATATCCGAGTTTGGTCTATTTTGTTTTAACACAGGCCCTAATTTGGGACCAGAGAAAATCTCTCTTATATCCGGGTTTCTCTTATATCCAGGTCTCTTATATCCGGGTTACACTGTATATACAGGGTGACCCAAAAAAACGGGAACTTTTTAACAATCCAATAAAACCAAGAGTGATGGAAGAAAAATATTTAATTCATAGTAATTGAAACCTTAAAACATGCCATTTAAGAAACAATGATGGAATTTTCATTTTTTTTAAATTACGTCCCGTAGATGGCATCCTCCTGTACGAATGCATTCTTGAAATCTGCTGTTGAGATTCCTCATTGACTGCTGCAACATCTCAGCTGGGATACTGTGAATTTCATTCTCGTTACTAAAATGGCGAAATGTTTGCTTGCTCAAGGTCACTGTCTCGCAGTGTTACCACTTGCTCATATCTGGCAATATGCACTTCAAAAATTCCCGTTTTTTGGGGGGTCACCCTATATATATATATATATATATATATATATATATATATATATCTGGCAATATATATATATATATATATATATATCTGGCAATATATATATATATATATATATATATATATATATCTGGCAATATATATATATATATATATATATATATATATATATATATATATATATATATATATCTGGCAATATATATATATATATATATATATCTGGCAATATATATATATATATATATATATATATATATCTGGCAATATGCACTTCAAAAATTCCCGTTTTTTGGGGGGTCACCCTATATATATATATATATATATATATATATATATATATATATGTTTTGCTTAAAAAATGTCAGATTTAATCCATTTCATCATATGTGGAAATTGTTGAAATGAGCAGTAGATATTGAAGATATTTTTTTAATTAAGTTCACACACCTCTATATGAGCCCCAGTCGTTGCACATCAAGACTGTCCTCTTCCTGATGTTAAGTATAAGTTTCCTTTTTGTTTCCATTTTCTCTAAAACTTTGCTGTTGCTCACATGTTCGGTCCATGGTATCCTCAGTATCCTTCTGTAGAGCCACATTTCTGTTGCTTCAAACCTCTCCTTCATCTTTGAAGAGATTGCCCAGCACTCACTGCCATACAGGAGGACAGATATCATGTAACAGTTTAGTACTTTTTTCCTAGTTTCTAGTGAAATTTTTCTATTCCTTAGTACACTGTTTAGCTTTTGGAATTCATCTTTGGCTACCCCAATATGCCTTTCGGTCTCTTGCCATGTTCGCTGCAGCATGGCTTCATCAATGTGGCAATGGTATTAGTGATCTTTTGCATTAGAGCAGTATTGTCCCATATCTGTATCATAACCACCTAGAAAGAAGTTCTTTAGTTTTGCTGAGTCAGCATATATCTGATTTTCTTTCAATAAACCATGACACACATTGTGCCTTTTCTTGAGGAGTAGCCATTTTTAGGGGTCATTTAACGGTATCTCTTTCATCAGCAGGATACCTGAAATACACAAATACAATGTGGTTAAAAACTTTGTTAATTCACTCAGTTATGTGCCATGCGTGATACACGCTTAGGCGATCATGTATCTTTTGATACATGACTGACGAGGTAGATTTTTTTCTGCAGTAGGTTGCCATTTCTTTCTGCAGTAGACCAGTTGCTATCCAAGGCTATAGAACCTGGTGTGTACTGCTATGTATTTCAAATCTTCTGAACAGTCTTCTTGTTTAAGTTGGTGAGTGCTGCCATAATCCTTGCCTTCAGTTCATCTTTGGTGGGGCAAGGAGTTTTGTTGGTCTCTTGCTCAAATGCATCCCACACATAATAATCAAGGGGGTTGCAGTCTGGGGAGTTATGTGGCCAGATGTAAGGGGTGATGTGGTCACACAGATTGTCTGACAGCCATGACTAGGTTCTCCTGTTTGTGTGGCATGGTGCAGAATCCTGTTGCCAGACATAGGGTCTTCCAGAAGCTACACTCTTGACCCAGGGTAGCACTACTTCGAGACACTTGATGTCGGCCTCAATGTTGAGTCTGAGGTCCTGTGAGAAGATGAATGGAGGCATAACATCACTATCACTAGTGATCACTCCAAACACCATGATATTGACTGAGTATTTGGTTTTCATCAATTTTGGTACATCTTTTGGGAACACAGCATCCTCTTCACTGTCCTCAGATTGCACCCAAACTCTCTGAAATGTTCGTATTGGAGCTTCTGGTGGGAATGTCAGTCAGTACAGCATGCAGTTTCCAAATTGTATGAATTGTGTCATGGTGCTCTTTTTTTCACAAATGGTGCCCAACTGACCCTACTGTACTGTGCAGTCAACAAACTCAAAAACAAACAATGCACATGCAGGAAATTAAAAATATAAAATGGCAACAATTTACCTATTGCACCCTGTATGTGTTTTATATATATATATATATATATATATATATATATATATATATATATATACACATTGTCATCCACAGACAGACTTTTGCTGTATCAGCTCATCAGTGTGGCTAGATATCCGGTTGCCTCTAGCTAGGATCGAAACCTGACTGAATTGGCGTCAGTTGGGGATTCTACAACTAAGCCATTGGCGCATGGCAGGGATGAAGGTGAATTTAAGCG
>OZ038485.1:97616859-97646859 GCA_964036315.1 Acanthosepion esculentum | reverse complement strand
TCTCACAGACGGTGCCCAGCTGACCCTACTATACTGTGCATTTGACAAAATAAAAATCAAACAATTTACATGTGCAAAATTAAAAATATAAAAAGGAGACAATTTATCCATCACATCCTGTATATTTGTGTGCTTGTGTATGTATATATATATATATATATATAAAATGATGCATGTTTCATTAAATAATATAGACAAGTTTTGTCTATTTATTTTATGTAAATTCTTTTCATATAGTCTGATAAGCTTAATAATATTATCATTAAAAGATGAAAGAAAATCACTGTATTGATCCATATTTTTTTAATCCTGTCTAAGCTTTCAGCTTACAAAAGTCATTATCAAAGATGATAATTACATTACAATATATTAACCAATACATGGACAAAACAATAATGATAGTTTGTTTTTGTTTGCATGGAAGATTTCCAAGCAACGACAAATTCGTGCATTTGAAATGCTGGAAGCGAAAATCGCACGCAGCTCATGACATCACACATGACCACATGAGAGTGAAAACGAGAAGTATTAAGTATGGGAAGCCGTTGGTATAAACCAATGGCTTCTGTTACCAATTATAGGCATTTAAGAATATTTGTGGAGATTTCATAGTTTATTTTGTTCAAGTTAGGTTTCAGCTGTTTTATGTATATAGCTTCAAGAATTTTTAGTTTTTGTTTATTGTTTTCATGTTTAAGTATTGTGTTTTCAACGAGGATTTTCCAGAATTGTGTATGCAGCCAGGCATGTTGTTTTAAATGCCTAAAAATGTTAAAGTTATCATTCAAATGTAGAGTCAAGCGGTGTGAAAGCCAGTTTGTGGTGTGACCAACATAAATATTATTTAATCCGTTGGAGATACAATCTCCCAAAGGGCACTTGAATTTGTAAACTGTTGGTTTTTTGCAAATTGCTAATGCGAGGAGAAGAATCATTACGAATAATTGAGTTGGATATATTAGATTTAGTGTAGTATATGATTAACTTAGATATATTAGTATTTACTAATTTTTGGGGGTATATTTTCATGTTTATAGTTAGTATGCATTTGATTACGATATAGCAGATTAATATGTTTGGGATTAGGTTAGCGGTTTTAATGATAATATTATTAAGCTTATCAGACGATATGAAAAGAATTTACATAAAATAAATAGACAGAACTTGTCTATATTATTTAATGAAACATGCATCAATGAAAAAATGCTGCCTAAATACACATATATATATGTGTGTGTGTTGTTTCAGTTTTATTAAAGCTTCATCAGAGTACCAAGTTCCATTTATAGTTGGATTTGTTATATTTACTTAGGAACAAATATCCTGGATATGAATCCACCTTTTCTTAACTCATTATTATGTCATAAAAAACATTCCTGCAATCTAAAAAAAATATTTTCTGGCTTTAAATAACCTGCAAAGTGTTGATAAGCTGCAGAAAACAAATCAATCAAATCAGATAAATCAATGCTTCAGTAGTGTAAAAATGCTCCGCCGGCGATCTCATATGAAATTTCAGCAAGTTCTTTTACAAGGTGTGGATGGTATAATAGTGGCTCGGAAGGAGAAATTCGGAGTGCCAAGTTTGAATTTCACTTGGGTTCGGTAAATTCACTTACATGCAAATATTGGAAAGGCATGAATCCATTACCACTACTCCAGCCTTATGTCTAGAAAAATCATTGTTATTTCCAAAAGAATATTAATGCAATATTCACTTGTAAAAAAAAAAAGCATTCTTGAAATCCGAAATGTTTCGGTTTTAAATAAACCCAAACACGTTGCTAAGCCTTAAAAAATTATAAATCAGTTCTTCACAAGATTCCACCTGACATCAAACAACTTTCTTTGACAACTGTAGAGACTTTTTCCAATAAAAACCATTCGTTGTTCATTTTATATATATATATATATATATATATATATATATATATATATATATATATATATTTACAATTCCAATGGAATAAATTAGGACCATGGAATATTAGTGTTTAAGTCTTTTTATTATATCCTTACTCTGTCCTGGACATTGAGTTCTACCTGGATTCTATCCTCTTGGAATTATTTTTTATACATATATGTATGTATGTATGTATGTATGTATGTATGTATATATATTTATATATTTTACATATATGATTGCATATGTATGTGCATATTTACCACTAATATTATCTATATATATATATATATATGAAGAAATATAGTCTTAAAGTGTGCTATATTTATGGGATAAAGTGCTCAATATCAGAGATAGAGCGTGTGTAAATATAAAAGTGAACATTTGAAGTCAACACTTAGAGGCGACAGTCTGTTTCATGCTAGTGCAATCGTCAGGCAACTAGCATGAAACAGACTGTCACCTCTAAGTGTTGACTTCTATGTTCACTTTTATATTTATATATATATATATTTATAAACACACACACACACAGACACACACATATATATATATATATATATGACCTGAAAATTTTGTTTAAGCATGAAAGAGACTGCCAGCACTGGGTGTTGACCTCAGTATGCACTTTTATATTTATATATATGCTCTATCCCTGATATTGAGCACTTTAACCCATAAATATAGCATACTTTAAAACTATATTTTTATCTCATCCTCTGAAGATCATGAGAGTGTGAAACTCTATTAATGACATGGGTTGTACCTTTTATGCGTTGATGTTGTGAAGCATTTTTGCTCTGACTAGCAGGGTGTTGAACACTTTACTGAGTAAGTGGCGTTTGACTTTTGGCCTTTCTTTCTTTTTTCTTGTCCTAGGTGTTCAGCCTTCTGTTGGTTTTTCTTTACTAGTATGCACAGACATTTTTATGACATAGATTTCTTAAGTAATGTATTACCTTTGTCCTATTATAAATTGAAAATACTGAAAACGTCAACATGATGACCTATCTTAATCCCTTCCCTGGCGTAGACGTATATATACGTTTTTTTTGTTTTTTTTTACCAAGACTGTCTTTTTCAGACACGGACAAATAAACATGTCCAAAATGTTCAAAAACCAGCTACAGATATGTTTAGATGTTAATCTTGATTCTTTTTATGCCCTCTTGAGCTTGAAACAAGTCAAATTGTCAACTCATACATCTGGTAGAGTTAGTTGTTAGCCACCACTCGGGTACTTCAAGGTACCTCAGTTTCTTAGTTACTATATTAAAAACAAATAAAAAAATTTGTCTGAAAATGATATGTTTTTCCCAAGCTCATTGGCAGGGAAGGAGTTAAAGAAATAGTTTTATACCAAAACATACATTTACAATGAAAGCGTAAAGTTATATACAAAATGTTTGTAGTTGAAGCTATAAAATTGTGTACAAAATATTTAGATTTTGGCATTAAATAAGCCATAGGGGTTTATATGCTGTGAAACAAGAATAACTAAACCAAGCCTCTTATCAATGTTACATTCGCATATATCTTTCATACACTAAGTATAACTGCTATTATAAAACAAGCAGTAGTAATGAAAGCTTTAATAACTAAACTGTTAATTCTTTATGATTCTACAATCACCAAATTTAAGTCTAGTCAGTATCTAGGTGGATGACTGCTTGCAAATGCCGGGCGCTGTAAACCTGGATGTGCAGGTGGTGTAATGGATAACAGATCTGAATTGTAAATCGGAAAGCCAAGTTCCAATCCTAGTCATATTCGTTATGTTCACTTTCATGCAAATACTCTTGCGAAAGGTATCAGTAAATCATTATTATCTCCAAGAAATTCTTACAAGCTAAAAATGGTTTCTGGTGCTCAAAGGTTGATAAGATGCAAAAATGAAATCATACCTTATGATTCTATGTGATTGGTACCCTCAAAAAAATTCTTGTCTGAAAAAATCTTTGAATAAGAAATGGGCTTACAGTCACATCATGTTGAAATAGCAGTTCCTGTGCGATCACTGAAGTTTCCTAAGCAAATTAATAAATTTATATTTGCATATTACCTAATGGAGGAGAATATAACTGGATCAGTACTTCTGCCACAAATGACAGTGAAACACTAAAGTTAAACAATGTCAAGCCTGGACAGTACCTAGATGGGTGACAGCTTGTGAATACAAGGTGCTGTAAGCTTGGATGTGCGGGTGGATAATGGCTCAGAATTGTTAATTGGAGAGCCAAGTTCTAATTCTAGTTGGGCCCCGTTATATTCAGTTACGTGCAAATACTCTTGGGAAAGGTGTGAATTCACCTCTTCTCTCCCAGTTATGGATTAATTAGTAAGACTTGTATCACTAAACCATTATTAACTCCAAAACAAAAATTGTTACAATCTAAAAATATTTTCTGGCTTTAAATAACCTGCAAGGGGTTGATAAGCCGTAGAAAACAAATCAATCAATGAAATACTGATTAGCTATACAGTCATGTCTTTTACATTTATTTACACTATCTGGAATATAAATATATAGAAACTAAATTGGCCAGAAAGTGAGGGATCATTTTATAGATTGATTGTAATTTAGAATTGATCCCCCATTTAATATCCACATCATAATTTCTTGCTTGTTTATCAGATTCTGATTAGGTATGAATTTACGTCTTTGCCCTCCTTACTATGGGTTATTTAGCAAGACTTGTATCATTAAGCCATTATTATCTCCAAAAAATTCTTACAATCTAAAAATATTTTCTGGCTTTAAATAATCTGCAAGAGGTTGATAAGCCGTAGAAAACAAATAAATTAATCAATCAATCAATGTGAATAGCAGTGACGCCTTTTGCATGTTGAAATAAATGCAGTTTGTTAAAGAATGCAATCTCATTAATACTGTCTGTAGACGGATACCAGCTAATTTTTTTTTCCTTGAATGTTGTCTAATTTCTGTTGACTCTTTGCAGATGATGAATGGCAGCTGCAACTGAGTGATGCTGCTGCTGTGGTTTAAGTCGCAAGTGAATTTTTACTGAAGCTGAGTTGCTAGCTCAACACCAAGTTGAACTGCCAATTAGAATGGCTACTTGTGAAATTAAAAAAAAGCGATCTTAGTAGTTTGTCTGCAAAAATAGCTTTTGTTAGATTGCCACTTAATTATGACAGTTGCAGGACAGTAAACTTTTCAGAGATTCCTTTCTCCCAAACTCATTCAGAAATATCTACACTGTCATTTGCTTACTACTGCTTTCTCAGATCTATGATTAAGAAATGGGAAGGAAACTCACAGTTATATGAAACGTTGAGGAGCAAAATGTATATATATTATTTGTCTGTGTGTGCGTGTGTACATATATACACACACACACATATATATATATATATATATATATATATATATACACAGTGTAACCCGGATATAAGAGGGTTGTTGGGACCGGAGAAGAAGTATCTTATATCCGGGTTTGGTCTATTTTGTTTAGGTAAGTATGGCTCTAATTTTGGACCAGAGAAAATCTCTCTTATATCCGGGTTACACTGTGTATATATATATATATATATATATATATATATATATATATATATATATATATATATATATATATATATGAACAAAATGATATTGACATTAGAAAACACTTTTGGGAAAGGTATGAATCTACTACTTCTCCCCACAGCTATGGATTAAATAGTAAAACTTGTTATCAGAATTTAGTATTTTTGTGTACCTGTACATATGTTGCTATTTCAGTGAAATGCCACCTATAGTTTTTATTGATTTTATTCTCATGTTCAGTATGTTTGTGTTATGAATCATACAGTGAGTGTATTTAGTTGTAGTCAGAGCAGTTCTTGAAACTGCTTAAAATATGCAGTTGTGCTTATTATAATATCACCTTTCCTTTCACCCAGTTTCACCTACATAGATATTTTTTTTATATATTGAATTTATTTACTTTACTTTGATTCACAAACAACAAGAATTTTCGGCATTTTAGTACATATGTTACAAAATGCCAAATTTTAATAGACACTGCCAGGATACTAAATCTCACAATCTTGGATTCTGGTACCTCTACATCCTATGGTCAAGGTTGGGAAATGGTGAACAAATCCCATCCTGTCCAAAATGGGGATAAACCTTGCTCAAGATATCTTTGTTGCATGTGATCTTTGGATTTTAGTGGTTGATTGGCAATTCCTTAGTAGGGACCCCAACCCTGCATCAACAACCACACACTATTCAGCAACAATCAGCAACAAACAATTCTTTTCAGATCTCTTTTTACTTTAACTTGAAAAGCAGTGGGAGGAGAGACATACAAGGTATCAGTTCTTGGAGTAAGCAATAGGGAGTGGGAGATAGAGAGAATGGGTATCACAGGTTAGCCAACTCTCTCCATGTGGTGGCGTGTTTCCCTTCTGAAAATATAGCACACAAAGGAATCTAGAAGAGGGTAACATCAGAGCTCTTGACTTCTCTATTGCTGCAACTGAGCTGCTGGTTTTATTGCATTTTTCAGTCTGATATCAAAACCATCCCCCACTCAGTTCAGGTAGTCAGTATTGTAGGTTTTAAATTATACAGTTATAATTTTGTTGGTTTTGTCTAGCCTTCACATTTAATAACATCTTATTGCATAGGAACCCTTTATAACTGCTACTTGCTAACAAAAGAAGGGAATTACACTCACATCTGGCTCAACTATTTTATCTGCCTTCAAGATCTTTCTTGTCTTGGATATGACGATAAGCAACACCAGGCAACAAGGCCTCCTAGATCGGGAAATTGGGGTTTTTTAGAAGCATGAAACCACCTCTTAATTGCTGCTGTTCACATGTCCACCCAGACCTGGGGTGATAACACCTTTTAGGGTCCCAGTTATAGGCAAATAGTGAACCCCCAAACAATATACTATGAAAGTATAAAAATACATTTTTATAGTAAAAACAGCAGCAATACATTTTTATATAAAAAATGACCAACAATACATATTTATAGTAAAATGACCAACATTACATTTTTAAAGCAAAATGACTAGCAATACATTTTATCTGTAGTTGAATGTATACAATTGCATTCAAAATATATTTAGTTAAAGCTATAAAATTGTGTTCAAATTATTTAGATTTTGGCATTAAATAACCCAATAAGGTGTTGATATGCCACTAAACAAACCAACCAAACAACTAACATGAAAGAAGTCTTTCATGACATATAATATCTGACAATTCCTTAAAGAAATCAAACTGTATTCCAAAATATAACTTTAACAAAACTCCAATATAAAACATATATATCACCACCTCTCGTAATTATGTCCACACGAACATGTATATGCACAAAAGCTGAGTATCATCTACCATGTATTCAATTGTGAAAGCAGAATAACATATTTTTATTACTTCAAAGCTTCCAAGAAAATTAAATTTTGCATTAAATGACCCATAAGGTGTTGATATGCAGTTAAGCAAATCAACCAAGAACTTCTTGATTTGGGACAGTTATGTCAGATTATTTACTGGAATTTTCATCAACATAAGCATTTATTTTTACCCCGCTTTTTAAAAATTTTTAGCAATGTCATTTAAGGAATCACTTTAGCCTGTTCCCTAGCTAGAAGTAACTATTTATACATCATGACCACTAAATTTTGGCGCTTAAACATCCTCCTTACTCACCAGTCAAGTTGGGGTAGAAAATTTTTATTTTATTGACAAAGATAAAGAAAATATTTTTAACTCATATGAACATAAAATTGTTAAATGCATAATCTCCAAATTTATTTTGACATTTCAAAGCACACTCGGAGTACATTTTGCATCGCCGGTCCAATTCAGTAATTCATCACTTTTGTCACACTTAGTTTCGTATTTTAAAAGTATATTTAGTTGTATCCAGTGAATGATGACTTGGAACATCTTATCAACCAAGGGTTATCTCCCTTACTTTTAGCCCTTGGCTCTTTTTCCCACAAGACAGTCTTGTAGGATTTTTTAAAAATATGTATATATATTTAATATCAAAATTCATATGACACAAGGCTCAAAAGCCACTCAAGGAAGAAGGTTACTGTTAAAATGGTAATAATGAATCAGGTGTGTGATATGAAAGAAAGAGGAGGTGGCAGGAAGTGAAAATTACAATGATAAAGAGGATAGATAAAGATTGACCCTTGATTTGAAGAGGTTAAGATTCAGAGAAGCATCCGGTCTGTTCTCCAAAGTGGCAGTTTTTTGGGGAAAAGCTCTCTAAGTCTGGAATTGATTTTGTCTCCAGATCACATTGAAAATGGAATATTGCTGCCACATAATATCCACCAACGCTTTGGCGACACACATCAATTCGATGGTCAAAATTTTTGATGATGTCTCTGCATAGTTGCTCCTCGATCTCACAAATATGCCTTATTATCTCATCCTTCAGCTGTTGAATTGTTGTTGGCTTGTTGGCATAGACCTTACGTTTGAGATGACCCCAAAGGAAGAAATCTAAAGGTGTCAAGTTGCACAATCGTAGTGGCCAATTGACTTTGTGGTTTCGAGAGATGATGCAACCTGGGAAATTCTCATTCAAATTCTGTTTGAACGTTCATTTTTGTAATAGGCTTCAATAACTTTAACATATTGTTTGATTGTTAATCTTTCCATGGTTGAAATTGCCAAAGACTTAAGTTGTTAAATCTGAAAGAAAAAGAAAAAAAAATCATTAGATGCTTAAACTTAATTCACATTTAAAATCGGTCCAAATTATTGGAACACCCTTCATACATACATACATACATATATATATATATATATATATATATATATATCATCCACATACAAGGCTGTTTCACTGTATCACAGCTTATTAGTGTGGCTAGACATTCGATTACTTCAAGCCGGGATCGAAACCTAACCAATTTGGCATCAGTCAGAGAGCCTACCTATGAGCAAATATGAAACATTTATCAGTCTAACATATTTCAAAATTATAAAAAGAACATAATTCTTTATGTTGAAAATACTTTGAGGGAATCCTGATAAATATTTTATCAACTATAAACACACATCAAAAACACTACATAGCCAACCTTTATTAAATCCATTGTTAAAGAATCTAATGTGCATTTATCTACCACAGCCGGCGTTTACATAAAAACATCACTAAATCAACACGTGGACAACCTTCAAACATAAATAATGCCTACTAGACATACAAGCTCTATCATCTGAATACCAGTTAGACAAACTAAAATGATGGTAGTTTATATGGATAGGAGGGGAAGATAATGGTTAACTCTAGACTCGAACAGGTTAAGATTATAGTGATTGGGGAAACATCCTCTTGGGAGTCTGTTCCACAGGGCAGTGGTACTCAGGAAGAAGCTGTGTGAGTGGAACTTACTTCTTGCCAATAGAATACGAAAGGAATGGGGGTGGTTTGCTACTATGTAAGTGGCATGGCGGGTTCTAGCCGTGAAGGTTAGACCTGGCAGAACCAAGGGATGTAGTTTGTCCAAACCCTTTCCATATATATATATATATATATATAAAAACATAAACGGGAAGGAGGAAAAGGTGATAATCTTTTTTTATCTTCTTCTTTTCCTTCGCTGGATGATTAACGTAAATGAAAATGGGGTTAAGTGTAAGCAGAATGTAATGTTTGAATGCGTTTCTCTGTGTGTGTGTGTGTGTGTGTGTGTGTGTGTGTGTGTGTGTATATGGCTCGGGTGGGAGTGAATCAAATCTGTACTTACCACTTTGTGCCAAGCACGCTGCCATATTCCTGATCAGATAGAAATCATGGCTGTATTTCCTTCCTTTTTTATAGAAGAGTGTACACTCCTGGTGAACTGGAAGTCACCTGGGATTGGACAATAAATTGCTAAGAAGAGTCGTATGGTGTGCACGTTGGAAGATGGAAAAAATTGTAGCTGACAGAAGGCACTCAAGTCGATACCTGATCAGTATCAGTTGGGTCACCATGGTGAGGGGCTATGATTTTGAAAGACCTGAAACTCCTAATGAACCTTGGCTAGAAACATCACTGATAATGTGTACTAAAGCATCCAATAGATATATTTTACAAAATATATATTTGATTATTGTACATTTTGGTAGAAATCTTTCTTTTGAACATCTTTCATTAAACATGACAGACAAAGAAAATTTAATAAATTTAAAAAAAAAATTTTTCCAGCTTTCTTACATTTTTCCATTTAGTGGGGAAAAATTGTCCATCATCTGCGGTGTAAAATGTAAGAAGACTGGAAAAACTAAATGAACAATTAATTAAATTTTCCTTGTCTGTCATAGAAGATATATATTATATAATAAGTTTTCTTAAGTATGCAGGTTAGTAAACAAAATAAATACTGTTGAAACTAAAAACAGTATGTCTAATCAAATATTATATATGTCTTCTGTTAATTATTTAATTAATTTTTTAAAAAGTTAATTAAATTTTCCTTGTCTGTCATATTTAATGAAAGATGTTTAAAAGAAAGGTTGCTACCCAAATGTACATTAATCAAATATATATATATATATATGTAAGCAAATATATGGATGTAGATCCGACGGTATGATGAAAATGTGGAAAAGACAAAGCAAAATCCGAATATGTAAGTTTACTGTTTTTATTTTGTTTTTTGTTTTGCAGTCAACGTCAGACGTTTCGGTCTAATAGACCATCTTCAGGACATGGTTATTGGAGACATGTTTATATTAAATTTAAGTTAAAATGAAGAGACGATAGATACAGGACTAGTCAGAAAGTTTTTCTGTTTCTGACTAGTCCTGTATCTATCGTCTCTTCATTTTAACTTAAATTTAATATAAATATGTCCTGAAGATGGTCTATTAGACTGAAACGTCTGATGTTGACAGCAAAACAAAATAAAAAAACAGTAAACTCACATATTCGGATTTTGCTTTGTCTTTTCCACATTTTCATCATCAAGATGAGAATGAATAGAGTACAATTCCAATGTGCGTAACATTTAATTTAAAGGTGGGCTAAATACAAAGTAGATCAATTTATTTTAGGATATATATGCCAAAAACATGTCAAAAACTCTTCACAATTGCAGTTGTGTTTTAATGCATCTCATCAGGTGACTGTAAATTACTGGTGAGTGGATGATTTGTTTAAATTTAAAAGCAAAATCTAAATAAATCGTTCACTTGCCAGTAATTTACAATTGCCTGATGAGGTGCATTGATATGCATCAAAACACGACTGCAATTGTGTAGCGATTTTGACATGTTTTTTGGTGAAATATCCTAAAATAAATAAAAATATATTTATGCATATATATATATACATACATACACAAATAGAGATTTATATATGTATATGACTTACAGAATGTACTTTTAACTCAGAGTAAGTAATTTATAAAGGTGAAAATGTATTGAAAGTGCATTAATTTTTTAATCATTAAACGGTAACTTTATGTCTAGGATTATATCAACAAACTACTGCTGTTACAATGTAGGATACTTAAAACCAGTGATTGAAATCTCATTGAGGTTGGTTAGGTTATGTATGCATTCAAGATACTTTGGATGCTTAAACCTTTAAAATCTTCAACATTTCTCTATGTAAAATTATAACTGGCATTTGCAATGTTTCTTCTTTACCCTCCTCCTGCTAGACAAACAGAAAAAATGTATGTATATTATTAATATATATATATATATATATATATATATAAAGAAATACAGTCTTAAAGTGTGCTATATTTATGGGATAAAGTGCTCAATATCAGAGATAGAGTGTGTGTAAATAT
The DNA here is from genome assembly GCA_964036315.1 of Acanthosepion esculentum. Taxonomy (NCBI): domain Eukaryota; kingdom Metazoa; phylum Mollusca; class Cephalopoda; order Sepiida; family Sepiidae; genus Acanthosepion; species Acanthosepion esculentum. The sequence continues at coordinate 97,635,180 of OZ038485.1, read as the reverse complement.
AAAAGTGGACATAGTAGGCAACACTTAGAGCCGACAGTCTGTTTCATGCTAGATGCAATCATCAGGCCACCTGTTGACTTCTATGTCCACTTATATATATATATATATATAGGGCACCCCAAGGCAGTGTAGTGGTTAGCAAGCTAGTCTCGCTAGAACAGTTACCACTGATTAGTGAGTTCGATTCTCACTGGGTGCTCCACACTTTCGGCCTTGTGCCACATCAAAGCTACGCTTGGAAAATCATTATATATATATATCTCTGTTAGCAGGTATTGTTCAACATCATGTTGAAAAAATCGTGTGGATAAAGGGAGGTAACTCCTGTTAACTCACTAAACGCGAACTAGTTGAACCAATGTTTATTGCTGTGAAATCTAACAAAAATTCAAAATTAATTTTTTTTTGCTTTAATTTTTTTTTTTTGAAATTTTTAAAGGATTCTGTTTTTAAGTCAAAATTTTTGTTTGTCTACATTCTATTAAGAAATTTCAAATTCAAAAATGGAGGTTTGTTTTAGCCAGAGATTTTCTAAAAAATTGATTATATCCAGTTTTACAGGATATAAGGCACCTCTCTTTTACTTAAAATACCTCCTTATGGTCTGATGATTATTAAGCTGATCACACACTCAGTCACTAATGAATTCGGTTCTCACTGGGTGCTGCGTACTTGTAACCCTGTGCCAAAATTAAACTATGTTTTGGAAATATCTGTAACTATGCAAACAACTTATTCATCTCTTCAAATGAATGCAAAAAAAAAAAAAGAAAAATGTCCAAAGCAATCCAAGAGTGCCATAATTATCCATGTATAATATGCATCTTTTCTGCAGATCTGTTAGCCATGCATATTATATGTGAGAATTTGCAGATCTGTTAGCCATGCATATTATATGTGAGAATTTTCACATCTGTTAGCCATGCATATTATATGTGAGAATTTGCACATCTGTTAGCCATGCATATTATATGTGAGAATTTAATATTAATATTTTTTTCTGATCACGAATAGGAAACAACATTCCTTTTTTCCCCCTGAGGCCAGTTTGCCGATGACAAGAGAGTGCCATTACAAGGACATATATATATTCATAGTTTGGATAAAGATGATCTTGATTACAAAATCATCGTCTACTGAGTGGTTCCTTGTTTTTTTTTTAATCATTTCACCCCAAGCAAGGCTGTAATTCCACTAGTATGCAGAGGGTTAAGGGGAGTGAAAGTGAAAGAGAAGACTGAGAATAGGGATGATTGAGAAAGGGACAAAAGATGAACAGGATTCAAGAAGACTGAAGATGATGATTATATTGCTTTTAAATTTTTGAAGATTGTAATTATGGAATGAAGCAAACAGAAGGGAGTTCCAAGGAATAAGACTCAAGATAACTATAATCTGGGACTGGAATGAAAGCATTTCTGGCACCTACCCTGGATCCATCATAAAAATTCAGGGTGGGAAACTAATAAATACTAAATGATTCAAATACTTCAGAGTACAGATCAGTTATAACAAATAGGAGATAAGGCAATTAAACATAGAATAGGTTGTGCGCAGGTTTAGTTTTGACCAACAATGCAAATTATTACAAAACTAAAACATTAACCTATTTTTCCAAGTCATGTTCTTACACATCCTCATCAGATTTAGACTTTCATATGGATATCATGCATGGCGCCAGACCAACTCAGAAATATTTATACTTTCAGCTGTCTAGTACTGCTTTCTCAGATCAATGGTTAAATGCCGAAATTTTATTCTCTTTCATTTAGTAATTTTGAAATTTTTTTTTACTGTGGAAATGTATTTTTTTTTTTTTTTTCAGTAATGTATTACCGGTAATTTAATTTTTTTTTTTTCTTACTGTGAAAATGTATGGCTGGTAATTTTTTTTTTTCCAATAATGAATGTATTACCGTTAATTAATTTTTAAATTTTTTTTTAAATATGAAAATGTGTTGCTGGTAATTTTCTATTTTTTTTTTTTACTATAAAATGTATTGCTGGTAATTTTTTTCTAATGTATTTTTATATTTTCATGTTTTGATCGCAGTTTGGGGGGGTATTATTTGTCCATAGCTGGGAACCTAACAGGTGCTACCACTCCAGGTCAGGGTTTGCACAAACTTACTTCCTGTTTTTCTCTGCCCCCTCCTGAATTCAGTATGTCCTGCGAGTGTCAAATTCTCCAAGTTTTCTTTCCTTATTGTGTGTCTAACATATTTCAGTTGTCTCTTTCAGATACTAAGTATTTGTTTCCATTTTCCTTAAAATTTCCTCATTGCTCCCACTTACCATTCATCGTATTCTTAGCCTCCTTTTGTAGTGTAGAACTTTGAATATACGCCCTTTAGCGCTAGAGGGCGTCGTCAGTGATGTTCTGATTTGGATCATTGGGCAGTTTCGGGTTTTTCAAACATCATACTGACCTCACCAAGTCGACCCCATCAGAGCTGATCGGACTCTGATACGCCCTCTCAAAAAAAATACTTGCAGACACTGACTTCTATAATATACCCCGTTATCATGCATTTGATTGGCGGTTGACCGATAGCCAATCACAATGGTGTGTGCTCTATTTAAGTTGTTTGCGGGGAATTTTAACCTTTTTTTTTTTTTCTTTCTCTTCATTTTTGGGGAAATTGTCTGTCATTCACTGTCATATCGGAAAATTCATATTACATAGTAGTTCAGAACTCTTTCCTTTGCTCTTAATGAAATTTTCCTGTTTCTTAATGCTTTGTTTAGTTTTCAGAAGGCATATTTCGCTATTCCAATGCACGTTCAGATTTCGGTTTTCCTATTTTCTGTCATCTGTTAGTTAACACTTCCCAGATCAGTTATGTGCCATGCATGATACACGCTTAGGCAATCATGTATTTTTTTATACATGACTGACGAGGCAGATTTTTTTTTCCCCTGCAGTAGGTCGCCATTTCTTTCTACGGTAGACCAGCCGCCTGTCCTGCTATTTACTGCTGGAGGGAGAAGATGTGGATTCATACTTTTCATAAGTAAATGTAATGAATTCGACTGGAATTCAAACTCGGCTCTCTCCGATTCCTCAATCCGAGCCGCTATCCATTATTCCACTGTGCCTCTGTCCCAGATAGTTAAATTGTCATACTTACTATTTGTTGTTGTAGTTTTGTTTTTTTTTCTATTTTTTTTAAAATTTAATCGAATATTTGCAGTATGAACTGAAAATTGCTGTTCAGTTTCATGCCAGCAACCAAATCTTAACAATTTGGAACAGAAAAATGGTAGAAAATACCAGCCGGAAGATAAAGAAGACTTATTGAAGGTTACAGAACAAAAAAACTGAAGAGGGTTAAATAGTCACGTAAAAAATAAAATTATTAAGCTATTGATAATTATTTTTTAAAACCGTGAACTAACTTGAGTTTACAAATGTCTAAAAATTGGACGACTTTGTCGATGTTACTAGAAAAAAAAAAAAAAAAATGAAAATCGATTCCAATCAATATAAATTTCTGCTTGAAATTTTTTTTACAAAAGTAAAAACAAACTACCTGCTCCATGTAATTAGATTACAATTCACTTTTAAGTTGTCATACTGAAAACTATTTTATGACACTTCATTGATTCTTCAATCTATTTTATCGGGGTAAAATCAATTGGAAATTAATTTATAAAAAAAAAAGAATTGCTGATATGTTCTCGTCTCGTCCCACATCTCAAAATAATGTGACTGTGACAGAATGACCTAACATCAGATTCTAATGTTTTGAAGGGCTACTTGCTCAGACAGAACTTTTAGAGTTCTTTGTGTGTGTGTTTGTATATATATATATATACAAACACACACACTTGTGACAATACTATTATTATTGAACAATTTAGTTCATGCCACTTTTCTCCAGTACAAGAACGCACATTTTTCAAATTTAAAAAAATTCAACCTTAGCGTTGTGTCTGCAGCGCTCCAAAATTATTCTTACATTTAACAATATCTCATTACTAAAAAAGCGCTCTTTCGGACCGCAATATCTTTCGATGTCGCATTACTATTCGGAGTTTAACAAAAACACACTAATATGTCTACCTGAGGATGATCGCTCGAAGCGATTGAAAGCCGGCTCGTACAAAAAAATAAGACCAGATAAGCCCGGAATTTATGAACAAGGATCACACCATTCATTAACAGATTCGAAGTTGGTTGTAATTTATTATTAAATATTGTTTGAGAGAGTGATTCCCGCCATATAACTAGCTTCAGTATTTGTTTTTCGTTTGAATGATTTACGTTACATAAATTGAATACGCACTACAAAACCGATATATATATATATATATATATATATATATATATATATATATAATTAAGTATTATAATAAAAAGAAATATAAAAAGAAATTTTAAAACTCTCCCTTCCCTCTCTAAACTTGACCATGTCTCTCACACCATTCCTCACCACCTTCTATGTCAACTTATATAAGCTTAATACTGCCCGTCAAAAGTGTAAATTTTAAATTCATTTTTCGTTTCACCTTTTGAAAGTGAAGATCCAGAGAAAAATAAAATTCTCTGGTGAAATAAATTATTACAAATGGAGCCTTAAAGTGGTCTGTTTTTCTTTAAATTAATATATATATATAATCCATATTGATACAACTTTATATTGTTATTTAGTACAAAATATTTTTTTTGCCTTGGATTCTGGAAATACTTCCCGAGTTAGCTCCCTTTCTAAAGACTGTTTACTCTACATTTGATATCTTTTGTTGTTTTTGTATTGAAAGTCAAACACTGTGATTAATTGCAAAATTATTAAAATGGTTAATTGCAAAAAGAAAGGAGAAAAAAAGTTGTTGTGCACACACAAACTCGTATAGGAAACCCTAAAATAATTAAATGCAGGTGAGCAGAAAACAAAGGTGTTTCTGTCTGTGTAGTCTTAAGTTTAGCTCTTCAATTTCTCAGTCCGAGCAGCTACCCATTACACCACCACGCCTCCCCCTTGTAAATAAACAATCCGTTAAGTGAACAGTGTTTCATATTTTTGTTGCCAATTCTTGAGGATAAAGAAAATGGATAAATCCAGTTTCATGTGTTTACAATAATTGTGTTGAAAGAAAAACTGTTTTTTGACTCTACAATTATTTTTGTCCGGTATGTCGTTGCCAAAAATTAATTCCATATGTGAAGGATTTTTTTTTTTTTTTAATCTACAGTTTGTAAGTGAGATTTATTGTTAATGCAATGAAGTTTGAGTTGCTGACATTAAAACTTAATCTCTCATATTTAACACAAGCTTAAAAGCCATACTTCATACATAATTTTAAGTTGATTGCTGTGTAGGACTAATTGGGCCTCTGCTCCAAAACTAAAGTGACCTCTGGCCCAGCTTAGAAAACGGCAATGATAATTTTGAAGAAATAACTTTGAATTCTTCAATTCATTCCATGGAACTTCAAAACCTCAATTTAACTCTGATTCAGGCTATAAGTCCAATTCCAGCCGAAATTCCAATTCAGGCCCAAAATTGAGTTCTTCAAATCACAAACTCTACGGAAGTTTAAAACCTCATGTCATGAAACCTCTCACTTTAACTCTGACTCCTTGGCATTTTGAAGAAATAAAATTTATTTCCTCAATTCACAAAGTTTTGGAGATATTCTAAACTGAATTTAAAACAAATTTTTTTTATATTCACAAAGTCTTTGTGCTACTTGAAACTCAATATAAATTAAAATCTTTTAAAATCACTAATTTTTTTTTTTTTTCAGTTGTTTTAAAATATGAATTTTTAACTGTTCCCTCCTCATCCAGACACAAATTCCAATGCTGGATGTTCAAGCACCTGATCAAGGGCAGATTTTCAATTCTGGGATCATCCTGATTTGAAAAAAACACATGTCAGTGTAGAGCAAGTGTGGCCTGAGTTAAGAGAGAATTCAGACACACAGACAGACAGAATTTGCTGTTTATTTATTTAGATCATATTTTATTTTACTCTTGTCAGCCAGGGACCAACCCTGATATTCTCATCTGCAATGTTTGAGAGACTATGCCTCATTGTTGCACGTGTGTGTTTATATATATATATCTGTCATGTGTCTCTTTCCCACAATTGCGAGTCTACTTGTAGCTGGTTCTGTCACATGACTCTACACTCGGCACCTAGGAAGTCAACTCGGGTCAACCTGCTGGTGCACCTGGCTTCTCTGAAGGACGCTGAGTTCAAAGTCTATTGTACGTGAACTTGGGCGATACATGTACTGCATTAATTCATGCAATTAAGTTAATTTCTCCATTTTTTTTTTACCGCACAACATTTATACTTTTGTTTGTTTTGTTCTGGAATGTTCTCAAATTACCCATCTGATAATCCCCACAGTTGGTGCTTGTACCTCTGAGTTCTTAGAATTGTCTTTTTCCAAACTCTACACTGAATACTGACCTCTTGAACTTTGCACACACTCCCACCTCTTAGGCCATACCTAGAGACACTTAAGTTTATTACTTGCTTTTTCATAATTTAAAATTAACTACAAGATATTTGTCTGTGCTCAGTCCTATGATTCTTTCAAAATTCATATTTGCCTATATTTCTTCCTGTGTATTATAGTGACTTTATTCAATTTCAAGTCGTCTGTCCTCTTCTCCCTCTGCATATAGTCAACCATACCAGATTTTCATATGTAGCTAAGCAGCATTTTCAGGGTTCCTTATTTTGATATTGTAATGGCTGGCCACTGTATCCAAGTATGCCTGTCTATTCGGTCAGCTAGCCAATCCCAGTCACCTTGCACATTTGTCTTTATTCAACACCCACAGAGCCCACCTATGGTTTATACTGCAACTATGCTGAGCAGACCTTAGTTACAGTTTCTGGGAGAAAGCACATTATCTAGCGTAATCAGTAGTTGGAACAAGGCCCGTATGCTCAAACCCTCGGTCACAATGACTTGTGACTTCATGCTAGCACAACCAGTTTTGTGTATCCATTTTCACTCATGTGGATTGGTTCATCCTTTCCAAAAGTGCCACACGCTGGGATCACCTGCCCAGGCCGATAACATCAAAAAGTTACCTTCCTGACAACTTGATGCTGCTGAGATTTGAATCTGGTCTCATGGTTACTGGGTCACGTGCCTATATCTTGTTCTTGTACTCTCTACTATAACTGCATGATATGTTGTATATGCACTTCTTGCTCATGTTTTCTTAAAGTGTTTTTTGACTTTGGGGCTCTCCCTTCATAGCATGTGGGACTGCTTTTGCAAATTGTTCTGATGTTGTATGGCCTATATAGACTGTGCATTTTCTTCACCACATCTCTGATGTACACTAGAGTGACTGTGTTCAACTAGTTGTTTCCTAGAAGCACCTCTTTAGTACAAAAGAGAAATCTTGTTTGAATTTTTTTTTTTCTGTAGCAATCATTTAATTTTTCTTTGTTTCTTTTGCAGATCTATATTTGCCGTCTCTTCAATGAAGTCAGACCTAGCCGCCAGCTTTCGGATATTTGTTTTTACACCCAGGAAAATCATTACAGACTACCATCTCACACTGCCCTCAACCCTGCCATCAGAGGCCTGTCCTTGACGGAGGTGTGAAATCAGGCTGAGGCCTTAGCATTGCTCATCTTGTCGCCCTCAGTTATGCAACAGAAACTGTCTAATCAATTAAAAGTTATTCATAGCAGTGATGACCCCATGAAGACCCCACTGCCTACCAGCCTTGCTGTATCTCTTGTGTCTGGCATATGTCCGAGCACCACACCTGTCCGAAATAAGCGGCTAACGCTCCCAAAAGAGATCAAGAAAAAGAAAACAGACATTAAAAATAGTAGCAGTAGTAATAGTAGTAGTACTAGTAGTAGCAACCAGTGTGGTGATGTTATTACTATTGAGTCTAGCATGTCAGCTGGGAAAAAAACATTGACTATTGAAGATCTTCTCAAGTGTCCGAGTTGCTGTGGGTATTTTGAGAAATCAGTGTTTCTTGGCCATTCATTCAGCTGTATAAGTAAAAATTCTTTGGCTGCAGAGAAGAATCCTCTTTCAGTCGCCACTGCTGAGAAACTAGCATCTGTCAATTCTTTGTCACTCTCAAGTGCCGCTAATGTCACTTCCCCAATATCTATTTCTGATTCAGCTGATGAAGCCTACGGTGATGACAATTGCTGCGTTGTAATTGAAACTGAAAATGGTGGCCTGGCCAGAAAGGAGGTTCCCTCAGAATCATCTGATTTAGTAATTTCTCATGCCAACAGTGTCTCTTTAGAAAATAGTGGGGAGAGGGATGTGGCTGACCACAATGGGTCGATGACACTAATGCCATCATCTCAAAAAGTCATTGCCAGTGACTTAAACAAGGACAATGTGTCTGCTGGTAAAACCCCAAGTAGGGGAATGGCTGTATGCCGGGGATATTACAAAAAGCCATCAAGACCCTGTCCTTTCTGTGGGGTGATGCAAGCCAAGTTGACTCGGCACATACAACTGAAGCATAAAGACGAGGAGCAGGTGAAAGAGGCTCTCTCTCTTCCACCCCAGCTGCAGAGGAATGCCTTTAATGAAATGAAGAAAGAGGGTATCCGCAGGGAGAACCTTCGCCGTCTACAGCAGCTCTCGGAGGGTGGCACCGAACTGATCAAAGAGAGAAACAGCCTCTCAACGACCACGCACATGCGTTGCCCCAACTGCAATGAACACTTACCCCAAAGTGGGCTCCCTCAGCATTTGCACAATTGCAATAACTTGGCTGAGCTGGGCGAAGTTACAACTTATGATTTTGGTATCAAGGAACGACATCTTTACCAGTCTGTTTTTATTGAAGCAACCAATGATCATATGCTTGGCTGTTTGCCATCACTCGGCATGAAAGTGGAGAATGATGTTGCGAATGAATCTTGTGGAATAATGGTCGATGCTGGTTCCATGTCAGACAGGGGCATCTCAGAAAATACTCTTCCTGCCAGTATCCCAAGAAGAGGCTCTTCTACAGAAATCTGCCCCTCTGTGGGAACTCCGTTTGACAATAGAACGGAGGCGTCTTCAACTGAGATTGGGTTTCAGAAGTTGGATGAAAATGTTCCAAACGTTTGCATGAAGGATGTTCTTCAAATCCAGGCAGATGCATCATCTCTTCATGGTGAGAAGCTGTCAATTGAACACAGTAAGGATATGGTAACTTTGAATTTTGGAAATTCTGGAATGAAGATGAATTCTTGCAAAGAAAATCAAACTGAGAATGTCTTAGATCTGAATATGCAATACAGTGACAATTCTTTGACTATGGAAAACCTGCAAAATTCAAAATTATTGAACAGACAATGTGATATTCAATTTTCTGCGGACAGTAAAGGGACCAGCAGTTTTGTTTCTTCCTCGTCGTCCCAGCTACCTTTTGAGGAAGATGGTGCCTGCCTCGATAGACTCACTCCCAGGCAGGACAGTTTCTCTGTCGGAAATGAAAGTCTGTTGTTTCAGGAAAGAAATCAATTATCATTGCTTGATGACAGAGAGGAATTACCCTATGTTGCTGCCAGGAATGTCTTTGCAGTGGGACAACCAAAGGGAAGAGGTTCTCATAGCGCTGACACACTTGAAGATGTCGATGATGAGAGGATGGCCAGAAGTAAGGCATACAAAAAGCCATTCCGCCCTTGCCCGTTTTGTGGTGTTATGCAAGCTAAGTTGACACGGCACATAAAACTGAAGCACAAAAATGAAGAACGGGTGAAAGAGGCACTGAAATTGCCGGCCCAAGAACAGCGATATGCCTTCAATGAGTTCAAGAGGGAAGGAATCATGTTGGAGAACCTACAGCGCATAAACACCGCCCCCGAATCAGAGAGCCTAATCCACAATCGGGCTCCTCAAAGTCGGGTCCCGATGACAATGTGCCATTACTGCAAGGGTTCTTATACAAAGGACGTTATCTGGGAACATGTTCGTAGCTGCCAAATGGCACCCTTTCAGATAAACGTTTCTAATTGGCTCTTGCATCAAGAAACGGACTTGTCTGATTTAGATCTTATCTCGAATCTGCCAGAGAACATTGTTAGTCAACAGCAGGTTAATCCGACCCCTTTCATGCCCCCTCTTTCACCGTTAGCTTCATCCTCTTCTTCTTTGTCTATCTCTAAAAGAGAAGAGAGGCTTCCATCTTTTAACGACATTGAAGAAAAGCTTGTTTATGGAGGTAGCAAAGAGCTGAATTTACCTCCAACCCCTTTCAGGTCAAATACGGAAAATAGTAAGAGTTTGAATATGGTAAATGCTCCAGTTACTGGCAGCAAGAAGGAATACTCGAAAAGAAACAGTTTTCCATGCAGCCAAGAAATGGTAATCAATCATATTAAAGAGGAACCATTAACTTCATCATCTCCGTATTCTCAGGAATTAATTAATGATCCCCTGAACAACCTTAGAAGACTGCCACAGGAATGCAACCAAAATTACTCTTTTCGTTTTGATCAGAAAGCTGGGTTGGAACCCAACCAGTTGTCTTCAGATGCTCAGAGTCTTGCTGAAGAAAGTCCAAAGTGCATACAAACATTGGATTTCTTGCCAGTATTCACAAAAATAGAATCGAATGAAAGTTCGGAGGCCAAAGCTTTACAGGAAAATCCTGAAGTCAAAATACCAAATGAAGTTCGTGGTTTAGGAGGTGAATCGACCAATATTGAAGATTCTAGTTTTGTGCCCATCAAAAAAGAGATTTCTGCTGATGGGAACATTGAAGCCACCTCACTGCAAGTCCTTGATATGAGAGCAGAGTCACCTGCAGTTTCAATTTCAGATGCCTCGGATGAAGATTGCAGCATTGTTAGTTGTTCCAGTAGCAGGGTGCTTGCACCTGCCTGCATCGACCAGCCATCTGATTGCCGAACAAATTCCCAGGGGCTTGGCACGAAAACCTCTGCAAGCTGCAAGTTGCAAACCTACAAAAAGCCTTCACGCCCATGCTTATTTTGCGGCATCATGCAAGCTAAACTTAGTCGTCACATCAAGTTGAAGCACAAAGATGAGAAGCGGGTACAAGACGCTATGCAGTTACCCCAGCCAATGCAGCGCCATGTTTTCAACCAGTTTAAGAGAGAAGGCATTGAAAGTGAGAATTTGCGTCGGCTCAATGACCAAACTCAACTGAAAGAGCTCATCCCCATGCGAACAATGAGGTCCAACTCCTCCCCCTGGACAGTCTGCCACAACTGTAACATTTCGATAAAGAAGGATGCCATGAAAGAGCACAGTTGCCCTGTTTTATTTGATTTGTCTTCATCTAGTTGCTTACCAGAAAAGGAGACATCCGCCATGTCACGATCAGTCATGCTTCCCGATATTGGGCAAGGGCTGACTGGTGATAACACATTTCTACAAGCGTCTGGCTCAAAAGACGACACCTTCGTATTTGGAAATACTGACAATACGTCTAGGAGTTTGTCTGGGCCTCTTCTGAGCAGGCAAGTGAAGAAAGAAAATGTCGACTTGGATGGTTTTCAAAACCAAGATGGAAGCTTTATTCATAAAGGAATGGGAAGCCGGAATAGTGACAGAGAAAATAGACTTGACCACTCTGCAGGTCCGTTGCATTTTGAGTCAGATTTTGAAACAAAATATTGCCCTCCCAAGAATCTTGATGCTCAGAAGGATAGACAAACACAACAGCCATTGCTTCTTGAGTCGGAAGCAAATACTACCTCCAGGCTGATTACATACACACCTTATTGTGAACCTCAGGACAAGAGAGAGTTTCTGAAAGAAAGCTATGCCAAAGATACTGTCAGGGAGCTGTATGATCTGCCAAGGGATCCCCAAACTACTGCCATCACTCAGGTCAAGAAAGAGGCTTCAGAATCTTCGTTGATATTCATTTCTGATTCTTCTGATGACGAGTCAGCTGAAGGTGCCAGCTCCCAGAATGAAACTACGCCTCTCCCTTCTACAGTAACAAATCCCACTAAGAATACCACATGTGCTGAGAATACCAAATCTGGTAGAAGTAATGGTGGTCGTTCTTACAAGAAGCCCTTTCGTCCGTGCCCCTTTTGTGGTATCATGCAGGCAAAACTCACCAGACACATCCAGCTGAAACACAAGGACGAGCCCAGAGTGAAATCCGCTCTCGGCCTTCCGCAGCCTTTTCAGCGTCAGGTCTTCAGTCAGTTTAAGAAGGAAGGCATCATGAAAGAAAACATGAGACGTATCAATAACCCTCATGATAACGAGGGTTTGATATCGGAACGTCTACCCCCTGAAAAAATGTTGAATGTATCTTGTTGCGGCTGTGGTGGACTATATCCCCGGGATTTTATTAGCAAACATGTAATAAGCTGTCCTCTTGCTGTGGCCAGTTTGGGGTTATCTACTCCATCTGCTATGATGGTTTTGGAAGATACTTTCCGGCCACGTATGTTATTCTTTAAAAACAACAAAAGAAACTCAGACCTGAATAAAGAGTGGCTTTTGAAAGCAAGGCAGTCTGCATCAATGGAATCAAAAGATAATGACATTTCTTGTGGGCTATATCCGGATCAGGATAAAACATTTCAAGAAATGAAAGAAAATATTGAAATGAACATAAAAACGAATGATAAAAATAGATTTGTGATGGATTCCTTTAAAATGTCTGTTGAAAAAGCTTTTGTCGAGCTTAGTTTAAGACCGTCAGAACGTGTTCAGAAACCAGACTGCTTCATTAGTGCTCATGATACTCCAAAGGAAAACAACTCTGACACAGTACTGTTCCTAAATTCCAAATTACTGGATAAAGACAACCTTGTCTATAAAAGTGACAAGGATTTCCAGCTCGTTAATCAGACCAACCAGAAGAACCTTCCAGATGTCATACCAAGCGGACATAATGCTATTAATGCGTCACCTCCATTAATGGAGATAGATTTGACAGCAGACATTTCTGTGAACAAGATTAAGAAACCCCACCCAAGAAGATGGAGGTTTTCTCAAGGCAGAATCCAGAAAAGAAAGTCGTCTAACCGGCATTTTCGGCCATGTCCATTTTGTGGTATGATGCAGGCCAAGCTGGCTCGCCATGTCAAGCTGAGGCACAAGAGAGAGAGACCAGTACAAGCAGTGCTCCAGTTATCACCACCCTTACGGCTGGATGCCTTTTGCCACTTCAGAAAGCAAGGCCTCTTGAAAGAAACCCTGCAACATAATGATGTAAAAAACAAAGTTTTTAGCAGCAGCAATTCCCGGGTTACCAGGAGATGGATCCAGAAAAGGTTCGTTGGGGGAATTCGACGCCATGGTTTGTTACCAAAAGCATCCAGGTGCAGAAAGTCCTTTTCCAAAACCACTTTATTTCATCGTCCACAACGTTGCCATAAGTTCAGAAAGGAAATAGATTCTGGAACTTATGTGAGGAAAGGTCCACCATTTAATAAGAAGTCTTTTCGGCTGGCATCGTCATTTGCCAGTGTCAATTTAGAATTACTTGAAAATGGCAAAAGTTTGGTTACGGCTGAACAGGAGCAAGATACCAAACAGCAAGACAATGGAGATATTACTGCAGACATACCACATATGTATTCGGGCACAGAGCATCTGAACCGAATAAAGCTCCAACTGCTCGATGTAACCTCCCAAATGGAAAAGAAAGAATATAAAACTAGAGCAGAATACGAAATTGAGAACAGTGACAGTATACAATGTGCATCATTTCAACAGAGCAGTTATTTTATTTCAAATAACCGGGGCGAAACTCCTGATGATGGTGCAGATTTGGCCGAAGCAGACAAACCTGTTGCAACTGAACCTAAAGAGTCAGTGCTTCCAGTTAAAACTGAGATAGTATCCTTTTTAGGTAAAGAAGCTAGTCTGACTGCTCCGCTGGTTATTAACCCTCCGTACTCTAATTCTGTTCATGATCTTACGATACTTAACACCAGCCAGAGTGTTAAAACCCCCCAGTCTCTGTTGAAAACCTGTGGGTCTTCAGTTTTATCAAATACAGAAAATCACACGTCTTTGCCCTCAGTTTCAGTGCTTGGGGTTGCATCGACAATTCCTGCTGACCAAGCTGATACAAAGAGAGATGATTCTTTAAGTTCTATTTGTTTGGAAATTGATGAAAACCCAAATCCAATATGCAGTGAAGAAGCACGTCGCCCCATTGGGCATGAAAATACAGCAGAACAGTGGAAAGGCTCTGGCTTGAACAGAGTTGGAGGCATGTGCCAGGGAGACGATACAGACAGTCATGGTGAAGTCTCTACAGCAGGACCCAAGAATGGGAGTCATATAGGAACGCTTAAAATACCCCAAGAAACTAGCAACAGCTCCCAGATTGAGAAAGTGGAAGCAAAAGCTTTAAAATCCTCAGTTGCAGGAACCAAACTGACTGATAGCATAGTCAGAACAGCAGAACAAACACCACTTCATTCAGAAATGGAATCGGCCATTAAGGATTTGAAATTGAAAAAGGCAAGCGCTTTCTCCACCATACAGGAGACTCTGAGTCCATCTGTTTTGGTGAAGACAGAAATTACTGCTCCTATTTCCAGTGTCCAGAGTAGTATTCTGTGTAAGCACCAGTTGGAAGAATCGGTACCTATCTGCCCTCTACAAGACATTGCTGAAGACAAGTCAGGTATTGAGAAAGAACTGGGAACCTGTGAGAGAGTATTGCTAAATAGTAATAATGACGAGAAGCTGTTATTCTGCCAGATGCCTCAGCCTGAATGTGAAAAGAATGGTGCATCTGAGATTGCTTGCTTTGAAGCAAAGACCAAGATGATGTCTCCAGAGCGAGCACCATTTGTGGCATCGCTGGATTCCATCGCTGAGAAACAGGATTACGTAGGGAATTCGAAAAATGTAAGGCATCCAAATGAGAAAATTCCTGCAGGCAAGGGTCGGCGGTCCTACGATTTCTGTGAGGGCACCAACAAAAACGGGCGGAGCGCCAGCGGAGGCAACAACGGTGGCGGAGGTGGCGGCAGTGGCGGTGGCAGCGGTGGCGGAGGGGGCCAGATGTCATCGGCACAGAACTCATCGCGGGACAGTGGCAGCAGCACCACCAGTGGGCGGAACGGCACTGGCTCCTGCTCGTTCGGACGAGGTGGGTCGACGAACCGCAAGCCGCCGACGCCGTGCCCGTTCTGTGGGGTGCGCCAGGCAAAACTGAAGAGGCACATTCAACTGCGGCACAAAGACGAGGAACGTGTGAAGAAGGCCCTGCAGCTGCCACCTAATTTGCAGCGTGACGTCTTCCACCAGTTCAAAGAAGAAGGTCTGGCGAACGAGCGGAATCGAGTAAAAGATAACAGTGGTGCCGCAGTCAGCAGCCGGGTTGGTTCGAGCAACCGTGGTTCAGGCAGTAGTAGTAGCAGTACAGCTACCAGCAGTGGTATTAGTAGTGGTGGTGGTAGTAGTAGCAGCATTAGTGGTGGTGGTAGTAGTTCAAGTGGACGTGGTACACCCACTGCTGGCGGTATTGGCGGTAGCAGTGTTGGTAGTACGACAGTCAGGTGTAGTAGTTCTGGAAGTAGCCGAGGTGGTATTGAAACCAGTAAAGTAGAATGCACCGGGAGTGGAGCCAATATTGTGGCTCCACACGATCCCTCAGCATTGAAGGTTCTTTGCCCATTGTGTGACACATATTATGAGAAAGATGTCCTTCAGATGCACATGATAGGGTGCAGCTCTGCCTTGACACACTTCAATGCCTCTGACTGGTTGACTGCCCCTGTCCCTCTTGGAGCATCTGACTCTGAACTTGATGCCGACTTTCTCTCTGAACGCTCCTCGGATTTTGTGCTCGATCCAAACCAACTGTCACTCACAACACCCTTGTTAAAAGAGGAGTACGAACCGCCAGTTGCTTCCTGCTCGGTCGGTTCGCTTTCCTCTTACAAGGAGTTCTCAGGCTACATGGTTACGCCTCAACAGCCACAGCACCAAATGCCACGACAGCAACAACAACAACAACAGCAGCAGCAGCAGCAACAACAACAGCAGCAGCATCAGCAACAACAACAGCAACATCCACATCACCAGAATTTTCCAGGTTCCAGAAATTCCTATATTCCCAATCTTGAAGAGTGCCAACAAATGCCGCCCAATTATGGCATGGAAATGGGACGAAACCAAGGGCCTGGTAATACTGCCACTGTCTCAAATCCTTACGCGGCTTATCATGGCAGTGGAATTGGTCACGAAAGTTCTGGAATGGTTTCAGCCTCATCTTGGAACCAAAGATTGTCAGAACAGCGCTATCAGCAACAAATGTATCATCATCATCAACAGCAACAGCAACAACAAGTCCTTCAAACTCAGCACCCCCACCCGCACCAACAGCAAACACCCCTCCACCACCAGCAGCAACAACAGCATCACCATCAACCACAACAGCAACATCTTCAGCCTCAACACCACCACACTCAGCAGCAGCATCTGCAAACACCGCCACCAGCACTACCCCAACAACCACCATCCCAACCCCATCACCAAAGACCCATGCCGGCTGACCCAACTATTATGTATATGAAAAACCCCAAGCAAGAGTTTCCACCCTCCTCATCCT
Organism: Acanthosepion esculentum; assembly: GCA_964036315.1. Taxonomy (NCBI): domain Eukaryota; kingdom Metazoa; phylum Mollusca; class Cephalopoda; order Sepiida; family Sepiidae; genus Acanthosepion; species Acanthosepion esculentum. The sequence goes on along the minus strand of OZ038485.1, from coordinate 97,618,655 downwards.
CTTTTCATACGCCAGACAATTTCATGCTGTCCTCACCTCAGATGACCTCACAGATGCCAGACCCCTCACTTCATCATCGGCCACCTCAGCTTTATAGCCCCAACAGTGGACATGGTAAACGAGCTTCTTCGACAGCTTCTCCACATGATTACGGAACATCTATGTTTAACTCGCCCACCCACCCCCAGATGTCTCCCAGTGGGGGGCCTGGTTATCATTATGCACCACACCACCAAGTCCCTGCAATGCCCCCTCCTTCACCTTCCCCAAGGAGCTGTGGCAATTTTCCTCCCATGGATGATGGTGGCTACCAGCAAATGATGCCCCAGCACTGCATGTCCGATCAGGGCATAATGAGGTCTCCGCCCGTCGCTCCTCACCTCCCGCCACCACCTCCAAATCGCCATGCAATGATACAAATGGATGCCACCCAGTCTCATGGAAACATTGCCATGGGAAGTGGCGATAACAACAACAGTAACAGCAGTACTGGGTCTTCTTATCTTGCAACACGTCAAATTGGGACCGGGGGTAATACCACCGGCAATATGGCCCCAAACACACCCAACAACTATCGATCACCCATGTACCACAACATCGGTCCTGGAACTGTTTCCCCATCACCAAATTCTTCTTTCCACCATTCCCCAGCTGCGTCGCCTTCCTTGTCATCTACCTCTTCATCATCGTCCAAGAACTCAGTAACCTACAATTACCCAACATCAGCGGCCGTCTCCTCTACAGCTCCAGGATCTAGCTTCTCAGGACCGATATATGGTCTGCCTGACCTCTCCTCCTCGTCATCTATTGGGGATAACTGTCGCCTTAGCTACGAGAGCATGGGTCACAGTAGTGACGGGATTGGCCTGTCACAGCAGGGCCATCAGTTGCAGCCACTACCACCCCAGCAACTACCACCACCACCACCACCCCAACAACAGTCATCACTGTTACCGCTACAACCACTGCCTTCCTTAATGGACAATCCACCACCAACATCTCTCCTCCCATCAATGTCCCAAATGACACCCCCGAGAAACCACAGTGCTAGCACGACTCCTGCTGCTTCCGGGGGAAGTATGGCTCACCTGCCTTTCAGTGGGGGCAGTAGCAGCAGCAGTAGTAGTAGTAGTAACCAAATTGACCCTAATTGCATTATTGGGGGTACCTGTGACCCAACCTGTGGAGATGGGGACAGATTTAGTCAACAGGCAGGGAATATGTCCAGCCTTCATGAAGGAAGCAGTAAGGACCTTGCTGATGAAATATCTACTGCCATCGACAGCCATGAGGACAGCAGCTGTGGCAGCAGCACTACCAGCGGCAGCGGGCTCAGTACCGCTGCAGGCGGAGCAGAGTGGAACTCAAGCAGTGGCAGTGCGTGCCCATCTGGCACTGGTAACAATGGCTCAACCCCTGCGCTTTTCACGGCCACCACTTTGGACAGCAACAATGCTAGCAACAGTAGCGGCAGCTCGAGCTGCGGTGGCAACAGTCCACGGGGTTATAGCAAGCTACGGAACTACAAGAAGCCAGCGCGCCCATGCCCGTTTTGCGGTGTGATGCAGGCAAAGCTAACGCGTCATATCAAACTAAAGCACAAAGAGGACAAGCGCGTGGTGGAGGCCCTCGGTTTGCCTCAACCCCTGAAGCGTCAGGCGTTCAGTCAGTTCAAGAAGGAAGGTATAATGAAACAGGCCCGTACCTCTTCAGGTGGCCACTCATCATCCTCAGCAGACCCTCCTTCATCTTAGTCTTTTTATTATAGTTATTATTATTATTATTATTATTATTAT
>OZ038485.1:97609359-97611859 GCA_964036315.1 Acanthosepion esculentum | reverse complement strand
GAACGTTAAACATATTATAAATGTCTTTAGATATATATATATATATATATATATATATATAATCTCAAGTTATAGTGTTTACTATGTTAGCTGAATTTATCTAAACATTTTAGCTTTTATGATTTATAAAGAGGCATTGGTTTCAGTTTGTATATAAACACACACACACACACACACACTCTATCCCTGATATTGAACACTTTTACCCATAAATATTGCATGCATTAAAACTATATTTATTATTATATATGTATATTGAGGTATATGTATGTATATATCAAGGTAGATGTATGTATACATACATATATGTATATTCACATACAGAAATATATAATATGTGTCTACCTTTGTATATATGTCTATGCATCTATCAGTATATATACATCTCATTGTGGCACACTGGTTAACCAGCTAGTCTTAAAGACTGTTTTAACTGTATTGCATTTGAACCTCACTAAGTATCCAGCACTTGTGGCCTTGTGCCAGATTAAGCTTAAGGAAAGTAAATGCAAAAATATTCCCAAAATGTCGTTAGTAGGCCAAAAACAAACAAGAAAAACTCCAAATTTATTAACTTTGAACTTTTTGATGCATTTGTTTTTTTGTTTTTATTTGTTTTTTGTTTTTTTTGGTTTTTTTTTTCAATTTATTTTCATTTTTTGTGATTTTCAAATCCTATCTTTGAATACATTTTTTAATGGGGTTCCAGACTTTTGTTAATTTCACAGAATTTTTTATAACTTTCATAAAATGTAAGCAAAATTATTTACTGGTCTCCTAACAATTTTCTTTTTATTCTAATAATTTATTTATAATTGTATGTTTTTACTAAAAGCATCATTGAATTTCACACCATGCAAATTTGTTATCTTCTCAGATAGAAACTCGAAATAATTCTGACATATTTAATAATACTTAAAAAAAAAAAAAAAAAAATTTAGAAATTACTCTTTTTATAGTGGTGTATCTGTTGATGAAATAATAAATGCTGAAAAAAAACAATTATCAGGAACCTTGTAAAAAAAAAAAAAACAACAACAAAAAAAACATTCCTTTTCATGCTGCTGACCTAGGCTTAATTTTGTTTTAGTTTTGTGATCCATCTTGGCTCAAATCTCGGAATCAAATGTTTCTGTTTTGTAGTCTTTATATTTTTTGTTAGCTCAACTTTCTGACTTTACGTCTTATATTTTGCAATGCCTTCATATTCTGGATAAAAAAAAATAAAGACAAACAAACAAGAAAAAACAATTATCTGGTTGTTCAAAATATATTCAAATCTTGTAAAATTTACCTTTGATCCTTAATTAGTGTCTGTAGCTACCTTTCAGGATTTAGAATTGAATAGTGAAATTCCGTACAAAATAAATATAAGATATAACCGTTAAGTTCAATGCTAATAGTTTCTTCTCGCACTTCTTACTTGTGGAACTCTTTTCTGGCTTGCTGCTTCCCAGTCAACTTTGATCTTCAAAGATTTAAATGCAATGTCAATCGTTGTTTTCTGTCGTCTTAATTCCTGTTCTTTTATTCTTCTATCTCTTTAATAATGTTTTCTTTTTCTCATATTCTCTTGCGCTCATTAACATCTTAGTGGCTTAGGGTGAAAGGATTAAATATATATATATATATATTGTGTAGTTTTCCCCAGAGGATGTTCTCTCTTTGGGTCAGAAATGATGGAACTAGGGATCAAAAAATAACTTGTTAGAATGGAATCGTTGAGTTTTGGGGAATTCTTGAAAACTTCACGTACGCTGCAGGTTCAGGTGAACAAATATGTTCTTGTCTTTATCTCTCATTCTTTATCTTTGCATAAATATCTTTATGCTGATCAAAAAATAAAAAAAGCTTTATCATCAGATATGGAGGAGTTGTGTTAGCCCCTTCATGGATTATCTTGAGTGTGGCCATTACATTACTTTTTTTCTTTTTTTTTTTTTTTTTGGGCTTTCAGCACATTGCCAGTTTAGTTGTTTATAAAATAACTTTTGATACTTATAGCACAAGTCTATTTAGAACTTCTTACTCTGGGCAGCACCAATTTTGTCAGATCATTGACATCAATCTGCATTAAATTTAAGCTTTTTCTGAACTAAATGTGCACTTTTTATAGCTGTTATAAAGCAAAAGCATCTTCTCCATTTGCTAGCAAATATATATATATATATATATATATATATATATATATATATATATATATATATATATATATATATATATATATATATTTAAGACATTTTTATGTTTATACATTCTTTTTATAGATACAAATATTTAAGTAAATGCTCTGTTTATAATAAACAGTATTAAACAACATTTACCGGCCTGAATGTCTGAGAAATTTTCATAGAAAATATTTGTCCTCCAACAGGAATTGAACCTGTGTCCTATACGGAACCATCATATAGCCTGACGTGCCTTAACCATTTTGGCCACAAAGGAGCGTTTGGTTAGCAAGGTCGATTTTACTAACCTTGCTAACCGAACGCTCTTCTGT
>OZ038485.1:97596859-97604359 GCA_964036315.1 Acanthosepion esculentum | reverse complement strand
AACTGTATAAACTATATGAGGTGAACGGTACAAAAAGAGACCCGCTAAATACATAGGGAGGATGAATGTGACAGCTGAAGTAAATAAAACTTGTAACATTAGATCCCTTCCATCCTGTCCCTGTTTTTTAGTTTTTTTTCTTTTAAATTGTTTAACCAAACGAAACTTTGCAAATGAAACCCCACCCTTCAAAGTGGAATTAGGTGACATTTGATTCTATTTAACATTTTTTGACTATGCATTTTTTGTTAAAAAAAAAAAACAAAACAAAAAAACCTAATGACATTGAGAAGTTTTTTTTTTTATCCTTATTTGATTGAAACTTTAATTTAGACTTTCATCTCATATCATTATCCACAAGATGGATCCAGCTATTTAAAAGATAAACATAGGTGTTTCACACGGACAATCTCTTCTGTTATTTGATATTAGTAAGGCGGTCTGGTTCAGTCATTTTCATTACACCTTTTCAGGCATTTAGTCATCACTCTTTCTTTTTTTTTTTATTTGGGGTCGGGGCCTCTTCACACCCACAATAATTTTTTTAATGGGTACTCCATACCTACCAGAATTTTTAATTGTTTTTCCATGTCCACTATAATTTTTAATGGTTTCTTAACACATACTGTTTTTTTAATGGTATCTCCACACCTGCTGTAATTTTTTTTTTTATTGGTCTCTCCACACTTGTAATTACAAGCTAACCCCCACCAAAAAAAAAGATATATATTTTGAAATCATTTTCTTTTTAAATATTTTTACCCAACCCTACCCAACTTATTCTTTTTTTGAACCTTAGATTCTTTATCTAAGAAATACTCATTTTTTTTTTTTTTTGTTCACTTCAACACCATTCTCATCAAGTGCATACATACATACAATCCTATGCATGTATAATTGTGTGGTTCTTTTTATTTTCATTTTTTTTTTTTTTTTAATTTATTTATTAAATTTTTTTTTTTTTTTTATTAGCTACCTGTCTATGGTTGTTGGTAAAATAAGTTTAAGTTCAAGTTTAAATTTTAAAACGGTAATATAATTCTTGAACTTTTATTTATTTATTCATATTTTTCATTGCTGTTGTTGTTTTAGGCTTTGACTTGAGAATTTAAAGAAAATTATAAGAATGCTTTTTTTTTTTTTTTATTCTTCTTCACTCTCACCTATCACCTACCTTGTACCCTTTTGAATTCGGCTCTGTATATTTACCTTATCAAAAAGCTAGAGAAAGAAAGGAAGAAAGTAACACGCGGATAATGCAATCCTCAGGTGTCTGATTTGGGAATGCACTTTCCTCTTACTTTCTATCTTCCTTGAATTCTTACACACATACACGCACGCATACAAAAAAAAAAAAAAAAGGAAAAAAATATTCAGATAATCAGTACTGCTTCACGGCTCTTCTTTATTTTTTTCAAATTTTAGAAATACTTTTTATTTTAAAAATGCTCTGTTTTTACCTTTGCTTGTTTGTATGTAATTTCAGTATTTTACAATAACGAATCTCTCCTCACTATGCAATAATGAGTTTTTTATTTACTTTTTGGTTACGAAATCCTTTAAAACTGTACTGTAAGCAACTTTGCTTGCAGGGTAAAATGTTTCTCCTGCTACTGCAGGTGACTTTGATCGCTGAATTATATAGAATGTTTGAATTTGGCAGTTGTGTTATCCTATCCTGATATGGCAACAACAAAAGCACCCCGAACTGAAATCACGACCAAGGCTACTGCAGTTGAGAGGCCCTCATATACAATAGAAGGGGTACTAATCATTTAGAGTGCTCAGGCGTAAAGAAATGAACTGGAAATAAACAAAAATTGTAGAAAATCCGTATTAGTTTTAGGACACAAATCAGGAACATCAAAAATGTAACACGTCAATGGTAATTTAGGAAGGTAATATTTTATTTTCTTTTCTGGGTTTCATAATACTTCATATCAGTTGTTAAAAATAAGTCTTCCACAAGGTCCTGTTTGTGAGTTTTTCTCAACACATTTTTGTATTTTGTTAATTCTGTCAAGTTTTTCTTTCATTTTCTTTTGTTGCTAAGTCTGAGAGCAACAATAGAAAAACAGCCAAAGTCGTATATCCAAAATTAATAACAATTCAATTAATTTATTATTAATTAATTTATTACTAGCAGTATAAGCCGTCTTCAACTGGGTGTTTCATTACTGGGAATATTTGCCGTTCAATTGGAGCAGTTTAAGTTTAAATTCAGTCCACCAGAAAATCAATATTAGTAACAACAATTGGGTGCAAATGAGGCACATCCCCAAATGGGGGGATAACAATTTGAATGGAAGGGTGGCCCCGAAAAGGGCCGTTTTTGCATTACCAATCTTGCAAAGAAGGAACCTCTTCCATGGACCGTCATAATAATAATAATATGCGATAATTTTTATTTATAATATAATTTTTTTTTTTATAATTCTAATAATCTTTTGCGTTAGATTTAAACTCTCTAAGCTGATTGTACGCTGTTTTTTTACGGACATAAAATTTTGCCTTTGATTTTTGTGCAAAGTGTAAAAAAAATTCAGTTTTTTCGATTATTCACCTTCAAGCTTGTAATTTTTTCCAACCAATTTGGACTCAAAACTGGCACTGAAGAATTATTTATCAAACAAAAAAAAATTATTGAAATCGGATGAAAACTGCAGAAACACATAAACAACATCCGTTCACACACACACATAAATTTTGAGAATTATAGATATAGATTAATAACAATTTAATTAAAAACACTTCCTTCAGTTTAAAAAAATTGATAATACTTGTTAATCAAATAATAATTGCCAAAAAGGCAAACTCTGATCTTTGTGCCTGTAAAAAAAAAAAAAAAAAAAAAACGCTGTGTGAAAAGGATAGTTTTTTTTTCCCTTGACACCACTATTATTTTAACTACCTTCACTCCTTGGCAATGTTTATTGGTTTAAAAAGTGATGATTAAAATTTCCAGCATAAAGGTCCAAGTTTGTTGCCAAAAAACCTGTTCTCCAGGGTTATCTTCATCATTGCATGTGCCTGTTGATCTGGGTAACCTACAAGGAATCTCGAACCAAGCTTATTTAATATAAGGGGGGTGGGTAGATTGTTCTCATTCCACTACCCATCTTGAAAGATATCTCATCCTGTTCTTATATTTAGTACTGCTCAATTGTTGCTCATTCTGTTTACACTGAGTCCAAGTACACTCTGCTCAGTTCGGAGATTGAACCCACGCTTAGTGCTACTTCCAAACCAGTGTAGACATATCGCAGTGTCCAATAAGACTTGTTCTGTGACCTGTTTTTATTATATTGTATGTTGGAGGTGTCATTCAGCTTGGTCTGTAATGAGCATTTGTCCTGGGTATGAGAATAAACTACATCTGGCAGCAAGGCCTCTGATTGGGAGATTGGAGGTTTTGAGGAACATGGAACCACCTCTTAACCCATTAACTGCCAAATTATTTTAATGCGCATTTTTAGCCCAGACAGGTATCTTAGGAGTTTATTTATTCCTTATGTTTAATTTCAGTAGTTACCATTGTCGTTTTTATAGAAACTAGAACATCAAATATATATGTGTATAAAACATCAAAAAATAATATTGATTAGAAATAATAAAAAAATACTTTTCAAAATAGTCATTATTTTTCTACTCGTGAAATGTAAAATTACGACAGAAAGTGTCTTCTTATGGCTAATAATAAAAACTTTAAAGGCTAAGTCTTGTAAAATATACCTCTGCAAATGCAATGTATGTAAGCAATTCAATGTAAATACAAGGAAAAACATGTAGTGAGTTTAATTTTAACAGAACCCCAAATGGGGCTCATTGCAGGTAATGGGTTAATTGCTGTTGCTCCCATGTCCGCCATGGCCCGAGGGGTTAGGGTAGCACCTGTTAGGGTCCAAGCTATGACTAAATAATGAACCCCCAAACAAAATCAAGACACTATGAAAGTACCAGCAATACCTATCTATAGTAAAAATTACTATCAATACAAAATGACCAATAATACATTTTACCTGTAGTTGAAGGCATACAATTGCACGCAAAATATATTTAGCTGAAGGCATAAAATTGTGTAGAAGATATTTAGATTTCAGCATTAAATAACCCATAGGGGTTGATATGCCGCTAAACAAAACCAACTAATTGCAGAGCATCCAAAACGGTGGCACCCATGAGAAACCACTATTAGTGTCCTTAGGGTTTTTATTTTCAGTAAATGGCAATATCCTATTTTGCTCAAAAGGAGTCAGCACTGCCATGTTCTAGCAGGTGAAGGTGTTAATAAATAATAGTAATTATAAAGTAAAAGAAAAGGTACTTTAGAATATTTTACTGATGACTACCAAGCAGAAAAAAAAAAAAGAATGTTAACCTAACCTTAACACACACACACACACACATAAGTAAAAGGTTTGTCACTTAGCTGATTGATGTTACCTTCAGCATCCCAAGTCTAAAGTTTCGTAGGCACACCCTCCAGGAATTACACTGTCCACTCATCAGGTACATGTGGATGTGTGGTGAAGTGATTAGAACTTTCGTTTTCTAACCATGAATGATTTCCCAGTATGAATCTCCTCGTGAACGATCTGTCAGAGTTGTGACTTTCTGATGTTATTGTCTTGCGGAAGAGAACCGCTGCATACGGCATTTTTTAAAAGTGCCTGAATATCAACCACTGGTTGACCCAAGCCTTGTGAGTGAAATTGGGCAGAGATGGAACTGTTTAAAAGCCACTGATGGTTGTGCTCATATGTAAGTTGCTAAGGCTCTGGGCATACTGGCCTTGTTGAAAAAAACTGGTCATGCCAGATTATGCGCTTTCTCCCAGAAACTGTAACTAAGGTCTGCTCAGCATAATTGCAGTATAAACAGAGCAGGCATTTCTAATAGGGTTTGGCCAGCCGCATTGGCAGATGAGCGTGCTTGGGAGTAAGTGGTAGCCCGCCATTATATATATAATCAGTTAAAATGTGCTATATTTATGGAGAAAGATTATTCAGTATTGGGGTCTGAGTGTTTAGGAATATAAACTTTTCATATAGAAATTGACACTGTATAGGGACAGTTATTTCCATGGTTTAAGCAATCATTAGACCATGTTACTCCTTTTTTTGGGGCTTTATATATAGGCCACTGGGGGCTTATGGGAAACAGGTTTTTGCTTGTATCTAATGTTTTAAATGATTTATCTTCCTGACCTTGATTTGATTTGGGTACTTTTTGCGGTTCTAAAGTTTGCTTTCGAATGGAAAATTATTTGATTTGGGTTATAGGTGACTCGTTTTTTAGTATTTCCATTGTGATGATAGTAGCACATAAACTGATGGTCTCTTAAGGCATGAAACCGACAGTCACCTTGCAGTGTTGTTGTCTATGTCCCTACTGTTTACTTATATAATTAGTGGTGACTCTAGGTCATTAATGTTTGTTGGGCTCATTACAATCTTTAAACAAAATAGCCTATTGGTATAGCTTAGATGCTAAAATTAAAATGATTCATTTACTCTAACTAAAATATATAATTTTTAAAAATGCATGAAATTAAAAAACACACTTTGGTATTTAGTGTTAGTGGAATGAACTAGCCAGATATTTTTTTTTTTAAATAACGTATGTATCTATCTCGAGTGTCTGTTTATATAAATGTGTATGCATTAGTATGTTTATGTATCTCTCTGTGAATTTTTAGTTTAATTTTATGTGCAAGTTTATGATCAGTACTGCTGACTGATATCATATTTCCTCAACACTACAGAAGTCACACTCCTCACCCTAACCCTCCAGTTGACAAGTTAAGGCTGCCACTTTAATTTTCACCAACTTTAAGTTGGGCTAAATTCAATTTGTCCTTTCTCAAAAGATACATGTTGCTAAAAAAACTTATGCCGTACAGAATAAATTATTTATAATGGACATTTAAAAACAATAAGTTGAAATGCAAATGTGTCCTTTGAAAAACAAGCCATACAAGTTGTTAGAGATTTTTAAAAGATTTATAAAATTAAAGCAAGAAATACATTGCCTATGTCTCCAGCTTCGATATGACTCAGATTTACACAGCCCAACTAGCTACATTAATTTTATTTCATTCTTTATTTATTTACTTTTTTTCTTTTGTTTCCTTCTTTATTACGAACAATATCAAGAAAATGTATTTCAGTCAATATATTGAAGCATGGAGTCAAAACAATTTTAGATCCAGCTGAAGTCAAGAATGAAAACGACACACTATGAAAGATTTCTGTTGCTTTGAAATAGATATACTTGAATGTTGAATCACTTGGGCTCAGCCTGGAATCGTCACTGATAATATATATATATATATATATAATATCACATACTGAGTGTTGGTGTTTATAATATAGTGCTTGATGCAGTATAACAGCTATAAACTATATATTAATAAATTAATATTTGCTCTGTTTTTACATTGAGCTATCTGGATTACATCCTCGCAATTATCCATAAATATTAACAAATAACTTCATTAACTAACTATTAACTGGTAGCATGACTCTACTGGTGAGGAAAAATATGTATATTTATTAATATGTGTGTGTGTGTATATATACATATATATATATATAATATATATATAGGTCTATATTTAGGCAGCAATCCTTCGTTTATGCATGTTTCATTAAAAACAACAGACAAGGTACTACGGTTAAGCTTTTTATTTCATTTTTCTTGTGTTCGAACAAGAGCTTTCTTTTCAAGAGCTATTTATGTGTGTTTTTATATATGTATGTGCACAATCATTCTGTGTGTATATATATATATATATATATATATATATATACATACATGCATGCATGCATGCATGCATACATACATACATATATATATATGTGTGTGTGTGTCTGTGCAGTTTTGTTGGAAAGAAATTAGTGGTTTTTAAATAAATTTAATGTTCCACAAAACCACAAGAACCTTCCTTCTAATCAGATATATATCAGTGTGTACTCCTGTGAAGATTAAACTATTCTAGGATTTTATATATATATATATATATATATATATATATATATATATATATATATATATATATATGCAGTTTTGTTAGATTCAACTGACCAATAGAGTTTGTCTAATTTTTATTGAATTTTTTTCAATTTTCAAATAGGTTGTAGATCTGAATCAAAATTCTGGATAAAACCATCCCAGGTCTTGGCAACAAAATTTTGTCTACCATACTTACAACGTCCAATTCTTGATTATGACTAAAACAGATGAAAATATTTGAAAAAAACATAAATTTTGGATAGTTTATCTAAAGTTTTGATTTGAATGTACAACCACTAATTCAAAAATTGGAAAAAAATAATATCTATCTTTTTTTTGTGTATGAATATATCTGTATGCAGTGTGGCGTCATGGATATTAGCTCTGAATGAGAAATCGGGGAGGGCCGAGTTCGAATTCCAGTGAGATTTATTGCATTCACTTGCATACAAATACCCTTAGTAAATTTATGATTCCATCTCATCT
>OZ038485.1:97489359-97591859 GCA_964036315.1 Acanthosepion esculentum | reverse complement strand
TCTTCAAGGTTAGGATTTGTTTACCGTCCAGCTGTATCAACCTACGATTTGTAAGGCGGAGATCTGCCTGTGAATATGACACTGGATTTTTTAATTATTAATCTGACATAATTTATTGCTTAAAGGTTATTTTTAATGGATGCCCATATTTGAGTAGATGCCCTGTTTTTATTTATATATAAAAAAGTATATTTATTCATTTCCATCTGTGAGTTTGAATATTTGAGAAATCTTAGAAAAATATGCACACGCATCAGAATATATTTTTCTAATAAGATTTCTCAAATATTCAGGCTCGTAGATGTAAATAATAAATATACTGTTTAATATATAAGTAAAAACAGGGCATCTACTCAAATATGGGTATCCATTAAAAATAATGTTTAAGCAATAAATTAAAATTATATATATATATATATATATATATATATATATATATATATATATATATATATATATATGTATATATATTATTTTATTATAAGATATAACCGAAACATTGAAATCGCTACACAATAGCTTTCGTGTTTCGGCACTACTTTGTACCACTTCAAGTGATGGTAAATGACTGTTGATACATGAAAGCTGTTGTGTAGCTATTCCAACATATTTTTGTTATAATATCTTATAATAATATATTTCTATACTTTGTATTGAGCATTTTTTTTTAAAAGAAAATGCTATGAACAGCAGAATTTTAGTTCATTTGTTCTTTGTCGCATTTGGATGCATGCATGCATATATATATATATATATATATATATATATATATATATATATATTTGGTAATCTGTAAAGTGTTGGCATTTTTGGTTGGTATTCTACAAGTTTTAGCCAGGAATTGTCTCCATCTTTTAGTAATTACTTAAAAAAAGAAACGAAGACATCACTAAACAAAAATGATGACAATTCTTAGCTAAAACTTGTTGAACACCACCTGAAATATATATATATATATATATATATATATATATATATATATATATATATATATATATATATGTATATATGTATGTATGGGTATGTTGTCAGAAAGTATTTCGATCATGAGACTCAGGTTCAAATTTCATCATGGTCAATTTGTCAAGGAGGTGACTTCCTGATAATACTGACCTTGGGAGATGATGCCAGCATGTGGCACCCTTGAGGTGTGCCTGAAAAAGTGCAGGTTGACCAAAGCTTTGTGAGTGAAACTATGTAGACAAAACTGGTCGAAAGCCATCAATAGTTGTGCTAGCATGAAGTCCTAAGTCATCGTGACTGAATGTTTAGGTGCACTGGCCTTGCTCAACAACTATTGATCACACCAGACTATGAGCTCTCTCTCTCACAGAAACTGTAGCTTCACACTCACCATAGTTGGCACCGTGGGTATTGGTTGAAGAAACAAAATCTGCCTGAGTAGGCAACAGGGATTAACTCGCCACTCTGGAAGTCATGTATACATGGAAATGAGCAGACATATATATATATATATATATATATATATATATATATATATACACACACACACACACACATATCTTGTTGCTTGTAACATGAGCTGGCCAAGTAAAGATATTTATATATAATTATATGTTGGTAATTTTGCAATAGTTATATTTTCTGCTGCACAGTTAAAGTAAGATTTTGTTTTCATTTAACAATTTTGTTGCCTACAGGAAAGGATTCTACTTATTTTAAATTGTTAAAAAGTGAAAATATTCAAAGTAAGATAAAAAAAACTAAGTAAAATTAAAAGCATTGTATTAGCAGCCTGATCTATCCTAACTACTAATGAGATATTTTGTGAATAAAACGTATATTGGTTTATTGACATTAAATAATACCTTCTGCTACCATAAGCATGATATCACACTACTTCAAATAGGGGAGTGAGGATTTGTAGACAATATATAAAACCTATTTTCACACACACACACACACTGTTTATTTATCAAACAGTATATTTGCTTATTTTCATCTACCAGGTTGAATAATAATCTTTAAAAAGATTTCTCAAATATTCAGGTCGATAAATGAAAAGAAATATATTGTTTAATAAATAAACTAAGCATCTACTCAAATATAGGTATCCACTAAAAATAACAGTTAAGTAATAATAATATGTATGTTTGTGTATATGTTGACTTGTATGCAAGTCACTAGCGAGACTGAAGTGTCACATACGACACAAACATTAAAATTGAGGTTGTCAGATCTTCATACATCAGAATCAAGAATCCATCATATATATATATATATATATATATATGACTACAGATATTAAATATTCTTGTCATTTTTATATATATATGGATATAAACCAATAACTAGATATTAGCAACTGTATATACGTTGATTAGCGTGCGTGCACAGGTAATCGAATAAATATTTACGCAATTTAATATAAGGTGTAAACAAAACAGTGCTCAGTGTGGCTAAATAGAGCTAAGAAGTATATATTAATAAATATACATATATCTATGTAGCTATATGTATATTTATTATATATATATATATATATATATATATATATATATATATATATATATATATAATCTGAAATTATACCCAAATAAATGACAAAAGGTAAAACAGCTTTTTATAGAACAACTGTTGGAATAAAATTTGGTACAATTGCTGCAAACACTTCAATTTTACTGCTAAAAATTTAAAAATGAAATATATATATATATATATATATATATATATATATATATATATATATATATATATATATATGCTGAATGCTTTACATTTTTTTTATTGAAAAGAAAACTTATTTAATTGTTTTTGTTGGTTAGATTTAAAACCTTGATTTTTCTGAATCTGCTAAATGTTTTATTGTATTTATTTTTTTATTGTTTAATTTTTTCTGCATTTTTGAAAATGTATTTTCATGAAAAACCTAATTATTTAAAACCTTTTTTGTTTTTTATTTCTGCTTCAAAAAAATCTTTGAAAAATGTGGGGTGGGAAATCGGGTATTGCTAGAAATCAGTTTGAATTTTCTTTTTTTTTTTTTTTTTTTAAATATTAGAGGCTATTATTATTATTATTATTATTGCTTAAATAAATATAAAAAAAAATTCATAAATTTCCTTTTCCACAATTACCTCCCTTTCTTTCTACATTTCCAGTGAAACTTAAATAAAATGAAAGAAAAAGTGAGAAGTTTGGTATATAAAAAAAAACCGAAAGAAACATTAACATACCCCCTACTCCCTCAAAAAAAAGTTTAAAAAATAAAAAAAAAAAGAATAAAATTGAAAAAAAGTAAAAAAAAAATACAAAATAGTAAAAATTCATTTATATTTATATATACTTTTTATTATCTATTATTCTCAAATCATTCTCCATGTTTTTTTTTTCTTTTTTGGAAAAGAAAAGGAAAGAAAAATATCTAATTATTCATAGATATTATAATTATCGCCTTCATTCTCCTCCTTTCTCTATTCTCCCTCCTCCTTTTCCTCATCATCATTTTAAACATCATCATTGTCATCATCATGAACATTATTTTTATTATTATTATTTCTGTGATTATTATTATTATTATTATTATTATTATTACTATGATGATTATTATATTTCTCCTCATGTCCTTTTCACATTTTCAATTCATTATTAATCTCTTTATGCCCAAATTAAAGAAATAAATAAAACAAAAAACCAAAAAAATATCAATTTAAAAGAGAAAAAAAAAAAAAATTCAAGAAAAAAAAAAGCCAAAAGTGAAAGAAAGAGAAACATGAAAGAAAAGCTACAAAATTAAATTTACCTCATTGTTCTGATTTATAATATAATATCCCTTCATCCAATCTTGTATTTTTATTTTTTCGGGCAAATGACCCTACACTTCTCTGCCTTGTTCTGCCCGGTCTGTGGCAGGTTTCCTTCCGATAATAAAAATCTTCTCTATTATCATCCGGTTAGTGTCTTGTTGTTATATGTATGGACGATTAAAGAAAATGGGTTGAGTAAAAATTCTCAGCCGTTACCCATTTCCCAAAATCCAAATTTCAATGACCAAACATCACTGGTACTGATTTTTCGAAAAGGGGTTGGGCCAAGAAATCTAAACTGCTACCTCATACATACATACATACATGCATACATACATACCTTTGGCCATGTACTACACCTAAGCAATACTTAGATACACACACACATATATATATATACACACACATATATATATATATGCACACACACACACACATATATATACACAGACATATACATATACACACACACACATATATATATATATATATATATATATATATTGTGAAATGAACAAAGTCCGACAATTATTTTAAGACATTTTTTATGTTTATATGTTCTTTTTATAGATACAAATATTTCGGAGGACACATATTTTCGATGAAAATTTCTTGAACATTCAGGTCGGGAAAAGTCAATAATACTGTGTATTATAAGCAGAGCATTTACTTAAATATTTGTATCTATAAAAAGAATGTATAAACATAAAAAATGTCTTTAAATATATATATATATATATATATATATATATATATATATATATATATATATATATACATACATATACATAAACATATATATATACATATACATAAACATATATATATACATATACATAAACATATATATATACATATACATATACATAAACATATATATATATATACATATACATAAACATATATATATATATATATACCCACACAAATATATACATATATATAAACATATATATACACACAAATATATAGATATATATAAACATATACAGTGACACGCATAAGTATTGGATACATGTTATTTTCTGTTATAACTCTAGTGTATGTTCGCCATTTTGCCTGATATTTGGTAAGTAATATCTCGTAAAGTTGTTTTAGTTGTATGTGGAAGGAAAATTAAAAACTCATGGTTGAATCCATTTTTTTTACCAACGTTCAAAATTTCCCTATGCAAAAGTATTGGATACGTGACACTTTTTTCAAATTTCCAATCGAAACTTTGTATTTTAAAAGACTTTAAATATTCAAATCTTCGATAGTATTGGAATGTTATCTCTGACCAATCTGAGAAGCAAACAATTGTTTACAAGATAGTGCTACTAATCATCTGACTCTTTGATGTGCATTCTGCAATTCAAGGATTAAAAATGGCAAAAACTAAAGAATTATCCAGAGATATGCGAGATAGAATCATTGAACATCACAAAGGAGGACAAAGTTACCGAAAAATTAGCAAAGAAATGAATCTAGCACTAAGTACAGTAGGAAATATCATCAGAAAGTATAAGAAGTATGGCGACGGTACAGCAAACTTTCCAAGAAATGGAAGACCGAGAAAAATAAATGAGAGTACTTCAAGGTGGATCAGCAGAAATGTGCAAAAAAATCCCCTTCATTACTCGTTCTGAAATTAAAACTGATCTTGAGGGTGCTGGAATTAATGTAAGTAAGGATACCATTAGCAGAGATCTATATAGTACAGTCTTTCATTCAAGATCACCAAGAAAAGTGCCTTTACTGAAAACCAAACATGTCAAAGACCGATAAAGTTTGTCGAAACTTATGAAAAGAAAGGTATGCAATTTGGGAAAAGGTAATCTGGTCGGATGAAACAAAAGTTGAACTATTCGGAAGGAACACAGCGACAAATGGCACTGCCTTCAACAAGCACAATACCATACCCACAGTTAAGTTTGGGGGTGGTTCCATTATGATATGGGGATGCTTTTCATCCAAGGGCATTAGTGAGTTACAAGTTATCCATTGTAGAATGAATGGTAGCATGTACAGGGAGATTCTGGAGAAGAACCTTCCGAAATCTGCAACTTCTTTAGGATATGGTCGGAATTTTGTGCTTCAACACGACAATGATCCCAAACATACTGCAAAACTTACAAAGGAATGGTTTGAAAATAATGGTATTAGTACTCTCAATTGGCCAAGTCAGTCTCCTGACTTGAATCCAATTGAGAAATTGTGGAATACTTTGAAGGTTAAAGTTCATAAACGGAATCCACAAAATATCAAGCAATTAGAGGAATTATGCAAGGAAGAACGGGGTAAAGTAACGGTGGATCAGTGTGAAAAACTTGTGGCCAACTATAGAAAGCGACTGGAAGCAGTGAAACAAAACAGAGGCTACACAACAAAATATTAAATTGATGTATCCAATACTTTTGCATAGGGTAATTTTGAACTTTGATAAACAAAAATAGATTCAACCATGAGTTTTTAATTTTCCTTCCACATACAACTAAAACAACTTTATGAGATATTACTTACCAAATATCAGGCAAAATGGTGAACATAAACTAGAGTTATAACAGAAAATAACATGTATCCAATACTTATGCATGTCACTATATATATATATATATGAAGAAATATAGTCTTAAGATGTGCTATATTTATGGGATAAAGTACTCAATATCAGAGATAGTGTGTGTAAATATAAAAGTGAACATAGAAGTCAACACTTAGGCAACAGTCTGTTTCATGCCAGATGCAATCATCAGGCCACAAGGGCTGTTATTTTTCTCGGCTATTTATATATGCGGCCCAGTGGTGCATTGTGGGTAGACTATTTTGGCGGTTATTTTACTGGATGTCATTTATTTGTTTATTTATTTGGGTTAAATTATTTTGCTTGTTTTTATTTATATTTAATTTTAATTTTTATTTCTTATCTTATATATTTATTTATTTTTATTTTGATCGGTGTTTTTATTAACGTAGTAAAAATGTGTTTATATAGCTTATTTAATAGTTTTGTTTTTGTTTGGTAAGATAATTAAAGCTATTTGTTCAATTTTGGGTTTGGTTGTTGTAGTTTGTTCTCACTATTATTTTGGCGGGAACAGTTTTTAATTTGTTTATTACTTCATGTATTTATTTGGATTGATTATCTTTATTTGTTTTTTCTAACGGCTAGTTTATGGGTATCGGTTGTTAGTTTATTTATATATTTGGATGTATTTAGATCAATTTATTTTACTTGTTATTATTTATTTGGTACACTGTATTTTGGGGGGGGGTGATTTTTAAGTAACGTAGTATATTATTTTTTTTTTTTTTATTCATTTTATTTTTATTGTTATATAACAGTTATAGCTATTTCCAGTAAAATAACTGTCAAACAGACTACCCACAATGAACCACTGACCAGTATATATAAGTAGCCGAGAAAAATAACAGCCCTCGTGGCCTGACGATTGCATCTAGCATGAAACAGACTGTTGCCTCCAAGTGTTGACTTCTATGTTCACTTTTATATATATATATATATATATATATATGTACATACACAATAACTTCTTTTTTTTCTAACCCATTTACAGCACTGATATGGTAGGAAGGTTGGTTTTCTAAAAATTATATATATATATATATATATATATAGGTAACTATGCTCGTGTCGAAAAACCTTCGAACTCTTGATTTAACAATAGCCAAATCAATCACGAAGGAAAAAAGGTTTTAAAAAAAGAAAGAGCCAGGAACATGAAAGTCTGTCGAAAATAATCGCACAGATACAGGTTCAAGGTCCAAAGAAAAAACCCCAATACGAGTAAACAACTAACTAAAGAGCTCAATACAAGCGTAGAGCAAACCTAGTCAAACCTAATGAGCCAGACACACCTACCAAGGTTTCACTTAGGCAGATCGTCAGGGTCGACCCTGACAATCTGCCTAAGTGAAACCTTGGTAGGTGTGTCTGGCTCATTAGGTTTGACTATATATATATATATATATATATATATATATATATATATATATAAACGTGTATGAAATAATTATATTGCATTTGAGTCAGACATAAAATAGTGTTCAATGCACACTTACTACACAGTAAATATTTAATTTTGAATTTAGAACTACTTAGTGACTATGGTTTCATCACATAGGATTGTCAATGTTGCTTTTGGAAATCAGTGCATTAGTATTGTTAGTTAACAGTATTCATTGGTAGACAAATTGAATACTGTTAAAAACGACCTCAGTGATCCTATGTGGTGAAACCGGGGTAACTAAGAGGTATTTGTAAATTCAAAATTATATAAGTTCAAAATCTATTTCCATACACTACTCAGCTTATCAGGGTTAAGATAAATGCATTGAATTTATTGATATATATATATAATTGAATTTATTGATATATATATATATATATATATATATATATATCAATAAATTCAACGCATTTATCTTAACCCTGATAAGCTGAGTAGGCAAAAAAGTGAAAATAGAAGTCAACACTTAGAGGTGACAGTCTGTTTCATGCTAGATGCAATCGTCAGGCAAACAGACTGTCGCCTCTAAGTGTTGACTTCTATGTTCACTTTATATATATATATATATATACTTCTATGTTCACTTTATATATATATATATATATATATATATATATATAAAGTGAACATAGAAGTCAACACTTAGAGGCGACAGTCTGTTTGCCTGACGATTGCATCTAGCATGAAACAGACTGTCACCTCTAAGTGTTGACTTCTATTTTCACTTTTATATTTACACACGCTCTATCTCTGATATTGAGCACTTTATCCCATAAATATAGCACACTTTAAGACTATATTTCTTTATATATATATGTATATATATGTGTGTGTGTGTATATATATATATATATATGTGTGTGTGGGTATATATATATATAAGTATGTGTGTGTGTATATATATATATGTGTGTGTGTGTATATATATATAGTTCAAAGTTTTTTTTTACAGTGATGTTCACCTTGTACAAGGTCCAAGAGCCACTTGAAGCAGAGCGTTACGTTGTCAAAGGTATGAGCCACGGTTTATGTGGAAATGTCGGAAAGATAATACTCAATGCTAGGTTTGAACAAATTAAGATTGTAGTGATTGGGGAAGCATCCTCTTGGGAGTCAGTTCTACAAAGCAGCACAAAAGAAGGAATGGAATATGAAGGGAATGAGGGTGATTCACTACAATGTGCGCGGCATGGCAGGTCTTAGCTGTAAAGATTAGAACTGAGGAATGTGGTTTGTTTGAAAACTTTCCATGGAAATAGCGATAGAGCTGCAAGAGGTTTGCAACACTTCGTCTGTGAGAAAGGGATTGCAAAGTGGAAAATAATTCAGTACCCACAAGGATGCAAAGACGCTTTTGGAGTCTATCGAAACTCGAAAATGAAAACTGGACAGCCCCCGCCCCTATATGGCATCAATACTTCATTTTCGGCCTGATCTGCCTCTTGTAGATAATAACTTACTGCAGCGGTACAGGAAAACAACTGTTTTGCCGGTATCTTTAGCAACAGATCGTATGTACGAGTCCCATTAAAAGTTTGGGTTCAGCTTGAGTTACAATAGGTCAAGGCATGGGGTCTACCTGAAAAATATCTGTTCATCGTGATAGCCGAAAATTCTAGGTCTGCTCGGTGATGATGGAATGTCGCTTTCAAGACATTGAATATGACCAGACAGTTTTTCCCCCCCACCGAGTTTTTAAAGGTGTTTCAGAAGAGAGATCAGCTGCCAAACTACTGTGACCATAAGCCGACCCTCTCACTTAAATAGCGCGTATTTCCTGTTTAGGGCTATCAGGGGTCCAGCCAACCTAGAAAAGGCTGGAATGAACCACCAGTAATATCCAATGGCGTCGATGAATCCTCTCATTTGTCTAACCGTTTCCGGTTCCAGCATGGCTCTGATAACCTCCGCTTTATCTAAATCTGGGCGCATCCTCTCCGTATCTATAATAACCCATAATATTTTGTCTTTTTCTTCGGGAATTGACACTTCGTCATCTTGATCTTCAATCCGTGTTCCGCAATCGATTGAACACCTGCCGTAGAGGCACAAAGTACTCCTCAGGTTTCTTCGAAAATACCAAAATATCATCAATGTATGCGACAGCGAAATTTTCCATCTCATTCAAAACGATAGACATCAGTTGCGTCAATACTGCGGGATCATTAGATAACCCAAATGTAGGTATGTCCAATATTTCGCTAAAAAGTGGTATACCTTGACGACAAAAGGTCCCCAAATTGATAAAACAATTTTTAACGTTTAAATATTTATGTTGTTATTAAAGAGGAAAGACCAAAGTATTTTCTGAATATTTTTTCAGATTTTTTAATCCTTCCTATAAATGTTAAAAATTTTATTAAAAATCTTGTTTTTTTTCGAGTCAAAAAATTTCGTAAAATCGAACTTATCGACATTTCTGTCGGAAAGATCATAGTTTGTTAGTTAAAAAATCATGAAAAATCAATTACACCTTTTTCTTTTGTTATCTTAGGAAATTTAGAATGATTAAAGTATACTTAATGTAATTTGAAAGAAACATTACTTACATTTTTAGCAGAAAATTTTTTAAGAGAGATATTTCCAACCAGGGTGTTCTATTTTGACAGGCGTTGATTGATGTACGTCAATATATTCACAACTTACGGTACGGAAATTTATTGGACGGTAGCGCAGAAGTGATATAATTCGTTCTAATTTTAAGTGAATCTGGTTAGTAGATTTTTTAAAAAAAATTCACTTTCAAATTTTTTTTTTTTTTTTTTTACCTTACGTTTGAGGAAGAATTCTGCACTGAAAATAACATTTAAATTATGAAATAAAATAAAATTTTACAAATAAAAATAAAACAGTAAAAAAAATACATTTTTTTAAATTGAGGTTTATTATTTCAGTCATGAAATATTTTTCTGAGAATATAAAAATTACATGAAACACCATTAATTGAAACGGGTTAACTTAATGAAATGAGATTTTATTTCTTTTTTATTAAGGCAGATTTTTTTCTATTTATTAATAATTATATGGCAGTAATATGAGTTTTATTTTATTTATTAATAAAATTAACATGCTATGTTGGTTTTGTTTTGACTCAACAAGTATTTTTTAGTTTGAGTAGTAGCTTGATAACTCCAGAAAATTTAAACTCCAAAAATCGTTTTAATTGATAATTTGTCGTGTGGATAATAATTCCAAAGTAATGTACAATGAATTTATGCATTCGATTTCAAACTTGAAAATTTGTGTGTTTTTTTTTTTTAACAAAAAAATCGATGATTTAGATTTTTCAGAGTTTTGTGCATTTAATTAAAAAAAAAAATTCAGGTTGCAAATAAATTTTTTTTTGTGTTTTCATAAAATTAAGTTCGAGGGGGGTAACAGATATAAAAAAAAAATATTTATACCATGACTTTCAAAGAGACAAACATTTCTAAAATAAGTTCATTCATTTCTGAATAAGTTCTGAAGTTTTCATTAAAATCCAACAAGTAGTTAATTTTTACAAGAATTTCGAAATTAATGTGTCTTTCAACTGACAAAAAAACAACTAAAAAAAAACGCTAAAATGGTCAAAATTGGACATACCTACCCAAATGGTATAACTCGGAAAATTAAAAAGTCCCAGGTGACAAGTAAATACTGCCTTTTCTCAATCAAGCGGCTAACACTGCCATTCTCTCATCCAAATCCGCACAGGTCTCCCCTTCTGCCTGCCGGGTCCGGAACAATTTTCGGGCACCGTCTATCGCTGTCCTTTTACTGGCGTTTTTTTTTCTCTCCAGTTAATTCACCTCTTAGCTGTTTCCAAGTCGTCCCAGGGTTTCCCAGATATAGAGTTTCTATAAATTTCGAAACACTCTCCAAAGCTCCGTCAAAGTACATTTTTTTTGTTACTTAATCTATATATTAACCTTCTCTTCTGGATTGCTGAGAACCGACCCTGCAACTCCGTTGGCTCTCCCTTATACACAGAGAACTTCAAACCTCCCATCAGTCTTTTGAACTCCTAGGTCACTTCCTCCATTGTTTCTTCAATTACTTCTGTGGATTCCAATCCCGCTAAACTCATTATCATCAATTCACCCTCCAAAAATTTCAATTTCAAGGAAGAAAAATACGGCAAGACCCCAAGCAAGAATTTAGCTGGAAGAAAAACCAAAGAAAAGTGTTCTTACCTAGCTTCCACGTTTCTTCGTCTGCTCGAAAGAAAAAAAAAAAGGTTCACATCCCGTTCAGAATCTTATGGTCCGAAGACCAAAGTCCGTAATTCATTCTTACTTTTGGGCAAGTCTCCACGTGATCTTCTTTTCCTCAATCGCCCTCTCTCCACTGAACGACTCTCTTCTGAACTTTCTTTCTCTCCTCCTGTCTTTGTCCGAAACCTTATCCGTTTTTATTTGTTTCTTTTCATGCGTCAATTTCCTGAGAGTGAAGTCCCACCCTAAGTCGGTCGCGTCACCAATTGTGACCTTAAGCCGACCCGGACCCAGATATAGCCTTGATCACATCGCTAAAAACCATCTTGTCACTTCACCAACTGCAGTCTGGTTACTAGCATAAGGCAGAACTCTCCCTTGATCCCTGACCGAAGATATCTTCTCAATGCCGACGTTGGGTCGGCTGGATCACAGCGGTTAAGTACGTTGTGTATCGCAATTTGCTACTAAAAAAAAAACAAAGTTGCTCCATGGTAAATTTTAATGGCTCGTCTACGAATGTCGTCTTGGGTTTCCTCATATATCGAAATCAATAAAGAATAACACAACACCGGATTTGATGAAAAAAAAAAATGGAATAAAGGAAAACCTTAAGTTTTCTTTCCAATAAAATGCTTGGATATAGTTTTTAAAAAATATATATATATATATATTAACAATTAAATTCTTTAGTATGAGTTCCCTTTTTGGATCCACGAGAAAGAAAAAAAAATAGTGTTGTCAAACTTCCCGAATTATCTTAAGTTCATTCACGAGAGAAACGGCCTAAAACTAGCAGCCAGAAGCCGCAACGGTTCTGGTTCGAGCAGCCGCGGTTCTGTTCTCGACGAAACTGTAATCTCTACTCCTCGCCGGATAAATATTTTTTTTATGCGACTGCTACTAGCTGTTTATATAAAAATTAACATTTTTTCTGGAGAAGGGCAGAACGCGTTGTGGGGCGATTCACACATATTGGGAAATATTTTTACAATATTAAATTCTTCGCCCCCCCACCACCACCACATAACCGATACGCAGTAAGGTTTTACTCGGCTAATAATTTCACAGTAAGATCAACTGGCTTTGCCCGGCAGTTCTCAGCATAGTATGTCTCTATTTCTCCCTTTTCTTTCTTTCCTGCCTTTATTTTTCTTCGGAAATAGGTGTCAGGAAGCTTTGCTCAACACTGTCCACTAAGCTTTTAACCTCAGTTCCCGATAGGAGCGTATTTGTTACCCAAAGATTTAGATAACCGAACAAACTTTAGCGACTAATTGCACGTAGACACATTCCGTACCTGTTAACATTATATTTTTCCTTCGTTCAAATTAACAAATCGAGTTTCGAATCCCGAAGGAAACATACATTTTCGAAATTATCGTTTCATTTTTGCTTTTAACCATACTTCATACTGGTACACTCCGGCTATCGTCGCTTTGTATGATGCGCACCCATACACCGTTGTATCATCAGGATAAATATTCACCAAGGCTCGAAGTATGCTCTTAGGCAGATCATAAAATAATTTTTTGACGTCAAGATAATCTTAAATATGTCCCTTTTTACGTGACTTTATCACGTGTTTTAATCTGACTGAAAAAAAACAAAAAAACTGTTCAGTTATGTGCATTATATCATTTTTCTGTTATAAAAAAAAAGCAATTGTAAATACCTCCTACTATCCTTTTATGACTGTGCTTGTTTCTCTCTTTGTTAGTTAGCACGACCGCTACGCCCTGCCAATACCTGATAAATAACGGACTATTCCGCCGTTTTGATTGCACGCAAAGAGGGAAATAGATACGACTTGCTTTCAACAAGAAAATGAAAGAAGGGAAGATAGAAGTGCAGAGAGAGAAAGAGAATCAGATTAAATTGACAAGAACGGGTACTATACTTTATCTTAACGAAAAAGGCCTCGAAGTGATTGTATTTTCTTGACGTTCCACAGCTGCCAGGATGTGACACAAGGTCAGTTTAATGTGGGGAGCCCGAGCGCGTGCCCCCGGGGGCTAGGTCCCAAAATAGCTCCTCCTCCTCCGCGCAAATGTCGGTTGCTCTGGTATAGGGATTACTACCTTTCCCTCCCTCTTTAGTGCGGTGAGAGAGGTACTGTCGCAGGCAACTGTTTATCCCTAGACCGGGCACCTCTCAGTAATACTTTCCGTTGCTCTCTGTCCGCAGACATAGAGACATAACTGAGTTGCTCTCTGCCCGAAGACCGTGGTAAAAGCGCCACATTTTAAATGCTCAATATCAAAAGACGGAAACCAATTAAGGCAACCGCGAAAAAAGCAAGTTACCATAAATAAAATAACATCGCCTGCAGAATTATTTCAAAATTATTACAGTGTAACCCGGATATAAGAGAAACCCGGATATAAGAGAGATGTTCTCTGGTCCCAAATTAGAGCCTGCGTTAATAAAACAAAATATACCAAACCCGGATATAAGAGAAACCCGGATATAAGAGACACATAAGGTCCCGAAAACTATCTTATATCCGGGTTACACTGTATTAAGAAAAATGTTCGTAAGACGGGGATTTAACTACTTTAGACATTGATTTCATTTTAATGTAATGTTCAAAATTACTGCTTATATTTAAGTATTTTAAAGTAAACCATATTGTCTGTTAATAAATTTAATTGATTGGTCTTGTCCCTGAAGAGCAGATTTACTTCTGGGTTAACTCAGAATGAGGTGATAACTACCATATTGCTTGTCTGAGAGCAGATCATGGGATATAAGGTGATTAATCACTTCGGTGTTGATAAGGGCTTCGAAGACTTTGCCGAAGAGGGGTAGGAGACTGATAGTACGGTAATTAGAAGGGTCGGAGGGGTCACCAGAGTACTTAAAGACAGGAACAATGGATGAGGACTTCCAGCAGTCAGGAAAACAAGACTCTCTGAGGCAGTAGTTGTATAATTTAGAGAGGGCAGGCGCCAATTCAGGCTGGTATCCCATCACCACCAGTAGCCTTGTGGTGATCTAAGTTAGAGATAATGCCCAATACCAATGACGGGGATATGTGCAATCCGCTCAAAAGGGTCTCAGTTCTGGGAGGGAAATCGGGCATGGGTACCCCGGAAGAGTCAAGCGTTGAATTGGAAGAAAACTTCCGAGCAAAGCATTCAGCCTTGTCGGCAGAGGTGGTCAGCACCTCAAACTGATTGAATAGGGGAGGAATGGAGGGTTTGCTATTGTTCAGAACGCTCTTGCAGAGACGCCAATAATCCTTGGAGCCGAATACTGTTAGATGTAGACGTCTCTTCTACTCCAATTGTTTCATGTCTCGCACATCTCGCCTGTGGAACTCCCTTCCTTATTCCTGTTTCCCTGACAAATATAATTTCCAACTATTTAAGTGTAACGTCAATCGACATCTCCAGTTGCCTTGATCTATCCACTTCCCTTCTCCACATCCTTTCCCCTTTCATTCCTATCTGCTCTCGCTCCAAATCTTCTGTAACCTCCTTGCCTTGATCGATCCACTATCTTTCTCCCCATCCTCTCCTTTACCACTCCTATCTGCTCTTCCTCCATACCTTCTGTAACCACTTGCGTGCTAGTGGCTTCCAGCCTTGCTTGGGGTGAAAAGCATTAAAAAAAGTCTCTGAACCTCTTATTTCAATTTATTTCCTATATCTTATTTAAAAAAATGCTTTCCATAAAAGTAGCATCCTCCAGTAATATACAGG
Organism: Acanthosepion esculentum; assembly: GCA_964036315.1. NCBI lineage: Eukaryota > Metazoa > Mollusca > Cephalopoda > Sepiida > Sepiidae > Acanthosepion > Acanthosepion esculentum. The sequence goes on along the minus strand of OZ038485.1, from coordinate 97,576,179 downwards.
TCTACGTTTTTCTTAGGTGAAAACTATCATTGTTATTTATAACTACGCTATCCGTGGTTAGAACGTTCGCATTCTGACGATGAGATCCGGGTTCGAATGTCGTCACCATGGTCGATTTTGTCATCAAAGAGACTTCCTGATGTTATCGGACTGAGGCTGTCGATCCCAGCGTGCGTCATCTTTGGAAAGTGCCTGAAAACCATATCACGGGATTCACCCAAGCCTTGTGAGTGAAATTAGGTACATGGAACCATTGGGGACCGTCGATAGCAGTGCTAGCATGAAGTCATCGTGGCTGAGGGCATGAGCGTGCTGGCTTTGTTCAAATTGTTGATCACGCTAAATAACACGCTCTTTCCCAGAAACTGTGACTAAGGTCTGCTCAGCATAGGTGGGCTCTGTGGGTGTTGAATAAACACAAATGCGCCTAAGCAAGCGCCTGCAATAGGGATTGGCTTATACTCTAGTACACGGGCATCCTCGAATACGTTGGGTCACTGATGGCTCAGGTTATAAAATGCTGAAGTTGATTTCAACATTCCATTGAAATGAAAGTTAATTTTATTATGATTCAGATAAATATTTCAATTCGTTCGTGTCATCATTGGTCCGGTTTACAAGTTTTACTGTTTGTTTACAGCATTTAATAGGAATAGAACTTCCGGGATAAACTTAAACTTTAAATCAGATTATCTTAAAAATACTCTTTTAAAAAATTACCCCAAAATATTTTAATATCATATTCACTTGAAATTTTTTTTTAAATATTTAAAATATTGTTTGTTTAAAGAAAGCTATATATAAATGATTACTCTGCAAACAACTGGACGAAACAGCAAAGCTGGATCTCTTTGTGTCTGTGGTTAACTTTAAAATATTTTAATTAAAATAATGTCTGTTTGAAGAAAGTTAAAACAAAAATGTTTACAGTATAAACAACTCGTATTCTTAAATCTTATTCACTTAAAAATATTTTTTAAATATTTAAAATGTTGTTTAAAGAAAGGTGAAATATAAATAATTACAATGCAGACAACTGGACGAAACAGCAAAGCAGGATCTCTTTGTGTTTGTCTTTAACTTTAAAATATTTTAACTAAAATAATCTCTGAAGAAAGTTAAAATAAAAATACTGTTAAACAACTCGTAAATCATTATGCGCCGGACGGACGCACGCACTCACAGACTTTTAGTTTTATATATATATATATATATATATATATATATATATATATATATATATATATATATATCAATGAATCATTCATACAAAAAGTAAATTAGTAAAGTTAATGATATAAAATGGCGAAATCCCTTCGCTAACAACATTTTTAATGTGCATTAAACCACCAATCACTCGAATTTAAAATTTTGTTAGGGAAGGGATTTCGCCATTTTATATCATTAACTTTACTAATTTACTTTTTGTATGAATGATTCATTGTAATATAAATTGAACTGCACCACATATTTGATACATATATATATATATATATATATATATATATATATATATATATATATATGATAGAAATTATTAGGAGGATTTGATAATTATAATTAAGTAATTCATTGAGTCTGAAAGAAACCTCAACAGAATGCAGAAAGCACTGAACGCTGTTTCGTCCTATATTTGGGACTCATCAGCAGTGCGCATCCACTACCGATAATTGAAATCCGGACAGTTAGGTTATCAAGCAAACGTCATACCAACTGTTCAACGGGCCTCGGCGACGAAGAGATAGCAAATCAGACTCAAATTTTCCGGACTAGTTCTGTCGCACGCCAACAGATGGCAACACACGGTTGCACGCACAGTGAATTCATGCGCCCATGTGCCAAGTGACATTGTTGTATTCTTTGCAATTTGTGATCATGTGTATACCGTAGCTTGCCATTTTGTTATACAAGAGCATGCTCATTTTTTAAAAAAATTTTTTATCCGCGGTATTGTATATCGAGAATTCGCCCCCCCCCCTCCGGGCCAGACTGTCAATCGAGAGTTCTACGGCAACGTTTTGAGGCATTTAAAGGAGGACGTTCGACGAAAGCGGCCGGATCAGTGGAGCGCGAAGAATTGGATTCTTCACGAGGACAATGCACCCTGTCAACGTGCTCTCTCCTCCTCGTATGTTTCTAGCCAAAAACAACATCGTATCGTTTCTGCACCCAGCCTAATCGCCAGATTTAGCACCTGCGGACACCCATCTCTCCTAAAAATTCAGGTCAAAGTTCGCCGTTTTAACACTGTTGTCGAGATCCCGAGTGAATCGGAGAAGGTCCGCGACTTGCTTACGGAAAACGACATCCAGGCCGGACTTCAAAAGTAGCAGGGACGATGAGACCGGTGTGTTGCTATGCAAGGTGACTGTTTCGAAGGAGATTATATTAAAACTTAGGGAAATATACTAGTTTTTTTTAAAACATAACTAGTCCGGTAACTTTTTGATATCACCTCGTATATCAGTTCTCAACTTAATATCTATGCTGATGCCACAACCATGTTGCGTTGCAGCTCAGACCAGACCCCAGATTCATTGACAGGGTGAAGCTTCTTCCAGTCAAACGCTTGTGGCTTAAAAATGATCCTTCGGCCAGATCGTTACTTACGAGTGAAAAAACAAAACAATTTCCAGCAGTAAACCAGATTTTCTTCTTGGGTTTTAACCTACTGCTATAAGCAAGCTAAATTGAGATGAGGCATAGGTGAGGAGATGGGGATTACACAGTCTAACGGGTGTCTTCCCTGTCCATTCTCCGTAGCCCGCTTCGTTCCTCTGTGATAAGGACAGTAGAATTAGCAAGATTATCCTCGATATAGTTAACAAACTGATTACTTGTACAGTGGATTAATACCACAGATGTCATCAATTGGTTTAATGATATAAATGATAAAAGAAATTGTTCATTAACCCAGTTTGATATTGTGGATTATTACCCATCCACTTTCACGGATCTAATTACTTTGGTTTTGGAATTTGCCATGGAGTACTCTGATCTTTCCAACGAGGAACTGGACATTATTATGAACTCTAGATCTTTCCTTATCCAGAACAAAGAACAGTGGATTAAAAACAATTCTGTTAACCAATTTGATATTTCCATGGGATCATTAGACTCTGCTGAGTCTTCCGACCTTGTTGGTTTATTCATCTTATATAATCTTAGTGCCTATCAAGATATCAACATTGACGACATGGTGTTATATAGAGATGATGACCTTATGGTAGTGAAATCAGGAAATTAATACATAGAGAATTCAAAAGTCTCACCCTTAAAAGTTAAGATCAATATAAATTTTTAAAAAGTAGATTTCCTTGATGTTACACTAGACCTAGTTAATAATACATACCAACCTACATAAAAACAAACACAAATCTAATATATGTCCACCCAAATTCTAATCACCCTCCATTCGTAATCAAACACATACCCTCCTCCATAGAATATAGAATTAGCAATAACTCTTCCAGTGAAGATGTCTTTTAAATAGTAAATTTTATAACAGCTTCTTAAAAAATAGTGGCTATAAGTAACAAATACGTGACGTCAATATATATTAAATATAACAGCAATAGCAATCATTTGGTACATCCCCCCATTTAACCAAATGGTTAGTACTAAGTTAAAGCAGAAGTTTCTCAATTTCACTGAGAAACACTTCCCCAGAAATAATACACTTAGTAAAATTTTTTTAATAGAAATGCACTAAAACTAAGCAATAACTACACATATAAACTTGAAAAAAAATAATTAAATAACATAATAATAAAATTTTAAATCAATACAAAAACCTAAGTAATAATTGCCATTCCAAAGCAGCAAACACTAATAATACCAACATGTGTAATTGTAGAAATCCTAACGCGGGTGCATTACAAAATAGGTGTCATACTGATTCCTTTGTTTACCTAAGTAATATTTCCACTATAGAAAATTCAACAGTTAAAATTTTTATATCGGGATTACCACGAATATCTTTAAAACTAGGAGGTATCAATATTCTTTCAACAACAACGCGTACAGAAATAGGACATCCCTTCCTAAGTATTTTGGAACTTAAAAGAAGTTAACAAAACCCCTATGCTAAAACAGAAAATATTAAAAAGCTAGAACTTGTTAATCTTTAAATAAACTGTGTTCCCAATATTTACAGGAAAAATTTCAAATACTCAAATTTGCGAACAAAAAAGGTCTGTTAAACCAAAGGAATGAATTAACAGTAAACTGTAGAGATAGTCTATCTTTTGACTTAAAATATAGTTAAAATGTTTTATAAAAAACGATTACCTATTACAATTTTATAGCCATAATTTTATTAGTATATAATGGTCCACACTCTACAAGTAATTACCTTATTTGGTTTATTCAATTTAAATATGACTATTTTTGCCGTCTATTCAGTATTATTAGCATCATATATAGATGTTTAATTTTATCTACAGGCCTCTTTAAGAAGCTACCTGAATATAAAAAAACATTTTAAAAAATTTCTGTTAACTTTATGTCTGATTAACCTGCTCCTCCACTTCAACAAATAGAACGTGATATTTGGCTACAATTACGATACATTTGTCGCTGCCATGTTTTCCACAATCGTCAATGATGCCATGTTTATGTGCCGTTTATCGTGACATGAAAAATAACTCACCCTCTGACCTTATTTTTCTATTTAGCGTAGATCTGATATTTAATTGGTTAACCGAGACATACCCACAAATATATTTTTAATTCTGACCTTATGCCCCTACACTTTGACTTTCGGAAAAGAGGAAACGATTTGTTTTTAAATTTTACTAAAACAATCATTTTATCACCAGTTACCAAACATCGCCTGAGGAAGTACAATCATAGTATTGAAACATGAAAGCTTTTGTGTAGCGATTTAAACTGTTTTATTAGAATCTCTTCTTCTAATAAAAATATAATTATAATATATTGCACTACTTTAAATTGAGCTATTTTTTAAAGAGTAAATGCTATGAACTGTGGATTTTTACTCCATTTGTTTTTTCTCTCATTTGTATATATATATATATATATATATATATATATATATATATATATATATATATATAAAACAAAAGATGGTCGACATGTGCTTCTTATATTATGTAGATTTAATAGGCCGGTTAAAAAAATTTAAAGAATAAAAAGCCAACATTTTAAAATTTTTCTCTTCGTGATTCAATTTAGACAAAAACTGACATATAATAAATATTAATTTTATTATCAATGTTGTTATCATTTTGTCATTTTGTTGGTTTTTATTCCTCAAATATTAATAACCAGCCTGTTGAATATATATATATATATATATATATATATATATATATATATATATATATATATATATATATTCCGGTCTGGGTACGAAGATAAACTACATCCGCGTCCTGGGTAAGACGATAAACTACGTGCAACAGCAAGGCTTCTCATCAGGAGGTCTTGGGGAGCGTGGAACCACTTCTTAATTGTTTGTGTTCCCAGGTTCACCCTGACCCTGAGTGGTAGCACCTGTTAGGGTTCCAGCTATGGGTAAATAGCTAACCCGCAAAGTGGGGTCAAAACACTATGAAAGTGTAAAAAAGTTTTTAATATCAGCAATAAATCTTTTGAGCAAAAATTATTACTAGCAATACATTATTACCAGCGATACATTTTTGAGGAAAAAAATATTACCAGCAATAAAAATCTTGTCGGCATTAAATAACACATTGAGGTTGATATGCCGTAAAACAAAACAAACCAAATTAAATCAATATATATATATATATATATATATATATATATATATAAATCCTAATCTTGTGCGCCTTCCGAAAAACGAAAAGATTGATTTAAACATGCACTTCTTCTAATGGGGAGATAACAATTAATCGACGAAAGATATCCAGAGTTATGGCACTTGACGGCATGTGTAACCGGTCAGTTAACCGTAACATATTGGCGAGTAAGTTTTGACTCATTTGATGTATTCAGCTGATTTTTTCTTGCACTACTAAAGTAGACTGGTCCTCTAAAATAAAAATAAAATAATAAAATAAATGGGGGAAACTTATTTTGGGGAAAATCATGTTTGTATATTAGCATTTATAAAACCTACCCTCAGCCGCGACATTTGTGATACTCAAAATAAAAATATGGATTTTACGTTTACCTAGGTAACTCAGCGAAATCGCTAAAAAAAAAATTGGCTTAGCATGATAAAAAAACGCCAAACTTGACTAAAACAAAATTTTATCGTCTAAATGCTTATGTTATTATGAAGAGGAAAGACCAAAGTTTTTTTTTATTATTATTTTTAAAATTTTTACTTCTTTCTTAGAACATTCTAAATTTTGATTAAAAAAACCTTGTTTCTCTTTGTATCACCGGAACTAGTAAAATAACATATACAATTTTTAGCACTTTTTTTTTTGTATGACACAGATTAATTTGGAAAATCTTGCAAAAATAAAAATAATTGTCGGAAGTTAATTAAACTTTCAGAAACTATTCATAGATGATGGAAATTATTATAAATATGTTTTTTTTTTATTAAAGTCATGGCAGAAATTTTTTTCTATATTTATTACCCCCCCCCCTAACTAATTTTATGAAAACTCTAGAAATTCGATCGCATCGGGTTTAGTGATTACAATAGTTAAAAGCACAAGGCTTTGAGGAATGGAAATCATGTTTTTTTTTTTAATTGGACCCCACGTACCTGAAAATCAGCTCTGAATTGTAACACACAAAACTCAATAAAACAAAGATATTATTTAATTTCAAATGCTTTTATTTGCTTTTAGTTGTTTTTATGAATATGAACAATATTTTCTGAAAGCAAAAGATTTTTTCGATGAAAAATGAACTTTTAATACAATTATTTGTTATTTCTTTAATTATAATAGATTTTTACATTGAAGTTGTTAAAATATTATAAAATTAGTTAAAAGCCGCATCGGGTTTCCTAAGTGTCCTTATGAGGTAGAACTTTTTTAGCGCATCGTAAATTGTTTAATTTCGACCAATCAGAAGATCCGCAGTAATTAAGAAATGTAAATTTGTGTTTATAATCGGGCGGTAATTATAAAGTACGGAAGACCAACATACAGTTAAGTTGCGTTATTTGAGTTCAACATTGTTCTCCGTTGTAAAGGCCTTTACTTTTGCGAAACACGTATGAAGAAGTTAATTTGATTTTTCAATTTCAACTGAAAAGGGTACCTACAAGTATCAGTATCATCTTATGAAATTTATATGATCTTATTTTTATATTAATCTCAGTTATGACATTTTTCCATAAATGAAATATCAAAATTAATAATACAATGAATGGAAATACAAATAACACAGTAAATGTAATAAATGTACATAAAATTATAGTATTTTATGTACACTTCTGATAAAATTTCATGAGAAAGGTACCTATAAATTAATTAGATACCTTTCATATGAAATTTAATCTCACTCTTAACAGTCTTATTTTTTCATTTCTTTATAATATATTTTCCATAAAGCATCGTAAACGTAAAAGTGAAAGCAAGTACAAAAAAACTTTAAAATTCAGAGCGCTGAAAGTTTCCTTAAAAATAACGAGGTAAATAATTTGTTCACTTAAATCTAAATAATTTCACTTCCTTCCATCCGTAGAAAGAATTATCCTCTCGTAAGTTATCTAAACGTCATGAAAATGTCTTTCGTCACCTGTCAAGTAACGCGAAAGGTTTATGACCTGCTTTGTTTTATTTTCAAATTACATTTTTTCGGCGCAGAAGCTAAGTTAAGCTTGGTTCAAAATATTTTAAATAAGCATTATAATTTCTGATTTTATTAAAATAAGTTTTTGAAAAAATGATAATTGATTTCTAAAAGAATTTCAAAGTGAGATTTTCATCTTTTTTATAAAAGGAAAAAATGATTGAAAATGATGGATTATCTGTCCTTTTTTTTGACAAAAAAAAAACAAGATTTTTAACGAAAATTTCGGACGTGCTAGGTACGATTAAAAATGTAAAAAAATACCCCAAAAATACTTTGATCTTTCCTCTTTAATAATAATATGAACATTAGACGATAAAATTTTGTTTTCATCAAGTTTGGCGTCTTTTTCATCATGCTATGCTCTTTTGTTTACATTTCGTGGAGGTACCTAATTTTACCTTTTTAGAAGGTTTTGTAGTGATCTAGTTGTTTCTCTCGCCCCATTTCAGACGTCCGAGTTACTGTGTAATCGCCCATGTTACTTTAACACCCCTATCTATAGGAACAATCTATTTTTCACACCCACGTAAATTAACTTATCCAATAAAAACATAATTTTTCCGAACTAAGAATTCTATTGGCTTACAGCTCAAAAATTCGAAAGCTCACGTGAAAAGAAGTAAATTGCGCCAAAATTCTGTGAGCCGATTTTGAGATCCGAGAACTTATAAAAGGAAGATTTTGGACTGACCAAATCAGTCAGCGGATCGAACACAGAGAGATGCCAAACAAAACCACGTAACTCAAAATAATAACTTTCCCGCGCAAAAGAACATCACTGACTCAACGACGACTTGGCTCGAATAATCCTCTGTGACCAAAAAAAAAAAAAAGAACTTCGAAAGTGAACAATTATATTCACTACTATTCAAGTAAAATTACGATCGAACTAAAAACTTAAACTACAGTTAAGGGTACGCAACTTCGAACGACTTAACCAAAAAACAGTACATAAATAATTACATACACATTCACGTTGAATAGTAAATGAACATTTAATTTACAAAAGACTCATTTGACTATAACTTTGCAATAGTTCACGAATATATCGAAACACTCAAACAAACCTGATATTTTAATACAAATACAAACACACCAACATTTGATATCTCAAAACATTATTGTAAATATTTTCTTAATTGTAAATGTGCGTATTGTTTGAATGATTTTTTTTGCCGCGTTGTGTTTCATATTGTAAAATATTTTATTGTTGAGGATGAATGATTAGAACACACCAGGCTAACCCAAAAATCCTTCTGATTATTTCCAACATTCTAGTTCAGAAAACTTAATACATTTCACTCGTCCCCAACATTACCATAATGTAGTGGTCTAGTTGTTTCTCTCGCCCCGTTTCAGACGTCGGATGTCACCATAATGTAGTGACTTGGTAATAAGAATCACAATTGTAGATCTTTGTTTACGGCAGCGTGAATAACATGACCACACAATTTATATTTAACGTAAAATACCACAAAGCATGAAATACAAGAAGGAACAAAATGGTTTTAAAAAATATAACATTTGTATTCATTTGTGTGTTGATGTACATGCGTAGAAGTTAAAGATCTTTTGGAGTTATGTCTCTTAGACTGGTAATATTTTTATCTGAACTCACAAAGTTGAATTAATTACAAAGCTGAGAAATGCTGAATAACTGTAGCTTATAGGAGGAGCCTGGTTGCCTAGTGCGGTTTCTTGCGAATGGCCTTGTGTCAGACTACCAAACTTCTCCGTATAAGAGTATTTTGATATTCCCTTATCATCAATGGTTCATGACAAGTTAGCAATGTAAAAAGTGGACAAACCATTAGATAAGAAAAGGCATAACAAGATGTAAAATTTATTATTTTTTTTCAACAACAAAATTTAGCAGGGTGCAGTAGAGGAGGGAATGCAAAGTAGAGTTCTTGGTCTCTAGAAAGGCGGTTCAACCAAATCTGCCCAAGGTGAGGCTGACGTTAATGGTCAGAGGCTGTTGCGCGCCAAAATGTAGTAATGTTGACGCCAAGTGTCCTTGGAGAAGAAATAGTCCAAAACGTGGAGAAAGGTTATATGGGCAGTTTCCTTCTTTTATTTTTTTTTGAATAAACAGTATAAGGGAGGCAACTTTATCTAAGAATGTCCTTTTTTTTGGAGAAAAGGAAAGACCAGAAGAAACTTAGTGACAGAACTAATTCGGTCGGTTATAAGATTTCGACCGAGGAAAATCACCAAGATTACTGAGCTGCAAAAGCGTTCGTTGCCTGTAAGAAGTATATATCAAAAAAGGGGAGAGGTCCAGAAAGTATAGGTATAGGTACTACGTGTGGATGCTTGTGGATTTCTGACTTGTTGTTTAGGCAGCTCCGTTCGATACTGAGGTTCGTGACAAAAATGCTTGTTGCTCTAGACAGGAGGTTAGGTCAGAAAGTTGGACTAAGACCGAGTCTACACTGATGGAAGGTAACTTCGGCAAACGAATTGACTATGAAAAGAGGTCTATTGCCGAAATCTAGACGGTTGAAGCTTATGTGCAGAGAGAGATGTAAAAACACGTCTTCCCGACTCGATGCCCGTAGGTCGTCTCTTACTCGTGGATACTTTTTGGCGGGTATCCGATGAGTCACGTGGCGTTTGACTGGCGGCAAAAATGCCAACCGTCCAAAGAACTTTGAATGGATGTTCGTTTCAAAACGGTCACGTGCCTTAGCATCGAAAGCGTTGGGTCGTTGCTCTCAGGGTAGCAACGACGATGAAATAAGAGAAAGACAAAAGGTTTTTAGGCAAACGGTGATGGTAGGAGGGGTATGCCGATAAGCTTTAGAAGAATATTTCAAAGAGAAAAGTTCTTGTTGCATGTTTGGAAATGTTCTGTATGCTTGTAATGTAGGTTGGAAAAGTTCGTACGTGCGTGCATGCGTGAATATGCTTTTAACGTCTGATCGCCCATGGTCGAGACTAGAATCCTTAAGATCACATCCTCGCAGGAATTTGGAAGAATAAAAGAGAATGAGCGAACTCGTGTCTGCTATTTGAAGATAATGTAATCATGTGAAAGGATCACAGCAAATGGCGGGAAACTTGACTTGGTCACGCGCTGAAAAAATATTTGTACGTGGCTGGATTGCAACGCCCACTTGTGTGTTTATTGACCAATTAGAAAGTGATATTTCCTGAAAATATTTACTAAGCTGAGTAGGCTCTCTGATCCACCTTTTTGCACAAAAATGTACAAAATTATACATTGATCTGGCCGTTTGTCTTGAAAAGGGTCTCCAATAGGTTGTGGACTGGGGCAGAAATTGGCTGGTTAACTTTAATGCCTCAAAAACAAAACTGCTCTCTATTACTTACCAGAGAGAACCATCCCTGCCTCCCATTAGAATGCCTTACGCTCAACTCCACGAGAGCACCTCTTTGCGGCTGCTCGGTCTCACATTGTCAGCTGTCTTGAGATGGAACGAATACATTGAGTCAATAGCTTCGTCCTCCGCGAGGAAAGTTGGCTCCCTATGCCGCGCCAGGGAAATTGTTCTCGCGGGAGTCGATCCTTCAAATCTGCAAATCAATTATTCTCCCTTGCATGGAGCATTGCTGCCATATATGGTCTGGAGCCCCTTCTCATTGTCTCAAGGTCCTTGATAAAATCCAGAGACGGATATGTAATGTAATTGGCCCTTATCTGGCATCTCGTCTGCAGCCGCTCTCTCACAGACGTGCCGTTGCCTCCCTCTATCTTTTCTACAAACACTTTCACGGTAACTGCTCCGATGAGCTGCTTTCGTTGGTTCCCAGGCTTCATGAATTTAAGCGTTCTGCTAGGCTGGCATCTCGCTCTCACCCTTTCACTGTCGATACTGTTAAATGTAGCCGTCTCTTCTACTCCAATAGCTTCATGTTTCGCACTTCTCGCCTGTGGAACTCCCTCCCCATTTCTTGTTTTCCTGATAGCTATAATCTCCAACTATTCAAATGTAACGTCAATCGACGTCTCCAGATGCCCTGATTTATCCCCTAACCGTCTCTTCATCCTTTCCTCTATCACTCCTCTTTGTTCTTGCTCCAACTCTCTGTAACCCCTTGCGTGCTAGTGGCTTCCTGCCTTGCTTGGGGTTGAATGCTTAAAAGAAAAAAAGAAAAAAAGTGGTAGCGGGATACTACAGTGTCTTTTTCATAACACGGATAGTGTGTAAAATCTTTCCCTCTTATTGAACTTAGCTATTCCGCGTATGAATACAGATTTTTTCTTTTCTTTTTCTTTTGTAAATAGATTTCTTTCAAATAAACAACAAATTGGATATATAGATTTTCAACTGAAGATCACAGATTTAAATAAATTAATAAATTTATGTCTCTGTCTTTTCATAATTTGAAATAAATAATCATTATCTATAAAGTTTCTGCATGTTTTTTTCCTAAAAAGTACCCCACAAATTAAAAAAATTCAAAAAACGTTTAAATAATTCAGAAAATGAAAAAAAAAATGAAGATGTGGCGGATATCACCACATTAATTTAACTTTGATAAGAAAACAGAATTCACGCAAGAAGAATAAACACAAGACATTGTTGCACATAAAATATATGTATTTTAACAAGATGTACAATATCAAACAACGATGTGAAAGAAAACATGTATTTAAGTAAGAAAGGTTGAATTAATCAAGAGTTGCCTCCCTTTGATTACAATTTAAGAGTTCAGCGAGAGATAATTATTTAGTTTAAACTAAAGTTCTCTGGATAAATGTTCATGAGTGTTTGTGATATTACTATTGACAAGTTGTGTCAAAAGAGGTTTTTAGTGAAGGAGTACAAATTATCATCAGCATGTAGGTGTGCGTGGGAGTGAGAAGGTTGACGCGTGGTTAGAACTGGAGTTCCAACTGTCGTATATTCGTTTAGCAGTTGAGGTTTCACTTATTGAGATGAGAAAAATCCTGGCTTAAATAAGCGACTATAGGCTCCGATTAGTTGCGCGGGAAAATTATTCTTCACGTGCAAACGATCTGATTGGTTGGCATCAATCAATCAGCGAGCGAGCTTTGGGGAGACTTAAGGAAGCTTCTGTGAGCCACTTCTCCCAAAAGTGCACAAATGTTTTGACTACTTAAAAAAAAAAATAAAGCGATTCTAAAATTGCCACATTACTGCGATTTTTAAATTGCCTGTAGAAAATGTATTAGTGATTTATTAGCCAATGATCGTTTGGCATTGTACATGTGATTTTGTGTTTGTATGTATGTGTTCGTGCGTAAGTAGATTCGCACACATATATCAGTGATGTAAGCACTTTCAAACAACTGAATGGGCGAGACACATAGCAAAAAGAATCGATATGACGGGGAGAGAAAGGTTGCTGAATTGATGAGTAGTAGAGAAGAGATCAGGTAAAAGTTGAAGTTATTATATAAAGGGATTTGTTGGGAAGAAGGGGAGTAAAAAATAGAGGGCTGTTAACTCCTATTTATTTATTTTCTTTTAAATATTTGCCCAAATAGAGAAGTCTTTTATTTTTTGTTGATTTTTGCTTCGCTCCTTTTTCTGGGGAAGGAAAGCTAATAAAAAAAAAAAAAAAAAAATTCGTTATCAAGCGATGTTCTTCTTTTCGATGAAACCAGCAGCTAAACATGATTTTCCACTAAACAAGTGAAATCTTTCTGAGAGTTGCCTCCCTTGAATCGTTTCGAAGTAGCTGACGTGAATTTCAGCAAGAAAAAAAAGTATTTCAACATTACGAACAGCATATTTTAAATTCAGAATTGTTTTTTAATTAAGAAAATGGCCAACTTGGACATTTTATTTTAACTACATTCACTCCTCAGCAATATTTATTGTTTTAAAAAGTAATGATTAGAATTTTAATACAACCTAAACATGATAAAAAAAGTGAATTTATACATTTTTTGTTCCTAAGAATTTACAACAAAATGATTAAACACTATTTATTTATTTATTAGATTGTTTCTATACAAGAATAATTTTATATTTACAACATTCTAAAAACTAATAAGAACTCATGCAATACAATATTTATCATTTATCAATTTATAAGGAAATAAATATGAAAACAATTTTATTCATAAATTTATAAACATTTACTAAATTGTTAAAATATATGAACCAACTATAGGGAAATCATTATTATTTACCATTTTATAAAGATCGAATCAACTGGCAATTACCCGATGTTTTGTCAACCATCACAATAAATAATATAATAGTATAAATAAACAATAATAAATAAATAGTGTTTATTATTTTTTGTTGTCCATTTTGAAGAACAAAGAAAATGTATAAATTCACTTTCATATATTTAGGTTTTATTACGATTCTAATCATCGTTTTTTAAAAGACGTTTGTCATGAAAATGATTCTTTTGACATTGTGAATAACGAGAAAGAAATTCCATTTGATTATGAAGCAGTTGATTAAAACTAGGAATGCATCAAGAAAAAAACGACTATTTTCATTTCGAAGAAAAAGATCTCGTAAAATAAAGGCTTTCTGAAAGAAATATAAGCGGTTTAGTTGAGAACCTGGTTTTGTAAAAAGTTTTGAATTTGGATTATATTTAGGCATTTCGGCTTTTGTTAGAGTCCAATTTCTGCGGCAGATCCTTGTACGTCTATACAAAAAAAAAAAAAGCTAGTCCCCACTGGGGGCCATTTAAAAATAGTTCGCGCAGCTGATTGGTTGTACAAACAGCCAATCGGATGTGCGGAATACGTGGTCTTTCTTCGTAGAATTCCTTAAAAAGGCCAGAGTAGCTGTTAGCGTTTTAAAAGTGAGGGGGAATCAGGGTTAGATCTCCCCTGATTGGGTCGATTTGGTGATGGGGAGTATGATGTTGAAAGACCCGAAACTCCCTGATGAACCAAGTCAAAACATCACTGATGACCCCCTCGGGCGCCTACTTAAAAGCCTATTTTTGAATTACGCCATTTTCTTTAAAGAAGGCTTAGGGTCATATCACGATCACCGAAGGTAAGCAACGTTGAGCCTGATCAGTATCTAGATGGGTGACTGCTTGGGAATATCAGCTGCTGTAAGCGCGTATGTGCGGCTGGAATAATGGATAACATTGTTTACATTATAGTCATTTATACGCCAATACGTTTCGGAAAGGTACTAATCCACTCCTCCCCACTCCGCAGCTATCGGTTAATTCGTAGAACTTGTATCACTAAATCATTATTATTTGCCCCCCCCCCCCCGCCAACAAAAAAAAATTCTTACAATCTAAAAATATTTCCTGGCTTTAAATAGGATGCAAAATGTTGATAAGCCCTAAAAATTCGAATCAAAGAATCAATCTTTTAAATAAATTTGAAAGTTTTGTCAAAACCTATCTTTTGTAAAGTGCTAAATATGAATAAAACATTTGTATCTATAAAAAAACAAAACAAATAATTTAAAAATGTTTTTGAAAATTAGTTTTATTTTTAAATGTTCCTTCTTCCAAAAGAACTGTCCCAGAAAATACTTCAAAATTTCCATTTTGTTACAACAATAAGCGATTTAATTCATACAAAAAATAAAAACAACAACGTAAAACCTGAAGCAGGAATTTATAGAATAAACTATAAAATATGTCATAAGAAATACGAGGAATATATTATATATATATATATATATATATATATATATATATATATATATATATATATATATATATATATATATATATTATGAAATAGACAAAGTCGAATCATATTTAAGACATTTTTTATGATAATACGTTCTTTTTATAGATACAATATTTAAGTAAATGGTCTGCTCATAATAAACATGATAAGTATAAAAAATGTCTTTAAAAAATTGTCGGACTTTGTCCATTTCATAATGTGTGACGTCATTTGTATACATTTGGATACGCATTGAGCAGATATGAATGTACGAGAGAAAATCATGCAGAATTGTAAGTTTAAAAACAGTAAAATCGACCTTGCTAACTGTAACGCTTCTCTGGGGCTCAATTAGTAAAAGCACGTCAGGCTATATGACGGTTCCGTATAGGATACAGGTTCGATTCCTGTCGGAGGACGCATATTTTCTATGAAAATTTCTCGGACATTCAGGCCAGTAAATGTCGTTAATACTCTTTATTATAAACGGAGCATTTACTTAAATACTTATTTCTATAAAAAGAACGTATAAACATAAAAAAATGTCTTAAAAATGCATACATATATATAAATACAAATATATATACATCCATACATATATACATCTATCTATCGCAGTTAGCTCCTCCTCAGTTCTTTAATCCTTCAACAGGAGTCTCTCTCCCCTGGCTATAAATACTGGCTGACCCTTCTCTCTCTCTCTCTTTTTAGACTCAGGCCTTGGGCCACTACCTCGCGCGGAGACGAGGTAAAATCTCTTTTTTCAACGAACTCCAATATGTGACCTCTCACAGATGCAGCGTTTCCCAAATTCTGGGAGCACGCTAAGAACAATACACGTACGTACGAACACTCGCAACACACACACATAATTTCTCCATACAAACACTATGTAACTGTTCATGTCTTTGTGTAACTTGTTATTAATATATATTTGTTTACACATATATATCGGTCTTGTTTGTTTTCTTTGTGTTCTTTGGGATTAATTAAAGTCCAACATTCTCATGTAGCTGGACCGGCCAGCAGGAAATTTTAACCTTTTGATATCTCTTCACATCTTCACCCGCACGACGCATATTTTCTATGAAAATTTATCGGACATTCAGGCCAGTAAATGTCGTTAATACTGTTTATTATAAACGGAGAATTTGCTTAAATATAAATAATGTCTTAAAAATGCATACACATATATAAATACAAATATATATACATCCATACATATATACATCTATCTATCTATTTATCTATCTATATTGAGTGTTGGATTTTTCTTTTTTTATTAATAATGCTTCCATTAATTTTAGATTTTTTTACGTGTAGATGAGGCTATCATATTTGTATTATCAATGAGTATATTGTGGATAGAGATTGGTAGGTTTGTCTCCACGTGTATTTAAATGAGACCTAATTGAGCTATGGTCAGAGATATATAATTTCAGTCTTCTTGTTAGGTATGTTGCGGTATATCAAATATACTTATGAACTTGCATTGATCAGGAACACAGTTCCGTAAGGGATATGTAAATTCGTATACAATAGTGGTTCTCTGCAATTTGGATCTTGAAGGACAGTTATTATTGTTGACAATAAGTTTTAAATGTTTTATAGTGGATAATTAAGTTTATCTTCTTGTTTTTGTCGGCTGGAGTTGTGTATTTCTTTATAATGTTTCTAAGGGAAGATTCATCCTGCTTATAGCAAAATCTAACAAGCTTATACTAAACTCTATCTGCAACATACTCGTTGATAATACAAATAGAATAGTCTCATCCACATGGAAAAACGATTACAAATAATGGCAGCATTATTAATAAAAAAAGAAAAATCCTACACTCAGTAATATCAACTATGAACACGGCCACAATGTGCTGACTGTGTTTGGAAAATAAAACATTCCTATAACTAGATACATACATAAAACAATCCATACATTCGGTTAAAAGTAAAAATAAAATCATCCTTAATTGTGGTTAAAATATAGCCGAAAGAGTTTTAACATACTTTAATATGTTAATTTGAACCTTTTTGGACGGTGACACTCTCCTTGGCAGAGCGGTGTAAAGCATGCCGAATCAGACGGTTCTTTCCTCGTCAAAGGGCGTCCACCCAAAATCAGGTACCAACTAAAACTAACATTCGAAATAGGAAATAATGTCGCTTAAAAAATCCCTTCATTTTTTAGTAATTGCTTTGTTTACATTTGGACAATTTCTATATAATTTATGTCCAAAAAAGAAGAAAATTATAAGAACACAAGTAATATTAGATAAAAAGAAATTACCACAGTACCTTGTCAGTCGTTTTTAATGAAACTTGTATAAAAGAGTGATTGTTGCCCAAAACTCAAACAGAAAAAAAATAATTACAAAAGTTACCCCCCTTGCATACGAAAAACATTGAATTTGACACTAGAACGCTGCAAAATGCAGTAAAACGAACAATGAAAAAATATTTTGAATTTACTGAACTACATATACACATTCATAAACAGTTTAACCCCCTGAAGATGGTCTCATATGGGATTGAAAGTACTTGAGAAAATAAAATTATTTTAAAGAAAATTTTTGGTATTTTCCTTAAACAATTTTCTGTGGATTTGAAAGGATTAAAACTAAGATAAATAGACATAATACATTTAAATTATTTAATTAACGCTGTTTAAATGAAAATATGGTGCCTATATATATATATATATATATATATATATATATATATATATATATATATATATATATATATATATATATTATTTTATATGCGCAGTACTTATTGGAAAGTGCTAAATATCAGTGATGCAACTAACATATTCAGTTGTACAAATATGAATTTGTGAGTTTTTTTGATCATATGATCGCAAAAGCGTGAAAACCAGAGTCACAAACTCATATCCATACAACTGAATATATATATATATATATATATATATATATATATGTATATATATATATATATATATATATATATATATATATATGGGGGGTGTAACAATGATTTTTATTTCTCAATCCTCATTATTTCATATTGCTCTAAATGATATTTTTAGTGGATACCCATGTCTTAATAGACGCTCCGTTTTTGTTTTTTTTAAAGAGTGTGAATTGCGTCTACAAGCTTGTGCATTCGAGCGACTTCATAAAAAATGTGCACTTCGGTAGAGTTCGAACCTGAGTTTCCTTTTAAAAAGGTTAATTTGAACCTTTTTGGACGGTGACACTCTCTTTGGCCGAGCGGTGTAAAGCATGCCGAATCAGACGGTTCTTTCCTCGTCAAAGGGCGTCTACCCAAAATCAGGTACCAACTAAAACTAACATTCGAAGTAGGAAATAATGTCGCTTTGGAACTAAAAAAATCCCCTTCATTCTTTAGAAATTGCTTTGTTTACGTTTCAGATACGAAATCCAGCAGAGACGCGCTTTCGAGAAGATCTGAACATACTTAAAAAAAAAGGGGGCAATTTGACTGTTGATGGGATCTATGCTACCGAACGGTCTCAAACGCGCCTTATCAGCTGGATGTTTCCTAAGGGAGCTAAGAGGGGCGTATGTTTGAACTCTGCCGGACGGCACATTTTTTCTTATTAAGTCTCTCGAATGCACATGACGATATGCATAATTCTTAGTGTTTAAAAAAAACAAAAAAACAAAACAAAAAAAAACAAAAAACGGGGCGTTTGTTCAAAGATGAGTATCCGCTAAAAATATCGATTTAAGTATAATAGCGAATTACAGCCCTAACCGTGTCAAACACCTAACCGGTAAGATAGCACAAGCGAAAAACAGACCAATTTAAAAAATTCATGTTTTTAAAATCTTTCTCGTCATGCTTCCATTTTGTCAAAAGCCCACCTAATATATAATGTATATTAGTCTTATTAACAATATTATTAGTTTTTTTTTTTATCTCTCAATGTTCTTTCATCAGCCTACTATATTTATCTATCTATCTATCTATCTATCTATCTATCTATCTATCTATCTATCTATCTATCTATCTATCTCTGTCTCTCTCTCTTTCTCTGTCTCTCTCTCTTTCTCTCTCTCTTTCTCTCCCCCCCTCTCTCTCTCTCTCTATTTACAACTAGAAAGCAATTAGCCCAAAACTATTACACCCCTTCAGTAATATAACATATACGTACCCCCACCAAGTTCCTCTTTTATTTTTTATTTTTCGTTTCATTGAGAAAGAACATAGGCATGTCCCAAAATATTTAACTTTATTTGGTCAGAAGGCCGACTAATATAGAATAAATTTTATTAGTCTTCTTATCAATATTATCATTCAAATTGTTTTTTTTTATCTCCCGAATTTTTTTTATTTGTATGTTTCATCTACACGCACAACGCAAACATACACATACACAAACACACACACAAACACACACATACACAAACGCACACATACACAAACACACACATACACAAACGCACACATACACAAACACACACATAGACATACACAAACACACACATACACACACGCATACACAAACACACATATAGACATATACAAACACACACATACACAAACACACACATACACATACACAAACACACACACAAACACACAAACACACACATACACAAACACACACATACACAATCACGCACATACACACCTGTATATTGTGTATTTGGAAAGCAATCTCTCTTTTTATACAAGTTTCATTAAAAACAATTAACAAGATACTGGGCTTAAGTTTTTATTGAATTTTTCTTGTGTTCTTTCAATTTACCTTGTTTCTAGACACAAATTATGTAGAAATTGTCCGAATATTTGCTGACCGCGTTTGGAAAATGAAACATTCGTACAATTCTCTCTCTCTCTCTCTCTCTCTCTCTCTCTCTCTCTATATATATATATATATATATATATATATATATATATATATATATATATAGAGAGAGAGAGAGAGAGAGAGAGGCGTGTCCGAAAATTTCGATTTGTAAAATCTTTCTCACCATGCTTCCATTTGGTCAAAAGGCCAACTAATATAAATAATAAATATTATTAGTTTTATTATCAATATTATTATTTTTGATGTTTTTTTTATCTCTCATATTTCTTTCACCGACCTATTATATCTACAAATTATACGTGAACAATCTTTCTTTCGTATATTTTGGCATCATTTAAGTTTTATTGAATTTAATTAACAAAGTTTGTCTATTTTCTTCCCTTTTTAAAAGGATTTTTACAGTTTCATTATGATTTATAATGTAACTGTAAAAATTCATAATGATTATGAGTTAAACAGCTGTAGAAAATTTACGAAGGAACTGTCCAATATTTGTAATGTTTTGTAAAGTGCACAAAACGAGATGTTAATACTTGTAATGAAAACTACCAATTTCAAAGACAAATTCTTCTTCTTTTTCTTGAATGGGCGTAATTCTTCAGGATGTTGCCGATTATGGCTCTTCACAGTTTCCTGTCTTTTGTAGATCTTAATAAAGAATCCTTAGGAAAAGGAAAAAATAAAGTTAATCTAGGGGAGATAACTCTGATAATTTTTAACTACCAGCGTTTAACGAGAGCCGTTTTTTTTTTAAACTCGAGTTTTTTGGTTTTTAAAAAGCAAAAATCTTATAAATTCTTTCAAAATAAATCAAACTTTTTTTTTTTTTTTACTTGGTAATTATACGAAAGTCAGTTTCATAATCCATTTTATTGATTAATTAATTTAATAATTATTGCAAGTGATCAAACAAAAAAAATACAGTTTTTCTTTTGCTTTTGCAGTAATATCTGGGCTGGGAGAGTTCAATACTCTTGTAAATGCTGGTTGTGTTGAAAAGGTTGATGTGGCTGCATTTAACAATTATACATTTTTGTATCAAGGAAAAACAATGGAAAACCGATTTTTGTTTCAACAAATACAAAACATTTTCTGTAATGTGTGAAAGAATAAGATAGGAGAAGTTGTTTCCCTTTATCTGTTAGCTGAAAGATTAAATGTAAATAAACAAGTTTTCGGAAAGAATGTTCAAAGTTCTGTATTAGATAGAATGATGTTTTTAGAAGAAGATGTAGTTATTCAGTTGTGGATTATATATAACTAACAGAGCTGTTGCAACTTGGCTTGTTACATAGAACTGATGGTGAATGATATTTAAGTTCTGTGTGCGTGCGTGCAGTGAGTAGGATGAATAGTCTGTGTAGACGCGTGTGAGTTGCTGAGTTCTACTGAGTTCTGCTTCTACTGTCTATTTTTGGAACGAATCCTGGTTTATATAACAAAAGGGTAGGCTCCCAGGACAACGTCATGAGAAATTTCGAGAGCGAACAAAAAATATCTGATTGGATGAAAAATTATCCAATCGGTGATTTTGTAACAAAACCATGTTTGTGAATTAACAGTAGGAAAAATTCAGTATGGTGAATACGATCAGTAAATTGTCCTGTGATAGTATTTATTATTTGACCAATCACAGTTGAGAAAACTGTAGGCGTGTCAAACATAGTAGTAATCGCTACACTCTGTTTACAGAAAAAAAAAGCATTTACGCGGCCTTGTGGACGATGAATTATTTCCAACCGTGCAAACCCTTTTCCCAGAGACGAAATACTGCAAGCCTCTCTCTCTCTACTCTCTGTTGCTACTTCTATAGAAAATGTTCATAAAAAAACTACACTCCCCGATTCCACCATTCCAGACCTTCACAGCTAGGACCCACCAGAAACGTACACTCAGTTCCTATTCATTCGCTTCGTATCCTAATTTTTAAGGAAGAAATTTTAGTCAAATGACTTCTAATACAATTGCGACATAAAGAATGAATTTCTAATAAAAAAAGAAAGAAATTTATTAAGCCGAAAATGTATTGAAAGGGCACTGATTTCGGAATAATAATAATAATAATAATAATAATAATAATAATAATAATAATAGTATTAGTATTAGTATTAGTAGTAGTAAAACAATGTAACTCTCCTCTGAGACATGCCAATTCAAACTGAAAATCGAAAATGCATTTTACTTGTGGCCGGTCAGCATTCACTGGGCATTTTTTTTAATGAAATATATATGCATACGTATATCAATAAAAAGAGACAAGAGGAAAACTATTCTTCTTTTTCTTCTTGACTCTCTTTTATTTGTCTCTTTACAGGTATACTCTATCTGAAAGTAATTTATACACACACACACACACACACACACACACATACATAAATGGATTAAATCCGACAAATATTTTCTGTTTATACGTTATTTTTTATGGATACAATTTATTTAAGTAAGTGCTCTGTTTTTAATTAAAACACGTATTAATTACATTTACCAGCCTGAATGTTTGAGAAATTTCGTAGAAAATACATGTTCTCTGACAGGAATTGAAACCTGTATACCATATGGAAACCGTCATTTGGCCTGTGTGCTGTTAACCATTCAGCCACAGAGAACTTTACGTTTCGGAGTAGAAATGATATATTGAGGAAAATTGTTGAAGATGTGTGTTTATAAGCAGTAATTTGAACTTTGCAAATCAGAACATTCAGGCGGGTAAATAGAAAATGGTAAATGGAGAATTCCAGTAAGATATCTTTTATCTTTTCTAAGATAAAACGGTTCAAAGCTGAGTGTAACAAATGGACAATTTTGCAGTTACACGATTTGGACAATTTTGCTGTTACACCCGGTATGCATGAGTTGCAGTTGAAGTCTGGAATGTACTTGAGTCCTAATAGGTGATCAACCGGTTCTCTCACAATCACCGAAGTTAAACAACGTTGAGCCTGGTCAGTACCAAGATGGGTGACCGCTTGGGAATACCAGGTGCTGTAAGCTTGGGTGTGAGGGTGGTGTAATGGATAATGGCTCGGAATTGGGAATCGGAGAGCCGAATTTCAATTCCAGTTGGATTCGTTATATACACTTACGCGCAAATAATCTTGGGAAAGATATGAATCCACCTCTTCTCCCCCAGCTATGGGTTAATTACTAGGACTTGACTCATTAAATAATTATTATCTCCAAAAAGAAATTCTTACCATCTAAAAATATTTTCTGGCTTTAAATAGCATGCAGAGGGTTGATAAGCCGTAAAAACAAATCAGTCTGTTGTATATTTGTATTTACTACCCCCACGAGGTCAGGTTGTGACACAAGGGCGGTTTAATGTGGGGAGCCCGAGCGCGTACACCCGGGCTAGGAACAAAAATTCCCCGAGCCCCAGCAACCGGTAGTTGCGCTGGTCTCGGTGCGTGCAATGTGTAATGAGAGGGCATGGTCTCGGGCAGTTCCCCATGGCCAGCACCTCTTAGTATAATTTTCCTCAGTTGCGACTCTGTCCTTTGACGGAGCCGCCCCTGATCGTACTCTGCCCAAAGACAGAGACGTGACTGAGGGATGATAAATAGATGTGTTATAAAATACTCGAGAGAGCAATTTACACAATGTGTTGTATATAAATACGGAGAAAGTAGCGTTATGTTTTCTTATAAAACACAACGAATTAATATTCCTAATTTATTATTAATAGCAAGATCAAGACTTTACTACTTTCTTAATTCTGTTAATTCTTGCATCTTAGTGGCTTTATGGCCTTCCTTGGACTGAAATGATTAAAAAATGAAGAAAGAAGGAGAAGCAACAACAAAAAATCCTTTACATGAACCTGTTCCAGCCTAAGTTTATACATGCGAAAAGGTGTATTCATTAATACCATGTCTCTTCAGAGAGTAGACGATCATGCCTCTCCACAGTTTCATTCTCTTTTATTATCTGTGAATTGCCATGCATTCTTCTTCTTCTTCTTCTTCTTCTTCTTCTTCTTCTTCTTCTTCTTCTTCTTCTTCTTCTCTTTGGCGTTCATGGCTCCCCACAATTTTCCCGCCTTTTGCAGCTTTTAATAAATTTTGAAAAGCGCTTCGGATGACAAATGTACATCTCATTTTACTTTTAACGTAAAAAAAAATATATATTCTCAACCCACACGCACGCCATATAGAGAAGCGTTTGGGCACTTCGACGTGGTGAAATGTTTAGCAAGATTGTCTCCACAGTTCAGTTACGACTGGGTAGTGAGTTAGATCCTCACTGGGTGGCCCATACTTTTGGCTTTGTATCACATCTAAGCTAAGAAATTCATTTCGGCACTTTGACGTGATGTAATGGCTAGCAAGATTGTCTCGCCTGATCAATTACGACTGAGTAGTGAGTTAGACCCTCACTGGGTAGCCTATACTTTCGGCCTTTCATTTGGGCACTTCGACGTGGTGTAATGGTTAGCAAGATTGTCTTGCTAAATCAATTTATTATTATTTATTATCAAAACATTCTGTTATAGTAATAATTACATATCCTGGTTATTTACGCCAATGATTACATATTCTGGTTATTTACGTCAATGATTACATATTCTGGTTATTTACGCCAATGATTACATATCCTGGTTATTTACGCCAATGAATACATATTCTGGTTCTAGTATTCTTGCTTATATAATCCGTGATATCACGGACAGGATTCATTAAATATGTGTAGCAACCTTCCATTTACGCCGATAATTACATATCGTAGTTGTAGATTGTTTACTTACATAATCCGAGATATCACGGGTAGGATTTATTAAGCAAGTCTATCAAAACCTTCATTTAAGTTAATAATTACCTGTCCTGGTTGTAGTTTGTTTGCTTATTGTTGTGTCGGAAACCGACCACCCCTCTTGAAGATGAACTTGTCTGCGTCTGTGAACAAAGACTTTAAATAGTGGCATGTCAGTTGACATGAGAGAGACAGGGAGACAGAGAAGTTCTTGGCTGAGCTAGTTATTGACTACTCAGGCGATTTCTGTACCTTTTTACCAACCTATTAAAACCCTTTTTATTGTTACGTGTTATTTGGCGTTTGTCTCTACACACCCCAAATCAACATCTTAACACTTATATAACTTCTATAACCTTTGATATCAACGGCAGGATTGATTATACAGTTTATGAAAATTTTAAGTTATGTTAATAATTACCTATCCCGGATGTAGTTTGTTTGCTTATATAACCCGGGATATCACGGTTAGAATTTATTAGGCAAGACTATTAAAACTTTTATTTACTTAATTTAATTAACCTGTATAGTGTGATGATTCTCAGAGAACTCCCTATAAGCTGTCGGACTCTGTAGCCCCCTACCTGGATTGACACTTGAGCCTTGTACAGGATGAAGATCATTATTAAAAAAGAGAAGAAAACATATCAGGCTCTATTATCAACGGATATGACCGTAACAACATAATGTACGCAGCCGATACTGAGTTGATTACGTATTCAGAAGTTAAACTGAACGAACTATTGAACAAGACGAGAGGAGCAAGAAGAAAGAAAAGTTTAAATCCAAGAAGACAGAATTCAAAAGAGGCAATGAAAATGCGAGTTAGGTCAAATTCAAGTGGGTGCGGTAACTGAACTCTCTGGGTCGGGCAGTAATAGACGACAAAAAGTGTTACAGAGAAATTCAAAGGTGCTTGGCAATAGCGGAAGATGTCTTTCGGAAATCGAAGAAAATTCTATGAACGTAGCGAGGAAGTTTAAAAAAGAAAATGGCAACAGAACGAACACTTCTACTCAGAATAAAAAAAAAGAAGACAGCTGAAATTCTTTGGGCATGTAATGATGGAAGAAAGGCTTGGTAAACTTAACTCCCACGAAAGCAAGGGAATATAGGTGAAGACAGCGAGCTACTTACCTGACGAGCTTATGTGAATGGAAAGCGGTGGGGGGGGGGAGGCGTATTGGAGTTGGAGTGATAAAAACTGCTAAGAGACACAAGGGGTAGGAAGTTGGGTAGAGCTATGATCGCTTATGTCATGTAGCTACATAGAAGAAGAAAAAGAAGAAAGCTAGATTTACACGTGCCGGGCAAAACGACGACCATATTTGAACCGTTTCGCAATTGCGCTGGTTATCATGTCTGAATAAATAAGTTAGGATTTTGGTATTTTGAATTTAGAATTATTAAACGTAAAAAAATATCCGAAAATAGCTCACACGAAGTAAAAGAAATAAAAACAATGTATCGACAACCTGATCTTCCCTACTTAATATTGAATTTGTTATGGTAACACGAAGTGTGTTTACTTATTATCATCGATTTTTTTTTTTTTTTTTTTTTAAGCGTATCACCCCAAGCAAGGCCGGTGGCCACTATCACGCATGGGGTTACAGAAGGGTTGGAGGAAGAGCAGATAGGAGTGGTAAAGGAAGGGATGTGGAGAAAGAGAAGGACGGAGGGTCGATCAAGGCAGGGGGGTTGCGGAAGATATAGAGCGAGAGCAGATAGGAATGAAAGATGTCAGGAAGTGGAGAAGGGAAGTGGATAGATCAAGGCAATTGGAGATGACGATTGACGCTACACTTAAACCGTTGGAGATTGTATTTGTCAGGGAAACAGTAATAGGGAAGGGAGTTCCATAGGCGAGATGTGCGAGACATGAAGCTATTGGAGTAGAAAAGACGTCTACATCTAACAGTTTCAACGGTGAAGGGGTGGGAACAGGATGCCAGCCTCGTAGGACGCTTAAATTCACGAGGCTTAGGGACAAGCGAAAGCAACTCCTCGGAGCAATTACCGTGGAAGTACTTGTAGAAAAGGCAGAGCGATGCAACATCGCGTCTGTGAGAGAGCGACTGCAGACGAGATGACAGATCTGGGCCAATCACATTGCATATCCAACACGCAGGGGCCCCAGACCATAAATGGCAGCAATACTCCATGCAAAGTCGAATGGTCGATTTATAGACTTGGAGGATCGATTCCGGGGAGAAGAATTTCCTGGCTCGGCACAGGGAACCAACTTTTCTTGCGGTGGATGATGCAATTGACTCGATGTATTTGTTCCATCTCAGATCAGCGGACAGCGTGAGACCGAGCAGCCGCAGAGAGGAGCTCTCGAGAAGTTGATCCTCAGACATTCTGATGGGATGCAGGGATGGGTCCTTGTGGTGGTTAATGGAGAGCAGTTTTGTTTTAGAGGCGTTAAAGTTGACCATCCATTTCTTTCCCCAGTCCACAACCGATTGGAGGTCCTTTTCAATTTGAGCTGCCAGGTTAATTTTGTCCGCCTCAGTAGATTTGTGCTTGAGGCAGGAGTAAATAGTAGTGTCGTCAGCGTAGATACCGACTTGGGAGTCTATGGCGTCAGGAAGGTCGTTTATAAATATGAGGAACAGAGTAGGGCCAAGGATGGAGACTTGAGGAACACCAGCGGTAGTGGGATAGGAGTTGGAGAAGAATCCACTGAGAACAACCTTCAAATCCCGGTTTGATAGGAACGATTGAATTAGGTCAAACAATCGACCTGTGATACCATAACCCCGGAGCTTGCGAAGGAGGCCGGCATGCCAAACCCTATCGAATGCTTTGGAGATGTCAAGGGCCACGGCACGGGCTTCGCCGTTACTATGGATAGCTTGGAAGACAAATTCAGTGATGGCCGTAAGTACATCGGCAGTAGACCGGGCAAAGCGGAAACCATACTGCTTGTCTGAGAGCAGATCGTGGGATATCAGGTGAGTAATCACTTTGGTGTTGATAATGGCCTCGAAGACTTTGCCGAAGAGGGGAAAGAGACTGATAGGACGGTAATTAGAAGGGTTGGAGGGGTCGCCAGAGTTCTTAAAGACAGGAACAATGGTAGAGGGCTTCCAGCAGTCAGGAAAACAGGAGTCCTTGAGGCAGCGGTTGTACAATTTAGAGAGGGCAGGTGACAGTTCAGGTGCGCATTTCTTCAGGACAACGGCTGGTATTCCGTCGCCGCCGGTAGCCTTGTGGAGATCTAAGTTAGAAATAATGCCCAGTACCGACGACGGGGTTATGTGCAAGCCGTCCAGTAGGGCCTCAGTTCTGGGAGGGAAGTCGGGCAAGGGTACCCCAGAGGAGTCAAGCATAGAATTGGAAGAAAACTTTCGAGCGAAGCATTCGGCCTTGACGGCAGAGGTGGTCAGGACCTCAAACTGATTGAACAGTGGAGGAATGGAGGGTTTGTTACTATTCAGAACGCTCTTGCAGAGGCGCCAATAGTCCTTGGAGCCAAATTTGCGGGATTCAATACGTTCCTTCATCCGAGCTGCAAATAGTGCCTTGGCATTGTCGAGGGTACGCTTACACTCATTGCGTGCAGAGGTAAATAGACGTCTGTTGGAGTCGGACATGTCACTACGAAAACGGTGGAAGAAGTGGTTCCTATGGGCAATGGCGGCTGAGCAAGCAGCTATGAACCAGGGGGAGGATCGCGGTTTGACCTTGAATTTCCTGGAGGGGATGAAAGCTTCGATACCGGCTTTGATCCAGGAAGAGAACTCAGAAGCACACTCATGAGTGGGGAGCTTAAATACAGCATCCCAGGGGACATCGCGGAGGAAGTCCCGAAACGAGTCCCAGTCAGCCCGTTGGTAGCAGAAAGTGGTTCTGGTGGTAGGAGGTTCTTTGCAGGGGGTGGGGCTGAAGGAGATACTAACAGACACGACAGCATGATCGGAGTTACCGATAGGCCAGAGCTGCGTGGCACTACAAGACTCAGGGATGGAGGTAAAACACAGGTCGAGTAGTGAGGGCTTACTGTCACGATTGTAGGAAAAACGCGTGGGGAAATCGATTATCTGGGTAATGCTGTTGTTACTATTACAATCGACTAAGAAGAAAAGAACAGGCTTGTATCAAATTGTTTTTCATATTATAGAATAGTTATAGTATTACTCCTATCTATGGATTAAATAGTAGGTTAGACTTGGTTCTCTAGCTTCGGAAGGCAGGCAGTCTAAATGAAGGACTCATGTGAATTTGTTATCGGTAGGCAGATGACACAGTCGGAAAGACAGTGACATCGGAAAGAAAACTACAGAACTATGATTTGGAAAAGACTTGGAGAATTTAACACTCTCAGGAAATAATGAAGACACAATGGACAGAATGAAAACACGATTCGGAAAGAAAACTACAAGACCAGCTAGAGAATGTAGACGAAGAAAGCGAGATAAAAAGGATTAATCATCAACTGCAAGAAGACAGGAATTATGGTCATCAGGAAGAGAAAAAGCCCAAGATGCGAGTTACAATTTGGGAATATCAACATTGAATAGGCGCATAAGTTACATATCTGGAAAGTGTTTTAACAGAGGATGCGACACCGAGATACGAACACGCATTAGGCTAGCGAAAGAATCATTCCAAAAGCGAAGTATGGTACTGAGAAACAGAATAATTTCGTTCGAAACAAAAAAAAAAAAAGAAAAGAAAAAAGAGTACTGGATTTCTATGAGATATCTATCTTTTTATATGGCAGTGAATGCTGGACTATTTCTCCACAAATAAAAAAAAAACTAGAGGCAGCATGTACGGAAAGAGTAAGCAACAAGGAAATTTAAAAGAAAATGGCAACCGAACGAAGACTTCTACTCAGAATCAGGAAAAGACAGCTGAAATTCGTTGGGCACATAATGATGGAAGGAAGGCCTGGGAAACTTAACCCTCACGTGGCATATCGAGGTCAAGAGAGATAGGGAAAGGCAGCGAGCCAATTTCCTGACGAGTTTGTGTGAATGGATGGCGGAACGTAAGAGGTGGAGGAGGGGCTTAATAAAGGGAGAAAAAACTGCTCAGTGCCACTCGATAGTTGTGGAGAGCCATGGCCGCCTATGTCCTATGAAGGGGCGAGACGACAAGAAGAAGAAGGGGCGAGACAGTAAGAAGAAGAAGAAGAAGAAGAAGAAGAAGAAGAAGAAGAAGAAGAAGCGAAGCGACAAGAAGAAGTAGGGACGAGGCGGCAAGAAGAAAAAGATGAAGGTTCTTGAAAACAAAGAAAAGAATACTTAAATGCTTAGGGATGCCAAGTACTATAAGTTTGGACGTGCGGGTGGTGTAATGGATAATGATTCGAAATTGTTAATCGGACAGCCGAGTTCCAATTCCCGTTGGGTTCGTTATATTCACTTACGCGCAAATACCTTTGGGAAAGGTATGAATCCACCTATTCTCCCCACCAGCTATGGGTTAATAAGTAAGACATGTATCACTAAAACGATTAAAAATTTCTTACAAACCAAAATATATTTTCTGGCTTTAAATAACCTGCAAAATGTTGATAAATTGTAAAAAACGAATCAGGCGATATTGGTTAAATGCTATGTAATACCTATTCTCCTACATGGCGATGGATGTTGGACAATCTACTCTTAAATAAATAAGACTTGAAGTAAACGCCCCTGTTATCGTTTTCAGTGAAAAACAAGACGGAGTTTGGGACCTACTTGATAACTTCGAGTGTTACGTTGTAAAACTGTTGTCGTCTTCGAATGAATTGACCTACAGAGCTTCTGCGATTTAAACTGTTTTTCAGCACGGAGGGTAACGTGATACAGAATCGTCTGCGGTAAACAAGCGTGAGAAGTCCGTAGTCCGACCCTGAAACTGCACTGCAAAGGGCGAACAGATCAAGGTCGAAGAAGCTGTTAAGTGTGCAAGATGTCCAGAAATGGACTAATCCAGATTACCGTAATCCCGAGAAAAGGATTAATGTTGTTTATCACCAAAGACACTGACGGCCAGACTGATTTTGTACGAGAAAAAAAAAATCTCGCCAAATCTCAATACTTGCCAATCTGCGCCGCTGAAGATCAATCTGTGTTCCAGCCGTAGAGTAGAGATTTTCTTGCCCCCACCAACTGAGTCAGGTTGTTACACAAGATCAGTTTTTAACGTGGGGACTCGAGTGTTTTCACTCGGACCGCTGGTCCAAGCTGGTCTTAGCTGGTCAGAGCTGGCCGAAGCTAGTCATAGCTGGTCCCAGCTAGTCGTAGCCGTGATACCACCAGCACAGGGATGGATCCCTGGGCCAGGTAAGTATAGTGATTTTCCAAGTGTAGCTCAGATGTGGCACAAAGCCGAAAGTATGGGGCACTCAGTGAGGATCGAACTCACTACTCAGTTGTAATTGTTCTAGCGAGACAAGCTTGCTAACCATTACACCACCTCAAGGTCCCCCTCCAGGCGTAGAGTATAACAAAACTCGCTGATTACTGCTTGTGGACGGCGTTCGTTCCGCATTCATTATTGTGATCTACCAAACCAAGTGAAATGAAAAACAAACGAGAAGCTTTGAAATTTTATTCAACTATAACTCAACTCAACAAAGGTGGAGCTTATTCTTTTATAACATGTCCAGGGGGAGACAACTATGGTTCACTTCCACCACATTAAGCAAAGACGAACAAATTTCTTGATCTACTGGAGTGATTGGTACCAAATTGATTTCGTTCGCTACGGCGACTGTAGATTCTCATTTAGTTCTTCATTGTTGATGGCCTGTGTCAAACTAAGCTTTGGAAGATACGTCAGGCGTATACCGTTGAGTAATGTTTAGCAAGTTAAACAGGCAGGGTATCACACGACTGTATTTTCTATTGTAGTTTTACGTAGTCGAAAAGAATGGTTAATTTAGCGATCTATTCAGCGTTATGATAGCAGAAAGTATGGGCGTAGTTTTATGCATATCGCTGAATAGGGACTCAGTTCTAAGTTAGGGAAAGGTACTCCAGATGAGTCATGAGTAGAATTTCCGGGCAAAACATTCCGATTTATCAATAGAAATTAACACCTCAAACCGAGTGAAGAGAGAGAGAGAGAGGATAGAAGACTTACCCATATGTAAGACACTGTAACAGAGCCGCCTGTAGTCATGAGAACTCATTCTGTCAACAAGCATTTGGCCTCTTTGAGGACACATTTTCAATTGTTACGAGCAGACACAAATAGGCTCCTGTTGTGATAGGAACTATCACATTGGAACACCCGGAAGAAGTGTTTCCCGTCGGCTACAGCGACAGAAAAGGCCGCTGTGAACCAATAAGATTGTGGTTTCAATTCAACTGTCATGTGTGTAATCACTTGGTATATCCTGTTGTCTTCTCTTATAATAGCAATGTTTCTACGATGTGGGAACGATAAGTTCCCGGAATAACTTTTAAATATGTACACAATTACTCGAAGAAATTTATATGTATCATCTATTATTTAAATTTAGTCACTCATGTCGCAATAGTCCTCTTGATAACGTATATGTTTGGATTTTCTGTGAGGATTATATAGCAGGCTCTTTAACTTGACTTCACTCATGTGAGAGATCTGGTGCACTGTTTGACGACGTTCATTCGTGATGGATGATATCACATGCTATTTTCTGACCTTTTGCCAGTATCAGGACGTTCCGAACTCTCCTCGTTTTGAACCGACAGTCGACTGGCCTTGGAACTCGTGTGACATTCAAAAACGAAGCATTTCCAGTGTCCCAGTTGAAAAATTTCTCGGGCCTTACGCAAAATTTGATGCATACACGTGGCAGTTATGGTAAAGAACCGTTTCCAACACAATTGTACGGAATTTCTCGCGTAATAATTGTTGAACACAAAGAGATAGTACAAAGAATGACTCAGTAGGTTGGGTACCAATGAACGTTACGCACATTTCTGTTGAATAGTACAATAACAGTCTATCTAAATCTGTTTCTATCTATCTATCTATCTATCTATCTATCTATCTATCTCAATTTGTTCATATCTATCTATCTATCTATCTATCTATCTATAAATCTATCTCAATTTGTTCATATCTATCTATCTATCTATCTCAATTTGTTCATATCTATCTATCTATCTATCTATCTATCTATCTCAATTTGTTCATATCTATCTATCTATCTATCTATCTATCTATCTATCTCAATTTGTTCATATCTATCTATCTATCTATCTATCTATCTATCTATCTATCTATCTATCTATCTCAATTTGTTCATATCTATCTATCTATCTATCTATCTATCTATCTATCTATCTATCTCAATTTGTTCATATCTATCTATCTATCTATCTATCTATCTATCTATCTATCTATCTATCTATCTATCTCAATTTGTTCATATCTATCTATCTATCTATCTATCTATCTCAGGATTTTACGGGGTGGGTCCAGCATTTTTAATTCAGAGTTGTTTTTTTTTTTTGTTAAGCTAGTTTGCAACCATTTTGCTACGAGCTACGAGCACATCCGTACATTACTTAGTTAGGATTAAATTGGGGATGGAAGGCGGATGAAAGGGTGATGAAAGGGGGAGACGGATTCATACCTTAGCAAGGCAATTTGTGTGAAAGTGAACGCAACGAACTCGACTGGATTTTGAACTCAGCGCTGTGATTCCACTTTCGGAGCCGATTAACCACTACGCTACCCGCACATCCGTATATTTCTTAGCTACGATTAAAGATTTGTAGTCAAGTGAACTTTGTACTTATCGGATATTCTGGATAGATTGTTAATTCCAAACCTTTGCTCCAGTCCAGGTCAGCTTGTCACATAATTCTAGACAGAATCTCGTGGATTCTCGTGTTTTCTCGACGTGCTCATTTCTCTTTTACTTCAGAATCGTTACGTTGGCCACCTTGTTCTCAATATTGATGGATTAATATATATATATATATATATATATATATATATATATATATATATATATATATATATATATATATATATATATATATATATATCAATAATTACCGCAATCGAATTAAGTCGACTCCCCATGAAAAATTATTACCTGTAGAACAACATTTCCGCATAGGAAAACACAATTTCAAAACCCATGCCAAATTCACCATAATTGAGAGAATAGAAAAGCCCAAAGCAGATAACACTAGAAGAATTTTAGAGTTCCATGAAAATAAGTGGATACGACGTTTACAAACCCTGTTTCCAGCCGGGTTAAATCATAAATTAAACAATATAGATAATAGCAACACATAACCCTACAAATCAAAACCTACCCACATTCCATACCCATAGAAAAAAGACAGGCTTACGGAGGTGTTGAGGCCTCACACCTATACACACACCCACACACAACATACTCACTCACTTTCCTAATGAGCCAAATGATAACACACACCCACAGCAATATACAAGCTAACACATATACTTACTCACTCCCTTAAAAACCAAATAACACACACACACACACACACACACACACACACACACACACACACACACACACACACACACACACACTTACCAGAGACTAAACAACTAAATAACACACACACTAAACTAAATAACACAAACACACACACACAAACACACACACACACAAACACACTTACCATCCCCTCCCCAAACACAAATAAACTGCTGAACTGACCGGGAAAAAAAAGGGAATATAGCTCTTATCTCAAATGACAACTTAAAAGAGACTGTTTGACCAACACAAGGAATGTTAAAAAGATAAATAAATAAACAAATGAAAACTACAGACAAACGTTCGTTTTCTTCAACAAGACATTCATTTCTGTAGTTTACTGCTATAGCAAGCAGAGACATTTTTTTCTCTCCCGATGATGGCCATGTTGGTCGAAACTAGTCGAGGAATATAAATGAAATAATAATAATAAAAGCATAAGAATATTAATCTACAACCCAGTGTGTCTGAAGATTTTAATTGATTTTTCTAATAATTTTTATCGTTCAAAATATATATATATATATATATATATATATATATATATATATATATATATATATATATAGGGTATTGGGGAAGCAGATCATTATTTAAACATGTTTTATTAAATATAACAAACAATGAACCGTCATATAGCCTGTCGTGCTATACCATTTGGCTATAGAGGAAGCGTCTGGTTAGGAAAGTCAAATTACTGTTTTTAAACTACAAATTTTTCATGATTTTTCTCGAACGATCATATCTGCTCGAAGCGTATCTTAACGTAATTAAAGAGGGTAGCAGTCTGGGGAGTTAGGTGGCCAGATGTAATGGGTGATGTTGTTCAGAAATTGTCTGACAGTGATGGCTAGATTCTCCTGCTTCTGTGGCATGGTGCAGAGTCCTGTTGCCAGACATAGGGTCATCCAGCAGCTGCTCTCTCTGCCTACCTCCTCAAGGCACTTGATGAAGGCCTCCGTGTTAAGTCTGAGGCCCAGTGGGAAGATGAATGGAGGCATAACGTCGCCATCACTGGTGATCACTCCAAACACCATCATAATCACCATTAGACTCATCTAACTCTTTCTGAATCCTCTGCACTGTCTGCAGATTGACAAGCAAACACTCTGAAATGTTCGTATTATAGCTTCCGGAGCGAATGTCAAGCAGTACGGCATGCCGTTTCCAAATTTCTTTACGATTTATTAAAAATAATAAAAAAAATATTCTCTAATTAAGGTTTTAATCCTTAATAAATTACTTTTATTCGGTTATAAAAAAAAGAGTTAAGTTTTCTGGTGCTGAGTTGTCTCGGTCTTGCAGAACTGATTTGTCCTGGCGCTCAGTCGGCGGTATTGAGTCGGCGGTATTCAGTTGGCAGTGTTGAGTTGTTCCTTCCCGTTCAGTTTCGAACATAAATAGCAGTAATTTTTTTTATCCGACATTATTTACCCCGATGCCTTATTTAAGGAGTGGCTTTCTTCTGTCTTCTTTTCAATCATAACGCATCTGATGAAGCTACCTACTACTTTCATGCAGAAATTAATGTGAAAGTAAACACAACAGACCCAGTTGGAACTTTGAATTCGGCTCGCCGATTCCATTTTCTGGGCCGATAACTGTTTTGCTACCGACATACCTTGTGTTGCATATTGCTACTGGGCTCGAATAAAGCGACGAACACTATATATATATATATATATATATATATATATATATATATATATATATATATATATATATATATATATATATATATACATATCTTTATTGTTCAAGTTGCGGCGAATGGGTAGAGTGAGGGAGAATCACAGAGGTTAGGATTACCCACTCAGGAATTGACGAAGACAAACCTTTGGTGAACCTCTAGCTAGTGTCTCTGTCCAGATCAAGAATCGGACCGGTTTTGTAACATTTCGACACCCACACAACTTCACGTGGTTACGTCGTCTTCCGGCATGCGCCCACACAACTTCATGTGGTCACGCCTCTTCCGGCATGCGCACACGCAAACACTTATTTCCTTCCGCTCAGGACACCTCTGCGTCCAGTTTAATTTACCCACCGGATGCATTTCCTGTTTATGCCATCATCAGTTCTGATTTCTTCTCACACACTGATATAGCGGAAGTAAGATCAAAGGTCTTTCCTCAACCGATATTCAACACTTGCTAAATAAGTTATGTTGACATTCCACATCACTTCAAATAAAAGGTTAGGAAGGAAAGCCCTATCAATTCTGGAAAGAGCAATAACAGCTACTGGAAATGGGAAACATATTTTCCTGAAAAATTGTTTACAGAGAAAGACTTCTATGAATTTCAACCAACTGTAATACTGCCTGCTGTGTCAACGACTGCCAAATGTTTCCTTATAAGGAAACGGCTACCATTACCATTACTGCCATCACGCAGAAAGACGCCGGTTTTAAAAAAAGTGGCTTTCTTGTGGCTACTCTGCAATTATATTTCATTTCATGTATTAGGTCATCCCATAAGTTCTGTCCGAATTTTAACTTTTTGTTAAAATGAACGAAATTTAAAGAGTATTTTATAAAGTCTAATGGAGCTGAACATTATTTTTATGTTTAGATGCATTTAAACTGATCAAATTTTATTTCAGAGAACAATAAAATTAAATTTTGTTTGATTAAAACCCTGCTACCATGGAAGTACCCAAGAATAATTTAAGGCACATAATGCTTTATGAGTTCAAGAAAGGAAACTCAGCAGCCGAAGCGGCTAGAAACATTCACTCAGTTTATGGAGAGGAATGTGTGAATGAAAGAACTTGCAGAAGATGGTTTGCAAAACTCAGAGGTGGAGATTTCACCCTTGAAGATGAAGATCGAACCGGATGTTCAGTTGAGTTTGATGAAAAGCTTCTTGAAGCAGCCCTTGAAGAAAATCCTGCTTTATCAGTTGAGGAATTGGCAGTGGTTCTCAGTTCAAACCATACAACTGTTCATCGTCATCTTCAACAACTTGGAAAAGTTCCTGAACTTGGAAAATGGGGGCCTCATGAATTGTCTGAAAACAACCTCAAATCCCGAGTTGACATCTGCTCTTCTCTCCATTCTCGCCAACTTGTTTCACCTTTTTTGGATAGACTTGTGACTGGCGACGAAAAATGCATCTTTTATCGAAATGTTAAGCGTCGTAGACAGTGGCTTGGTAAAGGGGAAGGACCCCAGCCACAGCCGAGAAGGGAACTTCATGGGCAAAAGGTTCTTCTTTCAATCTGGTGGGATTGCCAAGGAATAATCCACTTTGAATTCTTACCTCCTAATGCAACAATTAATGCTCAAATATACTGTCAGCAATTAGAGCGTTTGAACCAAGCTTTGAGGAAAAAAGACCTCCTATAGTAAATCGAAAACGGGTGATGTTTCATGCACGACCACACACAGCAAGAATCACGTCACAAAAGATCGAAGAACTTGGTTGGGAGAAAATTCCTCATCCACCTTATTCTCCCGACCTTGCTTCTTCAGACTACCATTTGTTTCGTAGCTTACAGAATCATTTGGAAGAAACAGCTTTTGTAACACAGGAAGAGGTTAAAACTGACATTTCTGAGTTCTTCGAATCAAAGCCAAAAGAATTTTACAGTTATGGATTAGTAAGCTTGTTAATAGATGGAAGGAAGTCATAGATAATCAGGGAAAATACATTGTTGATTGAATCTGTAATTAAATGTAACATTTGGTCACTTGTATTCTTTATCCAAAATTCGGACAGAACTTATGGGATGACCTGATAGATACATAGTTCTTTCATGCAGAAAGATGCCTGTTTTAATAATTGGCTTTCTTCTGGCAGCTCTGCAAAAATACGTAACGTTGTAGATACCTAAGGCTTTCATACAGAAAGATGCCTGTTTTAAGAAGTGCCTCTCTTCTGGCTGCTCGTAAATAATAAACCTTTTGTTGTTGACAGCTAGTGCTTCCATGTAGAAAGATGCCCGATTTAAGAAGTGGCTTTCTTCTGGCTTCTTGGAAAAATGCCATATTTTTAAATACATAATGCTTTCATGCAGAAAGATGCTTGTTTTAAGAAGTGCTTCTCTTTTGGCTGCTCGGCAATAAAGTTTTTTTCGTAGACAAGTTGTGCTTTCGTGCAAAACGATGCCTCTCTTAAAAAGTGCCTTTCTTCTGGCTCCTCTTCAATAATAAGTCATTTTTAGGTATCTCATGATTTCATGCCGAAGGATGTCTGTTTTAAGGGGTGGCTTTCTTCTGGTTTCTCTGTAAATATATACTATTTTCTCTGCTGAATGATTACTAGTCGTCTTTGTTTTTGGTTTCTTTGCTATAAAAGCTTCATGACTGGACGGTTCTGTTCTGCCGTTGTTGATAATTATTTTTTTTTATTGGAAGTCACTTTTGTACATTCGCCGCTTTTTAGTTCCAAGACATCTGATGTTGGCTAGTTTTACTTTCTGATTGTGTGAGTAATTATTAATTTTTCTCTTGGTTTTGCATGTTTTTTTCTATTATTTTATTTTATTTTTGATACGGTTAATTAAGAATAAATGAATTGCCAATGAATTACGCGTAACTTAATCTGTGTGACACATCACCTCGTTGGAATCGTTCTCGTGTTCGTAATGGCTGAACTTCCGCTTTGTTTATTTGTTCCTGTCCTTTAGCGGGAAAGTTCTCACATTGAATACTAAATCGTCGTGATTGGCCATGTCATTAACAAACAATGACGGCAAACAATCAATCCTAGAAGGAGAGAGTTAAGTCGAAACTTTAAAAAAAATTTTTTATATAATCTATTTCGCTATTGTTAACTTTTCTCTCGGAATGCTTACGAATGTTTCCTTATATGGAAACGGCTAATATTACATTTACTATTACTCTGATCTCTCTGGGACGATACGGACAGAAAACGAGAAAAAAAAGAAAGAAAGATAAAGGAAAGAATATGACAGACAAAAAAAAAGACAGAAAAAGAAAGAAAGAAAGAAACACGAGTATGAAAAGCAAAAAAAAAAGCTCGAAAGAAAGAAAGAAAGAAACATGAGTCTGAAAGACAAAGAAAGAATGACTAGCGGTACAGATAGGAAGGTTAAAAGAAAGAAAGAATGACAGAAAGGAAAAGAAAAGAAGATTGATTTTTGACTGCTTATCAACACTTTGCAGGTTATTTAAAGCCAGAAAATAGTTTTAGAATATAAGAATATTTTTTAAGTCCAACTAATAAACCCATAGCAGGGGGGGATAAGCGGTGGATTCATATCTTTCTGAAGAGAATTTAAGCGGAAGTGAATATAACGAACTCGAGTGGAATTTGAACCCGGCTCTCTGATTTCCATTTCCGAGCCGTTAATGGAAGCGCCTCGCTCTGCGAGAATTTGGTGTGAATTTTAGTAAATAAACAACCAAGTTTACAGCACCTGATATTCCCAAGCGGTCACCTATCTAGGTACTGACCAGGTTCGACTTTGCTTAACTTCAGTGATCATACAAGAACGGGTGTTTCAAGCTTGAAAGGAAAGCTGAATAGTTATATAGAAAGAAAGGATAAAGGAAAGAGAGCTAGAATGATTGCAAGTTTAGTTTGGTTTGATTTGGTTTTTGTTTTACGGCATATCAACCTCAATGGGTTATTTAATGCCGACAAAATTTTTATTACTGGTAGTATGTTTTTCTTCAAAAATCTATTTCTGGGAATGTTTTTCCTTGAAGAAATCTATAGCTGGTCTTATTTTTTTCAAAAATCTATAATTGTTTGTATTGCTGGTATTTTTTTAAAGTATTGCTGATAATAATTTTTCCTTCAAAAATTATTGCTGGTAATAATTTTTTTATTATAAAGTATTTCTGGTATTAAAACCTATTTTTACACAAGTTTGGCTGTTAACTATTTGCCCATAGCTGGGACCCTAACAGGTGCTACCACCCGGGGTCAGGGTGAACTTGGGAACACCAGCAATTAAGAGGTGATTCCACGCCCTTCAAAACCTCCTGATCAGAAGCCTTGCTGCTGGATGTAGTTTATCGTCTTACCCAGGACGCGGACGTAGTTTATCGTCATAGCCAGGACGAAGAATGATCGAAAGAAAGAAAAGAAAGTTGACTAGAGATATAGATAGGAAAAATAAAAACATATCTTTTGGCAGTTTGACAGAACAGCAAGTGATGTGAGTAAGCAATAACCCATTTATAGTCTAATTTTTACATAAACAGCCATCATTTTGTTTACACTTTCCCTCTTCTTAGGTATGGCCTCAATTATCCCATAGTCAGTGCTTTAGAGCACATTTCTATCTCGTTCTTTTCAGCATGCAAAGCTTTTTCGGGATGTCAATGAATATCGTGCATCAATGCTGAAAAGCGAATGATAACTTTAAATACAAAACCAAAGAAAGTCATATTTTAACGGTATAAAAGAGAGAAAATCTAAAAAATGCAATGTAAATATTTATAGGACAGTTGGTAAGGCAGGAATTCGTCGAGTTTTCCCACCAGCTGTATATTGTAGGTTCCAATGGACATCAAGTTATGGCACTACCCCTGTGTTCGAACCGTTTTAGAGTACTTGATAGCGATCTTTTAGTTAATTCTCCCCAAAATAATAATTCACCTCAAAATAAAAAGAATTTATATTTACTAAAATTCACACCAAATTCTCCCAGAGCGAGGCCCTTCCTCATTATGCGTCCAAGGAATTTCATCCATCTTTTCCTGATTCTGAGTAGAAGTGTTCTTTCTATCACCATTTCCTTGAAGACTTCCTTGTTGCTTACTCGCTCCATCCATGGAATCTTCCGTATTCTTCTGTAGAACCACGTTTCCGCTGACTCTAGTTTCTTCCACGTTTGAGGGGAGATTTAGTCTATATAAAAGGATGGGTAACACATACACTACAGTTCAAACATTTGAAGCCATTGGTATGGAAGGAACTTGACAGAAGAGTTTTAAAAAAAGGAAAAAGAGTTCTTAGAGTCATTGAAAAAAGAATGGAATTAATTATCAAAGTTACAATTCGAGAAACTTTTGCAACGAATGCCAAAGATTTGTGCTGCAGTAATCAAAACAAAAGGATATTTTGTCGAGGTCAAAACTTAATCATTGATGTAATGGAATAACCTGGAACCCCCATGAGTGATTACACTATAGGTAGTAAGTACCTATAAAGACTACTGTCTAAGAGACGATGGAAGAGTGAGAGCGAGACGACGCAAGCACGTCCGACCCTCCAATTAGTGGCACACTACTAGATTGACCTGTGTACCGTATTTCATATTGTACTGGTTGTGTACAATAAACGTTTCTTCTATTATCCACATGGTGTTAAGTATTTATTCCCTTAGTACGGAATATAACAATCATAAAATGCTTTTTTTCTTTTTCTCATAATAAAATTTCTAATGTTTTAACCATGTAAAATAAATTTCTCTTATTTAAAGTACAAGACAACAACTTTTTGGACCAGTTGAAAATATTAATAGGGGAAGCCTCAAATGTTAGAACTCTATTGTAGTTATTTTATAAACAACATATAACATATATTTTTTAAATTTGTATCTGCTTAAGTGGTTCTATGTGTGTCTGTATCGCAGTTGGGTGTGTGTGCGTACATGTTTTCATATAGCAAAAGAGGTCAAAGGTTACAAGGGTAAAGGAGGATTTACTTTTCTTGCTTGCG
This sequence comes from Acanthosepion esculentum, assembly GCA_964036315.1. Taxonomy (NCBI): domain Eukaryota; kingdom Metazoa; phylum Mollusca; class Cephalopoda; order Sepiida; family Sepiidae; genus Acanthosepion; species Acanthosepion esculentum. The sequence goes on along the minus strand of OZ038485.1, from coordinate 97,534,183 downwards.
AATCAGCAATCCTCCCTGATTCTTGACAGCGAGATTAAGATGATACTCAGCTGTGTGTTTGTAAATATTTACTGCCGAATTACGAAAGAAAATCGCATTCACTGGGACGATAAGGACAGAAGACGGGAAAAGAGAGAGAGAAAAACATGAAAATGAAAGACAAAGAAAGAAAAGAAACAAGAAAGGCGACAAGTAATATAGAAAGGAACGATGAAGGAAAGAAAGCTCGAAAGAAAGAAACGAGAGGATGAAAGACAAAGAAAGAAACAAAAAAAGAAACAAAAAAGAAACAAAAAAGAAAGAATCTAAAATTAATAAATCTAGAAAGAAAGCTGGAAAGAAAAAAAGAAAGAAAAGAAAAAAGAAAACAGACTAGCGATACAGATAGGAAGAATAAATGAAAGCTTGACTGTAAGAAAGAAAGAAAGAAAAGAGAGATTGAAAGACAAAAAATGAAACAAAAAAGACAGAAACTAAAATTATTAAATCTAGAAAGAAAGCTGGAAAGAAAAAAAGATAGAAAAGAAAAAAGAAAACTGACTTGGCTATTTCATTTTGAATTTGCTACGTACCATTCTGAACGTGGCTATTTCATTTTGAATTTGCTACGTCCCATTCTGAACGTGGCTATTTCATTTTGAATTTGCTACGTACCGTTCTGAACTTGGCTATTTCATTTTGAATTTGCTACGTACCATTCTGAACTTGGCTATTTCATTTTGAATTTGCTACGTCCCATTCTGAACTTGGCTATTTCATTTTGAATTTGCTACGTAGCATTCTGAACTTGGCTATTTCAATTTGAATTTGCTACGTACCGTTCTGAACTTGGCTATTTCATTTTGAATTTGCTACGTACCGTTCTGAACTTGGCTATTTCAATTTGAATTTGCTACGTACCATTCTGAACTTGGCTATTTCATTTTGAATTTGCTACGTAGCATTCTGAACTTGGCTATTTCAATTTGAATTTGCTACGTCCCATTCTGAACTTGGCTATTTCATTTTGAATTTGCTACGTCCCATTCTGAACTTGGCTATTTCATTTTGAATTTGCTACGTAGCATTCTGAACTTGGCTATTTCAATTTGAATTTGCTACGTACCATTCTGAACTTGGCTATTTCATTTTGAATTTCCTACGTAGCATTCTGAACTTGGCTATTTCAATTTGAATTTGCTACGTAGCATTCTGAACTTGGCTATTTCATTTTGAAATTGCTACGTAGCATTCTGAACTTGGCTATATCATTTTGAATTTGCTACATCCCATTCTGAACTTGGCTATTTCATTTTGAATTTGCTACGTCCCATTCTGAACTTGGCTATTTCATTTTGAATTTGCTACGTCCCATTCTGAACTTGGCTATTTCATTTTGAATTTGCTACGTCCCATTCTGAACTTGGCTATTTCATTTTGAATTTGCTACGTAGCATTCTGAACTTGGCTATTTCAATTTGAATTTGCTACGTCCCATTCTGAACTTGGCTATTTCATTTTGAATTTGCTACGTCCCATTCTGAACTTGGCTATTTCATTTTGAATTTTCTACGTAGCATTCTGAACTTGGCTATTTCATTTTGAATTTCCTACGTAGCATTCTGAACTTGGCTATTTCAATTTGAATTTGCTACGTAGCATTCTGAACTTGGCTATTTCATTTTGAAATTGCTACGTAGCATTCTGAACTTGGCTATATCATTTTGAATTTGCTACATCCCATTCTGAACTTGGCTATTTCATTTTGAATTTGCTACGTCCCATTCTGAACTTGGCTATTTCATTTTGAATTTGCTACGTCCCATTCTGAACTTGGCTATTTCATTTTGAATTTGCTACGTAGCATTCTGAACTTGGCTATTTCAATTTAAATTTGCTACGTCCCATTCTGAACTTGGCTATTTCATTTTGAATTTGCTACGTCCCATTCTGAACTTGGCTATTTCATTTTGAATTTTCTACGTAGCATTCTGAACTTGGCTATTTCAATTTGAATTTGCTACGTACCATTCTGAACTTGGCTATTTCATTTTGAATTTCCTACGTAGCATTCTGAACTTGGCTATTTCATTTTGAATTTGCTACGTCCCATTCTGAACTTGGCTATTTCATTTTGAATTTGCTACGTCCCATTCTGAACTTGGCTATTTCATTTTGAATTTGCTACGTCCCATTCTGAACTTGGCTATTTCATTTTGAATTTGCTACGTCCCATTCTGAACTTGGCTATTTCATTTTGAATTTGCTACGTACCGTTCTGAACTTGGCTATTTCAATTTGAATTTGCTACGTACCATTCTGAACTTGGCTATTTCATTTTGAATTTGCTACGTCCCATTCTGAACTTGGCTATTTCATTTTGAATTTGCTACGTAGCATTCTGAACTTGGCTATTTCATTTTGAATTTGCTACGTCCCATTCTGAACTTGGCTATTTCATTTTGAATTTGCTACGTAGCATTCTGAACTTGGCTATTTCATTTTGAAATTGCTACGTAGCATTCTGAACTTGGCTATATCATTTTGAATTTGCTACATCCCATTCTGAACTTGGCTATTTCATTTTGAATTTGCTACGTCCCATTCTGAACTTGGCTATTTCATTTTGAATTTGCTACGTCCCATTCTGAACTTGGCTATTTCATTTTGAATTTGCTACGTCCCATTCTGAACTTGGCTATTTCATTTTGAATTTGCTACGTAGCATTCTGAACTTGGCTATTTCAATTTGAATTTGCTACGTCCCATTCTGAACTTGGCTATTTCATTTTGAATTTGCTACGTAGCATTCTGAACTTGGCTATTTCATTTTGAATTTTCTACGTAGCATTCTGAACTTGGCTATTTCAATTTGAATTTGCTACGTACCATTCTGAACTTGGCTATTTCATTTTGAATTTCCTACGTAGCATTCTGAACTTGGCTATTTCAATTTGAATTTGCTACATAGAATTCTGAACTTGGCTATTTCATTTTGAAATTGCTACGTAGCATTCTGAACTTGGCTATATCATTTTGAATTTGCTACATCCCATTCTGAACTTGGCTATTTCATTTTGAATTTGCTACGTCCCATTCTGAACTTGGCTATTTCATTTTGAATTTGCTACGTCCCATTCTGAACTTGGCTATTTCATTTTGAATTTGCTACGTCCCATTCTGAACTTGGCTATTTCATTTTGTATTTGCTACGTACGGTTCTGAAATTGGCTATTTCATTTTGAATTTGCTACGTCCCATTCTGAACTTGGCTATTTCATTTTGAATTTGCTACGTAGCATTCTGAACTTGGCTATTTCAATTTGAATTTGCTACGTACCATTCTGAACTTGGCTATTTCATTTTGAATTTACTACGTCCCATTCTGAACTTGGCTATTTCAATTTGAATTTGCTACGTCCCATTCTGAACTTGGCTATTTCATTTTGAATTTGCTACGTAGCATTCTGAACGTGGCTATTTCAATTTGAATTTGCTACGTACCATTCTGAACTTGGCTATTTCATTTTGAATTTATTACGTCCCATTCTGAACTTGACTATTTCAATTTGAATTTGCTACCTCCCATTCTGAACTTGGCTATTTCATTTTGAATTTGCTACGTCCCATTCTGAACTTGGCTATTTCATTTTGAATTTGCTACGTCCCATTCTGAACTTGGCTATTTCATTTTGAATTTGCTACGTCTCATTCTGAACTTGGCTATTTCATTATGAACTTGTTTAATGTCAAAATGACTTTAATTGGTCCCAAATTGAACTTGAAATGGTATAGATATTTTGCACATTATATAATTCATACTCACACATAATAACTTCCTGTTCAACGAGCACCATATTCTTCAAGTCAGCAATGGGAACGAAAATGGCCCCCAGCTATGACAACATTTTCATAGATGCCCTTGAACAAGATATGTTTAGTAGATACCACCTGGCACCCTTACACTACCACAGGTACATAGCCGACATCTTCTTCATATAGACACACGGAGAGAACAATCTCCTAGATCTTCAAAAACACCTTACTGATTTCCACCATACCTTAAAATTCACTATGGGATATTCTTCCACTTCTATTCCGTTTCTGGACACACTGGTAATTCTCAATAACAACTAAATCTCTACTACACTATACACCAAGCCTACTAATGGTCCTTGCTACCTTTATTTCAATAGCTGCCACCCCACCAACCCAAAAAACCTATAATTTACAGCCAATTCTCAAGCATTAAACTGTTCTCACAAGGAAGATTACGACTTACACATAGGACGGCTTTGTAATAACTTTCTTAACCTTAGGACACTAACCAGGGGTATATAGTAACCAGCGCAAATTTTCCTATTTTTAATCATAATTTTCAGTACCTGATTTTCTTACCTAAATAATACGTTTTTCAGTTCCTATTAATGTTAACTCAAAGTACAAAGTTTGAAGTGTCTGCATGTAAAATATTTCAAATAAAGATTTATATTTAATATTTTTTTGTTGATATTTTCAAAATCGGGTATGATATACCCGTGGTTAGTAGTGGTGTAACTTTAATTGATGGTTAGTGTTCTAGGGTTAATAGGAATTACTCACTCAAAATATTCAAAGAATCTATCACCAAAGCTTCCAAACTAAACAGAAATACTCTCTTCAACCATGAAACTAAAAGAAGAATTCCAGAATGTCCATGGTTTTTGATTTTAATAATAACGTTCACAAACATTCCCACACATTAAAGATTTCCAACATTTAAAATTGGACAATACTATTAGTAATTTATTTAGTGACGACCCTCTACTCGTGAGGCGGCAGTCCCCCAAATCTCTCAGACTTTTAACATAATCTAAAATCTGCAACGCATCACCTCATCAAGAGAATGTCACCTGAAACAAACACCGGTGCCTGGTCTTCAAACACGTCATCAGTTCTAACATTTACACACACCCCGGTACTCACGTAGTATTCAGACCACCTGCTCGAAGCTGTGACAGTTCTAATCTCATATAATTTTCTGCTACAAATGCGAGAAGGGAAATTATGTGGGAGAAACCAGAACAGTGATCAGTTTACGGTTCAGTAACCACAATAAAAACATCAGGGACAACAATAACAAATACCGATCGCTGTACATTTCAACCAAGCTGGTCATAGCATCGACGATGTCGGGTGCATGCTTTTAGCGTCTAGGTTCGATAGCCAGGAGGATAGACGCAGATCGGAGTATATCCTAAACGTAAATTCCCACAAAAAGGGGCTAAACAGAGAATTGGTTTTACCCAGAGAGTATAATTTCCCCAAGGCAACTCATTATCGGCAACACCACTCCTCGGATGAATAGGCCCTCCTTCCACATTTTAACTCCAAATTTTAACAACCATCACCTACCTTCTATATTTTTAACAGCCATCACCTACCTATTATATTTTTATGTTCTGCCACCTATGATTTCCCTCATTATGCACTGCACAGTAATGGAAGTATTGTCATGTACACCGAGGGCTACTTTCTAGTCACCCTCTTTTGTAACATCTTTGGTTCTACAACTATAGTTCCTTTTCGTATAGGTTTATATAAGGAGTATGGTAGGTTAGTGTAGATACTCTTTAATCTTGTATTTATATCTTTATCTTTATCCAAACATTTTTATCCATTTTTGTCTCTTCCTTTTTTTTTCTTTTTATTTCATTTAATAATATTTTATTACTATATATTCCCTTTTTTCCTCCTTTTTTCCCCGTCAGATGTTACTCTAACTAAAGACCGTCTTCTTGAAATTGACAATTTTGTCGGACATTTTTCGGCAACAACTGGATACACGCAAGACATCTTTCCCCTAGCCCCTTCTTAACTCATAATTCTCTTCATCTATATTTACAATGTTACTCCTCCACTTCCCCTACTAATAATAACAGACCGGCCTAATGCTTCTACAGCAATCAAAATTTTAAATTTAAGTTTATTTTCATAAAAAGGTTTGCACAACGAGGAATCAGACAGAGATCTGGTTTTTGCTAATAATATGATTTCCATCAGAAAATGCATCGTATGCAAAAACATCTATTGGTGAGTAATTCCCATTTCTCTGTTTATTACTCGCTCCGTTAATGAAGGACACAGGCGTGTCTGAAAATTCCGGACATAAAACCTTTCTTTCCGTCCTTCACTCTGTCATATAGTTAATAATTAACATTTAATAAATGTCTTTCGTACTGATTATATTGGTACCCTTTCGTTTGTCCTTGTTTTATTAACTAACCTAACTATATTATATATTATAAGAAACAAACGTGGACCCTTTCTTCTAATTTATATATATATGTATATATATATATATATATATATATATATATATATATATATATATATATATATATATATATATATATGTGTGTGTGTGTGTGTGTATATATATATATGTATATATATATATGTATATATATATATGTATATATATGTGTATATATATATGTATATATATATGTATATATTTATATATATATAATATTGAAAGGAATACACATATATATAATAATATTGAAAGGAATATACATACATACATACATATATATATATATATATATATATATATATATATATATATATATATATATATATATATATATATATTCAAATTTCATTAAAAACGACTGACAAGGTGCTTTTATTTGTTTTTATACAATTTCTCATGCGATCTAATAAGGTTTTTCTTTTCGGATGATAAATTATATAAAAACTGTCCGAATGTTCTTTTTATCCGAGCGCTTTCGGCTATACATTTAGCCATTTTCAAGGATTATATTTTAACTGTTAGAATTAGAAATTGTTTGTTATATGTATGTTTTATAAAATGTTTCATTTTTTTTGTTTAAAAAAACTGTCAAGATATTATGTCCATGTTCAAAGTTAATATTATTAAGTGTTGGTTTGTTTGTTTTTATTAATAAGGCTTCCACTATTTTTAGCCTTTTTTCGCATGTGGATGATGCTATTATATTAGTGTTGTCGACAAGTATGTTCCGAATAGTGTCCGGTAGGTCTCCATGAATATTTAAATGAGATCTAATTGAGCTATTGTCATAAAGGTGAAGTGTTAGTCTGCGTGTTAAACGTGTTGTAGTGTGGCCTATATAATTATTTACGAAAGTTGATTCTTGAGGAATACAATTCCTTAATGGACATTTGAATTCGTAAATAATATTTGCTCTATTTAATTTTGTTCTAGGAGGTGAATTGTTATTTTTAACTATAAGGTTAGAAGTTTAAAATTTTTTATAATAAATAAGTAATCTAATTTTTTTGCTATTGTCAACTGGTGTTATACATTTTTTTTATAATGTTATTAATTCTGCATTCATCCTGTTTATAATTTTCGTTCATCTGATTTTTATAAAAAATATTAATATTATTGTTTATGTTTCTATTCTCGCCGTTGCTATTAGTTACCAAGATTTATTTTGTAAGAATACAAAATTGTGGTACAAGGCCGAAGAAGGGGAGGGTTTGAGGCTAGTCATCACTATCTATCTTATACCTAGCTAATCAGCTTCACGACCCTTTCATACATTACAATTTCTACATTCACCAAAAGAACTCGTCCGTCAACATTCGATCCACCATACACCAAAATACCGCTTCCTCACAAGCGGGGGGATCTACAAAACGCGCCCTAAGCCATGAAAATGTTGATGATAAATACTTTCTGTGGTGAAAAAATGAGAGGGAAGGGAGATGAACCCAATAATCAACTACAATATTAACGCAATTCGAATTAAACATAATAGATGTTAGTAGGGTCCGTCCAATCCCACAAAACAGAGAGGCCGCTGTATTCTGCCCGTTGGACAAAATCAAGAAGCTCTCTCGCTAAAGGAGTGGGAAATTGTCAGGGACGCGTTCCCTTCCCTTACTATCAGTCCCCCCCCCATCTCGTTGCTATTAGTTACCTTGGACAAGAAACGCCTAGTGTGGAAATCCAACAATTGATTAGGAAATCCGTTATTAATCAGCGTTTGCTTTATATTTTTTTTAATTCATTAAAGAAAAGCGTGCGAGAGGAAGAGTTCTCGTGCGCTCGCGTGAGGAAATTCTTAATAACACCTATTTTATATCTAAGAGGGCATTCGCTAGAGAAATCAATATGACAAGAGTCTTTACTAGTTGGTTTTTTATAAACAGAAGTTTTAAAAGTATTATTACTAAAATCGACGAGAACATCTAAGAAAGGAAGTTTGTTTCAATGCAACAGTGCAACAGACAAGTTTTTCTAATGTTCTTACAGTCTTCTGTTTTGGAGGCGCTAAGAGAGAGTGTAGAAACTCTCCGTAATATTGCTGTCTGCTCCTATTAAAGAAATTCTTGTTGATAACAGGATAATTGTAAAGGAATCTGTTGTAAACGACGTCTTAAGATAATCGATGCATTTTATGTAGAGAAATTTTACCCTATTCGACAACGACAGTAACATGTTGGCTGTCTTTTAAAGGACACCAGGCATGGCGTCACAATCACTTTTCTTCTAGCACAGATTAAAATTTCAACTAGTTCCACAAAAGACAACATCGAACGCAAACACAGAAAAACAACGAACCCCTTAAAAATTCCTAATGAATCAGCCGAAAGCGCATGGGATAATAATCTCTGTGGACACTTACTACACTCTCTTAGACCACCCCTAAAAGGAAAACTGTATGAATATAAGAAAAATAAATAAAAACATAAAAATTTACTTGTCTGTTACATTAAAGGAAACGTGTATAAAAGAAAGTTTACTGTCCAAATATATATAATAATAATGATTAGGAAAATATAATTTGTCCTGTTTTTATTTTTGTTTTTGCAATCACTTGACAAGACACCAGAAGTGTTGAAACAAAATGGCGACTTTTGTAGTAATATTATAACATGCATTTTTTCTGAATTTTTCCCTGATACCAGTTTCTTTAAATATATTTGTATTTGCAAATTGTACAAGTATTTTTTCACACCAGTCGAGTATAGGTTTAATATATATATATATATATATATATATATATATATATATATATATATATATATATCCGACATATTTCCTGCCTTTCGTTCCCTCCCCCAACTGATATAAATGCATTATTTTTTCTAAAGTGATGTTCACCCTGTAGAAGAACCTGTATTCACTCGAAGTAGAGGGTTACTGAGTAAATCTTGACTTGGACAGGTTAAAACTGTAGTGATCGGGAAACATTATCTTGCAAGTCGGTTCCACAGAGCAGTGGTTCTCGGGGAGAAGCTGCTCCATTCTCACGAATGGAATACGAAGAGAATGAGATTTGTTAACTCCAGTGTGCATGGCATGGTGAGTTTTAGCTGTGAAGGTTAGAACAGATGTAATAAAGGAATGTAGTTCGTTTGAGTACTTTCCATTGAAATAGCGATAGTCTAGTGAGAGGAGTGCGACGTTTCGGCTACGGGAAAGAGGTTGTAAGATGGAAGATAATTTGTCATCCACAGGGACGCGTAGACGCTTTTGGATTCTATCGAAACTGAAAAGTGAGGACTGGGTAGATTCCGCCCAAATATTCATTTTCAGTCTGATCTGGCTCTTGTAAAGGTAGGGGATAGCACGAGGAGTCAGGAACTTAGTGGAGCGGTACAAGGAACCGACTATTTTCCCAGCATCTTTAGAGATGGGTCGTATGTAGGAGACGATTTGTGATTTTATCGAGACTGGAAAGTGAAGGCTATGCTAGGAGCTTTCTTAGAATCAAGACTTTTGTTAAGTCCAGAGACTTCCCGGGCTATAAAAAATACCACTGAATTTGTACTCAGTGAGACGGGGGAAGTCGATTAGTGGATGTCTTACGTCATCTAATGTTGAGGTAAATAACTTCGCCTTATCTGACGAGAAGAAGAGCTTTTGGAGGATGAAACTAGAAAAATCGCCCAAACTGTTATATATATATATAATTAAAAAAATTAAACACTAATATTCCATGGACATAATTTATTCCACTGGAATTGTGTAAATACGATCCAATTCATCAGACCTACAAATTCAAAAAGAAAACAGAAAAAACATCTCCGGGAATAAAAAATAAAATTTAGTGAGAGTGTATGTATGAGAGTGCGGGGCGAATGCTAGAGTGAATGAAAGCCAAAGGAAGTTTTAAAAAGGGGAGGAAAAGACGGTTTAAGTGAGAAAAATATGCATATTTTCAAATGTCTGATACATTAAAGATACACCGGAAGAGTGTATGCGTTTCTTGGTGACATTCACACACAATAGACGATAAAATCTTAAAGCTCGGAAGATGAGAGACGGAGAGGAAAAGAAAAAGGAGGTGGGTTGGAGGGAACTAAAACCGAAGGGCCTTTATAAAAGTGCCGCTGTGTAATCAAGAAAATTTGACAAAGGTAATATCGACTACAGGTTACAATTCTAATATAAACATATAAAAATAACGATTATCAAAACTAGCAAGGACTTAAATTTCTATGTTCAAAAACACATACGTATACACACATACACAACAAATATTATTGAGTTCTACCTGGATTCTATCCTCTTGGAATTATTTTTTATACACATATATGTATGTGTGTATATATATTTATATTTTTGATATATGATTGCATATGTATGTGTATATTTACCGCTAATATTATCTATCTATCTATCTATCTATCTATCTATCTATCTATCTATCTATCTATCTATCTATCTCAGTCTTAGGCACATTTCAAGTCCTCATACCTGCTAAACTATGAATGGTAGTAAGATGAAATGGTACCATTATAAAGCTAAATTCATTAAGTTTTTTGTAATGCTAATGACTTTTTTCATATTTTTTTTCATATCCAATAATAGCGTTCACTCAACCAGAAAAGGCGTTTTGCGTCCTTGAATTTGCAAAAACTGAATCATGGACACTTGTTCAACGTGCATTTCCCAGGTTTCTTGATCTCTCACCCTGTGATTTCTTTTTGTGGGGGGTTGTGAAAGAACTGGTCTATGTGTCTCCCTTTCCAACTGACGTAGATGAACTGAAGGCCCGAATAACGGAAGCTGTCGCAACCATCGACAACGCAATGCTGGAACGCGTTTGGCCTTAATTGGACTATCGGCTTGATGTGTGCCGTGTGACCAACGGTGCTCACATTGAACATCTTTGAACATTCCATGTAAAACTTGAGGTTAAATTCTTTCAGAATATGTCAGGCGCGTTTTTATATCTTTAATAGTTTTCGCGATATTCAATGTCAAAATGTGCCCAAGACTTTTGAAACACCCTATATATTCATATATATATATATATATATATATATATATATATATATATATATATATATATATATATATATATGAATAAAGACAAATGGAAAAATTATCTTATCTGATTATATTCCTTGATAAAGTCTATCAGAGGATGAAACGCGTTGGCTAAGATAAATGTTCCTTTTGTCTTTATTCATAATGTCCTTTTACGAATATATCTGAATTTTTACACACACACACACGCACACACACACGCACACACACATATATATATATAGTTTGCTTCTAGTACTGTATATGTCGAGATTATTGACAAAATTAAAAAAAAGGGTTTGAAATGTAATGTATTCTGATCTGGCATCTCTCCGTTAATTATTTTTTTACCGATGTGATGTGGCTTCCCTCTGTCTTTTCTAAAACTATTTTCATGGCAACAGTTCTGATGAGTTTTCTTCCTTGGTCCCTTGATTGCATGAATTTAAACGTTCTATTAATTTGGCAACTAGGTCTCACCGTTTTACTGTTGAACTAGCTAGATGCAGCCGTATATTCTATTTTAATAGTTTCTTTTCTCGCACTTCTCGCCCGTGGAATCCTTTCCGATTTGTTGCTCCCCTGCCGCCTACAATCTTCAAACATTTAAATGCAACTCCAGGCGCCATCTTCTGTCTTCCTGCATTCTGTTCATTTTGTGCATTTTCTCTTCACATCTTCTCCATAAAGTCTTTTCATTCTTTTTCAATTCCAGCAACCCTTTACATCCTAGTGACATTATCGCCTTGCTTGGGATGAAATGATTAAAAAAAAGTAACTTGAATGGTATCTTATCTGCTGTTATGCAAAGCACTTAATTTTTTCTCTCCAGAATCTGTCTTACACATTTAATAGTCTACCATTCGTCCTTGTTTTGAATATTGCTGACACATCTGGTCTGTTGCTTCAGCTATGTATTTAGAGAGTCTTGATAAAATACAAAGAAGAATCTGCAATGTTATCGGCCATGATCTGATCTACAGTCACTTTCCCACCACCAGAACGTAGCTTCTTTGTGCTTTTTTGTATGAATATTTTCATGGTAATTGTTCTGATGAATTTTTCTCTATGATACCTAGACTTTATGAATTTAAGCACCATACTAGATTGGCAGTTAGGTCTCACCATTTTGCAATTAAATTGGCTAGATATCACCGCAAGATCTATGCTAACAATTTATTCTCTCATTTGTGGAACTCTTTTCTGGGTTCTCGCTTTCCAGTCAGGTTTATTCTTTAAAAAATTAAATTCAATGTCAATTGTTATCTTTTGTTTTCTTAATTCCTGTTCTTTTATTGTTCTCTCTCCTTAATTATTTTTATTCTAATATTCTCTTACTATTAGTAACACCTTGTTTCTTAATGGCTTTATTGACTTGCTTGGGGTGAAATGACTAAAAAAATATAAATAAAATATAAACCAATGAAATCCAATAAATTCCAGAAACCATTTTTATCTAATCGAAGACGTATAATCTTGCTCTTGAAAAATGGTAAGCGCAATGGTAAGCCCGAAAAGTACTTGGCAAGGATAAGAATTACACTCAGTCCAAAAACAAAAAAAGGCAATCACTACATTCTATCGTGCCTTACGAGCGGCACCAGTATATCCGGGCAAACCTCAATTTTATGGTCAAGGCTGACCGAGTCATCCGATAAAAGGTCGGCTTTATTAGTCTGCAACACGTGTCTTCGTCTTTTGAACAAGGCTTCGTCAGAGTTCCACGGTCTGAGTTTTGTAGCTTCCTCTTTTAGACGAAGGTGATAAAAGTTGTTCAAAGATTGTTCTCTTCCTCTTCCTGCAGTAGAAAAAACAAAATTTAAAAACAAAAAAAAATATTAGTTCGTGCCTCGTGAAAAATCAAATTAAAAGACATTGAAAGTCAAGTACAGAAATTTAAATATTTAACAGGTGTTTCAAATGTGACACCGAAATCTGATGGTGCATTGGAATAGCGGCAGATATTTCTTTACCGGTCCCCAAGCTATGGGTTAATTAGTAAGACTTGTATCGCTAAACCATTATTATCTAAAAAAGAAAAATCTTGCAATCTAAAAAATATCTTCTGGCTTTAAATAACCGGCAAAGGGTCGATAATCTGTAAAAAACGAAACAGTCATTCAGTAATTTCAACAAGGCTTATGGTCATATCCCGTTGAAACATCATTTCCCATACGATCACCGAAGGTAAGGGACGTCCAGTCTGGTCAAGTACCTAGATGGGTGACCGCTTGGGATTACCAGGTGCTGTAAGCCTGGATGTGCATGCAGTTGGTGTAATGGATAATGACACAGAACTGGTAATTGAAGAGCCGAGTTCCAATTCCCCTTGGATTCGTCATATTCCCTTACGCGCAAATATCCTTGGAAAATTCGTGAATCCTTGCCTTCACCACACAGCTATGGGTTAAATAGTGAAACCTGTTTCACTAAACCATTATTTAAAAGAAAAGAATCTTACAATTTGAATAGATTTTCTGGCTTTAAATAACTTGCCAAGAGTTGATAAACAGTAGAAAACGAATCAATCAATGAATCAATCATATTTCGTCACTGAACTCCGGCAGCCAGCGTGTTAAACCCGTCCCAATTTTCCATATGCTGACAGAAAAGATAGGGAAATGCCAGGAAGCTGGTCATTTAGGCTCCACATGCTCTTTAGCGAAAAGAAGATAACGGATAGTGTCTTACATAATGATTTAGCAGACTATTAGTTTTTAGAGGAAGTGTATCTCTGCTCGAGCTTCGAGGTCAGATGGAAGACAAAACCAGTCGGTTGATTTTGATTGACTGATCTAGCGTGAGAATGAAAGGTATAGAGAACGTGTTTTCAGTGAGTTGTTTCTGAACCGTCAAGCAATGTAGTAGACGTGTTCGCTTTCGGGTCTGAAACGGCTCCCCAGTGGGCATGAACATTAATAAAATAAAGTTAAAATTCCCTGTATTGAAGTTCTTTTATCGCTGGACTCAAGACAACTAGCGATCGCCGGCCGCGAGAGAAGAATGCAACTTAATTATCGAATTGAAGCCGATGATCAAGACCACCCCCACCAGGGGGCTATGCAACAGGTGTAGAAGTAAAAATAAAAATTATTTATGACGCTACCTAATATTCTTACGTTTTAATCATTTCACCCCAAGCAAAGCGATAATGGCACTACATTATGAAATCAAGGGTGAAGGCGAGAAAAAGAATGCGAAAGCTGAAAGTTAGGACTTACCAAAAACTAGAGAATACTGAAACGATAACCAAGGAAGGAACAGGTTGAATCATAAGTAATTTCCGTCTTGGATGCCAGCTGTTGTGACGAATACGCCATTTTAACTGCTAATAATGTCCGGGTTTTAGCCGTGAGATTTAGAAATGTACTTCGTTTCACCGCTTTTCATGGAAATAGCGATAGAGCAGCCAGAGGCTTGTGACAAAATAATTTGTCACTCACAAGAACTTGAAAACGCGTTTGGACTCTATCGAGACTGAAAAGTGAAGACTGGGCCAGTGGCTTTCTTAGAGTCAAGACTTTTGATAAATCTTGAAACTTCCCGGACTCTAATAAAAATACTGCCGAGAATGTGCTCAGTGAGACGGGACATGTCGGTTATGGGACGTTCTATGTCATGAGATGTTGAGATAGAGAATATTAAATGTTGAGATAGAGAATATTAAAAGATAACTAAGAAACAGGTTGAATCATAAGTAATTTCCGTCTTTGGAAGTCAGCTGTTGTGACGAATGTGTCATCCTTTGTGTCATTCGACCTTTGAGTACTAGATTCTCCAGACCCTCCTTCCTCATTCCCAGAGACTTTAGCTGCCTATTCCTGATATTAAGCATAAGCCTCCTCCTCGTTTGCATGCTCTTTAAGACCTCATCGTTGCACACACGCTCGGACCATGATATCCTCAGCATTCTTCTGTAGAGCCACACCTGCGTCGCCTTGAGTCTCTTCTTCATCTTTGAGGAAATCGTCCAACATTCGCTGGCGTAAAGAAGGGCAGATGTCACGTAACAGTTCAGTATGGCCCGAAATGTTCTTTCATTTCTGTTGCTTTTTATTACACTTCTTTCTTTTTATATACCAGGTCCATTCAGAACGTAGGCGATCATGGATCTCCACCTCCCTATATCCTTTGCAGCTCTCAACAAGTTCCTTCTCTCGGCTACCCCCCTCCCCAGCTCACGTTCTGTCATCAACTTGCTTAAGCACGCTAGCTATGTCATGCGTTGTTTGCCCTTGTCTCTCTTTCCCTCTATTCGACCCGTGAGTATCAGATTCTCCAGGCCCCACTTCCTTATTATGTGTTCCAGAAACTTCAGCTGCCTCGTCTTGATGTTAAGTATAAGCCTCCTCCTTGTTTGAATCCTCTTTAAGACCTCATCGTTGCTCACACGCTCGGTCCATGATATCTTTAGCATCCTTCTGTAGAACCACATCTCCGTCGTCTCTTCTTCATCTTTGAGGAAATCGTCCAACATTCGCTGGCGTAAAGAAGGACAGATGTCACGTAACAGCTCAGTAATCTTTTCTTCGTTACCAAAGAAATCCTCTTGTATCGCGATAATCTGCCCAACTTTTGGAATGCGTCCTTGGCTATCCCAGTACGTCTACGGATCTCAGTGTCGCACTTACCGTCCTCTGTCAAAACGCTTCCCAGATATTCTGCGCGTGCTTGATTCTAGTGGTCCCGACTTGCAAATCGCATTTCGGGCTCATCCTTTAACTGATGACCATGCATTCTGTCTTCTTGTAGTTTATGCTTAGTCCCTTCTTCTTATTCTTCGTCTTTACTTTCTGTAGGAGATAGCTAATATTAAACAATTTTGAATTGATTCAAAGAATACCATAGGTAATCTTAAACAATTTCATTGCGCTGAATTCGAATATCATAGTTATTTATCCCAATTAGCTCTAGATTTCTTGCTCTCGAGTAGTATAGGAATGAATCTTAAGTCTCTACATCGGTGTAGGTATGTCAGATGGTTCCACATTCGTGCCAGCTTCTGGTGGGACTTTTCCAATTGTCTCTATATTTTTGGTATATCGGTTCCGGACCGATCATTCAACATTTGTCTATATTACTTAGATGAGGTCCTGTAACTATTTACACTACATTGTTCGGAATTTTGTCCCATTTTTATTGACATATTCACGAGGTTTCAACGAATATATATATATATATATATATATATATATATATATATATATATATATATAGTAAATGTAACAAAGCCGTTGGTATATAATCCAAGTGGATCCTAGTAATATAAAATATTAAAACTGATCAAATAGACCTGAATGTATTTATTATTATAGAGCAAAAATGAATACACATTAAAATCCAAAATCACCTCATATGGGGAATAAGCTTATACCAAGAGACGAAAATATAATCCGTCTGTCATATCCCCCCACTTCCGGTATAGACAGACGTGTCGGAAGTAGAAATTTAACTGTGAAAGCCATAAAAAAACCGTTGCAAAACTAATACAGAATTTATCCATTTCAATGTTTCAGTCAGATGAAAGGCACGAGACAGTGGTTCAGGGGAGTGTGGAAGGTATTTATCTTAAAGGAAAGAGCTTTTATAAAATTAAACCCGGATATTAACCTTATGGCATTAAATATTTATGGCGAATGGTACCCGTATGCAGTGCTTGTGCTGCGCGCCTTGAGATTTTTTCTAGGATAAACAAGTTTGTTTAATGGTTACACTGGTCTACAGAATTTAAATTTTGAATTGATGCAAAGAATATCAAAGCTAATCTTAAACAATTTCATTGCGCTGAATTCGAATATCATAGTTATTTATCCCAATGAGCTCTAGATTTCTTGCTTCAGATCATAGACAAAAACAAGAAAATTGTTTATTGTAAGTCATTTGTCTGAAAAGCGAAAAATGAACAGTTATGCAAAGGAAAATCAAATAAAGTTTCACCTTTGAGGTAAGAAGAAAAGTACATTAAAACGCAAATATATGAGATTAAATATGAAGTTAACAATGAAAAAAAAAAAGAACAATCATGGTAAGGACATTTGCTTTGTTTTGATTTTCGCAAATGTTTCACAGTTTTGTCTCTCATCCTGCTTCAACAGTAATCTACCATCTTTCTTTTATTCCGTCTTTCTTGATATCCACCCTCCATGATTTCTATATCCTGATAAAACATATGGGTGATAGAGCAGCAGTTTTTGATAGAAGAAGCGCATAACCTCGCAGGAGGGACCCAATTCGAAATACCTTCAGACAAAGAAAGGGTTCACCACCAGGGAGCGAATTCCCCACCCCAGGGAAGAATTTCAGGGTTTTAGGGGGATCTTTTTTCTTTTTACTTACAGAATTTAGAGCCCATCATAAACATAAAAAAAGAAACTCTTATATAAAAATAACACTGGCCTAATTTTTTTTAACAGTACAAATGGATATCATAGATAATTTTAAACAATTTGATGACACTTAATTCGAATATCATGGTCATTTAGTTTTCTTGCTTCAGATGGTACTTTTTTAAGCATATCTCAGATATGGCAGAATACTGAAAAGTAAGGGGTACTCAGTGAGGATCGAACTCACTATTCAATCGTAATTGTTCTAGCAAGACATGCTGACTAACCATTACACCACATTTAAATCTCCAAAAGGTTTTCTATGCGTAGCTTAGATTTGGCACAAGGCCGAAAGTATGGGGCATCCAGTGAGGATGAAACTCACTACTCAGTCGTAATTGTTCTAGCGAGACAAGCTTGTTAACCATTACATCACGTTTACATCTTCAAAAGGTTTTCTAAGATTAGTTTAGATGTGGCACAAGGCCGAAAGTATGGGGCATCCAATGAGTATGAAACTCACTACTCAGTCGTAATTGTTCTAGCGAGACAAGCTTGTTAACCATTACATCACGTTTACATCTTCAAAAGGTTTTCTAAGAGTAGTTTAGATGTGTCACAAGGCCGAAAGTATGGGGAATCCATTGAAGA
Source organism: Acanthosepion esculentum (assembly GCA_964036315.1). Classification (NCBI taxonomy): domain Eukaryota; kingdom Metazoa; phylum Mollusca; class Cephalopoda; order Sepiida; family Sepiidae; genus Acanthosepion; species Acanthosepion esculentum. The sequence goes on along the minus strand of OZ038485.1, from coordinate 97,515,934 downwards.
TGAAACTCACTACTCAGTCGTAATTGTTCTAGCGAGACAAGCTTGTTAACCATTACATCACGTTTACATCTTCAAAAGGTTTTCTAAGATTAGTTTAGATGTGGCACAAGGCCGAAAGTATGGGGCATCCAATGAGTATGAAACTCACTACTCAGTCGTAATTGTTCTAGCGAGACAAGCTTGTTAACCATTACATCACGTTTACATCTTCAAAAGGTTTTCTAAGATTAGTTTAGATGTGGCACAAGGCCGAAAGTATGGGGCATCCAATGAGTATGAAACTCACTACTCAGTCGTAATTGTTCTAGCGAGACAAGCTTGTTAACCATTACATCACGTTTAAATCTCCAAAAGTCTTTTCTAAGAGTAGCTTAGATGTGGCACAAGGCCAAAAGAATGTTCATAAACTGAAACAAAAATCATTTATGGATCAAATCTGAAATGTCGTATGATGGTATTCCCCATCCGTACAGTTACGTGTATCTGAGAGTACATGACCGTTTCCACTGAGTGCAACTACACACTACCCGCCCCATGGATTGAACCCATAATCACTATGTCACCAAATTTACGAACCAACACTTTCACCCACGAGACCTTTGTCCTGTGATTTGTGCAAGTGAAAATGGAATCTTAAACCTATCCTGTATCCTGATTATTGCTCCTGCCGTTGCTTAAGACTTGCTCTCCTTTGTCTCTCTTTTTTCATTAGTGTATCCCATAGTGCAATTCTTTCTAAGCTAGGAATATTAAGGAGGTTACCCGGATTGATATACACCCGAAGAGGGCTGGAGGACAAATTGGCCGAAACGTTTTGATAACAATAACAAAGATGAGGACAAAAGTCCGAATATAAAGAGTGTAAATAATAAAGGGTTCAGTTCAAACTTCCCTGCAGGTTACCCGAATCGATATACACCTGAAGAGGGCTGGAAACACAATGGCCGAAAACAAAGATGAGGACAAAAATCTGGATATAACTAGTTTTAATAATAAAGGGTTCAGTTCAAACTTCCCTGTAGGTTACCCGAATCGATATACACCTGAAGAGGGCTGGAAACACAATGGCCGAAAACAAAGATGAGGACAAAAGTCTGGATATAACTAGTTTTAATAATAAAGGGTTCAGTTCAAACTTCCCTGTAGGTTACCCGAATCGATATACACCTGAAGAGGGCTGGAAACACAATGGCCGAAAACAAAGATGAGGACAAAAGTCTGGATATAACTAGTTTTAATAATAAAGGGTTCAGTTCAAACTTCCCTGTAGGTTACCCGAATCGATATACACCTGAAGAGGGCTGGAAACACAATGGCCGAAAACAAAGATGAGGACAAAAGTCTGGATATAACTAGTTTTAATAATAAAGGGTTCAGTTCAAACTTCCCTGTAGGTTACCCGAATCGATATACACCTGAGGAAGGTCGGAAGACACAAAGCCCGATACGTTGTGATAATAACAAGAATGAGGGAAATAGTCTGAATATAAATAGTATAAAGTCAGTATGTCTCAGATTGGAAGACTGCACAACAAAATCCTATCTTTTTATAAACCTATAATTATAATAAGAAAAACCGTCCGTCAGAACATTGCAACAGTGAACGTTAAGGGGTTATAGACAGAAAACTTTAATTAATATCGGAGTTTTATAAACCTATAATTAAAAGCATATTTTTGATAAAACTATAAGTAATACCGGGTTTTTAATTTATAATTAATATCAGATTTTAATGAGGGCCTTAATGGGTTAATATACATTCAAGGCCAGTGCGGGTCTCCTGCACCACACAAATATATGACCTGCCTCCCCAATCTATGATATGGGTCTCCCACTCTATTATGCCTCATTTCTCATAAGATAGTAATCATATAAAATACAAAATAAGTTGTAACCTAATTACGTACAATAATGGATCATATGAAATATAGGTGAACTATTCAACTAGAAAAATTGAAAATAAATACATGGTATCTTTTTTTTTTTTTTTTTTTAAGCGTATCACCCCAAGCAAGGCTGGAGGCCACTATCACGCAAGGGGTTAAAGAAGGGCTGGAGGAAGAGCAGATAGGAGTGGTAAAGGAGAGGATGTGGAGAAAGAGAAAGACAGTGGGTCGATCAAGGCAAGGGGGTTACAGAAGATTTGGAGCGAGAGCAGATAGGAATGAAAAATGAAAGGATGTGGAGAAGGGAAGTGGATAGATCAAGGCAACTGGAGATGTCGATTGACGCTACACTTAAACCGTTGGAGATTGTATCTGTCAGAGAAACAGTAATAGGGAAGGGAGTTCCACAGGCGAGATGTGTGAGACATGAAGCTATTGGAGTAGAAGAGACGTCTACATCTAACAGTTTCCACGGTGTAGGAGTGGGAGCGGGATGCCACCCTCGTGGGACGTTTAAATTCACGAGGCCTGGGGACAAGCGAAAGCAGCTCCTCGGAGAAATTACCGTGGAAGTGCTTGTAAAAAAGGCAGAGCGAGGCAACGTCGCGTCTGTGAGAGAGCGACTGCAGTAGAGACATGTCATAATAGACCATCAATGTTTTACGGCAGTTTTACGATCAACTTGAGATTTTTCTTGTTGAAAATTTGATGAATTTTAAAACATTCAATACAATGGATTTGAATTTCATCGTCTTTTTTCGCGACCCTCGGACGATGAATACAAATGCAGGGATTTGGACGACCCCCCAACCCCCCCCAGAATGACGTCAAAATCCGCGAAAATTATTCCGCCTTTAATAGTCAGTTATGCTTAGTTTAATTTGTAAAGTATATAAATGTAGGTAGGAAAAAAAAAAAGGAAATATTGATAAAATAGCGAGGTTCACAAAGCGCTGTCCAATCAAGACCCCGCCCCCGTTTGGGGGGTTCGAGGGTAGTACCCACTGGTCTTGATCCTGGCTGTTAATGTTAAAACCGTGAACTAAGGAATGAGTATAGAAAAAGTAGGGGAAGTAAAATCTCTGTCCAATTTGCATTTTATGTTTATTTACTGTTAATCGGGTCGATGCAAGGCTATAGGACACAGCCTGTCCTGCTTTTTAACCCATGGCGAGGAAAGATAGATTCGTACCTTTCCGAAAGGTTTTTGTGCATAAGTGAATATAATAACGCCAACTGTAATTGGGACTCAGTTTGTCGATTTCTAATTCCGAGTTGTTATCCATTACATTTTCCTTTCACCTCAAGCAAGGCGATAATGTCACTAAGACCCAAGTGGCTGCTGATAGTAAAAGAGGATGAAAAGACTTTAGAGAAACCCAATCCTACACAGAAAACACAGGATAAACCTATACTCCTGTTCGAAAGACCGAGGTAGTGCGTGAATCAGACGATAGACTCGTCCTGCGTATGACGATGAACTACATCTGGCAGCAAGGGGAGTTTGGAGGTTTCTGAGAAGCATAGAACCACCTCTTAATTGCTGTTGTTCCCAGATCCACCCTGACCTCGGGCGGTAGCACATCTTAGGTTTCCAGCTATGGGCAAATAGTGAACCCCCAAACAAAACTGAACAGTACATTTTTATAATAAAAATGACTAACAATAAAATTTTATAGGAAAATGATAATCACTGCAACACTAAAAAATATAAAAAATAAATTTTAATCGTAAAATTGCCAACAATACATTTTATAAACTACAAACTATATATCTAAAAAATATAAGTATATCCCGAAAGTATAAAATGATGTACAAACGGTGGAGTATTGGCTGTCACCTCGGACTGATGAATCTAGCCGAATCCATTACATTCACTTACGTGCTAATACACTTGGGAAAGGTATAAATATTCTTCTTCTCCCCACCCCATTTATGGACAGACCGGATTCTATAGCCTTGGATGGCAACTGGTCTACCGCAGAAAGAAATTGTAGCTTACTGCAGGAAAATCTGTCTCGTCAGTCATGTATCGAAAGATACATGATCGCCTAAGTGTGTATCACGCATGGCACGTAACTGAGTTGAAACCATGAAATTACGTACAGAATATTTAGATTTTGTCATTAAATAACCCAGAGAGGTTGATATGCCGCTAAATAAAACCAACCAACAGGCAAACCTATCTACTGCTATTGGCAAACATCAGATGTGGCTTGAAATCCAATAGCTTACACAACACTCATTTGAGACAGTGTACAAAATTATAGAAACTTATCCATAGATTCCATAGATGGTGAGTGAGTGCTATGATTACCCAGGTGCTGGTACACCCTTGTGCAAATTAAATGAAACAGCCGCTTTCGGGGTGTATGATGAAATTTGTTTGGCATTGAAAAACATTGCGTCATCCGTGATTGCACCAGATTTTTATTAGGTCCAGACACCATTGACTGTCAATTAGTTGACCTACAGCCATTGTCTGCGATGGACATTACTCCAAGGAAGCGTATAAAAATTGTAACGCTGCGCGAACACACTGGCAATCCTTACCAGTGAGCAAATCAAAGTACTATAGACTGGCCCTGAAACTCTCCTGATTTAAATCCAATTAAGAATCTGTGGTCAATCTGCAAGGAACTTCGTGGAATGGACATACGAAGTACTAACATGTGCACTGGGGCATGTTTCATTGGAAAAATATGATAAAAAACGTAAATAACAACGGATTTTTTTCTTTTTGTTTCAATTAATTTGCACAAGGATGTACACTAGTTTGGTTTGGGATGTATTGAATTTTACAAGCCCAGTCCTATCCCCATTGAGCAACCGGCGGAAGGTCAGAGGAAAAGATCAGCTGCCAGGTTCTAGACATTCAGAATACGGGAAAGTGCACCTACATACTGTTGTATTACCTGCATAGATATTCATTAAAACTCGGAGTATGTTCGAAGGCAGATCCTTAGAGAAATGTTTGCCTACACATAAATTTACTCGCAAGGGCACCTCGACGTGGTGTAATGGTTCGAAAGCTCGTCTCGCTAGATCAATTACGACAGAGTAGTGGGTTCGATCCTCATTAGGTGCTCCAGATTTTTGGCCTGGTGCTACATTTCAGCTAAGCTTAGAAAATAATCAAGGGACTTCAACGTGGTTTAATGTTTAGCCAGTTTGTCTCACTAAATCAATTACTAAATACTATTGTCTCGACTATCAATTAGTTCACCTACGGCCATTGTCTACGACGGACATTACTCTAAGGAAGCGTATAAAAATTGTAACGCTGCGCGAACACACTTGGCAAGCCATTCCAGTGAGCAAATCAAAGTACTAAGACTAGCCCGGAAACTCTTCTGATTTAAATCCAATCAAGAATTTGTGGTCAATCTGCAAGGAACGACTTCGTGGAATGGACGTATGAAGTATTAATATGTGCACTGGGTCATGTTTCATTGAAAAAATACGGCAAAAAGGTAATCTCCTGTTAAATCCCCTCTCCAAGTTCTACACTGCCTAAACCGAGTATTGAACTCACACTCCTGTCACTGGATCTAAGCAACGTCTTTATCCACTGTTCCATGTGTCCTTGAGGACATCTGTGTATGAATTTCTGACTATTATAAACCTAATGTCTTCAGTATCATTTTTTACTAGTGCTCATTTTGCAATTTTTGCTGTTATCATATCATATTTTTACCAGAGCTCATATTGCAATTTTTGTTGTTATTATCGATTTTCTCTGGCACTCCTTTTCTCTGGCACTCCTTATTACTGGTTCCTATATTGTATTCATTTCTATGCTTGGTCGGCTCAGGAGATTTTTGTGGCCTAGCATATGTGCTGATTCTTTAAGTTTACGAACATGGCACTTGGAACTAGAACAGTCTACTCCAGTGAGCGAAATAAAGGGTTCAGTTCGACATTCCAACCACCTGAAGAATGCCGGAGCGTATAACGGCCGAAACGTTGTAATAAATATGGTGACAAATATGAGTACAATAGTCCGAATAATGTAAATAGTGTACATAATACCTCGTCTCAGAAATTATGACAGACAAAAAGTAAATAATAACGAAATTATTAGTTTTGTTTCAATTAATTTGCACAAGGGTGTAGATGCATTAGAATATTCTTTAATTACAATATATCCTCTGCACATCCAATCACACAGCACCTGATGTTCCCAAACGGTCACTCATTTATATATTGACCTGGCTCGGTGTGTTACGCGTTTACTTCGTTGATAGTACAAGAATCGGCGTTTAAGCCTGATATAGTCGCAAGCATTTACGAAATGGAAGGAAATTAAACAATTGATGATTTCACCTATGAATAGTCACCGTCCCAATGAAATTTTGTATAAAAACAGTACTTAAAAGTGTGTATAAAATATTTGAAATCAGTAGAAAATAATTATAATACATATAAAATTCCGAAGAAATTGTTTTTTTTTTACGACAGGCATTACTCCAAGGAAGTAACAATATGGTGACAAATATGAGTACAATAGATTACTTACTAAAATTGTATCATTACTGTTGTGGTAGGATCCACCTAATCTATATAAATAATGGTTGGTACCGGAAGACAGGGGAGCGAATACAGAGATCCAGCTAGAGACTCTGCCCGACTGCGACTTAGTCAACACATTCTCCAGGAACGGTCTTCCCAGAATATCCAAAAGACTATATGTAAATATTGTGTACACTTTCTTGTTATAATACATTCTTGTTCTAAGTATATTTTGTGTTGCATTATTATTCCATGCATTAGTCGAGATTCAACAATGAGTCAAGACTCAACAATTACTTATTGAAATTGTATGATTACTTACTTAAAATGTATGTTTATTTACGAAAATTGCATGATTATTTACAGAAATTGTTTGATTACTTACTGAAATTGATTATTTACGGAAATTTTATGATTACTTATTTAAATTGTATAATTCTTACTGTTATTGTATAATTACTTACTGAAACTGTATGATTACTTATTTAAATTGTATGAATATTTACTGAAATTGTGTAATTACTTGCTCTGACTGTATAATTACTTACTGTAATTGTGTGATTACTTGCTCTAACTGTATAATTACTTACTGTAATTGTATAATTACTGAAATTGTATGGTTACTCATTTAAATTGTATAATTATTTACTAAAATTGTATGATTACTTATTTAAATTGTATGATTATAAATTGAGATTTATGATTATTTATTTAATTTGTATGATTTTTTACTGAAATTGTATGATTACTTACTGAAATTGTATAATTTTTTCACTGAAATTGTATGATTATAAATTGAAATTTATGATTACTTATTTAATTTGTATGATTTTTTTACTGAAATTGTATGATTACTTACTGAAATTGTATAATTTTTTACTGAAATTATATGATTATAAATTGAAATTTATGATTACTTATTTAATTTGTATGATTTTTTACTGTAATTGTATGATTACTTACTGAAATTGTATAATTTTTTACTAAAATTGTATAATTTTTTACTGAAATTGTATGATTATAAATTGAAATTTATGATTACTTATTTAATTTGTATGATTTTTTACTGAAATTGTATGATTACTTACTGAAATTGTATAATTTTTTACTGAAATTATATGATTATAAATTGAAATTTATGATTACTTATTTAATTTGTATGATTTTTTACTGTAATTGTATGATTACTTACTGAAATTGTATAATTTTTTACTGAAATTGTATAATTTTTTACTGAAATTGTATGATTATAAATTGAAATTTATGATTACTTACTTAAACTGGGATCGATGCACGCAAAGCAAACGATCAAACTCTCAGCCACTCGCGAAACAATTCTAGAGAGTAAACTTTCCTCGCTTTTTACATTCACGTTCACGTTCACGTTGTTGCGTGTTGTGGTTTTCGGCCTTGTGATTTTTCTTTTCAAGGGCATCGCCCAGCACAGCTGTTCCCTCAGATGAAGAAAATGAGTTTCGAAACGAAATGTCTTCCCATGGAGTATTTTTTTTAAAACGGCGTGCGTTACCCACGCTGTTTCTAATCTCATTCCAACTGTATATGGAAACCTTCTCTTTTTTTTCTCTTGTTGGTTACTTGTATGCCAGTCTCCAAGTGACGCCGGTGGTTAACAAAATAAATCGTGAAAGGAGATTTAAAATGACTTCCAGTATCGACTGACACGATCAGCCGATTAAAAAAGAAGATACCAGGCATGTAGATAAAAAGGAAGAAGGGACATAGTTAATTTTAATATTACTCTTATATATAAATCTTATCACCTTTGTGTTGTCTAGGCTGTTGCTTTGATTTGATATGTTCATTATTTCCCAAGAGGACCATTCACAATTTTTTTAGATTCTTTTCTTTTTTGAGAAACCAAATGTAAAAAAAAGATTAGTGATGGCGGTTGAAGAACAGGAGCGAAAAACTAGTACAAGAAACATAACCAAAAAATCAAAACAAAATTAAAAAAAAAGAAAGAAAGAAAGAGAGGCGGAGAAAGAAAGAGAGAGAGAGAGAGAGGTGATAAAAAAAGTGCCAATAAAGTCAGAGAAGAAAATAAAAAAGTGATATAGACTTAAAAGCAAGGAAAAGAAAGAGTGCGTAAGAGAGGGATAGAGATAGACAGAGAGGGGTGAAGAGAGAGAGAGAGAGGAAGAGAAAGAGAGAGAGGCTATATATTCAGTGGGGGGAGAAAGGAGAAAAAGAATGAAGGGAGGATTGAGAATGAGAAAATAATAGGAGAGGAAAGAATGAGCAATAGAGAAAAATGATGTAAATAAAGAGAAAGGAACAAAAACGAGAGATATGCTAAAGAAAGAGCGAGAGAGAGAGAGAGAGAGAGGATGAGGAGCAGAGAGAGTGAGAAGTGGGAGAGAAGAGCAAAAAGACAGAAATCGCAACCTTTTAATGACGTAAGAATAAAAAAAATAATACAAAAAATTGCCGTGAGTGACGTATTTTCCATGACGCAATTAATAGAACTTTTTAAAAAGGTCCCTTGATTACAAAACGCAAAATAAGCAAGAGATGTTACGTTCAACTACATAGTAAATATAGATTTAGATTAATACCCTGGCGATCGGATTTAAATTACGCCGATTGCGTACCCCTCCCCTAAAATAGGTTACTTTCTGGGTAGATACTTACAAACTCTGATGTAAACCGGACCAATATATCACTGTTTGGCTCTGGTATAAAGTTTTAATGTCTCAAGTTTTGACTTATTTAATCCGATTAATATGTCTATGTTTACGACTCTTTTGTAAACTCGTAATGTCTACATTTTTGACTTCAGTGTAAACATGAAATGTAGACTTTTTGACTGTCTTCCTTTTAATTTAATGTAAACCAGAGTCATGTCACTTTTGTTGTATGTAGATTTAATTTAAATTGAATTACAATTGCGGCACGAGTCCGAAGGAGAAATCAGGTCAGGCTGGTCGTCACTGACTATCTGAAAAACCTAGACTTGCTGCGACATGTTCCAGCAAGACGTTTCGAACTCTCTGCCTCTGAGCAGAGAGGAACCCGGACGAGGCTCCGCCGAAGGGCAGAGTCTCGTTCGGGGAGGTTGACCAACTCTATTCTGTTTTTACAGTTTCTACGGGAATTTTTTTGGCCGAGCCTACGGGCTCGGAATACCCACGTAAAACTCGACCTTGTGCCACATCTTTCCCTTGTGGGGGGTGGGGGACAAGTAAATAACGACTATCTGAAACATATTTAATCTGATTCCCAACCCACTCATTCATTACAATTTACTCAATAACCACAAGAATTCATTCATCTCCGACATACACCACAATACCGCATTATTCAAAGGGAGTCCTACAAAAACATCCATGTCATAAAAATTTTACAATATATAGATATCTTTTTTGTAACTTTTTTCTTATAAATATATACGACATGAAATGAGGTGGGGTAGGAAGGGGATGCACCCAATGATAAAGTTAAAATACAGTGTAACCCGGATATAAGAGAACCCCGGATATAAGAGAACCCCGGATATAAGAGAGATTTTTTTATCTGGTCCCAAATTAGAGCCATACTTACCTAAACAAAATAGACCAAACCCGGATATAAGATACTTCTCCGGTCCCGACAACTCTCTTATATCCGGGTTACACTGCACAACAAAACACTCAAACTAAAAATAAAATATGTTAGTAGAACCCGTCTGTCCTACAGAAAAAATTAAGACAGAATACAGCGGCAAATTCTTATTTTTGACGGGTCTTAGTAACATCTTTCTTTTTTCAGTTTGCTTTCGGGGTCATAGACATCATTTCATAATGTTGATAGAATTTTTAAACAATTGCACATATTGAAATTTTAAGTCCATATTGAAATTTTAAGTCCATATTTAAGTCCATATTGAAATTTTAAGTCCATATTTAAGTCCATATTGAAATTTTAAGTCCATATTTAAGTCCATATTGAAATTTTAAGTCCATATTTAAGTACATATTGAAATTTTAAGTTGTGGTACATAAGCACCCATTCATTACTGGAAATATTCCTAGTCATCCCCGGGAAAGGATTCATGTAGATTTTTCGGGCCCCTTTATGGGACGTATGTTTATGCTTGTCGTAGATGCTTATTCAAAATAGATGGAGATATGCATAATGAATACATTTACTGCCCAAGAACAGAGAAGCTGAGAAGAGTATTCACTACACATGGCCTGCCGGTATTGTTAGTGAGTAATAATGGCCCGTGTTTTACCAGTGATGAATTCAAGCGATTCCTGAATTCAAATGGTATCCGACAAATGTTCACTGTTCCTTATCATCCATCCTCCAATGGTCAGGCTGAGCGTACGGTACGCACGTTCAAAGAGGCACTTGAAGAAGTTAAGAACGGAAGTGAAAGCAACCCACAAAACCCAAGTACACCGTTTCCTGTTCTCTTTTAGAACTGCTTCTCTTGAGTTGATGTTTAAACGTCAGTTACGAACTGCTTTTCATTTACTGAAGTCCGACACATATCATCGAATTGAGGGTTATGAGGCCAATATGGCGCAGTGAACAAAGGTGATGAGATCCCTGTGTCAATTCAAGGTGGATGATCACATACCGGGCGCGGAATTTCGGAGCTGGGGAACGGTGAATGGAGGGCATCATTACCAGACAACTGGTGTCTGAAAATTATGAAATGGGAGTGGATGGAGGCTTGGTGAGGCAAAATGTGGATCAACAAGTAAGACTGCCCCCCCCCCAAAGATCGCTGTGAAAGTCGGTGCCCGATGTGCCAGTGGTAGATGAACTGCCTGAAGTTCCAAAAACCATTGAAGCGTTTGGAGTGTCGACTGATTCTCGAGCAAATAATGCAATGACTTCTCCAGGGCACACTAAAATGCCAAATGCTACCGAGATGCCTGAGGTTCAGTGGTCGGGCCGAATTCGGTTTGGGGACTGGGTAGCAAAGTAAAGTCTGTAGGGTGTTGTGAATTATAATATTTATTGTAATGTCTTATTTAGTAAAATCTATGTATGTATATATTTAGGAAAAACCTAATTATTTTGGACGGACTAATTAGGCCAGAGGAGTGGTGGCTTGCTCCTATTTGGTTATGAAATATGGGCACTTGGACTAATCAGGAGTCCTCGCAAGTTGTGACTACAAATGGCTGTGCTACTCTAATGGAAGCAAACTGACAACTAATAATCGTTCTGCAGATACTAAATACATAAAAATGGGATGTTTTTCAATAGGGGCCTTGTGTGTGTGTGAGGTATTTTGGTGTATATAGGAGCGACGGTGACGGATAGATTCTTATGGCGTATGAGTAAATTGTAACGAATGAATGGGACGTGATTAGCTAGGTATAAGACAGTGTCGATCAGCCTTGACCCATCTCCCCACTTTTTTCGGCCTTGTGTCATAATTACTGTATTTAATCAGTATTAAATCGTGGACAAGATAAATTGTAAAGTGAAAAAATAAAAAGCTGACCCATTCAAGATAAAAAGAGGGAAAAAACAACAACAAAAATAAAACAAACAAACTGTGTATCTTTACATGGATCATAACAAAAGAGAATATATTTATTTTGTATCAAATACAAAATTGTGGCACGAGGCCAAAGGGGAAGGCTGGGTTTTTCACTAGCTATCTTATTCCTAGTTAACCACAATTACGACTGATTCTTTCAATACAATATACTCAATCCCCACAAGAACTTGTCCATCACCTCCCAATCCTACATGTACCACAATACCACATAAAAAAACACCCCATGATGTAAATAATTATAATGTTCATAAATATATAAAAATTTCAAGAAACATGAAATCATGGGGAGGGGAGATGAACCCAGAAAAGAAACTCAAAATGTAGACCAGAGATATAACTAAAACAAAACAGTGTTAGTAGGAACCGTCCACCCCTCAAAATAATAAGAGTGACCGCTGTATTCTGTCGATAGACAGAATCAGGAAGCATACTCACTAATGGAATAGGAAGGATAAAAAATGACGGAATGGGGAAAATAAAAGGCTGACTCTGTCGAAATTTAAAAAATTTGGGACAAAAACAAACTGGGGAGGTTGGGAATCTCAACATGGATCATGACGAAAGGGAATGCGGGTAGCCAGCCGGGAACAACAATTACACACATTAAGTACAGTGTAACCCGGATATAAGAGAGTTGTCAGGACCGGAGAAGAAGTCTCTTATATCCGGGTTTGGTCTATTTTGTTTTATTAACACAGGCTCTAATTTGGGATCAGATAAAATCTCTCTTATATCCGGGTTTCTCTTATATCCAGGCCTCTTATATCCGTGTTACACTGTATGTAAAAAAAATAATATTCAAACTAAAACAAAAATGTTAGTAGGACCCGTCCATCCCACAGAAAAATAAGACTGGCTGCTGTATTCTACCGATAGGCAAAATCAAGATGTTCACACATTAAATGTGAGGGAAGGAGAAAATAATATTTTCCGAACAAGGAATCGGCGTCTGAGCCCAAGAATTACTTCTCTCCCACAAGAAACATCAAAAAAGAAAAGCTGGGATGAAAGGCCAATTTTACTAATTTGAGACTCTCTGGATCAGCATCACCTTGTCTGTCTAGTATCAGCTTCACAATCGAGTAGTAGCACCTGGCTCAACGCAGTGCCTTCTTCATCTACCGGTATCCTTCTAGATGATGAGTGCACTCGGGTCGGAGCCGCAATTCGCCTTGGGCTCAAATTATGTGAGCGTCACAGATGTAGATGTGGAATTTGGTTTGCATCTTCTCTCCTGTCGTCGTAGTGCTGGCCGCTTTCCAAGGCATGCAGCAATTAACGACATCATAAGAAGAGGTCTGGATGCAGCTGGGTTCCCCTCCCAAATCGAACCCGTAGGCCTCGACCGTGGTGATGGAAAGCGGCCGGATGGGATTACCATTTTCCCTTTTAAAGTGGGGAAGTCGTTGACTTGGGATGCGAACTATGCGAGCTGTACATTGTCGACCGGTAATTCGATCAGGGTCCGCGGCTGAGCTGAGGTGGATCGCATCGTACGCGGAGATAAAAAAAAAAAATAGTTTAATATTCTTCTCTTGCGGACAGATTTATTTTTTACTCCTGTGGCAGTTGAGACTTCTGGGGTTATTGGCCCTCTTTCGATGGCGTTCCATCGGAGGGTTGGCTGGATTGCGACTCGTTTAAGGAACGATCATCGCGAAACGGAGTTGCTCTTGCAGCGTGTCTCATTGGCGATGGTGCTAGGTAATGCTTTCTCCATGATTGCAGCTGACAGAGGATAGCAAAAAAAAACAAAAAAACTTTTGACCGTTAAATGGCGTCACCGTCAGTGACTTGCAACTTGTTCCATCAAACGTGCGAACGCCGGGATTAAAACAACATTTGTGTAAATATGCACAGTACAATGCATGTTATAGTTCTTACGGTGCTTGTTATCAAATGTACCACTTTGAATTATAATTGTTATTTATTGTATATAAAATACAATTATGGCACAAAGCCAAAAAGGGCAGTGGTTGAGGCTGGTCATCACTAACTATCTTATACGTATCTAATCCGATTCACGACTCATTCACTTATTACAATTTGCCCATTCACCACAAAAACTCGTCTGTCACCAATCAATCCCCCATACACCATAATATCGAATCCTCTCAGGGGGAACTACCAAACACACCCTGTGACATAAAAATTTAATGATAATAAATTATTATATATGAAAATCTAATGATGAACAATGAGAGGGGAGGGGATGAACCCCTAAACAAGCTAAATATCGAAACAAAGTAAACTAAACATAACTGATGTTAGTAGGGCCCGTTCAACCCTCAAAATAGAGAGGCCGCTGTATTCTGCCCCAAAATTCTGAACAAAATCAAGAAGTTCTCTCGCTAGAGGGGTGGGAAAGGAGAAAATATATACGTGCATGGGAAATATAAAAACTGACCCAGTCGAGATGAAAAGGGGGCAAAACAAACTGGGGAGTGTGGGAATCTCGACTTGGATCATAACCAAAGATGCAGCCGGGAACAGGCCAGGAACAAAAGTTACTCATATTAACTAGGTACACCAAAGCCAAGGGGAGGTCTCCACTTTGACTTATAATTACTCTAATGACAATAGTAGAAACGATTCAATAAGTAAGAAAATAATAAAAGTATAAAATTATTATTAAACACATGAGAACATTTTTTATTATTGTTATTGCTAAAAATATTTGAAAGATAAATAATAAAGGAAGAAATTCACTACTGAATCAACAGTTAATAAAAAAGTATATGTATGTATATGTCCAGGCGTATTCGAGGATACCCGTTTACTAGGGCAGCTAGCCAATCCCTATTGCAGACGCTCTCTCAGGCACATTTTTGTTTGTTCAACACCCACAGAGCCCACCTGTGCTTTATACTGCAACTATGCAGACCTTATTTACAGTTTCTGGGAAAGAGCGTGTTATCTAGCGCGATCAACAATTTGAACAAGGGTAGCACGCTCAAGCCCTCGGCCACGATGACTTGTGATTTTGTGGTAGCACAGCTATCGACGACCCCCAAGGGTTCCGTCTACAAAATTTCACTCACATGGCTTGGGTCAATCCGTGGTATGGTTTTTAGGCACATTCTAAAAGTGTCGCACGCTGGGATCGACCTCATCCTATCCGATAACACCAGGAAGTCTCCTTCCTGACAAATCGAAAATGATATGATTCTAACTCGGGTCTCATGGTCAGAATGCGAACGTTTTAACCTCTCGGCCATGTGCCCATATAAAGAATAACGAATAGTACACAAAAGAAAATAACGTTACGACTTGAAACGCTTTTCCAACAAATTTGAAAATACAGTGGGCTTTGATAAGTTTTTAGCCACCCTTGATTACAGCAATTTTGGCTTGTTTAATAACGTCTCTTTCATTCAGACAATACCGTGATAGTATGAAGCTACTGTCATCTATGAACAAAAGTTGACTTATATTTTGCAATGAAAGTTCGCGGAAGTAAGGAAATTGGTGAATTTCAACGAGGGAAAATAATAGGATGGCATCGGTGTGGCAAGTCAAATAGCGAAATTGCTCGGTTTTTTCCAGGTTAATCATCAAACGGTTAATAATATTGTCAAGAAATTTAATGAAGACGGCCATTGTCGTGTGGAACAACGTTCAGGAAGACCAAGCATGGTGTCTGAGCGAACAAAAAGAGCACTGAATAGGGAAGTCACCAGAAACCGTTGTCAGAGCGTCAAAGATGTCGCCAACAACATGGAAATGTCACCATATGCGACGAGAAAGAGTCTGAAAAAACTAGGCTATCAAAGAAGAGTTGCAAGAAAAAAGCCCTTGATTTCAGAGGTTAACAGAAACCTTCGTATGGATTGGGCGAGAGCAAAGATTATGGATTTTGGCAGCCTGTAATTTGGTCTGATGAAAGTAAATTCTGCCAATATTCTAATTGGAGACAGGTTTATGTTTGGAGAAATCAGAATGAGACTTGGAACACTGAATGTCTGCAGGCGGCCGTGAAACATGGAGGGATTGGAGTAATGGTGTGGGGCGCTGTCTGCTTTGGAGGGAAATCTGAGCTGATTTTTGTTGACGAGCAGTTGAATGGTCCAAAATACTGTCAAATATTAGAGAAAAGACTTCTCCCACTATTTGAAACCAATCAGATTGACAGGAATGTCAACCCTTTTCAAGAAGATGGAGCGCCATGTCATGCGAACAAAGAAGCAAAGGAATCGCAAGGAATCAAATCACTGCTATGGGTAGCCTAAAATCCTGACATGAATCCAATAGAGCACGTTTGGGAGCACCTTGACCGAAACCTTCGAGAGTGTGCAACCAAAATCACGTCAGTGGCAACCCTTTAAAGTAACATTGCTAAAGGAGTGGCAAAATATGGACCAGACGATTGTTGATAACTTGATAAAATCCATGAAAAATCAAATACAAGCACTGAAACTAGCAAATGGAGGACCTACTCTATACTAGTTCCAAATACTGTTTATGTTGAATGGGGATTACGTAATTAAAATTTGAAATTGGATGTAGGTTATTTCTCCTGGCTAATAACTTTTCTTAGGCCACTGTATGTCCATTAAAAATGTTATGTTATTGCAATCAATAAATAAGAAGGACGTAAAAGAATCAAATGATGCCTGTTCATGCGACATCCAATAGCTATTTGTTCAGATAAATATACATGAACAAATAACTGTGTTTCACTCATAACGATTTTTAAAATAAGTGTTTTTAAAAGTGTTTCAGAGATTAATTGTTGTTTGTGCGTTTTTCAAAAAGGAATGCACCAGCGTTCCGCCCATTTGAACTAATTTAATTCCTCATATTTCTTAGATTACTAGACTACACGTGACCTGTTGGGTCACTGACGGTTCAGATTATAAAACATTGACGTTGATTTCAACATGAAAAAAAAAACTGCCTGTTTGAAGAGAGTTGAAATGAAAATACGTACTGTATATAAAAGACGTATTTTAAAATCTTATTCACTTAAAATATTTTAAAAATCGTATTCACTTGAAAATATTTTTTTCAAATACGGCAAAAAATATTTTTTTAAAATGTTTAAAATATTGTTTGTTTAAAGAAAGCTGAAATATAAATAATCACGCGCGCAATCGCAGAGAAGCGGAAAGAAAGGTGGAAAGAGAGAGAGATGGAGAGGGAGAGGTGAAAGAGAACTGGTGGAAAGAGAAAGAGGTGGAAAGAGAGAGGTGAAAGAAAGTGAGGTGGTAAGAGAGAGAGAGAGAGAGAGAGAGGGGGGTAGAAAGCGAGAAGTGCAAAGAGAGAGAGGTAGAAAGAGAGATAGAGGTGGAAAGAGGGAGAGGGGTGGAAAGAGAGAGATATGGAAAGAGAGAGAGAGAGAGGCGGAAAGTGAGAGATGGAAAGAGGGAGAGGGATGGGAAGAGAGAGAGATGGAAAGAGAGTGGGATGGGAAGAGAACGAGGTAGAAAGACAGAGAATGGAAATAGAGAGGTGGAAAGACAGAGAGCTTGAAAGGGAGAGGTGGAAAGCGAGTGGTGAAAAGAGAAGGAGGTGGAAATAGAGAGGTGGAAAAAGAGAGGGATGGAAAGAAACTAAAATCATTATGCGCCCGACGACCGACGTACGCGCGATTCACAGACTTTTAGTATTATATAGATTAACGTTCTTTTCTTTTTAATCATATTATTTCACACAAGGCAATAAAGCCACTAAGACGCATTCACAGTCAGAGTCATTGTAAACTCCACGATCCTTAGCTACATAGTATATGTTTCGCCAAATCTACATACGGTTTTGAATTCAGAGGTGTCCGTCTCCTAGACTGGTTGCCAGACAAGGTTGAAGAGACCAGTCTTTCTACTATTTAACCCATAGCTAGGAGGAGGGAGAAGATTTGGATACATATCTTGCCCAAAGATATTTATGCGTAAGCGGAAACAACAAACTCGAATGGAATTCGAACTAGTCCATCCAGGTTTTAATTTCTAGTCGCAATCCAAGAAATAAAGAGAAAATAAAAACATGTTGCCAAAGAGAGTTGTATAGGGACAAACAATTATAGTAATCAACATGGATATTCTAACAAGCGCGCGCGCGTGTGTGTGTGTGTGTGTGTGGGAGAGAGAGAGAGAGAGAGTGAGAGTGAGAGAGAGAGAGGCATAAATATGATCAGACAGAGACTGAAATATAGATATGGACGCATAAGAGACCGGCCGTTACGGATAGACACACACACATACATATGGATATATATGCATATATATATATTAAAAAATTTAGGAGATCAGCCAATCACGCTATCTTGGTTTCAACCTTTCGGTATCTTTCCCAACGCTTTATTATTTAAAAATAAATAAACGCGCAACGTGAAGCACAGAGAAGGGGAGGAAAATAACAAGGATATGGAATTTGTATCGGAGTGGGGTTATATGAAATGTACATACTTTCATCTTGGTTCGTTTGAACTCAAACGGAACTTTTTAGTGTGTATGCATCGTGCCATTATTTCTGATCTCTCATTCAGAAGGTTTTTCTGGCCTGGAAATGTTAGTATTGTTAACTTTTCTTCTTGACAAAGGTTGCAGTTATTACTATGATTGTTGTAAGATTTGGCTTTTTTCTTAAAAAAATGTTTCCAGTTTTTCGGATCTTTGTTATTTTCTTTTAATTTCCACAGATGGCTAGCTGATCTGGTAGAATTCTTATGTCTTTCTAGCTTGAATGATAACTTGTGATTATAGCATCTCCTCTTGAAGCTGGTATCAATACACTCTACGTATATTTTGGTCTGGCCATTTGTATCTGCTACTTCTGCTTTGTAAATTACTCCTTCAGTTTTCTGTTAGAGTTCTTTGTGATATTTTAGCGTCAGTTCAAGAGGTTCGAAGAAGGATGTTCCTCTTTAAGACTTTCAGGCTTTATTCTTTTGAAACCATTTTAACAGTTGTATACAGCTAAGAATTTAGACCAAATTAATCTCTTACACACACACACACACACACACACACACACACACACACACACACACACACATATATATATATATATATATAAAAGGGATTAATATATATATATATATATGTGTGAATTTGGTCTAAAATTATGCCATTTTTAATAACAGCAACAACTAAAATAGATAGCACATTTAGCTTGAAGAAAAACATAATGGCATAACCAAGATGTTGATCTTCTACACAACATCAACCAAAAGGTTAGGAAGGAAACCCCTATCAATACAGGAAAAAGCGATTACAGTGGAATTCCGAAACCTATTTTCATGAAAAATTGTTTTAATAGAAAGATTTTATAGATTTCATCCGACAGCGGCACTGGCTGCTCGGTCAATGAATTCTGAATATTTCCTTATAACGAAGCGGCTAATATTATCGTTAGCATTATCAGTTCAAGGATATACACACCTAATCTTGCCGGGTCATTTCATGTCGCATATAAATCATAAACAGGACAAAAGTCACAAGGAATTACGTGAGTAATAACAGGAGGACATGGGTTTAGTCTACACACTATTAAATAAGGTACACATTGGACGTGTTTACGTCTAAGTTTGCAAGTATCAATTGCGAAAGCCTACACATCTGCAGTTGGGTGTGTGATAGGCGTATTTCTAAACTCTGCCGACAGGGCTAAGAAAGAGAGAAAAATATATGAATAGGCTATTTTAAAGGTATATATATATATACTGACGATTGCATCTAGCATGAAACAGACTGTCGCCTCTAAGTGTTGACTTCTATGTTCACTTTTATATATATATATATATATATATATATATATATATATATATATATATATATATATATATATAAGTGAGCATTGAAATCAACAGTTAGAGGCGACAGGCTGTTTCATGTTAGACGCAATCGTCAGGCCATGAGTGTTGTTTTTTTTTCTCTCGGCCATTTATATATACGAGTCAGTGGTTCATTGGGGGTAGTCTATTTTGGCAGTTTTTTGCCGGAAGTCGTTTATTTGTTTATTTATTCATTTATTTATTTGGCTTAGATTATTTTGCTTGTTTTTATTTATTTTTATTTATTTTTTTTTTTATTTCTTATCTTATATATATATATTCATTTATTTTTATTTTAATCGGTGTTTTATTAACGTACTAAAAAATTTTTTTATCGTTTATTTAATAGTTATTTATTCAATTTTGAGGTTGATTGTAGTTTATTCTAACTATTGTTTTGGCGGGAGTAGTTTTTAATTTGTTTATTTATTTATTTGGATTGGTTATCTTTACTTGTTTTTTTTCTAACGGTTAATTTATAGGGATCCGTTTGTCAGTTTGTTTATTTATTTGGATTCATTTAAATTTTATTTTACTTGTTTTTTATCATTTATTTATTATACTTTATTTACTCTTTTCGGTTTTTCGATTTTTAAGTAACGTAGTATTTTTTATCGTTATATAACAGTTATAGCTATGTTGAAATTTATGACCTTAAGTAATTGGATGGCATAGCAAGGTTTAGGAGATATAACAAAAAAATTATTAACAACTACAAAGGACTGTGGTCGCTAACGTCTTGAAGGGACACGGCACATAGAATAAGAAGGATGTTTTTAAGGCAACCAGTTTTTGTAAGTAAATTTATCTATCTAACCCCATGATGCGCCAAACTATGAACCGAGATATTTTATTTGTTTACTATATATATATATATATATATATATATATATATATATATATGTATATATATATATATATATATATATATATATATATATGTTTGTGTGTGCGTGTATATATATATATGTGCGTGTAATTTGACAGCAACTTTTCTTTTAAACATGTTGTGTTGAATCTCAAAGACAACATAGTCCTGCATATTCTCTTTTGAATTTTCTCATATTTTCTAATGAGACTTTTTATTTGAAAATTATATTGTAATAAATATTGTCCGTAAGATAACCGAGTACTTTCGAACATCATGTTTTAAAAAATTTGACTCTACATATATATAAGACATTGTTAAAAATTTTGACCCTGAAGATGAACAATGATGTTCGAAAGTATATATATATGCGCGCGCGCGCGTGTGTGTGTGTATGTGTGTGTGTGTGTGTTTGTGTGTGTGTGTGTGTGTGCATGTATGATGGAAAAACGACAATAGGAAAACTGTAGTTTTAGCCGACGCGTTTCGTCCAATGTGGACTTTTTCAAGGCAAAAAATGAAATGAATTTACTGAGGTATCTATAAACAGCAAACAAAACAGCAATTATTTATTGAAAACTGTTTGAACAAAGTAACTATAAACAAAATTTTTTTTTCTTGCTATCCGCTATTTGCTATCTGCCAGCCGCAATGATGGAGAAGGATTACCTCGAACCGTCGCCAGTGAGACACGCTGCAAGAGCCACTCCGTTTCGCGAAGCTCGTACTTTAATCGAGACGCCATCGCACTAATCCTCTGAAGAACGCCATCGAAAGAGGACCAATAACCACTGAAGTCTCTACTCTCACAGGAATAAAAAAAAATCTGTCAGCAAGAGAAGAATACTTAACTATTTTTTTTATCTCTGCGTCCTGGGCGACGGACCCCGGCTCAACCGCGGACCTGATCAATTTACTGGCCGAAAATGTATCCGCACAAGTCGCATCCCAAATCAACGACTTCCCCATTTTAAAAGGGAAAATGGTAATCCCATCCGGCCGCTTTCCATCACAGTCGAGGCCTACGGGTTTGATTTGGGAAGGGAACCCAGTTGCATCCAAACCTCTTCTGATGATGCCGTTTATTGCTGCATGCCGTAGAAAGCGGCCGGCACTACGACGATAGGAGAGAGGAGGCAAACCAAACTCATCGATGGAGGCTCCATATCTGCATCTGTGACGCTCACATAATTTGATTCTAAGACGGATCGCGACTCCGACCCGAGTGCACTCATCATCTAGAAGGGTACCGGTAGATGAAGATGGCACTGCGTTGAGCCAGGCGCCACTACTCGGTTGTGAAGCCGATAGTAGAGAGACGAGGCGATGCTGATCCAGAGAGAGCCTCAAATTATTAAAATTGGTCTCGCATTTTATTCTAACCCAGCTTTTTTGTCTTGATGTCTTGATGTGTCTAGTGGGATAGAAAGTAATTCTTGGGCCCAGACGCTGCAAGCTTGTCCGAAAGAACTACCCGAGAAACACTGAGACGACCCACCGAGTATCTCATCAATTAATTCGCGACTGGAAGAAAGTGAAGAAAGATATGCTGGAAGGTCCAAATCTACCGCTGATCGAAGCCCCAGGCCTCCGAAACTCAAAGGGAGCTTTACCTACCTTCAGCCTCTGTCGTCGAACTTAATGTTGTAAATTAACTCCGCGCATCTCTTAATTGTGATATCTATCTCATATAAATCATGTTCGAGGTAGCAAGGGGCACTTCGGAGAGTGTAGAGGAAACTCGGTAGCGAAAAACTGTTCTTCAAGAGGAAGAGGGCTGGGTGTGCATCAATTAACTGCAATATCTCAGTCATTCTTGTTAGAATGACATGCTTAGTATCCAAACACTCTCGGATTGCCATTGGAAAGACTGGAGAACCAAGAATGTGTAATTCCTCCTTAGGAGTTATTTTTATATCCTCAAGGATGATATCCCAGATAGCACTCTCGAAATCATCTGCACTACAATTCAAGTTTATTATCTCTGACTTGAACGAGTTAATCTCAAGTCCAAGCAGAGATAAAGCAGGAATAACTCGTCGAAGGTAAGCAGCTACGGCTTCGACGGATCCTCCCAAGGTTGCATCGTCAAGATACCATATATTAAAAAGAGAGGCGATGGAACGAGCTACAGTCATCGCAAATAGTAGCGAAACCAAGTGGATCACCTTGCTGGATTCCGGTAGCAGAAGTGATATTATCGGAGGCGATCAACATACTTGGATGACTATACGAAAGATGAGCCAGTTTAAATATGGAAGTAATCTGTTGATGGAAAACTTCCAGTGTATGATCCCTTCTGGTGCTATTGAAAGTGTTTTTCATATCCAGATTTAATAAGATACGGGGTGGGGGAAACAGGTGATGTATTCTCGAAAAATGATCTCGTGGAATGAACCGCGGCTTCACATCCGCCCTGTATATCTACCCCAAGCTGGACAGGTCGCAATTCATGACCTATTTCCTTCACAACAACTCTACAAGCAATCTTTGCCGCGAGTCGACGAAAAATGTTACCAATAGCGATAGGGACGATACCTCCGTCTTATTTTTAAAACGTCGTCAGCAACTAGAAGAATTTAGAAACGCTGTTGTATATTCATATGGTCAACTGAAAAATTACTTCAATTACTTTATGTTTGAAGACAATATTTTCACGTGTAGAAATATTGTTTGTATTGTTGTGTTGACGGATTCAGCCGTTTTCTTTTCATTTCATGATATATTTGATGCGTACGTTGGCTTGCGAGAGTAGTGATTCTGTTAGGATTCTGGGCGTAGATTAATATTTGGATAATATTCAATGGCGGCACTCTCGAGGATTTTCCTTCTGAGTGAATTACTTCTTTTTTGATGAGTGTAGGATTTATAAAATCAAAATTGCTGTTGAATTTATTTCTATGTGTGACCAGTGCATTTGCTAAATTGTTATTTGTGAAGTCTTTTTCGTGCTCATAGATGCGTTTTTTAAATTTCTGCATATTTCTCCAATGTATTGTGAGAAATAGTTTTGGCAATTTATTTTATATATGCCTGCTTCAGAAATATTATTGCTATGGGTGTTTGAAGATCTGATTATATACATAAAGGTTTTGGAAGTGTTTGTGATTATTTTGATATTATTTAGATGAGATAGGTTGTTCTGGATAGTGGACGTGTTGGTGTTGGTCGGTAGTATTATGCATCTCATATAATTTATTATTACGGATGATGTTGTTTTGTTGCGGTGGTATATTTTGTATGCCTTTCTTCTTGCGTTGTGGATGAAATGATATGGGTATTGTAGGCTTTTGAGCTTCTTTTCTATGTATGTTTTTCTTTAGGTAAATATTGAAGGCTGCAGATTCTTAATGCTCTCAAATAGAAACATATAATAATTCCAGATTTAATTTTAGAAGAGTGGTTTGAGTAGAAATTGACCAGGTCATTTTTGTTGGTAGCTTTTCTATAAACGTCAAAATTGAGTTCGTTACTGTTTCTGTGTAACATATCTAGGAAGGGAAGAGCGTAGTTGGTTTCAGTTTCAAAGGTGAAGTCTATTGTAGATTCAACGTTGTTAAGTTTGTGGATATATTAATAGTGAGTCGTCTATGTATCTGAAAAGGAAGAGTTTGGTGGTAGAATGTTTTAAATGGGTTACTTTCTAGAAACTATAAAAATAAGACAAGCAAGAACGCTGCTGAGAGGAGATCCCATTGTAAACCAAATTTTTGTCTGTAAATTTGGTTATCAAACGGAAAGAAATATTGCTTGGTGATTAGCTGGCATATTTTTATGATTTTATGTGTAGGTAGAGGTAATTTAATTTTTGCTTTTGTTAGGTGTTTTTTAGTAGATTTTTAGTAGATTTAAGCATTTCTCTATATGGACGTTTGTGTTTAGAGATTTTGTGTCTAAACTAGCCATATATTTGTTTTTAATGTCTGTTTTTGTTTAGGATGTCACCTGAAGTTTTTATGTGTGATCGACAAAAAATACCGTGGAGTGGGGTTAAGAGTGGGGTTAAGATTTAGTATGCAGGTTTGTTTATATGGGGCGCTGCTTATTCCTGATATGATAGGTCTCATTGGTATTTTCGGTTTATGTGTTTTGGTAGTCCGTGTAATGTGGGTGTATTTGGATTGTATTCAGTACGTTTTATCCAGGAGAAGTTTTTATTTTTTAATTTTTTTTTGCCTTGAAAAAGTCCACATTCGGATAAAACTACAGTTTTCCTATCGTCTTATTCCTTTATACATATTGTCCCTTTCTACAGGTTAATTCTGAGAATTTTTACACGCACACACACAAACATATATATATATATATATATTTCATTAAAAACGACTGACAAGGTGCTTTTATTTAGTTTTTTATATAATTTCTCGTGCGATCTAATAAATTTTTTCTTTTCAGAGGATAAATTATATAAAAATTGTCCGAATGTTCTTTTCCGAGCGCTTTCGGCTATACTTTTAGCCATTATCAAGGATTGTATTTCAACTGTTAGAATTAGAAATAGTTTGTGTGTGTTTTATAAAGTGATTCATTTTTTTGTTTCAAAACACGGTCAAGATATTATGTCCATGTTCAAAGTTAATATTATTAAGGGTTGGTTTGTTTAATTTTATAAGTAAGGCTTCCATTATTTTTAGCCTTTTTTTGCAAGTGGATGATGCTATTATATTAGTGTTGTCGACAAGTATATTCCGAATTCGGACAATTTTTATATAATTTATCCTCTGAAAAGAAAAACTTTATTAGATCGCACGAGAAATTATATAAAAACTAAATAAAAGCACCTTGTCAGTCGTTTTTAATGAAATGTGCTTGAAAGAAGGATTGCTGCCTAAATACACAATATATATATATATATATATATATATATATATATATATATATATATATATATATATATATATATATATAATAAGCCAAGAAAATCCTTAAAAATCCATGTCGGTTATAATTTATTTCATGAATATATTTAAATATTCGTCTCTTCAGTGTGAAAGTTTTTTTTAGAAATTGAATGTGTGTGTGTGTGTGTGTGTGTGTGTGTGTGTGTGTTTGTGTGTGTGTGTTTCGTTGAATATTACAGATAAGGAAAATATGATGAATTTTATTTTGAGTTTTTCTTGTATTCTTTTAAATAGGTGGGGAACCAAGGAGTGTAAAAATTGTCCCTAGTGTCTAATATCACAAGCGTTTTCGGCCACTTCTTTAGCCATTTTCAAGGAGTTTGCTGTTAAGGGTTGTTCATTTCTTTCCATGGTTGTCTTTCTTTAAATATGTTGTTGTGTGATGCCTACACAGTAGTAACGTTTATTCTGAGCTCTTGCAAAAGAACGTGTCTGGAATTCGAGTTGATGTCTTTCTATTCCCGTTGTTAAATAAAGTGAAATTATTACTGGGTGCCAGATGTTTTATATAGTGTGCTTTCTTCACAGCGAGATGTCCTTACGGGTTCTTGTAGATTGTGGGTAGGTAAATGCCTTTATATATATATATGTATGTGCGTGTGTGTAATTTTTTTATCATTTCACCCAAACAAAGTGATAATGACACTAAGACGCCAAGGGGATACTAAGAGTGAAAGAGAATGATAAAACTTCATTGAAGCGAAAGGACAATAAAAGAACAGGTTTCAGGAAAACGGAAGATGGTGATTGAGGTTGCATTTAAAATTTTGATGATTGTAGATGGCAGGAAGCCAGAAACCAGAAGAGAGTTCTACAAACGAGAAGAACGAGAATTAAAGTATTAGTTACTAGCTTAAAAGCCGTCCTATCGGGCGGTCTTTAAGCTAGCCCCTGAGAATGGCTCTTGGTTGGACCTTCATCAAAATAGGTGGGGTGTAGTAGATGCGATAGCCAACAATGAACTATAGAAGAAGTTGATCGCTGCATTTAAGTATTGCATTAGTATTTAAGCTTAGCTTTTAAAAGTTCAACGATAATTCTTCTGCAGCCACTTAATTTAAAGACAATTTGATGTACGTAGGTTCTTACTTTTCGTAGAAACAATTATTTTAA
>OZ038485.1:97476859-97484359 GCA_964036315.1 Acanthosepion esculentum | reverse complement strand
GTGATTGCAACATAAACTTCTTTTGTTTTTACATGGTTGGGAAAATCCTGTTGTTTTTGTTGTTAGTTTATCCCGGATTACCTTGTCCCCTAAAATGCGGTTACTACCTATGATTTCTTTTAGGTTTTTAGGTCGACGATATGCTAGAAGGCCGGGTTCCTTAAATAGTTTTTTTAGGTCTGGTTTGAGATGTAGTATTTCCCAGCGACTTTTGATTATTTGGGATAGTGGAGGCAGAGTGGGGTTGAAAGTGGTTACTAGAGGAATGCGGCTAGATTTAGTTTTAATCTTGTATATTAGGGTGTTTTCTCTAGGTGTGGAAATTGCTTTATTTATTTGTTCCCTGATTAGGTGTTGTTTATAGCCACGTGTTGTGAATTGATGCTCCAGATTTTCAATGTGTTTGTTTAATTCTTCATTGTGGGAACATATCCTTCTGAGTCTAAGTGCTTGTGAATAGGGAAGGTTCTCTTTGAGGTGTTTAGGGTGGGTAGACTTAAAGTGTAGATAGTTGTGGGTGTCGGTGATTTTAGTGTGTAGTGTCGTTTGCAGTTTCCTGTTTTCATCTATGTAAATGTGAGTGTCTAAAAATGTTACTGATGTTTTGGATTTTTCATAGTCAAATTTAATTGAGTCGTGTACCGTGTTTAGGGTCAAGAGAAATTGGGTGAGTTTGTCGTTACTGCCCGTGTATATAAAGAATATGTCATCGATATATCTTGCGTAGAATACGCAGTCGTTACCAATGAGGGGGTAGATATGGGTCTCCTCAAATTTTCCCATGAATATTGTAGCATATGAAGGAGCTGCAATGGTGCCCATGGCACAACCTCTTATTTGAAGGTAGTGTGCTCCATTGAAATTAAAAGTGTTGAATGTGAGAATATGCTCCATGAGTTTTATGATAACTTCTGTGGAAGGTTCTTGTTTTCCTCTTTTAGCCAGTGCTTCCTGAAGGGCGGTTAGCCCTTCGAAGTGTTTAATGTTTGAATAGAGTGACCTTACGTCCATAGTCACTAGAATAGCATTCTCTGGAACTGTCTGTATGTGGTTAATTTTGTTTAGTAGATCTGTTGTGTCTCTGATGTAGGATTTTACTTCCTTAGCTAGGGGTTGTATGTAATGGTCTACATATTTTGAAATTTTGGTCGTGTGGCAGTTGAATGATGAAATGACGGGCCTTCCTGGGTTGTTGTTTTTGTGTATTTTAGGGAGGAGATAGAAACGAGCAGGTGTAATGTTTGTGGGTGTAAGTATTGTGCATGTTTCTTTGTCGATTAGGTTGTTGCGAAGCATTATTTTTAGTGAGCTGGTTAATTCTTTTTGGTATTCGGGGAGGGGATCTGTATGTAAGCTTTTATAGGTTTCTTTGTCGGCTAGTTGTTTGTTTGCTTCTTTATATATATATATATATATATATATATGGTATAAAAATATATATATATATATATATGGTATAAAAAGGACGGTGGCACCTATATAGGGTCCGAGCTATGGGAAAGTAGTGAACCCCCTAAAATAAAAAAAAATAAAAAATAAACTAGGAAAGTATAAAGATATATGTTTATGGTAAAAATATTTTACTATAAAAATATTTTACTATATTAAAATATATATATATATATATATATATATATATATATATATATATATATATATATATATATATATGTTATAAAATGACAATTGGAAAAATCTTAGATTTTGCCGACGCGTTTCGTCTTCCGACTTTTTCAAGGCAAAAATGAAATCGAAATATCTCTGTTGTTATAATTACATTAAAAATCCAAATTTAAAAAAATAGAGGCTTCTGTCCAAGCCTTTTTTTTCTGGTTAATGCAAATTACCTGTATAGTAAGAGATTTTTCTTCTTTTCTTTTCCATGTCGACAATACAGTTAAATTCCCAAATCAATTCTGTGGACAAGAAGCGTCTATTTTTTATCTTGAGTGGCTCTTGGGCCTTGTATTGAGTGAACAGTAGTATAAAAGAATGTCTATTATCAATTCAATTATAAAAAAAAATCCCTTTTTCTACCTGCAACATACAAACGTCAGCCGCCCCCTTTCTGGTTCGGTGGCTATCCTTGGGAAAGAAAGGATTGCTTTGTTGTCAGAGGCGACAGGCTTGGTCGAGGTCATGCAACAAGGTACCCTGGGACAATGATATCGTGAGAAAGAAAATAGATAAATCAACTTGAAAATTTAAGATTGAAAAAAAAAAAAAAAAACTGAAATCAAGAATAAAGTCAAAAAATAAATAAAGGAATAGAAATATTATATATTCCGTTAGCTGTGGTTTTAATGCAATGGTTGTTTTGACTCCCCGACAAATAAAAACAAAGACAAAACAAAAGAAAGCAAAAAGAAAAATACCCATAGAAAATCAGGCCGTCCTCAGTATGACAATAAAGTATATCCGAGAGCTAGACCTCAGATCGAGAAATTATATGTTTTGAGTAGCGAGGAACCACCTCTTAATTGCTGTTGTTCGCAGGTTCCCCTGGTCCCAGGACGGTGGCACCTATATAGGGTCCGAGCTATGGGAAAGTAGTGAACCCCCTAAAATAAAAAAAATAAAAAATAAACTAGGAAAGTATAAAGATATATGTTTATGGTAAAAATATTTTACTATAAAAATATTTTACTATATTAAAATTTCTCGAACATTCAAGCTGGTAAATGTAATTAGTACTGTTTAATTAAAAAAACGTGGTATTTAATTAAATAAATTATATCTAGAAAAATAACGTATAAATGGAACATATATTAAATAATTGTCGGGGGTTAATCAATTTCATAATATATATTTATAAATATTTTCTATCTTAATTTCTAACGAAACTTTAATAAAGTGAAACATGTTAGATTAAAATATGTTTCTTAATTATTCTTTATCCTGTTATTTTGTCGGATTCCTATGCATACTCTCTCTCTATCTATCTATCTATCTATCTATCTATATATATATATATATATATATATATATATATATATGTATATATATTTAAACATACATATAATATATATTTACGTATATATATAAATTCTATATATATTTTACATATGTACGGGGCTTATTGGAAAGCGCTCAATATCAGTGATAGAGATAACATACTCACCTATATATATATATATATATATATAAATATATATATATAGAGAGAGAGATGCGCGATTTTCTCGGTGGTAAGTGATTCCAGCGTTCAGCGTTCGAATTCTGCAAGATTCACTTTCGTTGAATTCGCGCTAATGCCCCTAGAGAAGGTGGGAATCCATCTTTCTCCAGTTGTGGCTTAAATAGCAAGGCAGACAAGGATCTCTTGCCCCGAGGTGGCACTCAGTCTTGGAGAAGGAAAACTCTGAATTCAAAAGCAGACTGAAGAGGTGCTGGGGTTTGTTAGCATACCTTGTCCAAGCCACACCAATTCTGCAATGGCTGCAAATACACACGGTGCTCATACGACACTAATGGGTGACGTGACGAATTCCATACAACGCTGACGTGCGAAAATAAGCATGCAATTTTTTTTTATGGAGTTCACCTCAAGCAAGGCAGTAAAGCCACGAAGACTCAATGGACGAGGAATAATTAAAAAAACGGAAATATTAAAGTGCACGAACAAAAGAAGACTCATCAAGAAGACAGTAGATAGCGATTAACATTGCATTTTCGAAGATTAAAGTTAACTGGAAAACATGGAACCGAAAGAGAGTTCCACAAGCGAGAAGTGCGACAACAAGAACTGTTGGTATAGTATTTAGGATTACATTTAGCCAAAATCAACAGTAAACTGGTAAGACCACGTGGCCAGTCTAGTACTTAAATTCATTGTCCTGTTGGGCACTTCGACGTAGTGTAATGGTTAGAAAGCTTGTCTTGGTCGGTCAGTTAAGGCTGAGTAGTGAGTTCGATCCTCACTGGGTGCCCCATACATTCGGCCTTGTGCCACATCTAAGCCGCGCTTAGAAAATCACTATTGAGCTCCTCGAGGTGGTGTAATGGTTAGCAAGCTTGTTTCGCTGAAACAATTACGACTGAGTAGCGAGTTCGTTCCTGACTGGGTGCTTAGAAAATAACTAGTGTGTAAATTACTCTAAAGTAGTTTGTAACACATTATTTATCATGGAATTTTTGTTCCTAGCCCGGATGTAAGCGCTCAGATTCCTCAAATTAAACCGACCCTGTGTCACAATCTGACCTCGTGGAGGTGGGAGGTTGAGTAAACACAAATTCATTGTCCTGTTTTACAAAAAGAAATTGATTATTTAAATTTTCCAAGGAGTTATGCTTTTAACTAATATAAACATTAAACGTGTCAAAATTTAATTTCTCTAAAATTCATTTAATTAAATAAGTGTGTGTGGTTGGTAACAAATATAAAGAAATATTTTTCTTAAGATTCTCTAAAAAAAAACATTTCTAAAATAATTTAATTTTTGAAAGTCCTGGCAGTTTCATTAAAATCTGACATCCATTTGATTTTTGCAAGAATTTCGAAATGAGTGTGTTTTTCAACGCAAAAAGACGCTAAAATTTCATATACAGTGGAACCTCGGTTCACGAATTTAATTCGTTCCTGAAGCCCGTTCGACACCCGAAATGCGTGTAAACCGAAACTATTTTTCCAATAGGAATCAATGTGAAATGGATTAATCCGTTCCTGGTCCTCAGATGATTGCTTATTTAAACCTTAACAACAGTACTTTGTGCACAAGTTTATATACAAATCTAATGAAAATCATATGATACATAAAACTAATGAAAATTATTAAATCTAAGAAAAAAGAAAAAAAAACACTAAACATATAAAATATAGATAAACACTTCAATTTTATCGTACCTGTATGTAGGAGAATTAATGGCGTAAGTGGAAGGGGAAGGAAAGAGATGTTATTGTTTGGAAAAGGGAAGGAGACATGATCGTCTCTTTATTTATAAGAATAGTATAGATCGTTGATTTTGCCATATAAAACTGAGAAGGAAGAGACAATATCATCAACAATTGTTTTTCTCTTAACTTTTCTTTTTCCTTTAGCAGTATCATTGCTAGCTTTCTTTGGAGCCATGACTGGGGACTAATGAAGAGAAAAAACAAAGCAAAGCACAATAAAATTGGTAAAGAAAAACACAGCACAACACACGAATGTATACAACATGGCGGTCGACTAAGAAAGGATTCCGTTCGGGTTAACTCGGTTCGGAAATGATCTAGAACCGAAATTCTTTGTTTTTTTTTATAACCGAGGCATTTTCATCTCGAATATTCTGTTTGAAAACCAATTTGTTCGACATGTGAGACGTGCGAGAACCGAGGTTGCACTATATTAATATTTGCAACCCTACCCCCGCTGATGCAAGAAAAACAAGATTATTAATCAAAATTTTGAACGTTTTAAACGGGATTAAAAATATAATTTAATAATCCAAAAATCTTTTGGTCTTTCCTTTTAATAATAACATAAAGATTTTTCACGATAAAACTTTATTTTTTATTAAGTTTGGGGAATTTTTCATCATGGTATGCTAATAAAATTGAACATTGATACTAAATAACACTTAATTAATATATAAATATAAATATGACACTTAAATATAAAATTAACTTTAATATAGAAGCAGACATTGAAGTTTCGAGTAACTTAACTCATAAATATAGCATACATTAAAACTATATTTTTATCACACACACACGCACACACACACACACACACATATATATATATATATATATATATATATATGAAATGACCACATATAATTCTGCGAAATGAATGTTTGAATTTATTCGTTTCATAAGTATGGGATGTCCCTATCACGCAATTGGAAAATACGTTGAAGTATATATGTTAAGAAATGTACGAATTTCTTTAAAAATAAAATAAAAATCTTCTCAAGTATTCAAGTCGTAAAATGAACAATAAACCTTGATATGATGTATGTATGTAATTATTTATATATATGTATATATATGATGTATGTATGTAATTATTTATATATATGTATATATATGATGTATGTATGTAATTATTTATATATATGTATATATATGATGTATGTATGTAATTATTTGTTTTTGACACGAAGTTTATATGACCCGGATATAAATAGATGGGGGTACACAGGAGGAGTGTTTTGATTGGACAGTTTTCTCCCTGTGGAATTTTTTACAAAAGTCCTTTCACCCACCCAAGTATATCAGAATTGCCCAATAAAACCAGCAGCCTGTCAGTGTTAAAATTCAGACTATCGGTGGAAGCCAAGCTCTCTTGACTTGCGTCGAAACACGGGGACGTAACCTTGTTCAAAAATGAAGGTGTACGATTATACGAAAAGAATCTTTCAAAAGGGATCCCTCCCTAATTTGCTGATGGGTTCCACTCTGCTGCTCCTCACAATTGCAGTAGTACATCAAGCGTCAAGACTCCATCAACTGGAAAAAAGATCTCCTGGGGCGGTAAGTTTGAAACCTTTCCTTTTATTTAAAAAAGTTTTTTTAATTCCAAAGACGCTGTATAGAACGTTGATAAACGTCATTGCCATCCCAAACATTAAATTAATTAATTTATTTTGTTTACAACAAAGATGATTGCAAAACAGCACAAAGAATGAATGCAATCGTCGGACCAACTTCTATAAAGCTAAACTCCCGTTTTATTTTTATTTTTTCTAAACCACATCAAGACGGTTCTCGATTTCTTGCCATGTTCGCTGTAGCATAGCCTCATCAACGATAGCAATGGTATCAATGATCGATTGCTTTAGATCAGTGATGTCCCGTATTTTTGTTCAATACACGATATGTTTAACATAACCCCATAAAAAGAAGTCAGGGAACTGATATTTGGTAAACGAGGTAGCCAGGGAGTTGGGCCATCTTTTCAAATCAACCTGTCTGGAAATGTTAGGGGTTCATTTAACAGTACCTCATCAACAGGATGCCTGAAATGCACAAATGCAATGGGATTAAAGACTTTGTTATCTCCTGAGTACATAAAACAAATCTGATTAAGATATCTCATCAATTGTCTTTGTAATATAATTTTTCAATTGCAAAAAGACTTTATGGACACTCTGTATATATATATATATATATATATATATATATGTATGTATGTGTGTGTGTGTGTGTGTGTGTGTGTGTGTGTGTGTGTGTGTGTGTGTGTAAGACAAAACAAAATCCGAATATGCAAGTTTACTGTTTTAACATAACCCCATAAAACAGTAAACTTCCATATTCGGATTTTTTTTTGTCTTACATATATATATATATATATATATATATATATATATATATATATATAAAATTAATGGCTGGACGCTCATAGTCGAGGATACACGTTTACTAGGGTAGTTAACTAATCCCTATTGCAGACGTCCGCTCAGACACATTTCTGTGTTTCTTCAACACCCACAGAGCCCATTTGTGATTTATACTGCAACTATGCTGAGTAAACCTTAGTTACAGTTTTGGGGAGAGAAGTGTGTTATCTAGCGTGA
>OZ038485.1:97466859-97471859 GCA_964036315.1 Acanthosepion esculentum | reverse complement strand
GTTATATTAAAAGATTTATAAAATTTGAAATTAAAATTAAAAGTAAAACTTTTTATTTTAATTCCAAATTTTATAAATGTAAAGCACTGTAGCCATGGTTCTCAAAATTAAAGTCAAACTTTTAATTTTAATTTCAAATTTTATAAATCTTATAATTTTATTTAAGTTTCCACATGTCCTCCACCATTAGCAATACAAAGGGCAATACGATTTTGCAGTTCACGGAAAATATTTGCCAACTGATTTACAGTAATGCCTGAAATCACATTAGTTATTTTAGCTATACTTAAAACTAGGTATATTAAACTTTATAACATTTTTTACAGATTATTTCTATCGCAATATAACCCTATACCTCGAGTGGTCCTCGGGCCTTATATAGGGGGAACCTTAAATAAACAAAACAAACTACAAAAGTGTAAAGAAACATAAACAGAAAAAAACAACAACAATAAAACAAAACAAAAAACTCTAGAGCCATCAACATACACAATAATCTAAAATGCTCAATGCCAATTGTAAATAGACTAAAAACAGAACAGTATCCCTAATCAACGGCATTGATTTTATCAAGAATCTCAAAACATATAGCAGGAATACCTGACCATATGTAGCAGTAATATTCAAAGTAGGGACGAATGGTAGACTTATAGATATGTAAGATAGATTCTGGAGAGAAAAATTGTCTTCCGCGACACAGTGAACCAACGTTTCTAGCAGCAGACTTAGCAATGGATTCAATATAGTTTCTCCATTTCATGTCAGTCGAGAATACAAACCCAAGAAAGCGCAACAAGTCACTCTACTAGAGGTTAGCTATCTTAATGGACGGCAGGAAAGGGTCTTTCAGATGATTAATAGAGAGCCGTTTTGTTTTGGAGCCGTTAAAATTAACAAGACGTTTTTTTTGCCACAGTTGACAACCTTCATTTTTTACATCAGCCATCATGTAGAACAGTTTGTAATTATCTGGCATCCCGTTCCCACCCCTTCACCGTTGAAACTGTTAGATGTAGACGTCTCTTCTACTCCAATAGCTTCATGTCTCGCACATCTCGCCTGTGGAACTCCCTTCCTTATTCCTGTTTCCCTGACAAATATAATCTCCAACTATTTAAGTGTAACGTCAATCGACATCTCCTGTTGCCTTGATCTATCCACTTCCCTTCTCCACATACCTTTCGCCTTTCATTCCTATCTGCTCTCGCTCCAAATCTTCTGTAACCCATTTGCCTTGATCGATCTACTATCTTTCTCCACATCCTCCCCTTTTATGTATATTTTTCTTCTCAAACAAATGGGAAAAAAGGAAGTGACGTTTCACATCCTATCTGCTCTTCCTCCAAACCTTCTGTAACCCCTTGCGTGCTAGTGGCTTCCAGCCTTGCTTGGGGTGATAAACTTAAAAAATATATATATATAATTATATGTTAGAGATTTTATTTTTTAAAAAGATGGAAGATGGGCTTAATTTTGGTTGTTGCTTTCGTATAAGTAGAGCTTCAAATATTCCCTTTTTTTACAATTAATCCTGATATACGTATTTTGGTTACTAGCGATGTGTTAATCAGTAGACTTTTCTAACAATCTGAAAGAGAGGCACACTTCGGTGACATGATTAATGTATGTGTGGAGGGATGGAGGAAGGGGCAAAACTCAGAGAAAAAGAGAAGAAATGGGGTCAACAACATTTAAGGAGTTGACAGCATACTTTTTTTTTACATAATTTTAAAGTAGATTCTCCTCGAAAAATATTACTATATATTTTTTATTTGTTTCTGTTTCCGGCTGCCCCTACATCCTTCAAAATGTCCCGTGAGTGTCAAATTTTCCAAGCTGTCCGGCTTCATCATGTGTCCCAGAACAATCCCTTTCTGATTTTAATATTTTTCTATGAGAATTTGCTTTTTCGTACAGTCTTTGAACGTAGTTGACGTCTACCTTTATTAAATTATTGCCAAGAGGATAAACATTCGTAAGCTCATAAGACGTTATTTAAAAAGGAAAAATTATTATTTTATTTGATGTATTAGTAAGATTAAGTAAATTATTTTATATTTTCTTTCTAAATTATAAATGTGTGCTCTGGGAATACTGAGGCTTCTATTAGAAAATGATTTAAATCGCCATTTTGAATATATTATTTCGGTCTATTTTAAAGCCAACGCCGAGTGAGCTTCATGTGGGAAAATTCTAGAAAATATCATATAACTTGTTTCTTAGTTATTTCGTTCGTCAGCACGGGAGTTACACTCCGCCAATACCTCATAAACAATGGACAATCCTGTTTTGGTCGTCTGCTTCAGTGAAATGGAAAATAAAAGTTAATTTCAAATGTTTTCATTTCTTTGGTTTGGTTTATTTTGTTTTATGGCATATCAACCTCAATGGGTTATTTAATGCCGACAACATTTTCCGGATAGATTCGTATGAATGGATTATGTATTCTTTGGTTTAGATTGGCTTGGTTTATTTTGTTTCACAGCATATCAACCTCAGTGCGTTATTTCATGCCAACAAGACTTTTAGGATAGGTTCATATGAATAGTTCTTGATTTGTTCTTTGTAAGAAATAGGTTTATAGATCATGCATAATTAACGTATTTTTTGTAAAGAGGGTTTTTGTCGAGAGTCAAATGTATTACTGGTAATATTTTTTTTTCTTCAAAAATGTGTTGCGGGTAGTAATTTTTTTTTTTTACTTCATAGGTAGTAATAATTTATTTTTTCTAAAAAAATTAATTCTGGTATATTTACTCTAAAAACCTTTTTTTTATATTTTCATAGTGTTTTGACCCCAGTTTTGGGGTTAATCATTTGCCCAGTTATGGGCAAATAGTTACCCCAAATAGTTAAGTTAGTGGTATTACCCCAGTTCAGAATGGACTTAGTAATAACAGCAATTAAGAAATGGTTCCACGCTCCTTAAAACCTCCTGATCAGAGTCCTTGCTGCCGGATGTAGTTTATCGTCATGCTCAGGACGCCTCATTGGCGCGGGCGGGGGCTTACCTCTCTGTAGAGGTGCAGTTGGCGTATTCTGAAGCCCCAGCGGACAGGGCAGTTTTCATTTGTATCCTCTTGCTTCTTCAAATAATGATCTACATTCATACTTATGATTGTTATTGGAATATTAAAGTTATTAAGCTCCAGTATTTAACTATGCAGCAAGGGAATTTCCACGAGTATTTCATGGTCATAGAACTCTCAAGGAGCTTATTCAATCATTAACTAAAGAATAATGATTCATCAGAAAATTCAAATGGAGAAACCGTAACATTTTCACAGGTATTTCTAGGATTCTTTAATTTGTTAACAGTCAACTACGTTTATCAAATATTCGGTGGTGGGTACAAAATATTTTTATTACGGCTTCAAATAGCCGACATTTTAACAGAATATATATATATATATATATATATATATATATATATATATATATATATATATATATATATATATATATATATATATATATATATAACTGAAATGAAGGTGTTAAGCTTAATATTACTGGACATATTAAAATACTAAAGCAAAGAATAAAAAGGGAAGCAACCGGTTTCGCTCCCGCTCTTCATGCTTCTACGGGAGATTTTAATGTAATTAAAAAACAGAATATGCAATGAAAAAGGATATGAGTGTGAGGGGGAGAAAAAAAAGGAGCTAGAGGCAAACGACAGCGAGCCCCAACAGACACTCACGCTGTTTACACAGGGAGGGCCTGCGGGATGTTTATGTCCCAGAAATTTATTTCTTATTTTATATAAAATTGTTTTTCTTGATTCCATTCTTAAACCTTCCCTGTTGCTCCATGTTGTTCCGTCCATGGTATTCTCAGCATCTTTCTGTAGAACTACATTTCTATTGCCTCAAGTTTTCTCTTTACTGTGAGGAAATTGTCATTCACTGGCATAGCGAAAGACATTACGTAGCTGATCACTAATGGATTGTTTCTTAATACTTTGTTCAGTTTTTGAAAGGCATCTTTCACTATTCCGTTCCACCTTCGGATTCCGGTGTCGCATTTCTCAGTCGTCTGTTAAAACACTTGCCAGATATTTGAACTTCTGTCATTGATTGATAACATATTTAATTCAGATTGATGAACTATTTTATTACTGGTAATCTCTCTCTCTCTCTCACACACTCTCTCTCTCTCTTTTACACATATGCACACACGCTCAGACACACACACTAACACTCAGACACACACTCAAACACAGACACACATACATACGCACACACAGCATTTATCTTGTAAGATTGTGTACAATCTTTATTGCTATATTCACAACATTTCGGCCGTTGTAGGCTCCGACCGTCTTCAGGTGTTATACATTGGAATTTCGAATCGAACCTTTTATTTCGCCCACAGTGGTTCTCCGTCCACACAGCTCTTTTGAACGGGAGTAGAAGTTCATTCCTTGCTTCCTGTTTAGGACTGGGGTTCCGGTTCCTTCGTCTCTATTCTTCAAGGTCTCCGCCTGAAATCTGAAATTTTATTCAGAAATTATTATAATTTTCCTCTACCACTAGAAGTACATAGTTTTGATTATCGTCCACTGAACTCTCCCCTACGGTCTTTTGAACAGAAGTAGAGGTTTAACCCTTGTATTCTGTTTAGGATTGGGTTTCCGGTTCCGTCTAAATTATACTATACTTCTAACGTCTCCAACTGAACTCTGAAATTTTATTCACTAATTAAATCTTGACATCATCAAGTCATAGCTGTTATCTTCTTATTTAAGAACATCACTTCTTGCCCTTTCTTACGCTAATACAACTCTACACAGTAACCCTCTGCTATGAGTGGCCCTCGGGCCTTGTATTAGGTGACCATTAATAAAAAAAACAAGCAAAATAAACAAAAAAAGGAAAAAAAAAATGAGATATCCAAAAAAGGCATGATGTATGGAATTAAAACAATCTACATCCGGGGACTAAATAAAGGTTTCGGTTCGAAATTTTCAACGTATATCACCCGAAGAAGGTGGGAGA
>OZ038485.1:97456859-97464359 GCA_964036315.1 Acanthosepion esculentum | reverse complement strand
CGCGTGATAACCGACTATCGTTTTGCCCACCGAGTGTGCTTATTAAATCAAATGAATCTTGCGCAGATACATGTTTTTTTTTTGTACGTTTTGAGAATCACCATCGAGGCAACTTAGGTATGGTTCTACAGAAGGATGCTGAGCATATCATGGACCGAGCGTGTGAACAACGGCGTGGTTTTGGAAAGGATACAAACAAGGTGGAAGCTTATACTTAACATCAGGAAGAGACAGCTGAAATTTCTGGGGCGTAACGAGAAAAAGGGCTTGGAGAATCTGATACTCACAGGTCGAATAGAGGGAAAGAACAACAAGGGAAATCAACGCATAACATACCTAGCGAGCTTAAGAAAGTGGATGACAGAACATGGCTTGGGGGAAGTAGCAAAGGGACAAATCTTATTGAGAGCGAAAAGGGATAGAAGGAAGTGGAGAGCCATGATCGTCTACGTTCTGAAGGGACACGGCACATAAAAATAAAACACGTCATGATGGAAAGCTTTTAATCTTTAAAGTATAAAAAATGCACGAACTATGGGAAAAGTTTTGCATTAACGTTTCTAATCGGTATAAAAATAGAAAATTCATTTTTGAAATGGAAGTATGCTTCTATTCAGCTAAATATCATTCATAGAATATAAATGGGATATTTAACTCTTTTAGAGTTCATATCAAAATATGGCAAAAAAAAGAAATGTTAGACCTCTCAATTTAATATTTTTAGTTGTATGAAACAAAACAAGGAAAGTAAACTAGAGCTAGTCTTACAGATGGTAGTAAAAGAAAGCGAGATGAAAGGACTATCTATCAATTGTAAAAAGACAGAATGCATGGCTGTCAGCAAAAGTAACAGTCTGAGATGCGAACTACGATATGGAGAGACCAAAATGAAGCAAATACGAAAATTTAAATATCAAGAAAGTGTTTTAACAGAGAACAGAAAATGTTAGACCGAAATCCGGAGACTTATTGCAATAAGGAAAGATGCCTTCCAAAAGCTAAGCAAAGTATTAACAAACAAACAAAAAATCGTTAGAAACAAAGAAAAGACGAGAGAACTATTATGCAATATTAGTTCTCCCCTATGGCAGTGAATATTGGAGTTCGTCACAGATGAAGAAGAGACTTGAGGCAAAAGAAATGTGGTTATTCAGAAAAATACTGAGAACACCGTGGACTGAACATGCGAGTAACGAAAACGTTTTCAGGAAAATGGACTCGAAAAGAATCAGAGAGTGACAGGTGAAATTTCTAAGGCATAGTATGAGAAAAAAGGCGTCCACGCTCACAGGACATACTGAAGCCAAGACGAACATTTTAAGAAAAAGACAACAGGAACCTCCACAAAAGGTATAAAAAGAAAAACGAGATGAAGGGACTGTTGTCAGAAAAAGGAATAGTTCAAGATGCGAACTACGAATAGGAAGGACCGAAATCAAGCAACTACGAAAATTTAGATATGGAATTGTTTTAACAGAGTAAAGAATGTGTGATACCGAAATCGGAAGGCGCATTGGAATAGGGAAAGAAGCCTTCCAAAAGCTAAGCAAAAATATTTCGAAAGAGAACATTTTTGTTAGAAACAAAGAATTGTTGCGTAATATCGGTTCCCCTATGTGACAGTGAATGCTGGTCAAATTTCTAGGAAGAACTATCTAGTGGCAGCAGAAGTGTGGTTCTACAGAAGGATACTGAGAATTCCATGGATGGAGTGAGTAAGCAACGAGGTGTCTTAAAGAAAATAACAAAAAGGACACTTATATTCAGAATCAGACAGAGAAAGCATGTGACAGACCCAAAGAGTGTGAGTTCAATACCCGGTTAAGGCAGTGGAGAACTTTCAGAGGGTAAATTAGCAGGAGATTACTGATAACTGACATCCATCAAACATGGCTCGTGGAACTAGAACAGTCTACCCCAGGGATCGAAATAAAGGGTTCCGTTCGAAATTCCAACCACCTGAAGAAGGCCGGAGCGTACAACGGCCGAAACGTTGCGACAAATATGGCGACAAAAATGAGGACAATAGTCCGACTAATGTAAATACTGTACTTAAAATCCCATATACTGAGAATTCTATGGATGGATTGAGTAAGCAACGAGGTGTCTTAAAGAAAATAACAAAAAGAACACTTATATTCAGAATCAGACAGAGAAAGCATGTGACAGACCCAAAGAGTGTGAGTTCAATACCCGGTTAAGGCAGTGGAGAACTTTCAGAGGGTAAATTAGCAGGAGATTACTGATAACTGACATCCATCAAACATGGCTCGTGGAACTAGAACAGTCTACCCCAGTGATCGAAATAAAGGGTTCCGTTCGAAATTCCAACCACCTGAAGAAGGCCGGAGCGTACAACGGCCGAAACGTTGCGACAAATATGGCGACAAAAATGAGGACAATAGTCCGACTAATGTAAATAC
Source organism: Acanthosepion esculentum (assembly GCA_964036315.1). NCBI lineage: Eukaryota > Metazoa > Mollusca > Cephalopoda > Sepiida > Sepiidae > Acanthosepion > Acanthosepion esculentum. Next base: position 97,461,936 of record OZ038485.1, on the reverse strand, counting down.
TGTACTTAAAATCCCATATACTGAGAATTCTATGGATGGAGTGAGTAAGCAACGAGGTGTCTTAAAGAAAATAACAAAAAGAACACTTATATTCAGAATCAGACAGAGAAAGCATGTGACAGACCCAAAGAGTGTGAGTTCAATACCCGGTTAAGGCAGTGGAGAACTTTCAGAGGGTAAATTAGCAGGAGATTACTGATAACTGACATCCATCAAACATGGCTCGTGGAACTAGAACAGTCTACCCCAGGGATCGAAATAAAGGGTTCCGTTCGAAATTCCAACCACCTGAAGAAGGCCGGAGCGTACAACGGCCGAAACGTTGCGACAAATATGGCGACAAAAATGAGGACAATAGTCCGACTAATGTAAATACTGTACTTAAAATCCCATATACTGAGAATTCTATGGATGGAGTGAGTAAGCAACGAGGTGTCTTAAAGAAAATAACAAAAAGAACACTTATATTCAGAATCAGACAGAGAAAGCATGTGACAGACCCAAAGAGTGTGAGTTCAATACCCGGTTAAGGCAGTGGAGAACTTTCAGAGGGTAAATTAGCAGGAGATTACTGATAACTGACATCCATCAAACATGGCTCGTGGAACTAGAACAGTCTACCCCAGGGATCGAAATAAAGGGTTCCGTTCGAAATTCCAACCACCTGAAGAAGGCCGGAGCGTACAACGGCCGAAACGTTGCGACAAATATGGCGACAAAAACGAGGACAATAGTCCGACTAATGTAAATACTGTACTTAAAATCCCATAGGTAATATTTTTTTATTTCATGAGAGCTTTAAAAAAACAGCGCTCAAACTTCAAGACCGACAAACAAATAGAATGGAAAAGGTTATTCCAGCTTAAAATCAGGAAATATTGCTATCACATTTAGAGAGTGGGAAGGGACAGAGATATGTGAATATAAGTTTCATATAAAGCTAGTAGGAGTTTACCTTTAAGTCCATACGATTTCATTATAGCGCTAAATAGTTGTGCTGACTTAATTTGATATACCTATTTCAGATTTACTTTATTCGTCCTTTGAGATTTAGATCAAAATTAGATTATAAAAGTCAGATTAATATCCAATACTTTTTATTTACTCTTCTACTTCTATTTTAATTTCTAAATCAAAACTGATTTTTTTTTTTTTTAACCCGGATAACTTATATATTCAACATACCAAGAAAAAATCTCCACCTTTAAATTTCTCAATTTGCAAAACATTTGATTTAACTTGTTTTTTTTTTTAAAAAAATAATAACCAAAAACAACATTCCCAATTACTATTATAAATATCGTTTAAATTTATCCCTCCTACCCCTTTCATCGTATTACTATCTCCTATTCCCACCACCCCTCCTCCACCCGTCACTCTTAGAAGGCTTGGAAATGCTGTACCTAAACTTTTGGCCGCTGTTATAGAAAAGGAATTTCTCCAATCTAACCACCACTTTAACATTTCATTCATACTTCACGAAACTGCTGTCAACAAGCGCTATTGTTTCACTCCGTCATATTTTTGCTTCATGTATATATTTTTTCTCAAACAAATGGTAAAAAGAAAGTGATGATTCACATACAGCCTGCTTAGAAGCAGAACTGTTCATAATCAATTTTGGTTCTCTCCCGTCGAGGTGCAATTGAAATGCACCGAAACGAAGTTGCATCTTTGTAGTGAGTAAACTGTTTTTGTCTATATGAAAAAATTATAATATATATATATATATATATATATATATATATATATATATATATATAAAGTGTTCTATATTTATGGGATAAAGTGCTCAATATCAGAGATAGAGCGTGTGTAAATATAAAAGTGAATATAGAAGTCAACACTTACGGGCGACAGTCTGTTTCTCATATATATATGTATATATACACGGTGCGATGGGTGAATTGTCGTCATTTTATATTATTAATTTCGCGCACGTGCGTTGTTTTTGATTTTGTCGACTGCACAGTATAGTAGGGTCAGTTAGACACAGTCTGTGAGAAAAGGAGTACTAGAAATTTGGAAACGACATGCTGTACTGCTTGGCATTCGCACCGGAAGCTCCAATACGAACATTTCGGAGTCTTTGGGTGTCACTATGAGGACAGTGCAGAGGATTCGGAAAGAGTTGGCTGAGTGTAATGGTGATTACGATGGTACAGCAGATGAGAAAACTCTGATCTGTCTGATAAGAAAAGAACGCCCGAATTTGTTGGTGATGGCCTCTGACTCAACACAGAGGCCTACATCATGTTACTTGTGGAGGTGGTGCTGCCCTGGGTCAAGAGGCTGACTGCCGGAAGATACCATGTCTGGCAACAGGACTCCGCACTATGCTATACTAGCAGAAAAATCCAGACATAGCTGTCAGATAATTTCCACACCTACATCACCCCTTACATCTGGCCACCTAACTTCTCAGACTACAACCCACTTGATTATTATTTGTGGGACGCATTTAAGCGAGAGACCATCCAACCAAAATATTTTTGTGTAAATATATTTTGTTAAATATATCTGTTGAAATGAGATTCCAGTCTTATTTTCATTTATGCTTAATTTCGACGACAATTTAGCCATCGCACTATATATATATATATATATATATATATATATATATATATATATATACTGTATTTATGTAGCAATCCTTCATTTATACATGTTTCATTAAACACGATAGATAAGTTACTGCGATTAAGCTTTTTATTTAATTTTTCTTGTGTTCGAACGAGCGTTTTCTTTTTTCGACACAGAGTGTGTAGAAACTATCCAAATCTTCTATAATTCCGAGCGCTTTCGGCTATACTTTTAACCATTATCAAGAATGATTTTATTTTTTCAATTTAATTGGTTGTGTATATGTTTTTAGTGTTATAGAGATCCTTTATTTTCCGAACACAGCCCATTGTGGCCGTGTTCGTATTTAATATTATTAAGTGTTGGCTTTTTCTTTTTTCTTATTAAAACTTCCATTATTTTAAATCTTTTTTTACATTTGGATGAGGTTATTATGTTTGTATTTTCTACTAGTATGTTTCGGATGGAATCTGGTAATTTTGCGTCTGTGTTTAAATGAGCTCTAATAGAGCTGTGGTCAGATAGGGGTAAAGTAAGGCGTCTGGATAGGCATGTAGTCATGTGACCAATGTAATTATTTATGAATTCGGTTTGATCAGAGACACAGTTCCTTAAGGGGCATTTAAACTCATAGACAATGTTCGTTCGCTGTATTTTTGATTTTGCTGGTGTTTTGTTATTTTTTAGGATAAGGTTTTTGTTATGGGATCTTACCTGTAACGATAATGAACTCTTCCTGACACTATAAGGCTGTGCCTCTCCGAGAGAGAGAAGAGGAACGAGTCCAGACGCAGTCTCTGACTGTGCGCGACTCTTGTCGAACTCTCTGCTTTGGCAGAGAGGAACCCGGATGAGGCTTTGCCACAGGGCAAAGTGTCGTCCGGGGAGGTAGACAGTCCCTGAACCCGTTTATACGGGTTCTAATGGGCATATTTTTGGCCGAGGCTACGGGCTCGGAGAGCCCACATTAAACCGGCCTTGTGCCACATTCGACCCACGTGGGAGGGTTGTTAAATATCGAGGAATCCGGACGAGGCTTTGCCGCAGGGCAAAGTGTTGTCCGGGGAGGCAGACAGTCCCTGAACCCGTTTATACGGGTTATAAATGGGCATATATTTGGCCGAGCCTATGGGCTCGGAGGGCCCACATTAAACCGGCCTTGTGCCACATTCGACCCACGTGGGAGGGTTGTTAAATATCGAGGAACGAGTTGAGACGCAGTCTCCGACTGTGCGCGACTCCTGTCGAACTCTCTGCTTTGGCAGAGAGGAACTCGGACAACGCTTTGCCGCAGGGCAAAGTTTCGTCCGGGGAGGTAGACAATCCCTGAATCCGTTTATACGGGTTCTAATGGGCATATTTTTGGCCGAGCCTACGGGATCGGAGAACCCACATTAAGCCGGCCTTGTGCCAGATGCGACCCACGTCGGAGGGTTGTTAAATATAGGAACGAGTCGAGCCGCAGTCTCTGACTGTGCGCGACTCCTGTCGAACTCGCTGCTTTGGCAGAGAGGAACCCGGACGAAGCTTTCGTCCGGGGTGGTAGACAAGCCCTGAACCCGTTTATACGGGTTCTTAAGGGAGTATTTTGGCCGGCCTTACGGGCTCGGAGAAACCCACGTTAAACTCGGCCTTGTGCCACATACTTTTCTCGTGGGGGGACTGTTAAATATAGGAATGAGTTGAGACCTAACGAGTCAAGACAATATTAGTTCACTCTAAACCAGACTGACAGTTAATACTAACACCTTCAACTTCTTGTATTATATTTCTGTTGTAATATATCTTTGTTATTTACTACACTTGTGTTCGTGTTGTTCTTCCTTGGTTCTACCTTGGACCATAACCGTGGTGCGAGGATATTGGACAATAACAGTTTTTGTAGTAGATAATTTGATTTTTTTGTTTAGGTCTATTAATACACCAATACCCCAACCACAGACCTAAGGTTAAAAATGGCTTCAATAAAAACAAAAAAACAAAATCAACCCATCCAAACGCTAAAATCACACACATTCTATCTAGATAAAGCCCTTCGTAATATGTGAGTTGTACTTGCTTGTGAGTTCAATTTGAACACACTCTATTAAATTCGTTACAGCTGACCATTATATATCTTTAAGACATGGGCTACCAGAAATTTCTTTAATGCGTCTATCGGGCCCTTTTCCAATCAATCCGAGGGTTCCAACGACAACTGGAATTATTGATGTCCTCATGTGCCACATTTTTGTGATTTCCTCTTCAAGATTAATGTATTTTGGAGATTTTCAAAGATTAATCGTCTCGTGGTTATGAATTCCCAGTTGCCGTAGACTGGTTTCCACCCAAGGCTATAGACCCAGTCTGTCCTGTTATTTACCCATTATTATACTATTTACTATTCATATATTTCCCAAGGTTATTTGCACGTAATTTAATTTTATGAACTCGACTATCTATTACTCCAGTAATCCTCCAAATAATAATAATAATAACAATTTTTTAAAATAAT
>OZ038485.1:97376859-97454359 GCA_964036315.1 Acanthosepion esculentum | reverse complement strand
AGTATAATTACGCACGAAAATTTGACTTTGTCGTATGTTAATTTATGTGTGCTATTCAAATATTCCTCTTACTTTTTCAAAACACATTTCAGTTCTGTGTCCGCATGATTCCTTAACATGTCGGAGAGTTTTCACTTTCATTTTACTGCGTTCATATTTTCGTCTTTCTTTAAGCTCCTCAATATTTCTTTGGCGCCTCATATGAATAACCGAATCTTTCTTCGTCAAAATTGCTTCTGCAAAACAAGAAAACATCGAAACAAATTAGACAATTAAAACACGATTAATTAATTTTACCGCCACTTTTGCCTCACTCTGTAAATATATATTTTTCATGTTCACCCTTAACTAGGCCCGGGAGGCGTTCGAGATACACGTGTCACGATTCTGGGCGGCACAATTATTGCGTTCCAGTTTAGTAAACTTATAGGTTGAAAAATTCCCACCGGCATGACTGTTCCAGACAGCATTTGACATAAAAGAATAACAGCTGTCGTTATCCCACAAACTCTTTAAGCTTGTTACTTGCATTTCCCTTAGGTGTCTCTGGCTGTAGCACATCCTGTGTGTATTAAATTCTCTAGGCCCTCTCTTCTCATATTTTGTCCCAGAAATTCCAACTGTGTCTTTCCGGGTGTAAATATATGTTTCCGTGATTTTTTTTTAAATTTTCATTTCTCATTGCTCATATGTTGAGCCCATGGAATTCTTAGAATTCTTCGTTAAAAACAGATCTCTTGTCGTTTGAAGAATGAAAGAAAGTTCTAGATGTCGTTGGCTGCTTTATCTCGTATCGAAGAATTTAATTTCTTCTTTGCTGATCGCCTCCTTTATGATAATGGTGTTGATGACTACATTCACAGCCAACGTGCGAATTCGGGACTATATAGAAGCTTCCAGTTTCACCAAAACCTGCTCCCGTCATCCATTCTCTATCGCCGTTTCGCTTTGTAAGATTTGGTTGAAGGTGAAAGAAAATCAGAGTAGAAGAAATTGCTGACGGCGTGAATTTGTTTAAGGTTGACCTCAAGCTGCCAGGAAGTGGCCGACATATTTGATTTCATGATGTTGAATGAGACCTGCAGAATTCAGAGAAAGAAAAAATTAGATTGGAAAGGCAAAGTAGATCGCAGATTAATGAAGGGAAAGCAAAAACGAAAAAAATCCAAAGAAAAGGCGAAAAAGAAGATGAAAGAGCAGGAAGAAGAAGAAGAAGAAGAAGAAGAAGAAGAAGAAGAAGAAGAAGAAGAAGAAGAAGAAGAAGAAGAAGAAGAAGAAGAAGAAGAAGAAGAAGAAGAAGGAGGAGAGGCATGGCGAGGGAAAGAAAAAGAAGAAGGAGGAGGAGTTTCAGGATGTGATGAAGAGGAGAAGGGGGAGGAGAAAGATCAGGAATTTGCGACAGAGTAGAAGAATAAAGCACCTTGAGCGACGATCCTCAAAGAATTTTAGGCATTCAACCCAAAATAATTTTCCCGAGTGAAAACATATCCAGTCACCTTGACCTTGAACTTATGTTAGTCCCGATAATAAACAGCAGAGTTTACTGGTCGTACACTTGCAGATAAGAGAGCTCAAAACGAATGTCAACGTAGGTTAAAGTTGTGGACAGGACAAGTCTACTGTATACAAATTTGGAACTTATTTATACGCATAAATAAACAGATCGAAAGCATATGGGAAATTTATCTTTACCATAAACACCAAAGCATATGTAGATATAAATATATATGATAGTTGTATATTTAGGCAGCAATCCTTCTTTTATGCAAGTTTCATTAAAAAACGACAGACAAGGTACTACGGTTAAGTTTTTTATTTAATTTTTCTAGTGTACGAACAAGAGCTTTCTTTGCTGGACAAAGGGTGTGTAAGAACTGTCCAAATTTTTTATTTTTCCGAGCGCTTTCGGCTATACCTTTAGCCATTATCAAGGATGATTTGATTTTTCTGTTTAATTGAGTATGTTCATTATGTGTATGTCTTAGTGTGTAGTAGTGGTGTTTTAATTTCCAAATACGGTTAGCACGTTGTGGCTTTGTTCGTAGTTAATATTGTTGAGGGTAGGCTTTTTCTTTTTTATTATTAAAGCCTCCATTATTTTTAACCTTTTTTTACAGGTGGTAGCAATTAATATATTTGTGTTTTCTACTAGTATATTTCTAATGGAGTCTGGTAAATTTTTGTGTGTGTTTAAATGGGTTCTAATGGAGCTGTGATCGGATAGGTGTAACGTAAGACGTCTGGATAAGCATGTGGTTGTGTAACCGATGTAATTATTTATGAGTCCGGTTTCGTTAGGAACGCAGTTCCTTAAGGGGCATTTGAACTCATAGATAATGTTCGTTCTTTGCAATTTTGACTTAGCAGGTGTGTTGTTATTTTTTAGGATGAGGTTAGCTGTCTTAATTTTTTTATAATAGATAATTTGATTTTTTTATTTGGGTCGATTGGGGTGGTGTATTTCTTTATAATATGTCTTAGAGAGGATTCGTCTTGATTGTAATTCTTATGTATTTGGTTTTTGTAATAAATGTGTATGTGATTTTTGACTGGGTGTTCACTTTCATTATTACTTACTTTAGGGAGAAATAGTCTTATTTTTTGGTCTATAAGATGGTTAGGGAAGCCGTTGTTGATTAGGGTTTGTTTAACGTTATTAAGTTCTTTGAGGAAGAGTAGTCTAGAGGATGAATTTTGGTGTACTCTTTCTAGAAAGTTTTTTTTTATTACAGCTATTTTATATCTAAGTGGATATTCGCTTTTAAAGTTTAGGTGACAAGAGTTCTTGCTGGTGGTTTTTTTGTATAAGGATGTAATGTAAGTGTTATTGCTGTATTCAACGAGTACATCTAGGAATGGAAGTTTGTTTTTCTGGCTAAATTCATAAGTGAAGTTCTTACACACCCTTTGTCCAGCAAAGAAAGCTCTTGTTCGTACACAAGAAAAATTAAATAAAAAACTTAACCGTAGTACCTTGTCTGTCGTTTTAAATGAAACTTGCATATATATATATATATATAAGTTTCAGTAAAAACGACTGACAAGGTACTGCGGTTAAGTTTTTAATTAATTTTTAATGTGTTCTTATAATTTCTTCTTTTCTGGACGTAAATTATAGAGAGATTTTGTATGCTCAATTGCTTTAAACTTGTCAGTCGTTTTTAATGGGACTTGTATAAAAGAGGGGTTGCTGCCCAAATATGCAATTATATACATATATATATATATATATATATATAATATATATATATATATATATATATATATATATAGGGAGAGAGAAAGAGCGAGAGAGAGAGGTAGATAGATATATACATCCCTAAAAATACTAATATGTGATATTTAAAGTTTAAAATTAATATTTAAAAATGAAAAATCTTGTAACTTTTATTTTTGTTTTAATGTCAAACTAACTTAATATATTTAACATTAACTAAAAGCAAAATACTTTATTGCGTTTTAAAAACTAATTTAAATCTAATTTATACTGATTGGAAGAATTTTTTGTTTCTTTTGCTATCATAGCTGACTATCCCCTCTTTTTAGTCGTTTGGGGCAGGGATTCTCTGCTTGAGATTCTCTTGGCTTGTAGGACGAGTATGGAGGCATAGACCAGTTCTTTTACATGGTCCCAGAGAAAAAAAAATCCAAATTTCGTTTGCTTATTGACACAGAATTGCTTGCGCTTTTTCTTTCCATGTCAAATTTACACAATCTTCTTTCACTGTGTTCGCGTACACTCTAGCACACTCAGCGCCTTTTCTTTTCCATTAAATGATATTTCTATACCTGAAAAAAACACATCAAATATTAAACATAAGATTTTGAGTTATTTCCATAAATGCTGTTAAAATTTGAAAGCATTTGAATGAGAATTGGTTAAATGAAAACAATTTTTATGAAACCCACTGTATATGTGTGCGTTAAATAAAAAATAATGCACAGAGAGTTCTGGTAGTAACAGAAAAAAAACAAAAACAAAAAGAAACACGGTTTTCTATGTAAAAGTATCTCACGTATATATTCTTTCTTTTCTATATGCCTTGTCCGTTGAAGACATGGACTATCATATTTCTCCCCAATTTCCCATGTTTTGTATCTCTCAGTTATTTTTGCTCTTTCTCCTGACCCCTGTCTTTACAACCATTTACACAAGCTCGTTCTTCTTTTCCTTCTTTCTTCTTCTTCTTCTTCTTCTTCTTCTTCTTCTTCTTCTTCTTCTTCTTCTCTGCGCCATGTCCCATCAATACATGCGCTATCATGGCTCTCCACAACTTTCTGTCTTTTGTAACTTGTCTTTTTACTATCTCTCCTATCTCTGCTATTACAACCATTTACACAAGCTCCTCCTCCTCCTCCTCCACCTTCTTCTTCTTCGTCCCATGTCCCTTCTATACATGTGCGATCATGGCTCTCCACAACTTTCTGTCCTTTGTAACTTGTCTTTTTACTATCTCGGCTATCTCTGTTTTTCCAAGAATTTACACAAACTCCTCATTATCCACCTTCTTCTTCTTCTTCTTCTTCTTCTTCTTCTTCTTCTTCTTCTTCTTCTTCTTCTTCTCTGTGCCATGTCCTTTTAATGCATGTACAATCATGGCTCTCCTCAACTTCCTGTCTTTTGTAACTTATCTTTTTACTATCTCCCTAATCTATGTTTCGCCAGCCATTTACCAAAGCTCGCTAGATAGATTAAGCGTTGCTTTCCTCTATCACTCTTGCTTGAAATATGCCTTGTGAGTTTCAAATTTTCCAAGCCCTCTTTCTTTATTATGAGCCTGAGTAATTTTAACTGTTTCTTTTTGGTGCTACGTACAATTGTCATTTTGTTTCAATTTTCTTTAAAACTTCCTCCTTGCCCAAATGTTCAGTCAATAGTTTTCTCAACAGCCTTCTGTGGAACCACATTTCTTTTGCGACAAGTCTCTTCTTCGTCTATGATGAGATTGTCGAGCATTCAATGCTTTATAGGAGAACCGATATCACATAACAGCACATCACTCTTTTCTTTGTTTCTAATGAAAGTTTTCTGTTTCTTAATACGTTGTTTAGTTTTTTGGAAGGCATTTGTTTGCTTTCCAAACACGTCCTCGGATTTGAGTAACGCACTTTTTGTCCTTTGTTAAAAACCCTTCCTAAAAGCAAGTATAGCCTTATTTCATAGCGTAATGTCTCATCGTAGCTTTCTTGCATTTAATGTTTACGGTAGGGACACTTTGACGTGGTGTAATGGTTAGCAAACTCGTCTCGATAGATCAATTACGACTGAATAGAGTTCGATTTTCTCTGGGTGCTTCACACTTTCGGCCTTGTGCCATATCTAAGCTACGGTTGGAAAATCACTTTAATGTCTACGGCATTGAAAACGGGATAATACCTATTAATGTAAAATTGGCAGGATTCGTCTTAGAGTTTTTATTTTTTCGGATTTCTTTTTTTGGTGGAGATTCTCAGAAGGCATTGCGACCAGGAATATTTTTTTTTCAAAATCGTTTTTCCTATTACTATGGATTAAGACCACCAGATCCCGAATATCAAAACAGAAATTTTTTATTAAATTTTATAAAAGTCAATAAGGGGACCAATTTTTCCATGTAAATTAATTGTAAATATTTTTTAATTCTTAAAAAATTCATAATCTGGAGTACTTAATCGATAGTAATATATGAAAAAAAGAATTTCCAGATTACGGGTTTCAAAATGTTGGGGGACCAATCTACAATGAATTTACATAGCAAAATGGACCCCTTATTAACTTTCATGAAATTTAATAAAAATAAGATATGCTGTGCTTAATTTATAGTAATATGAGAAGGTTGATGAAGGCACGGTGGGTAGCGGCCCGGACTGCGAAATCGGAGTGCCGATTTCGAATTCCTGTCGATCTCATTACATTCACTTACTCTTGGGAAAGGTATGAATCTATCACTCTTCACCCCACTACCCCAGCCATAGGCAAATAGCACGACAGATTTGGGTAGCAACCGATTTAGGAGAAGGAAAACTCTGAATTCAAAACAAACCTGGAGAGGGTTGGGCTCCATCAAGGAAACATCACTGCCGCGGCAGCACATGTGGTGCCTCTACGACCCTAGAGGGGTACGGGTTAAAAAAAGAAAAAAAATGTGAGAAAAATTTTTTTTTTTAATTAAACATTTTAAACAATCACGTCGTAGAAGCATATTTTGTTTTGGCTTTCGTAGGGGGGTGCAATTTATAATGAATTTATGCAAAAATGCAACTCTGTTAACTTTTATAAAATTTAATAATTTTTTATTTATTCATGATGCCAATTACGAATTAGAGATGTCAAAATCAAGCCAGTACAACAAATTGAATATCTATGAAGTGTTTTAACAGAAGACCTAAAGTGTGGCACCGAAATCCGAATGCGCATTGTGATAGCGAAAAATGCTTTTCAAAAGTTCCACACGCCGTTTCTTTGTTTCTAAAGAAATTTCCCTGATTCTTAACAATTTCTTTAGCGTTTGTAATCATTTTTTTTTCTATTCAATGTGCCATCGAATTTCAGTGCCGCATTTTCTGTTCGCTGTTATTCCTCAGCCCGATAGTTAAATTTCTTGATTCTGATTCTCCAGTTTGTAGCCCGCATGTTGAGCTGCTCCTCGGGCTGACAACCATACATCCTCTCTTCTTACAACTGATAGTCCTTTCTTCCCGCTTTCCGAACGAAACTTATTTTAAATTAAGCGACACTCATTTTTTGGTTATATTTTAAATATACCCTTCAATGTTAGTATTAATTTAGAAAGAAACTTGATGCACAAAGAGCGATAACAGTTATTGGACTTGAGAAAACTATGTTAAAAATATTTTAATAGAAAGATTTTATAAATTTCAATTGAAAGGACCGCTGGGACACACACAGAATCACTCTCTCTATTTCACACACACACACGCACACACACGCACACGCACACACGCACACACACACACACACACACCAACGCAGAATAGAAAGTCAGACAGACATTATTATATGTATGTATGTATATTAGTCAAGTTTCTTTACTGATTTGATATTTTCTAAAATAGCTTCATTGTCGTCGGCACCCGCCCGCATTCCTGTCGATCTCAATACATTCACTTACCCTTGGGAAAGTTTCTTTATTCCCCCTCTCCCCTTTGGTAGCGATGTCGGAGATGGCTGTGAAGGCCCGGCCAACTCCTGAAGAGTCGCGAGCAGGAATCACAGAGGAGTGTGGGTGGTGGACGCGGCTGTACGGGACTTGCTGAAGTTTGGTAGAAAGCAAAGTCAAAGACGGTTTGACGAAGCCATTCGCGTGAATTTGATTATGGTGGACAACTCTGCGCGGCTGAGAAGCCCACGCATTTGGCCAAAAGCGCCTCCCTCGCGGCTCAAAGGCGATTGAGACAGGTGAGATCTGGCAAAGCTGGTTGCATCGATGTTTGTTCTGTCAAGGTCCACACTGGTTACGCCAGTCCGACTGGCTCTGCCCTCGTTCACCGATTTAGCCGTTGAGATCGTGTAGATCTCCGCCTATTCCGTTGTTGGGGTTTTCGCTTTAGGGATTGAGAGGCGAGTTATGACACACCTGGTTGTATCGGGCTGTCGGATGCTTGGTCTGTCAAGGTTACGTCAGCCCGACTGGCGCTGCCAACTTCCGCCAGTTTGGTCGTTGAGATCGTGTAGACCTCCGCCTATTCCGTCGTTGTGGTCATCGGGCGTTCGGTCTGATCTCTTCTCGATCTTACTGCCATGAGTGGCCCTACAGTAGTTGAAACTCCAGACGGCTTCGCTCTTGGGATCCCTGTGTCCCGCAAGCTCTCTATCATGACAAGGGACGACGATATATATTTTTCACTGGATGTCAGAGCACCCTCGATATGACACACTAGACGTTTAATATATATAGCTTACCTTTAATGTTCCATGCATTGATCTAAACAGAGATTATATGAATACTTTCTTGGATGCTAGGTCTGTCAAGGTCCGCTTTGGTTACACCAGCTTGATTGGTGCTGCCCTAAACTATCCTCCTCGACCCTACCCACATGTGTGGCCCTACAGTAGCGAGATCTGGCAAACCTGGTTGTATCGGGCTGTCAGATGCTTGTTCTATCAAGATCTGCCTTGGTAACCACAGACCAACTGCCGCTGCTCCCTTCCGCCGGTTTGACCATTGAGATCGTGTAGATTTTTGCTTTACCGCCGTTGATGGTCTTCGGGCGTTGGTTGCGTTCAGTCTGGTCCTTCCTCTCTGACCCTAACGCCATGTGTGGCCCTACATGAGTTGGAACTCCAGACGGCTTCGCTCTTGGGATCACTGGGACCTGCAAGCCCTATACCATAACAAGGGACGATCATATATATTTTACACTGGATGTCGACAAGTTACGAAATAGTACATAATATTTTTTTATCCCGTGACCCGTAGCCGGAGTGGAAGTGGTGTATTCATGGGCAAGATAGCCTGACGGAAGCCATGTCCAGGTCGGTTTTTAATTCAGAGTTTTTCTTCTCATAGGCCGGTTGCCACCTAAGGCTATGTAACCCAATATGTCCTGCTGGGGGAGTATAATAGGATTTATAACTTTTCCAATGGTATTAGCACGTAAGTGATTGCAATGGACCCGATTAAAATTCCTCAGTTCGTGCCGCTATCAATTCCACTATTGTGTCTCCGTCAGTACATAAATAAAGACACACAAATATCGAAAAGTTTGTTCATTTTAGAGACAGATAGCAGAAACAAAAAATGAAAATATATGCCGGGATTTAAGCCTAAAATACTCGGAGAAAATGTCCTTATTTAACATACAATAAATTTATTTATAGTGACTTTTTGACAGTACTAACACTTAAACTATCAATTGGGAAAAATGAACGAGAGTACCAAATGCAAAGTTCATAAATATAACTTTAGGTAAGTAAAAACAAAAGTAAAAATAAGTCAAAGAATCTTCAGGTTTGTAGTGCAAAAACAAATAAATACTAATATAGAAAAAACCCGACAACTGTGGAAAAAGTTTAAAGAAATAATAATAAAAAATACATATTGTTATGGATAACCAAGTGTAGTCTCTCTTTGTTTTGTTACTCTCCTCTTTGAGGGATCTATTTCTGTTTACTGGGCCTATAAAAGGACACTATACGTGAACCTTGTATTGTCAGTTGAATAAAGCTTTCTTCAAGCCTACTCATGCGTGCTTTTGTCATTACAATACTTAATTGTTTTCTACATCAGACAGGCATTTGAACGAGGAAGCTTAAGTTTAAGGGCATATCTCGTTTTTATGCAGAAATTTAATTTTCTTGGGAGCTCTAGTAAATTTTTTCTTAAAAATGTATTGCTGGTATATATATATATATATATATATAGTTTAAGAAAAACTAGGTAATCCGTATGGGTAGACCCAAGGAAACATATACTTGGTACTGCCCGTCAAAAATGTGTAAATTTCTTTTCATTTTTCGTTTCAATCTTTGGAAGTAAAATCTGATGATCCGCGGTCCTTTAAAAGGGCTGTGGTGAAATAATTTATTATATGGAATCTTAAAGTGGTCTGTTTTTATTTAAAATATATATATATTTATTTATTTTTAAGAAAAATGTATTGCTGGCAATTTCTTTGCTATGAAAATACATTGCTGGCATTTCTACACATAACTATTTTTATACTTTTGTATGACCCCACCTGGGGGAGTTAACAAATTGCCCATGGCTGGGATCCTAATAGGATGGACCTGGGAACAAGAAGAAGTCTACATCAGCGTACTTTTGTCATTACACCAATATAACCTACTAACTCCGTTATATCTATTATATAACCCATTCTGTCACATTGGGGGGAAAAATAGGATTTATACCTTTATAAGAGTATTAGCACGTAAGTGATTGCAATGGATCCGATTAAAATTACTCAGTCCGAGCCGCAATCCATTACACCTTTGTGTCTCCGTCAGTACATAAATAAACACACACAAATATCGAAAAGTATGTTCATTTTAGAGACAGATAGCAGAAACAAAAAAAAATATATATTTTTACACTTTCATAGTGTTTAGACATCAGTTTGGGGGGTTAACTATTTACCCATAGCTGGGACTCTAACAGGTGCTACCGCCCCGGATCAGGGTGGAACTGGGAACACTAGCAATTAAGAGGTGGTTCCACACTCCTCAAAGCCTCCTGATCAGATGCCTTGCTGTTGGACGTAGTTTATCGTCTTACCCAGGACATGGAAGTAGTTTATTGTCATATCCAGGAAAGCAAAGCCACTAAGACACAAGGTTTGCTGAGTGTTTGAGAATATTAGTGTTGTGGATTCCGTGATGAAATCCGATATCAATGAATAACACACGCCAGGAATGGATAAGGAAAATAAATGTATTAACGTAATAATACAAACTGGTAATACGGGTTAGTAGATCCAGGAATGCGGGTTAGTAGCACTAATATATATACAGTCTTGGTATTGAAGTATCACGGATGACTCCTTACTGAGTCTCGTGGTCGCTAACTGTGACGCTTGCCGCCGTCTCTGTGTGTGACTTACTCTACTACTTCTGAACTCTACTACTCTTCTGTCGTTCCGTCTCGACTCCTTGACTCTTCGGGTATTCACTGGCAGTAGTATATGTATACCTTGGGTGAGTCCATTTGTTTGAAAAGAGAAGACCCCTTAACAATTAGAAAAATACACTATTAAGGACAGAGAGAGAGAGAGAGAGAGAGAGAGAGAGGGAGAGAGAGAGAGAGAGCAACAAAAGAATAAGAATTAAAAAGACTGAAGATAACGGTTAACAGTCCATTTCAATTTTTGAAGAGGAAGGTTGACTCAGAAGCAAGGAGCCGGAAGAGAGTTCCACAAGCGAGAAGTGCGAGAGAAGAAACGGTTAGCATACGGCTGCTAGTTTAGATGAGACTATTTAAGAGTATGGCTCGAGTTTTCAGGTTGATGTTTTGGTTTTGTAGCAATTTTCGGTGTTTGGCAAAACAGATCACACACATTTTACATACATAAAGTTCCTCGTAATGTAGCAATTTGCGGTGTTGGGTGAAACTACCTCTTACACAGCCTATTTTATGTTCAATTTCTTTTTCTCCTATAATGGATATATTATAACTGATTCATACGTCGAGGTATCTGAAGTGTTTAATATTTATTTATCCCACGTTCTGAATTTTTATAATGGATTCAGGGTAGGTGTCGATTATAACTTCCTATTGTCAGATTATTGTTATAACACATACTCCTTGGTATAACGTAATTCGTTAAGTATTCTCTATACGTAATGCTTAGGCCATTGCCGTAACGCCTGCCCAGTCAGTATGAAGACTGACTCCAATACGACTGGTATCTACTCAATCCCACCACTGAGATGAGTTGTGATACGAGGTCGAGATTATTGTGGGGAACCCAAGCGTTTCCACCCGGGCCATTGGTCAAAATTTACCCAACCCATCGTGTTGAGATGTTGAGTGTTTCCACGTGAGTATATGGTAATAACGAACAAACACAGTCGTAGGGAAAAATACTGGTATATTCAGAGAGGTATTTACATCAGAGAGATTAGTAGTAGAACGAAACGTAGGTTAGTAGTAACAATAAGTAATAGTAATAAAGTCCAACGGTATCTTCCGGTCGAGAAACGGAAGTGTAACTGATCACTACAGAAGTCTCACTCTGCACTGCACTACACTGCTACACTACGATATTTAACAACCCCCCCACACGGGTCGAATGTGGCACAAGGCCGGTTTAATGTGGGCTCCCCGAGCCCGTAGGCTCGGCCAAAAATATGCCCATTTAGAACCCGTATAAACGGGTTCAGGGACTGTCTACCTCCCCGGACGACACTTTGCCCTGCGGCAAAGCCTCGTCCGGGTTCCTCTCTGCCAAAGCAGAGAGTTCGACAGGAGCAGCGCACAGTCAGAGACTGCGTACACTGCTACACTACTCACAGTCTCTAGAACTACTGTTCTATTTATAATAATAGGATCAGTCTATTGTGGTTGTGAAGCTGGGTGCGCTCCAACCCATCGAAAGCGGGCTCAGATACATTACTTGTTTGTTTTTCTCATCCGAGTCTCTATCTGAAGACAGATTCCCGACTGAGTCAACCTCCGCCCGAAGACGGAGGTCTTGTCACTCTCTGCCCGAAGACAGAGGTCTTGTCACCCTCTGCCTGAGGATAGAGGTCTTGTCAGTCGCAAGCCGGACTGTGAACTGCCTGACTCCAACTTGTCAGTTTTTCTCTGCCGAGTCTTTATCCGAAGACAGAGCCCCGACTGAGTCACCCTCTACCCGAAGACAGACGTCCTGTCACCCTCTTCCCGAAGACAGACGTCCTGTCAACCTCTGCCCGAAGACTGAGGTCTGGGACTGACACCGATGCGACTGTAATTTACTTAGTTACCCCAATGAGATGAGTTGTGATAAAGGTCGGGATTATTGTGGGCTACCCGACTGAGTCACGTTCTGCCCGAAGACAGAGGTCTTGTCTGTCGCGAGCTTGGCTCCGATGCGACTATTACCGATCTCGTACCATGGAACTCTTTATAGCATTGGAAGAGGAGGTGTATTCTTTACTCCACAACAGTGCCACCACTACTTTCATTCCAATTGCAGATTATAGTTTCTGCCTTGGAAAGATTTATCTTGAATGACATTCCAGAATATGATAGAAAGTGTTCATGCAAAAAAATTATTGAGGCATACTGGCTGAGAAAATATTGAAAACTAGAATGTATTTTAAAAAATGAGAACAGTATACATGGACAACAAATGTTTAAAAACTACGAGAAAACTGGTAATAATATTCTGAAATATGCCGAAAAAAAGTTGCCCGAACAAAAAGAAAAAACACCCAAAACAAAATAGAAAAAAATAAGATTGAAACCCCATTGGTTACACAATTTCCAAAGTAGAAATCATATTATGGATTATTTCTTTTACTTTGTTGCCTGTTTCATCACTTTTGATGAAATTTTTATGTTCCTGGTACATTTGACCCTTAAAAATTTATTGGCGGATTCGTGTGAATCCAAAGGAAAAATAAGAATTAGAATCTAAACAAAGAAATATTAACAAATATATTTATACGATATTTTACAAAGGGGAAAAAAAGTGAAATTAAATTACATATAAAGAATTCAAAGCAACTTCAGTGTCTGTAGCTGAGGTACTTACATAAAAGTTGAGGTACTTACATAAAAGTTGAGGTACTTACATAAAAGCTGTGGTACTTACATAAAAGCGTAGCGAAAAGAATACGCTTTTTCGCTATGAAACGTCAAACGAGAAAGAGATGAATACTTTTAAATCTCGAGCTGTCTATAATTATCGTCATGGCGGTTTGATTAAGTAATTCAAAATCTCGCCTCCTGTGGTTATGACCAGGTGGCAGTAATCCAGCAATTTAATAAATAAACCGAACGAAACTTATTTATTCACAAACACTCTCAAATTCAACGCCATTTTATTAAATCCATCCCAATTATAATTCATTGACTTTATTTTAAATCCACCTTTACTGAAAAATCATTTTATTTAATTAATCATTTATTTATTTATTTTTTGGCAGATGTTGCTGCTGGTGCCCTTTACATCCGATGGGGACGTACAACATGTCCAGCTAAATTGTCCAAACTTGTTTACCATGGTGAGTATTAATCTATGTCGGAAAGACATCAATAACACAATTACCGAAGTCTGACTTCTGGTAGGATCTGGGGCTGTAAGAATGATCTGACAGTTAGGGAACAGATTTACATTTTAAAGTCGACCCCGATTAAATTTCGAACTGGCTTTCTTCTCATAAGAACTCGGAGCTATTCTGGCCGATTTTAAAAAGTAGCCCCTAAAAGAGATATTCAGGTAGAGATTCCCGTTTACCCTTCACAAATAGCAAATAACACCTTTGCACAAATATTTTTGGATCCATCTCCCCGCCGGCGAAGGAGTTAAATAGCAGACTAGACCGGATTCTCTAACAATCAAAGAGAAGGGAAATTCTGTATACTAAACTGTGGAGAATCAATATGAAATCCGTCTGCTATCTTTTCTAGGAAGCTTTGACAATTCTCAGACACTAAAGAAATGGAATCTGTGAAGAGTCATGATCGCCTATGGCCAAGATAGACATGGAATTTTAGTTTAGTCTATTGATAAATAAATACGTGTTCATAGTTTTCAAATTTTAGCGGAACCCAATCTAAAAGAAGGGAAACTGAATTCCAAACCATGGAAAAAAAAACAACGGAAAACCACATTACTCTCGTTTCCAGGAATCATTGCCTTTTTCGTCGATGGCAACCGTCGGCAGCGAAAAATAAGCTCTGCCCATGGTTAAAACAACGAATGTCCAATCGACACGGTTATTGACGACAACCATAGTAGTAGAATACTCTAGAGTCATCTATACCGTGCGGTATTCGCGGCTTTGTCTAGCCTCTGCGGGGCGCCGGTCTCTATTCTCTTCATAGCTCTTTGCTCCCGCGAAAACAGCAGCTCTTCAACCCACTCGATCCCGTGCAACTGGATCCCAGTTCGCAATACTGATAGAAAATTCCACCATGGACATTTTACACTTGTCCTTGAATCATTGCAATTCATAAATGAAAAAAAAAAAAGGAATCGGTGTAGAGGCATGTGCATCTACGCCCTGAAAGAACTGGGCATTAAAAACGCCGCCAAAATTTTTTTATTAGCGAAGTTCAAATATCACCGGGTGTTCAAAATTGGCACAATCGATCCACCGTGTCAAAAAGCTATTTTCAAAGAAATTCTTGTGGGGTGTGTCTAACCATTTTATTAGTACCATGCACTGGGGGTTCCAACGTGGTATTAATAGTGTCATAGATTCTTTAACCTGTCTTTATTTCTGTTCGCAGAAAAATTGTTAAGAAGAGTACATTTTTAAAGTAAATTACTAGGTAAAAAATGGCGGGCAAACATAGCTAAACGTACCAGAAATAAGTCGGAGTGTCAGAAGGACGATTTTTCCCATGACATCTCTTTTTCAACTATCTTCACTCTTCGGAAATATATATATTTTTTTAAATCACTGATTAGAATTGTAATATTTTTAATACTGTTCACCCCGTACAAGGCCCAAGAGCCACTCGAGGTAGATACTTACTGTGTAGAGTTGTATTAGCGCAAGAAAGGGCAAGTTCTTGGGGCTAGACAGGAAAAATAACAGCTAATTCTAGACTTGAAGATTTAATAAGTGAATGAAATTTCAGAGTTCAGTCGGAGACGTTAGAAGTATAGAATTGAAGTAGACTTTAGAAGAAACCGGAAACTCAATCCTAAACAAGAAACAAAGGATAAACCTCTACTCCTGTTCCCAAAAACCGGGAATAGCTTCACTCTTTGGCAATGTTTTTTTTTTAAATCACTGATTAGAATTGTAATTTTTTTTAATACCTAAAGCCTTTTACATATGAAA
This sequence comes from Acanthosepion esculentum, assembly GCA_964036315.1. Taxonomy (NCBI): domain Eukaryota; kingdom Metazoa; phylum Mollusca; class Cephalopoda; order Sepiida; family Sepiidae; genus Acanthosepion; species Acanthosepion esculentum. The sequence continues at coordinate 97,438,917 of OZ038485.1, read as the reverse complement.
GTGAATTTATACATTACTTTTGTCTCTATTTATTTATTAGATTATTTATTTACACTATATATTCTATTTTTTATTGTAATGGTTGAAAAACCTCGGCGAATTGCTAATTTATTCAAACTTTTTAAAATGGTAAATAATAAGGATTTCTTTATAGTTTGTTCACATATATTAATAATTTAGTAAATAAATTTATGAATAAATAATTGTTTTCACAGTTATTTTTGATAAATTTATAGATAATTGATAGATAAATATTGTATTCCATTATATTCGAATTATATAAGTTACGCAAGACGTGCTACAGCGTGTTTGGCAGGAGCTAGACTACCGACTTGACGTGTGTCTTATCACAAGTGGTGCGCATATTGAACATTTGTTGAGCTTTGGGAAATCGGTTTTAAAACCTACAACCCTTTGAATATCTTGCTTGAATTTTGATAAATATTTTATTGTTCAATATAAAGCTGTTTTATTTAATTTCGTTTTCCCGGGACAATTAGTTACTCAGTTATTCACATTTTAAATGAGGGCAATTTTTTTTTTTTTGAGACAACCTGACTTATCTCATTGAGAATTTACCAGGAAGATGAATCGGGCGTGTCAGTGATAATGACAATGTGCTGTTGAACTGGCCACCACGTTCACCTGATTTGACCCCTTTTTTCCCTAAGGGGCTATTTTAAAGGACAGGTCTGTATTTATCCGGTTCCTATAAACCTAGAGGAATTTAAGTAAAGAATCACTGAGGCGATGGAGAATGTTACGCAAGACATGCTACAGCGTGTTTGGCAGGAGCTGGACTACCGACGTGATGTGTGTCGTATCAAAGGTGGTGCGCATAATGAACATTTGTGAAGCTTTGTGAAATCGATTATAAAATCCACATACATCTTGTTCGAATTTTGATAAACATAAAATTATTCTTGTAAATAAACAATCTAATAAATAAATGGTGTTAAATATTTTTCAAGAACAAAAAAATGTATAAATTCACTTTCATGATATGTTTCGGTTTATTTCAGTTCTTATCATTCTTTTTTAAAACGATAAACATTGCCGAAGAGTGAAAGTAGTTAAAAACGCGGTGTCATGGGAAAACCCGCCCTGTTGACACTAAACTTTAATGCGGGGAAGTCTGTCCATGTTTGCCAAATGACAATAAAAGATTATACATCATCTTTTGGTTATAGCAAGATAGGCGTGGAACTTTTCATTATTTTTCAGTCAGAAAGGTTAATATTTACTTTTTGATACTTTACTATAAGTTTCTTTAACTTTTAACCAGTGGTCATGTGATAGTTTTAGATATTCGAAAATTTGTATATTTTTAAAAGATTTATTATAACTCAGCGATGGTAGAACGACGTAGAAAAAGATAACTGCTTTCTCAGTCTTGAGTCCCCAAACCCAAACGACAAACATCGAAAAATGAAATTGTATTTTCTCTACCCCTCCCTTCACACCCTCTTTCTTAAGACGAAGAACAGAGGGAAATCGGCGCTCTGCGATTTTAAGAGTTGATTTCCATCAATCATTCAGGAGTTTTCAAAAAACATTTTTTTTTACATCGCTACAGTATTGTAAACTTGAATTTGATTGGACGCTTGTTTGGATGGAACCACTGAATAGGATTTTTAGTTTGTGATATACAGGATATCCCCCCCCAAATTGACATAATCTGAAATGTAAATATCTGAATACCTACATGCCCCAGGCAACCTAAATTAAAGAGGTTTCCTATTGAACAATACTTTCGAACAATATATTCTAAAGGATGCGGATTTTATAACCGATTTCACAAAGCTTCAAATGTTCCAAATGCGCACCACCTGCGACATGACACACGTCAAACCGGTAGTCCAGCCCCTGCCACACACGTTATAGCATGCATTGTGTAGCATTCTCCAACAACTCAATGATTCTTTTGTCTAGCTCCTCTAGGCTTGTAGGAAGAGTGGGGATATAGAGCTGTCCTTTTACATAACCCCGTAAGAAAAGAAATCACATGATGTCAAGTCAGGTGAAGTGGTGTCCATTTCAACAGTAAATTGTCATTATCACTGGAGAATGTTACGCAAGACATGCTACAGCGTGTTTGGCAGGAGCTGGACTACCGACTTGATGTTTATCGTGTCACAGGTGGTGCACATATAGAACATTTGTAAAGCCTTGTGAAATCGATTATAAAATGTACATCCCTTTGAATATTTAACTTTGATAAATAAATATTGTTCACCATGAAGCTTATTTAATTTCGTTTGCCTGGGACATGCAGATAAGACGTTTAGCCATCTTGACACCATTTGTCGTAAGTCTCACTGAAAAAAAGTTTTTGAGTTATTCAGCTAAAAAAAAAAAAGGTTAAAATTATTTTGTGTCAGTCCCACTATGTTTTCCCAACTGAGCAATGGGCGGAGGACAAGATCATCCAGACCTTCAATAATGGTACCAACATTCATACTCTGCCTTCCATCTTCAAAGTCCATTCAAGAACCATCAACAGAAAGATGAATAATTTTAAGATGGAACAGGTGAAATGAAAACTGGATCAGGAGGTCATCATTGGAGAATGTTACGCAAGACATGCTTCAGCGTGTTTGGCAGGAGCTGGACTACCGAATTGATGTGTGTCCTGTCAGAGGTGTTGCTTTGTGAAATCGGTTAAAAATCTACATCCCTACATGCATTAGGGCGAACTGATGGACCACGGCACGAACGTTCAAAAACTTTGAGTAGCACCGATTGGACGACAGGAGCCAATCAAAAAGTGGAATTATGGCGGCAAAGAAGAGCGACCACGAAGTAAAAAATACAGTCAGTTGCAGTGATGGCCAACACAAAAAAATATCCTGGCAGAACGAGAAATTAGAACTATGATGTATCCCGGCCATAAAAACCGAAGCATGGCAAGATCGGAGAAAACATATGCCCTCCGCCCATGTCAATCGAAAAAAGTTCATCTATGATTCCGTCTGCCGAATCCAACTTCGGTGACGACAAAACCGGAAAGAGAAAAATCTCCCATACAACAAAAAATCAAAAAAAAATCACAGATGGATTCCTGAATAGAATCAAGTGGAAAGGAATAGGAGCTCCCGGACAAGGTCACAAGAGACAAATTATAAGTGAAGGAAATATCGGAAGAGAGAGAGAGAGAGAGAGAGAGAGAGAGAGAGAGAGGGAGAGAGAGAGAGAGGGTCACAAGAGATAAATTATAAGTGAAGGAAGATATATCGGAAGAGAGAGAGAAAGAGTCACAAGCGATAAATTATAAGTGAATGAAGATATATCGGAAGAAGAGGAAGAAGAAGAAGAAGAAGAGAGAGAGAGAGAGATGGGGGTCACAAGAGATAAATTGTAAGTGAATGAAGATATATCGGAAGAAGACAGAGAGAGAGAGAGAGAGATAGATAGAGAGAGAGAGAGAGAGGGTCACAAGAGATAAATTATAAGTGAAGAAATATATATCGGAAGAAGAGAGAGAGAGGGTCACAAGAGATCAATTATAAGTGAAGAAAGATATATCGGAAGAAGAGAGAGAGAGAGAGAGTATAGTTCTGAAAGAACTAGAGAAAAGGAAAACAAAAGAACTCGTAAACAGATAATTTCTTTCATCGTCACCTCATAGTTTTCCCAGATGCATCCATATATTAATAAAATATTCAATGCATTCACCATTGCATGAAGATATTAAGGCTCCTCAAACTGATCCCCCATATTTCTTCATGCAACATTGGTAGATGCTGTAACTGGACTTTATTCTGATCATCTCTCCAAGTTATTTATTTCCTTTTTTATTCTGTTATTATTAAAATTTTAGTTAATCTAATCATCGTGTTGTCTCGTTCCTGATATTCGATCAGTTAAATACTACCTTCACTCCACGTGCCCGATGAGGAACCCGGGTGTAGATCGTTTCTACTATATGTTTATACATTCTTTTTCTTCTTCTTTGTTTTGCGATGCCGATGAAGAAATTTAAACATGAATATTTACTGCCAAAGAGAGGTAACCCTCAATTCATTAACTCTTTAAATCCCTAACAATATATATATCCAAAAAGGCCAAGGTCGTTTCATCTTTATGAAAGGTGATGGTTTTAGGATGTCATTTTGTTTATTGACTATCTTCAAAAGGTTCTCACCATCAATGCCAACTTGCTGATAGATAGATAGATAGATAGATAGATAGTTTGTTTAACCAGCATATCGACCTTCGTTGGGTCATTTAATGCTGAAAAAGTTTTTTTTATATGGTTTGCTTTCTAAAGTTGTTGTACTCCTGAGTTGTTATGCACCTTTAGGCTGTTGTACACATCAAGATTATTATGAGCAACAAGGTTATTTTACATGTCAAGTTGTTGGGCTCATCGAGGTAGTTATTTTTTTGTTTTTATTTTTATTTTTAAGCGTATCACCCCAAGCAAGGGGAAGCCACTATCACGCAAGGGGTTATAGAAGGGTTGGAGGAAGAGCAGATAGAAGTGGTAAAGGAGAGGATGTGGAGAAAGAGAAAGACAGTGGATCGATCAAGGCAAGGGGGTTACAGAAGATTTGGAGCGAGAGCAGATAGGAATGAAAGGTGAAAGGATGTGGAGAAGGGAAGTGGATAGATCAAGGCAACTGGAGATGTCGATTGACGCTACACTTAAACCGTTGGAGATTGTATTTGTCAGGGAAACAGTAATAGGGAAGGGAGTTCCACAGGCGAGATGTGCGAGACATGAAGCTATTGGAGTAGAAGAGACGTCTAGATCTAACAGTTTCAACGGTGAAGGGGTGGGAACGTGATGCCAGCCTCGTAGGACGTTTAAATTCATGAGGCCTAGGGACAAGCGAAAGCAGCTCCTCGGAGCAATTACCGTGAAAGTATTTGTAAAAAAGACAGAGCAAGGCAACATCGCGTCTGTGAGAGAGCGACTGCAGACGAGATGACAGATCAGGGCCAATCACATTGCATATCCGTCTCTGGATCTTATCAAGAACCCTGAGGCAAACAGCAGGGGCTCCAGACCATGTCGAAGTTGTTGTGACATAGTTGCTTTATTCGAGTTGCTATATCAGAGTTACTACATTCGGATGGTACCTTGGTGGAGTAGTTAGAGTTGGGATGAGATATTATATTTTTGTGTAAGATCCTATCTCTTTCAAGAAAAAGACCTGGAAGTTTGGAAAAGACCTGGAAGTTCACTATTTGCCCATAGCTGGGACCTCCAACAGGTGCTACCACCCCGGGTCAGGGTGGACCTGGGAACACCAGCAATTAAGAGGTGGTTCCACGCTTCCTCAAAACCTCCTGATCAGAGGCCTTGATGTTGTCGTACCCAGGACGCCAACTTGCTGAGGCAGTTAGGAAAGACTATCATAATCAAATGCACAGGAAAACTGAAAAAAGTGTTTTTGTTTCATCAGGACAATAATCTAGCCCACGAGTCTTTGGTTTCAGGGGCTGCTCTGCGTGACTGTGGGTGTGAACTGGTTGATCATTCTCCCTATTCTCTTGATTTGAACTATCAACTGTTCCCCAACATGAAAAAAAAAAACACTTTACTAGGAACCAGTATCTGCTGTTGATGACTTTTTTGACCAACAGGATGAAAGCTTCTTCACCAATGAAATACAAGCACAGTAACACCGACGGAAGGAGAGTGTGGGCCGCAAGAGGGACTATGTCGGAAAATACACTTCATTTAGTCACATTCCATGAAAGTATCATGGTCAGTCTATGAACTTTTCAGCTGAGCCTCATATATATATATATATATATATATATATGTATGTATATATATATATATATATATATATATATATATATATATATATATATATATATATATATATATATATTAATGCATGTTTCATTAAATAATATAGACAAGTTTTGTCTATTTATTTTAAGTAAGTTTATATCGTATTGTCTGATAAGCTTAACCACATTATCGTTGAAAGACGAAAGGAAAACACAATATTGACACATGTAAGCCGAAAGTTTAGATTAGATTCAAACATGTGTCAATATGGTGTTTTCCTTTCGTCTTTCAACGATAATGTGGTTAAGCTTATCAGACAATGCGAAAGGAACTTACTTAAAATATATAGACAAAACTTGTCTATATTATTTAATGAAACATGGATTAATGAAAAATTTCTACCGAAATATACACAATATATATATATATATATATATATATATATATATATATATGTATGTTTTTGATACGTTTAATGTTCTTTTTATAGATACAAGTATTTAAGTAAATGCTCTGTTTATAATAAACAGTATTAAATAACATTTACCGGCCTGAATGTCCGATAAATTTTCATAGAAAATTATCGTTCTCCGTTTTCTCGGACATTCAGGCCGGTAAATGTTATTTAATACTGTTTATTATAAACAGAGCATTTACTTAAATACTTGTATCTATAAAAAGAACGTTAAACATATAAAAAATGTCTTTAATAAATTGTCGGACTCAAAAATATATATGTATGTGTGTGTGTGTGTGTGTGTGGTGATTGCCACTTCCTTACACAAGACGACCATCACTTCTTACTTTTAAAATGAAGATTTTTTTAGATCAGTAAGTATAAAAGGATCTTAAAACCATAAAAAATCACTCCTATTTGCAAACAATTTATAAAAGTTTATCCTTAATTTTAAAGTGGTAAGACGCTTACAGTTAAAAGAATATTAAAAAGGATATAAAAGGAAATCTAGTAAAATGATAAAAGGAATATCACTCTGTTAAGAAAGCTTTAAAACCAAATGGAGCCAGTTCACATTGTTATGCAACTTATAATGCATTGCGACGTTCATGTGCACGCGATTGGCTCTTTAACACTGTTGCACTCTTACAAGCTTTCTTGCATAAATAACAAAACAAATGAATGGTTTAATGAGAGTTTTGAAGGTTATTTTGTCTTCATGAAATCTATTAGTGCGCCTATTTAGACTGGGTGATGATTTGCAGATTTTGTCGCAAAACTGACACGGGGTGCCAGTTGGTCCGGGAGGAAGGCGGCCAGTCCCGATAAACATGGTCTATATTATTGTGGCAATGATATTTCATATGACTAGTTAAACCAGCTTTGGACAAGCAAATTCTGCTGCAAAAAGTACATTTATGCTGGGAGTCGGGAGGCAAAAGATTAGCATCATCTTTCCTTAAGCTATGTTTCATTTTTGCATGCTCAACCCTATTCTCTTCAAAACTTACAATCATAATAACCAATTTTCACAGATCTATCAACTGTCTCCTAATTGTTTGTACTTAGTCCAAGATATTTAAGGTTGTTTTTAATGACATCTTTGAAGCCGTTTTCTGGTTTGTGTGGTGGACGTTTGCAGTTTGTCAATTCACCATAGAACAACTATTTTGGGAGGCGATCATCCTCCATCCTTATGATGTGACCAGACCAGCACATCTGGTTACGTGTTAGCATCTTTAAAATATTAAACGTATTTACCCTTTCTAAAATTGTTGTGTCCGTCACAAAAGATTGCCACCTAATACCTAGAATTCTAAGAAGTCAAGTTTGATGAAAACGTTCCAAGGTTTCGGTGTGTCGTCAGTAAGTGATCCATGTCTCTGATGAGTATAGGAGAGCAGTTAAAATGTACGTATCATACAAACTTAACTAAGTTTTGAGTGAAATACCTCTATCTGACCATACACAAGATTCTAACATTCCAAAGGATTTACTTGCTTTTTGTACATGATGACTTATTTCGGCATCAAGTGACCCATCTCTTGAAAGAACACTGCCGAGATAAACTAAAGTATCAACAACTTCTAATCTAGGTCCACTAACAAAGATATCTGCTGAGAGGGTGATAGTATACGCATGACCTATGTTTTCTTTAAGCTTATAGTAAGACCAAAAGACGAACAGGCCTTAGAGAACAGGTCTATGACAGCCTGCATATCTTCCTTATTGGGAAACATCAGGTAAGCATCATCTGCATAGAGTAGCTCTTTGACTATAACGTCAAAACATTTAGATTTTGTATTGAATCTTCAGAGGTCAAAAGTCTTTCCAGATGTCCCACATCACAATTCTGAAAAGCATACGAAAGTGTCACAGCAAAATAGATGGAGAACAAGATAGGGTCAGGAATATCTCCCTGTTTGACACCTTTATCAATTGGAAAAGGTTCCGATAAAATACCGTTAAAATTTAAACTACTCCTAATGTTCCGATGTAAATCACGAATCATTCGGACAAAGCCGGAAAGACATCCTAATTTACCAAGAATGGTCTAAAGAGCCTCCCTATTCACAGTGTCGAATGCCCTGGTAATATCAACCAAAATCTGATAGAGAGGAAGCTGATGTTCTGTCCATTTTTCCTGCAACTGACGTGCTGAGAAAATCATATCCATGGTGTCACGAGCTGTTCGGAATCCACTTTGACTTTCAGAGATTATCAATGGACAGATGTATTTTAGAAGACGGTTCAACAACAACTTTACAAATACTTTACCAACAGTCTCTAGCAAGTTGATCTCTCTATAATCACTACATACAGATTTACAGCCCTTCCCTTTACAAAGAGATGCGTCGATCCAGTCTTGATGATCAGGTCCACCCAGCCACATATCTACAATAAGCTTATGAATAACTTCATGAATGTGAGCACCCCTACAAAGCAATACTTCTACGGGTATGCCGTCCAGACTAGGTGCTTTTCGAGTATTTATTTGTTTTAAAGCCTTTTGAACTTCATCCAGAAATGGGAGGTCTAACATCTATTGAATAAAGTCATTCTGTAGGAAACTTTATAATAGAGACATCAACAATGGATGGGTTGTAGAACAGGTCGGTAAAATATTCATTCCACCGTGTCATGATATGTTCTGCATGTTTTGAAATACTATTTCCATCTTTCAATTTCAAAGGCACCAGAGATGAAGATTTGGGACCAAACGCCTTTCTTATCAAGTGATATAATGATTTCGAGTCCTTCTGATCAAAAGCCGTTTGAATTTGGCCAGAAAATTTAGACCACCATTCATTCTTCATTTGACGAAGATTACGTTGCAAAACAGATTTCGCATTCTTAAAAGATTGCAACAGAGATGGCTTATCTTTGTCAGATGCACAAAGATACCTCTGGTGAGCTTCATTTCACTTTTTTGCAGTTCATTAATTGCTGCATCACCTTCGTCAAACCAGTCTTGATGTTTGCGTTTCCTCAATCTTAATATTTGGGCGCTGGTATTATAAACTGTTTCTTTAAATTGATTCCATCTATTATCAAATACAAAATTCTCAAAAGCATTTTGTAAACCTTCACATAAATTTGGATCACATAATTTAGAATCATTTCTACGTTTTGATACATATACTCCATTTGCTCTCATTTTTCGTCGAATGCGTAATCTTAATTTTCCTCTAACCATCATATGATTACTACCACACTCAGACCCACGTATTACTCTGACGTTACAAACATCCTGCAGGTCACGTTTACGACAAATAACATAGTCAAGAATATGGCGATGTTTTGAGCGAAGATGTGTCCAAGTGGTTTCATGAAGTAATTTGTGTTGAAAGAAAATATTGCCAATTGTAAGTTTAAATTCAGTACATAACTTAAGAAGACGAAGACCGTTCCTATTCATTTTACCAAGTCCATACTTGCCAATAGCATCCCAGGTGTTACTCTCTGGCATTAAAATCACCAAGCAAGACAATCTTATCAGCCCTCAAAAATTTTTGTCAACACATTTCTGAGATATTGGTAGAAAGCCATCATAGTTTCTTCAGTATTTATTAGAGTGGGCGCATAGACGGAGATGACTGCCATAAAACGCTTATGAGGCAAAGAAAGCCTCAACACTATGATATGGTCACTGATGTCTTGAGGTTGCTCCAGGTACTGTGTCAAATCAGATCTGGTAGCAAATTCAACAAACGCTTTATAACTTCAGTTTTCCTTTCCAGAAGAACGTGTATCCAACACCTTTTTAAATCAGATGGTCTTCCTCACTTAACCGGGTTTCATAAAGAACAGCAGTATCGATTTGATAACCAGCTTTAGCAACAAGAGCAGTATGCCTTTCAGGACGATTTGAATTGTGACGATCAAGAAGTGTTCTTACATTCCAACAAAACAAATTTATTTTACAGTTTTTTGAAAAAAATATTTTCGAGAGCGTAAACTTTATGTATTTGACCTGCACGTAAGAAAAAACCGTCAGCTGCAGGAAACTGAACAGTAAAAAGAATGAAGAAATAATTTTTAGGTTGCCTTTTCTAGACCTCTCCCCGAACGTGGTGAACAGTGCACTCCCTAAATAGGGCTGCTCAGTCATCCAAGACCCCACCGAAACAAGTTGCTATCCAGTCAACAAGTGACGATGTTAAGTCTTGCACCACCCATGTACTGAGTTGTGACTGTGGACTTCCATTTGTTTTTAGACCTGCCCACGTCGTCACGCCCCGATCTTTATAGGACTTAGAAAGAAGAAATATCTGTACATGGTTGCTTTTGATTTGACGTCCTGGTGCCGCAGGTATAGCACCCTAACCATGTAATCAACATGCAAGAAAACCCTAACATTTAAGATAACACTAAAATGTAAGATTACCCTAACATGTAAAATACTCATAAAATGTAAGATAACCCTAACATGTAAAATAACCCTAAGATGTAAGATAACTCTAGCATGTCAGATAACCAAAACCTGAAAAAAATAAACAAAAAATTAAAATAAACAAATTAAAAACTACGAATGCACACATAAGCACAAATAAATATAATAATAATAATTAACAGCTAATAATTTATAAATAATAAGGAAAAGTTAACAAATAACACTATGAAATTGCTACAAATAACTGCATTCAGATCCATAATTATTTGTACTCAATAACCTTTAGAATAATTTGAAACATAACCGTTACCCCCCACCCAATAACCATTAAGATAATACAATAAACCTTGCTACCCATAATGCACCATAAACAAGTATATGTAGATACCCGAGGTAAAACACATTACACAAGGCCTGAAGATTGCATCCACGCTTGAAGCAGACTGTCGCTGTCCGGTTTTGATCTCATTGTCAACTTCTATATTTCTATATCCCACTATCTGTCTCTCGATCTATCTATCTATTGGATGTATGTAGGTACTTTAGGCTTAGGAGTGTAGGACAAACAACCACACAACACTGGTGCTGTACTTTCCGCGGTGGATATTTCTTTTTTAACGCGGTGGAACTGCTAGCCTCACGCTTCATTGCTTTTGAATTCAGAATTGTCCTTTTCCTGTGCTATATTATATAAAATAAGGTCAGCGAGTCCACTCTGCCTATATATTTAACCCATAGCCGGATGGGGGAGACGGGACGGATTGATACATTTCCAAGTAAGAAAAGGCCAACGCAACAGCCTCAGGTAGAATAGGAATTAGGCACGCCAAACCTGTAACTACTACACTAAGCGCACATCCAATATGATATATATAGAGAATTGGATACATTAACCCTTACCCTTTTCTTGTGTTCTGGCTTACGGCCATATCACGTTGAAACATGAGTTCCCGTACAATCACCGAAGTTAAGCAACGTCGAACCTGGTCAGTATCTAGATAGGTGACCGCTTGTACATACTAGTTGCTGTAATCTTCGACGTGCGGGTGGTGTAATGGATAACGGCTCAAAATTTGAAATTGGTGAAACGGATTTCAATTTAAATCGGCTTCGTCATAAGCATTTACATATAAATACCCCTGGGAAAGGCATGAACTCACCTCTTCTTCCCGCAGCTATAGATTAATTAACAGAGCTTGTATCAGTAAATCATTATCTCAAAAAAAAAGTTCTTACAATCTAAAGACTTCTCTGGCTTTAAACAATCTGCAAAAGGTTGATAAACCGTAAAAAAAACAAAACAATCAATCAATCTTGTGTTCTTTGCAGGAATCGTCGGCGGTCAGCATTACAATCATTCAGGAGGAGGTAGCAACGTTCTATGTCTTCCTATGGATCCTAACTGGGGAAAATATACAGAAGCAACAGAAATCACCGAATCTATCTACGGCGGAGAATATCAGATTTCTCACTACACTGCCGTTTCCCCGACTGGCCTATTCTCCGACGCTAATAGCAAGACCCTTCACGACCACAATATCCCGTGCGCTGTGTGTCAGACACTGAAACCAGCAGCAATCATGATGCTACCAGCGCGTAAGACCTGCTATCCGGGATGGACTCTCGAATATACAGGTTATCTGATGTCGTCGCATTATGGACACAGGGGGAGAAATCCGTTTACCTGCATAGACGCTGCCCCTGAAGCAGATCCAGCAGGATACAGAAATGAAGACGGGGTATTGTTCTATCCAGTACAAGCTGCCTGTGGTTCGCTTCCTTGCCCGCCCTATGTGCAGGGCCAAGAGTTGACATGCGCAGTATGCAGTCAAAGCTGCCGCACCCATGTGCATCAATCAGCTATTAATAATGAAACGAAAGAAGTAGTAGGCTAATTTTTACTTTTTAAAATCTTAAACTGGCAAAGAATTTTGTAAGACATTAATATACAATCCCTTAGCTATAAATAATAGGATTATTTAGAGGATCTACATTATTTATAGCAAATATTAACTCTTCTGGCGTATATTTTTGCATATTATCATACTATTCTTTTTAGTTGTCAATGTTTATTACGACGACAATATCTATCTATCTATCTATCTATCTATCTATCTATCTATCTCCCCCTTTCTCTCTCTATATTATATATATATATATATATATATATATATATATATATATATATATATATGTGTGTGTGTGTGTGTGTGTGTGTGTGTGTGTGTGTGTGTGTGTGTGCCTTGAGAGACTCTTGGGCCTTAAACTCACACCTAACATCAAGTGTAACTCGTAGATACGATACATCGCTAAAGATGTAGGAAAAATGGTCAGCTCCCTGTTAATAATAGCTGGCCAATCATATTTGATGATACTCGTCCACTAGGGCAGCTAACCAATCCCTATTGTAGATGCTTGCTCAGGCACTTTGTGTTTGTTCAACACCCACTATCATTACACTCTTAAACTTGCATTAACCGTTATCTCCTCCTCTTATCAGTATAAAATGCCTCTTAATTTAACCCTTTACCACAAGTGCCAACCGGGCTCTGTACAGGGAAAACCTTACGGTAATATATATATATATATATATATATATATATATATATATATATATATATATATACATATATATAAGTAAACATTGAACTGAACACTCAGAGGAGAGACTTTCATGCTCAACGCAATCGTCAGGCCACATGCATCGGGCCAACACATGTGGCCGGACGCATGTGGCAACTCATTCTTTTATATTTACATTCACTCTATCTCTGATATTGAGCACTTTATAAATATTGCATATATATATATATATATATATATATATATATATATATATATATATATATATATGTTGCTGTGCATTTTCTGCAAAGATACGCAAGCTGTTTTTTTTTGTTTCTTCACTGGTTATTCAACGACGTAAAAAAAACTTGCTACGAGAAAGGGACAGCACTCTTGTATCTACTTCTTCCTACTCTCTCCTTCCTTCTGTCCTTCTTCCAACTTCTATCCAGAGAGCTTCACATGCATTGTGAGACACCCTGTTATCAAACTCTATTGTAACAATTACATTCTCACCAAATCACAATCTCTATGTGGGATTTCTTAAAACATCCCTAACCTCTATAAGTAAACCAGCATAATAAGCCATCTCTCTGCCTCAAGCAGAGTAGCAACACCATGTCTTTCGAGATATACCATACTAGTCATGGGATTATTTCTTTTGCCAAATGCAACGCCATGAACGATAAGCTTTAGTTTTCTTGCCTTACCATCTGCTCCTGAATAGACATCAGTTATTCTGGCTAATTTCCACTCGTTACGTGGTGCCAGATTACCATCTAGAAGGACAGTGACCTTCATGTTTCTTCATTGTCTTATTTGTAAGTTCAAGAGATATTCTCTTCTCCAAAAATCGTTGCATAATATTGTATTTTGCAGTATCTTTTCCTTAAATAAAGATTTTGTATGACGAATTGTCAAGATGGAAGCAGAATCATTGTAGACTTTATCGTAAGAATGTGATTTGGTGTTAAAGATTCAGGTCCCGAGAGGTCATCCATACACACATACAACATACGCATATATATATATATATATATATATATATATATATATATATAATAAAAAGGCTTAAACACTAATATTTCATGGTCATAATTTATTCCATTGTGTATGTCACCACAAAATATATACACTTTTCCGGTGTATCTTGAATATATAAGACATTTGAAAATATTCATATTTCTCTCGCGAAAACCGTCTTTGACTCCCCTCTTTAAAACTTCTCTCTGTTAAATTTTAACCCCCACTTCATCTTTACCCTTCCTGTCCTTCTCTCGTCTGTTACCCCTCTCTATAGCTTTTATTTACTCTAGCATTCGTCTCACACTCTCATACATACACTCTCACTAAATTTTCTTTTTTATTCCCGGAGTTGTTTTTTTCTGTTTTCTTTTTGAATTTTTAGGTCTGATGAATTGGATCGTATTTACGATTCCAATGGAATAAATTATGACCATGGAATATTAGTGTTTAAGTCTTTTTGTTATATCCTTACTCTGTCCTGGACATTGAGTTCTACCTGGATTTTATCCTCTTGGAATTATTTTTTTATACATATATATATATATACACACATACATATATATATACATATATATATATATATATATATATATATATATATATATATATATATATATATATATATATATACGTGTATATATATATGATTGCATATGTATTTGTATATTTACCACTAATATTTCATATATATATATATATATATATATATATATATATATATATATATATATATAACCTCTGTCCGCTCATAGTTTTAACCTTTTCTTAAACATTTTATAAACTAAACACAGCAAATATTACGTGTCAGCGATGGAACAATATTTTGGATGATCAAATTTATTCATTTTATAAAAATAAAAATAAATTTTCAAGTAATTAGATTGAATTTGTTGGTTCTTAATCCGCTGTTTGCATTATTGTTATGAAGAGCCAAAAATCGATAGAGACATGAATGTTCAAGTTAGGTATTTTCTTCCTGGCAGCTGTATTGTGTATTCTTTTTTTTTCAGGCAGTAACTACAAGTTTGCACGTTTATCAATCTAAACAGATTTTCAAAATCCGTATCATCAGCTTTCATCTTTATCTCCGTTTGCTGCCTCTACATCGACTACGGGAAAACATCTCAGCACCATCAAATAGACGACTGATAATTGAATGAGTTTATATATACACTACAAGACAATAGTTTGGGGTATCGCTGCATTTCTTAAAAAACACCTTAAATGAGATATTTTTATCTTTTAAAGTATGAGATACAGTTTCAGTAACTACAGAATATTTGTTTTTATTTTGAAAAAAAAGCACTTAACGATAAAAAATATACAACAGCATCATATTTTGTTTTCGTCAATAAAACCACCACCTGCCTTAATTACTGCTTTACAAATACTTACGATTCTTTCCAACTGTCTGAAAGGTTGAATAAATCCGGTGAGACGACACGTCTTAGTGCATTTACATTCATTTTTACAAAAATAAGCACTTAACTATAAAAAAATCATACAACAGCATCATATATTGTTTCTGTCAATAAAACCACCATCTACCTTAATTATCGCTTTGTAAATGCTTAGAATTCTTTCCAACTGAATGAAAGTTTGAATAAATCCGGTGAGACGACACATTTACATTCATTTTGACAAAAAAATTAGCACTTAACTATAAAAAAAAGTAGCATACAACAGCATCATATTTTGTTTCTGTCAATAAAACCACCACGAAGACGAATCAAAATCTGAAATATTTGGTGGCAAGTGGAGCTTGGAGAGAGAGTGAAAAATACATTATATGTACGCGAATTTTATCTCATTTTAAGTTGTTTTTTTAAGAAATGCAGGACGGCCCGAAGCTTTTGGACTGTAGTGTATATATATATATATATATATATATATATATATATATATATATAAACAGCTACTTTAAAAAAAACTATAACCCGTAAACTTCTAGGGTCGTAGGGGCAACAGATATCGTAGTTTTTCCTTCTCCGGGATCGATTACCAATCAAGGCTATAGGAAACATACTGTTCAACTATTTATTCATAGTTGGTGGGGAAAAGAGATGAATTCATACCTTTCCCAAGGTTATTAGCACGTAAGTGAATGTAATAAATTCGACTAGGATGCGCTGTACAGGACGCTGCTGGCAAGCAAAACAAGAAGTTGCGAGTGATCAACTGCTTTGGACACCTAGCCATAGCGCAAGAGGGGTTGGTTGCCCAACAACTATCTACATTGAACAACTATGCCATGGCACAGAATGCCACCCTAACCACCTTCCGACAGGACCGTGGGTGAATGACCAAGCTAAATCGACGGAATATATATATATATATATATATATATATATATATAGGTATGATAAAAAACATATATATACGTACATATACTTGCACGTACATATATATTTCTTTTTCTCTTGTTATAAAACAGCGCTCATTGTTAAATAACAAAGCTATTTAGTATATATATATATATATATATATATATATATATATATATATATATATATATATATATATATGTGTGTGTGTGTGTGTATGTATATATAAATAAAAGGAAAGAACAGTAAGATATAAAATCCGGTGTTCTTATTGAGCCCTCTACCACCCCTTGTCTAGATGAATGGATTTATCGGTAACCTTGGAAACCCTCAATTATGAATCTTTGCAGTGCCTTTAACAACCGTAAATTTTAAAAAAGTAAGTTACACCAAAATTCGCTTGACGAGGAAATGGAACTAATGTCTTTGGTTTAATAACAAAATTAAATTCAAGGAATACCGTCTTTGTGAATCTTAGGGAGACCGTATATGTGAGGTAGCTTGGTGTAACACTGCGATAACTGCCTATACATTTTTCAGGCCGATACAGTTCACAATGGAGAAAGAGAGTAACAACACATTCCCATTCCTGGATGTACTAATATCTCGAACAGAGCATGGGTTCAAGACATCCGTATACCGTAAACCGACATTCACCGGACAGTACCTCAATTTCAACTCCCACCATCCATACAGCGTAAAGAAAGGGATCGTCCGTTGCTTACAACACCGAGCAAAAGTCATAAGTGGCGACCCAGAGACGTTAGATAAGGAATTGGTCAGTATAAGTAACAACTACCCTGGTACATGGCAGCAGCCCCCCAAAACTGGGATAGGCGGGTACAAGAGGATGAGGAGGACAACAACACTCAGAAAACAGCCTGTCTGCCTTATGTGAAGGGGTTATCAGAGAAAATACAAAGGATCTGCGGTCCATATAACATCAGGACAAGCTTCAAAAGCGTGACAACACTTCGCAGATATCTCTCTCAAGTGAGACCCCCCCCATAGAGGAGAACATGACTAAAGACTGTGTGTACGCTATCCCGTGCAGCTGCGGAAAGGAATATAAAGGAGAGACAGGCCGCTCCCTCAAAGTAAGGCTTCAAGAACACCAGAAAGCTGTAACGCGAGGGGAAGTAGAAAAATCAGGCGTGGCTGAGCACATATGGAGATCATGTTGAGATCATAGACAGGGAACACCATTGGAAAATTCGTAAACTTAAGGAATCAGCACATATGCTAGGCCACAAAAATCTCCTGAGCCGACCAAGCATAGAAATACATACAATATGGGAACCAGTAATAAGGAGTGCCAGAAAAAAGCAATGATAACAAAGTTGCAATATGAGCTCTGGTAAAAACATGAAATGATAACAGCAAAATTGCAATATGAGCACTGGTAAAAAATATTTACTGAAAACATTAGGTTTATAATACCCAAAAATTCATACCCAGATGTCATCAAGGACACATGGCACAGTGGATAAAAGCGTTGGTTAGATTGACAGAGCCAAAGGGTGTGAGTTCAATACCCAGTTAAGGCAGTGGAGAACTTTCAGAGGGAAAATTAGCAGGAGATAAAAACATGGCACGTGGAACTAGAACAGTCTACCTCAGTGATCGAAATAAAGGGTTCAGTTCGAAATTCCATGAAAGAAGGCCGGAGCGTACAACGGCCGAAACGTTGTGACAAATATGGCGACAAAGATGAGGACAATAGTCCGACTAATGTAAATACTGTACATAATACCTTATCTCAGAAATATAGACATATATATATATATATTAGTGATTATACATAATTACCAATTCGTGTAAATGTGCAATCTTCAGGTGCGAAATACAGATTGACCGTTAGAGTCTTATGAAATTTGCTGATTGATGTTATTTTTCTAATAATACGCATACATAGAGGTTTCTGTTTCCTCAGCTTTTTACGAACATTTTTTTTTCTGTTTTTTTTGCCGCCTTTTTCTATTCTTAATTCGTTTTCTTTTCCCTTCCTCTTGCTTAGGCTGAACCTTTTTGTTGAAATCGTTGGAAAATACTGGCAAAATGACCGACAAATGATCGGAGAATCGACAAAGAATGATCCTCCGGGTAAAAGCGAAGAGGCGAGAATCTTCCAACCGGAAAATTTTTTTCCAAAAACAGAAAAAAATGACAAAAATGACGAGACGCCAAAAGATCAAATATATAAGGTGGTCCAAAAGTCATGCAACAATTGACAGAAAACATACACTTGTAATACACCAACCAGAGAAATTTTGCATGATATCATCTTCCATAATTCGATTAATAAAATTTCTTAATAATATATTGTCACAGACAGGAACATGATTCCATTTTGTAAATAAATATAAAATTTACAAGGTTATCAATGGTAATGTGACTATTGGAACATCATGTAGACCAAACAGAACAAGGCGAGAAGTAAGAAACGCGATGCATTGGCCGAGGAATCGCTCTGTGGATGAAAGCACCCACCAAAGTGCAAAATTAACCTTGCGGAATTATTGGAAATTGTCAATGGGTATGTTCATCTTGTCAAAGATGGAGGCCTTTTGGTAGGCAAACACGAGCTAGATAATTCTGTCAATAAATCAGTGTCTGTGTTCGTGGTTGACAAGCGCTTGTGCAAGATTTGTCGGTCGTCGAAAGACAGCGAGAAACGACCGTGGCGTACCTCGGATTTATGCTACAGCAAATAATGATGAGCACCGTTTTTTTTTTCATATGTAATATACTACTGCTAACACCGAAATATTGTATAGTGATAGCGAGGAGGGAACTAATAACCAAGGAGATCATAATCAACTCGGTTTATGGGGAAAGGTGAAGGACAACCCTTCCCCCTATTTTTTTTCTCTGGGCCGCATATCCAGAATGAAAATTTGCTCGCGCCACATTCAATTTTATGTAATAAAAAGTACATTAAAATATAAAACTAAAAACAAAACAAAAAAACAAAAACAGACAGAGAGTTAAAGGGAGATAACCGCGGATTCAAAGTTAGAACATTATCATTGATAACTCTCTCCTTCAATTTGCGGACCGTAGTTACTATATTCTTAATATCTGATATAATGCAAAAATATCACAATGATAAAATCGATCAATAATTATTTATAACTATTTATACTGGGACTCTTGTATGCAATTAAATAAAATCCATAATAATATTTGAAATTTTGAAATCATTTATGTTTGGGATATGAAGTTTTTGAAATGGTTTCTAAATCTTTGATTGTTTTTCTAGCATTCCACGTTACCTGTTATCCTCTTCTACTGCACCTATGAGGTGCACTGCACCATTTGGGAAACACTGCTTCAGTGTGTGGATTATCATGACTCCATAAATTTTATTTGCTTTATTATCTGTGAACGGTCATAAACTTTTGTGAAATATAATAGAGTGGTTTCCCATTGCCCTATTCACAGTTTTGAATTCTGAGTTCTCCTTCTCCTAGGCTGGCTACCATCCAAGGCTAGAATGTTCATTCTGTCCTGCTATTTAACTTATAGCTGAAGGGAGAAGGAAGATTAATGTTTTTGCCAAGAGTATTTATGCAAAGTTAACATAGCAGACTCAGCTGTGATTTGAACTCTGCTCACTAATTTCTCTTTCCACGCTGCTACCCGAATATCTTTAACTTTTTAAAAAATATGTCAATTTGCAACATAAAGAAACCCGGTTCATAAATTTCAATCAAGGTCAAAATGTAGTCTGGCATAATTATTATATATAATTAAATTTTGAAATAATAATTATTTTTGGCATATGAATTTTTGAAACTGTTTATAAATCTTTGATTGTCTTTCAATTATTCCGCCTAACCTGCTATTCTCTTATGTCGCACCTATGAGGCGCGCCGCACCGTTTGGGAACAACTTTGTTATATTGTCTAAATTCTACTTAATTTCATGAAATTTCGAGAAACATAGATTATTTTTTATTAGTTAAAAGCAGAATTTCTTGGAGAATGTAAATCATCAATTTGATTTTTTTTAACTACTAATCATTTCCCGAAAATCTACTCTGAATCGTAAAATAAAAAATGGAATAAAACTATCGCATTATTTAATTACAAGGCTTTAATTGCTCTTATAAATAAGTCTTATTAAATCAGCTAATATTCCCCAAAGTTTCAGAAAAGTTTATTTTATTTTAAATTCAGAGTGAATTGATATAACACACACACACACACACATACACACACACACACACACACACACACACACACACACACTTGAAATTGTCCCCAAAAGTAGTTGTTTTGTATTTTAAATAAGAGAAAATTATTATACATGATTAAAAAAATGAGACACGATTTTTTTTATTAGAACTTTTATTATGAGAATAAGAAAAAAAATTATGATTTTGCTCTCTTCAAAATATCCTCCTTTAGCCTTAATTACTGCACCACACATTTTTGGCATTCGTTTCTCAAATTAGAAGTTCGATAACTGATTCCGTTTTTCTTTTTCAATGACTGTAAGAGCTCTTTTTCATTTTTTCCACTCTTCTTGTTTTGTTCATCCAATGCTAATTCTGGAGGAGACATCGAACTTTCGAACTGTAGTTTATATATATCTTCTTTTTCTATGTGCATTGTTCATTCAGGATGTGGGCGATCATTTCCTCTCCTTTTATCTTTTGTAGCTCTTAGAAACTTTTCAACTACCTCTTTCTGTTATCTTATTTACAATCTTTGTTTGATTTTCAAAATATAGGAACTATTAGAAACTTGTTTGCTTTGATTTGTATATAGATTACACCGAAACTGTGATCTAAATGCCAAGTTAGTTACCATATTCAGGCTAGAAAAACGACTTTATTGAAATAACTGAATTATTTAATTACAAATACCATCAATAAATAACAATAGTTTTTCTTTTTACACATTTCACCCCAAGCAAGGTGATAATGCCACTAAAATGCAAATACCATCAATAAATAACAATAGTTTTTCTTTTTACTCATTTCACCCCAAGCAAGGTGATAATGCCACTAAAATTCAAATACCATCAATAAATAACAATAGTTTTTTTACTCATTTCACCCCAAGCAAGGTGATAATGCCACTAAAATGCAAATACCATCAATAAATAAAAATAGTTTTTCTTTTTACTCATTTCACCCCAAGCAAGGTGATAATGCCACTAAAATGCAAATACCATCAATAAATAACAAGTATTTTTTACTCATTTCACCCCAAGCAAGGTAATAATGCCACTAAAATTCAAATACCATCAATAAATAACAATAGTTTTTTTACTCATTTCACCCCAAGCAAGGTGATAATGCCACTAAAATGCAAATACCATCAATAAATAACAATAGTTTTTCTTTTTACTCATTTCACCCCAAGCAAGGTGATAATGCCACTAAAATGCAAATACCATCAATAAATAACAATAGTTTTTTTACTCATTTCACCCCAAGCAAGGTGATAATGCCACTAAAATGCAGGGGAATACAGGGAGTGAAAGTGAAAGAGATTGAGAAGACTGAGAATGGGGAGGATTGAGGAAAAGACGAAAAAGGAACAGAGTTCTAGGAGACAGAAAAGGATTGACGGTGCATTTAAATTTTTGAAGATTGTCGTTATTAGAATCTTTATTCGCAGTTAGGAAATGCGAGAAAAGAAACTGTTAGAGTGAAGTAGCGGTTGCATCTAGCAATTTCAACAGTAAATGGGTGGGATCTAGATGCCAATCGAGTAGAACATTTAAATTCATGCAGTCGGGGCACCAGGGAAAAAAGCTCATCAGAACAGTTGCCTTGAAAAGACAGAGGGAAGTTATGACATGTCGGTGAGTAAGTGACTGAAGTCGAGATGCCTGGTCAGGATCGATTACCTTACAGATCTTTCTTTGGATTTTGTCAAGAATCTCAAGATGTATACTAGGAACACCAGACCAGATATGGCAACGGTATTCAATGCAGGGACGAGTGGCAGATTTATAAATGTGCAAGATGAATTTTAACGAAGAAAAAAATGCTGGTACGACACAGTGAACCAACTTTTCTTGCAGTAGATGCAGCTATTTATTCAGTATATTCGCTCCACTTCACGTCAGTGGAAAACGTGAGGTCAAGAAGGCGTAGCGTGTTGCCCTCCTGGATTTTAGCATCAGTCTTATTGATGGCAGGCAGAATTGATAATTTATAAAGATCACAAAATCAGGATTGAATAAATCACAGTTGATTTTTAAGTTGGAATTTAAGACTCACTATTCAAATTAGTTATTTCGTCTTGAGCAGGATAGAAGACATTCTATTAGGTAAAACTGAAGAACGCGAGTCGTAAAAAAATCGACAGCATATAGCCAAATATCTATAACGTATTCAGGTATTTGCATCGTTTGATATCATTATGAGAGCTGTTTCGGCTTTTTTTACAATAAGATTCATCCTGTAAAAGGCCCGGGGCCGCTCGAGATAGAGAGTTACCTTAAGGGGTAGTTTATATGGATAATTGATATGCAAGGGTGTCGTACTGTGTCGTACTTGTAATATCGTTGTTCCTTCAGTGTCTTTCGATGTTCTTACTCCATTTGCTATTAATTAAAAAAAAAAAAAAATTTCTATAATATTTATTGTCTGTTTTTAAAGCTATTAGTTCCAATACTAATATGAAGTTATTTTCACTATTTACATTGTTCGGACTGCTGTCTTCATCTTTATTGTCGTTTTCACGATGTTTCGGCCGTTGTACGCTCCGGCCTTCTTTAGGTGATATACACTGGGATTTCGAACAGAATCCTTTATTTATCTCCACGTGTCTTTTCTGGATATCTCAGTTTCAGTTAGTTTCCTTTAGGAACTCAATTCTCCAAGTTTTTGTTCGCCTCTGCTGATCCAAACCTTCTAACTTTTGGTCAATACCTAAATAATTTCTATTGTCATATAAAATAATACATTTGACGACGAACTGTTTACTCCGACACCCAGTGTAAAATATATACGCGTGTTTATGAGTGTGTATCATCAGTGGTAGTACCGTTGCAGTGAAGCGGTCGGTCCTGCTTTACTCCGGCTCCAAGAATTCGCACGGCCACTGCCACGGCCACTGCCACGGCCACACCCCGGTCAACGGCATCGACCTACCAACTAAACTGTGTGAGGGTAGATGGAAAGGTTTCCTGTCGCGACCAGTGAAGGGTAACTCTTCTCGTCAACCCACCCGTGTCAAGCAACCATCGGCCAAGCGTCAGTCTGGGCCTAACAGCTGCACCCCAGAGATCAGAAGCGGAGGAACTTCTGAAAAGAGGGACAGACTAAGCTTTATATCCACGGTACAAAAGGAACCGGCAGACCATTGCACTATATCTGTCTTGAATGTCACCATGAACCACAATTACAACACAGGGAAGTGGTGACCACAGCTGCGGGAAGTGAATAGCCGAATGAATGAAATAATTTATTATAATTTTTCAATTTTTGGGGTCAAACTAATTTTTAATCTTACTAATATAAAGACCCCTTCCCGACCACCAAGTAAAAAAGTTTACTCACCCGAAGGTATTCTATTGATAATCATAATTTTGGATATAAATGGGATTTAGGGAAAAATTCTGTGCAAATAAAGTGACTCATTTATTTTCTGCAACTAGTAATCAATAGAAATCAATATGACTGAACAGTTTTAAATAAAGAATACTAGAGGTATAATTTATTTATAATTGGTAATATAGTTCGAAATATTTAATAATCTATGGGTCCTCCTTTATTTTGAATAACCTTTTCAACCCTTTTTGGCATTGACTTGTTTAGGTTCTGACAAATCTCATCTCCAAGCATTGAATTCCATTCGGGTATGAAATTCACAATCAAATCCTCTTTGTTGCTCAACTGCTTTCTCGAGAGCCTGTACTTTATAATGCTCCATAAGTTTTCTATGGGGTTGAGGTCAGGAGATTGGGGCGGCCATGTCATAACACTCATCTGCTTCTCATCAAAGTATTCCTTCATCAATTTTGATTTGTAACAGGGAGCATTATCCTGCATAAAAATGAGCTTGGTGGGGTCGATTTGCACCCTTTCAGCAGAAGGGAGGCGACAAGACTCTAAAATTCTCTTGTACTGCTCGCTCCTGAGGGTCTTTTCAATAGGTTTTAAGAAACCAGTTCCATGAAAAGAAAAGCATCCCCAGAACATTATACTGAACGGATGCTTGACAGTACTTATTGCTAAATTCCAAGAGCTTTCAAAGCTTCTTCTTCGGATTTTAGATCGCTTATCCTTTGAATTTAGCTCAACTTTCGTTTCATCGGAGAAGAGAAGATTTAGTGAAAAAAAAAAATCAGGTGAGTCACTTTTATCGAACAGCACTGTGACACATGCTCTCATAGGATGATGTCACACTGATCTTGCTTTGGGTAACCATGATTAAATGTGTCGATATTTTAATATTCTATATGATGGAAAGACGACGATTTTTTCTTCGAGTCGCTCGGTGCCTGCTCCATATTATTGTAAGAAAAGATCTGGTTACTAGACAAAAAGTCGTATGTACGGGTTCACTCTAACAGACATCACGAATCATGGAGAATACGCTTAGAAGTATTAACTGATGCGAGATATCCCAAGGAGTAAAGTCAGATAATTTGTTTCAGCGGAAGAGACAACTGACATAACCAGTATAAATTTCGAAGCATTAACTAATCCATGATGATAATCCATGACGATACTCCATGATAATAATCCATGGCAAGAAATCACATCGGTTAATTCAATGGCAAAGAATTATATCACAACCACGAACGAATGATGAATAATCAGCTGATACGGGATTATCCCATGTCAGGGATTGATAAGCAGGAAGAGACAAGCGATGTCATGAGGAGTAAATTATTGGCAAAGAATTAACTGATTTCAGCTCTCAGTTTTGTATCTATGCTGACGACACAACCATTTACAACCGTCTGATTAGTTCGATAAGTTGAAATTGGCAGTTGATTTCAAAAAATGACCTATAGTTCATTGTTAACTAGTGCAAGGAATGACTTGTTAATTTTAACGCCCCCAAAAACGAAACTTCTCTCTATTAATCAACTGGAAGACACATTCCTGCCTCACATCAGAATAGTTGATGCTAACCTCCATGACACTGACACGTTGCACCTTCTTGGCCTAACTTTCTCGGCTGATATGTAGTTGAAAGATCATACTGAATCCATTGCTAGGTCTGCTGCTAAGAAAGTCAGTTCACTGTGTCGGACAAGACAGTTTTTCTCTTCAGAATCTATCTTGAATATTTATGAACCTACCATTCGATCATGTTTTAAATATTGCTGGCGCATGTTCTTCCGATATACAGTTGCGGCGAAAATGTTCAGAACGGCATTATTTTCGTCAGAAAAGTAGGTATAAGTTTTTATCAAAGTTGTTTTATATTCTATAATTTTCACAGACAATAAATACGATATTAATTATTATTGTCTGAGATTTTAGTGTAATTTGAGAGGATAATACAAAAGTTATGGATGATTTAGTGATGAAAAAGACAAACGACATCATAAGGAGGACTTAACTCCGGAGAATTAGCTGATATGACATATCACTTGACAACATATTGCATATGACTGTTCAGCAAAAGAGGCAAGCGATATCACGTAGAAGAATTATCGAGGGAAGAATTAGCTGATACGAGATATCCCTTGAAAAAATATTGCATATGACTGTTCAGCAAAAAAGGTGAGCCATATGACGAGGAAGAATTATCGAGGGAAGATTTTATTGATAGTAGATATCTCATGAGAAAATATTGCATATGACTTTTCAGCAAAAGAGGCGAGCGATATCACGTAGAAGAATTATCGAGGGAATAATTAGCTGATACGAGATATCCCTTGAAAAAATATTGCATATGACTGTTCAGCAAAAAAGGTGAGCCATATGACGAGGAAGAATTATCGAGGGAAGATTTTATTGATAGTAGATATCTCATGAGAAAATATTGCATATGACTTTTCAGCAAAAGAGGCGAGCGATATCACGTAGAAGAATTATCGAGGGAATAATTAGCTGATACGAGATATCCCTTAACAAAATGTTGCATATGTCTCTTCAGTCAAAGCGGCAAGCGAAATCGCAAGGAAGAATTATCGAGGGAAGAATTTACTGATACGAGATATCCCATAAGAAAATATTGCACATGACTGTTCAGCAAAAGAGGAGGTCGATATCACGAGGAAGAATTATCAAGGGAAGAATTTACTGATACGAGATATCCCTTGTCAAAATATTGCATATGAGTGTTCAGCAAAAGAGGCGAGCGATATCACGTAGAAGAATTATCGAGGCAAGAATTTACTGATACAAAATCTCCATCGGCACAATTTCATGGACTTTCTTTCAGTGGAAGAGACAATCAAGGACGAAATATTATGGAACAAAGGAATCATGAGGAAAAAAAAATGTGTCCCACTGGATTCTTCTTCTTTATTTGCCGTTGCGATCATGACTTCCCAAATTTCCTCTCCTTTGTAACTCTTAATAAATTTTGTTCTCCTAAACTTTCTTCTGTCACCCATTTACTTAAGCACAATAAGTATATTATGAGTTGTTTTCCTCTGTCCCTCTTGTCAATATTCGGATGTATTGCGGGGAGTGGAACCACCACTTAATTGCTGTTATTTCCACGTCCACCCTTAGCAACTATTAGGGTCCCAGCTATGGCCAAATAGTAAACATTTTCGAACAAAAACAAAACACTATGAAAGTATAAAACGACATTCTTAAAGTCAAATTGTCATATAAGAATAAAGTGTCGCTGCCGACACTTGAGTTTGGATATAGATCGCCAGTGAGCAAACACAGGCGATCCCATTATTGAATTAAATAAACCACGTGACCATAGAGGGAACGCATATATAGGAAGTCGCGTGACATCTAAATTGATCATTATTTCTAGTCTATCCTCTATTACTATTCGGATCATCATTTCTACTCTATCCTCTATTAATATACGAACTGCTATACTCTATACTATTTCACTATACGGATTATTTTTCGAGCGATTATTATCGAACAAGTATTATTAGTGCGAGTGTTATTCGAAGGCGTCTGACACCAGTATTGTTGAACGGCGTTACTATAAGTTGTATCTGCAATTAAAAAGTCTGTACAACAAAGAGTATTACGAAAGTGACAAAGAATATTCGTTGACATCACAAAAGTGTCAACGAGTGTTTGTAACATCACAAAAAATGATCAACATTTTATAGTAGAAATACCAACAATATAATTTATAGCAAAATGACCAACAGCACATTTTATCAGTAGTTGAAGGCATATAATTGCGTTCAAAATATTTAGATTTCTGTATTAAATAACCCATAGAGCTGTTTATACGTCGCCAAACGAAATCAGCAGCCTTCAATCTGTCCTACACGTATTAGATTTTCCAAAACCCTCTTTCCTCATGTACTCCAGAAATTTACTATGTCTGTTCATGATGTTAAGTATAAGTTTCCTTTGTATTTCCATTTTCTCTAAAACTTTGTCGTTGCTCATATAATCTGTCATGGTATCCTCAGCATCCTTCTGTAGAACTACATTTCTATTGCTTGAAGTCATTTATTCATCATTTAGGAGATTGTCCAACACTCACTGCCATACAAGATGACGGATATCACGTATACGTTTAGTAGTCTTTTCTTTGGTTTCTGGTTTTCTTATTTAAATTTGCTGATCAACCTTAATTCTTAACTCTCAAGATAATCTCATAGCGAATTCTACGACAATAAAATATCTGTAGCTTTCCCCTATCGTATCGGTAAACATTTGATCTTAACATCTTTAACAAAATATTGCAATAACAATCATAAATATGAATACTTGTCGTTATTTTAAGAAGTGGGTACAAATGAAAAGATTTTAAATTGACAACTTTTTCCATTTCACTGAAACAGCCGATAACCATCGATATCTTTTCATCTCTTCTTTCTTTCTTTTTTCTTTCTTTCTTTCTTTCTTTCTTTCATCAATTTATTCATTTTCTCACTGAAATCAAGCAGAGCCGTTTCCCCTCTTTACATGCAATCAAAACAGTATAATCCATTATTTATCAGGAATCGGCAGATGTAAAAACTTTTATCTTTCTTTCTTTCTTTCTTTCTATCTTTCTAGCTAAATCTCCGTACTACGAACATTTATTTTAATAATAATTTTAAATTAATTCAGCAGCCGATGTTATTTTATTTAATTTATGGTAATTGGATTTTTGGTGAGGGACTTACAAGGGTTTCCGTTGTATGCGGCTCAAAAATGCCGTTTTTATCGCATCGCCTGAGATCTCGGCCTTTTGCCTGAGATCAAAGTGTAGTATCTATCCTTATCTGATTCTCTCTCACCACTTTTATCGTAACTTCTTTCTTTTATTTTTCACTGAATATTTTTTCTTCTCTTTTCACACGATCAAAACGCAGAATAGTCCATTATTTATGAGATATTGGTCGTGCTAACTAACGAATGGAAAGACTAGAACATTTATAAGCTGGGGAATAATGCCAAACTGTTCATGACTCGGGCAGAGAGGAACCCGGACGAGGATTTGCCCTTCGGCAAATCCTCGTCCGGGGAGGTAGACAGGCCCTGAACCCGTTTATACGGGTCCGAAGGGAATAATTTGGCCGAGCCTACGGTCTCGGAGAATCCACGATAAACTCGGCCTTGTGCTACATACGACCCACGTGGGTGGAGGCGTTAAATATAATAGTGGTATGAGCTGGGGAACAGTGCCAAACTGTTCATTACTGTCAAACTCTCTGCCTCGAGCTGAGAGGAACCCGAACGAAGCTTTGCCGAAGGGCAAAGTTTCGTCCAGGGAGGTAGACAGGCTCTGAACTTGTTTATACGGGTTCGAAGGGAATATTTTTGGCCGAGCATACGTGCTCAGAGAACCCATGGTAAACTCGGCCTTGTGCCTCCTCGTGGTGGTGGTGGGGGCTGTTAAATATAATAGTGGACTGAGCTGATACCTGGATGAGAGGAATGGTCGTTCTTTCAAATGGTTAATATAACTTAGAAGAGACCAGTGAAGTTGACGATGAAGAGAATTATTTTTTGTTGAAGAAATTCTTTAAGTGGTACATGTTTCCAAAACAGAAGCTTTACGCAAAGATGCAGATTTCTTCAAGAAACTGCAAAGTTTATAATTGCTCACCTTTCAAAAAAGGCTTGGTCCATGATCAGTGGGGAGGAATAAAGGGGTGCAGAATTAATTTCAACTCGGAATTAACTTAAACTAAGGGTTAGGGTTCAGTTATGTGCCATGCGTGATACACGCTTAGGCGATCATATATCTTTCGATACATGACTGACGAGGCAAATTTTTTTCCCGCAATAGGTTGCCATTTCTTTCTGCGGTAGACCAGTTACCATCCAAGGCTACAGAACCCAGTCTGTCCTGATATTTACCCATGGCCCTTTCCCAAGGGTATTCTCGTAAATGATTGTAATGGATTCGACTAGAATTTGAACTCGGCTCTCCCATTCCACAATCCGTGCTATCCATTACTCCACCGAGGGTTTTTAAATCGAGTTGAAATTAGTTCCGAGCTGAAATTAGTTCCGAGCTGAAATTAGTTCCGAGTTGAAATTAGTTCCGAGCTGAAATTAGTTCCGAGTTGAAATTAGTTCTGTCACTCGGAATAAAAACCCCTGCGTGTAATGCTTAACATTAAACATAAATAAAAAAACTTTAAGAAAATCAATGGTTAAAAGATCGATGAATGTTATAGACTCTCAAGTAACTTGATATATGAGATATTGCGTTATTCAAATATATTATCTCCAAAAATGAAACTGCTTTTTTTTTATTTCCATCATCATGGCTGAAAATCTCTACGAAAGTGTCACGGTGCGCCTTCTTGTGTTAAGGTTTTTCAGTTGACATGAAGTGGAAAGATTATACTAAATTAATTGCTATATCTGCTGCAAGGCATGTTGATTCACTCTTTGGTGTTAGACAATTGTTCACGCCAAAGTCTCACAGATTCAGAAGTCTATCATTTGTCCATGAATTGTATATTACTGCCACACCTGGTCTGAGAATTCTGCTATTTATTTAGAGATTCTTGATAAATGCCCAAAGAGGAATCTGTAAAGTTATTGATCCTGAGCTGACATCTCGGCTTCAATCACTTTCCCACCACCGTAAAGTTTTTTTTTATTCCGTTCTTTTTTTAAAAATATTTTCATGGTAAATGTTCTAAGGAGTTTTCCTCTTTAGTTACCACGAATTTACGAATTTAAGCACAGTACTCGATTGACAGATAGGTCCCATCATTTTATTGTCAAAATTGCTACCTTCAATCAGAAGTTAAACTTTTCACTTATTGAATTCTCTTCTGGCTTCTTGATTTCAAGTCTACTTTGATCGTTAAAAATTGAAATGCAATTTCAATCGTTATCTACTTTCCTTTATAGCTCTTCCCGCTAATGGAATTCTCTTTTGGATTCTTGCTTTCCAGTCTACTTTGATCGTTAAAAATTAAAATGCAATTTCAATCGTTATCTACTTTCCTCTATCGCTCTTCCCGCTAATGGAATTCTCTTTTGGATTCTTGCTTTCCAGTCTACTTTGATCGTTAAACACTTAAATGCAATTTCAATTATTATCTACTTTCCTTTATAGCTCTTCCCTCTGATGGAACTCTCTTTTGGCTTCTTGCTTTCCAGTATATTGTGATCGTTAATAATTTAAATGCAATTTCAATCGTTATCTACTTTCCTTATCGCTCTTCCCTTTTATGGAACTCTCTTTTGCCTTCTTGCTTTCCAGTCTACTTTGATCGTTAAACACTTAAATGCAATTTCAATCGTTATCTACTTTTCTTTATGGCTCTTCCCGCTCATGAAACTCTCTATTGGCTTCTTGCTTTCCAGTCTACTTTGATCGTCAATATATTAAGTGCAATGTCTGTCGTTACCTTCTTAACTAACTTGTTATTTTATTATTATCTCTATTTAATGATGTTTTCTTTTTCTCGTGTTCTTTCACACCCAGTAACCACTTGCGTCTCAGTGGCTTTATTGCCTTGCTCGGGGGAATGATTAATTTTTGTTAGGCTACTGAATACTGTAAATTCTGTTATTATTTGATGTTGTTGTTGTTGTTGTTGTTGTTGTTGTTCTTCTTCTTCTTCTTCTTCTTCTTCTTCTTCTTCTTCTTCTTCTTCTTCTTCTTGTTCGTGCCTTGTCCCTGCAGGACGTTCTCTATCCTTTATAGCTCTTAATAAATTTCGTCGTTTTGTTATCTGCCATCCATTTGCTCAAGCTCACCAGAGAAGATGATACTTTGTGTGC
The DNA here is from genome assembly GCA_964036315.1 of Acanthosepion esculentum. NCBI lineage: Eukaryota > Metazoa > Mollusca > Cephalopoda > Sepiida > Sepiidae > Acanthosepion > Acanthosepion esculentum. Next base: position 97,407,081 of record OZ038485.1, on the reverse strand, counting down.
TTCTCTCCCTCTCGCCTTCAATCTGTTCTGTGAGTATCCAATTTTCCAAGCCCTCTTTCCTCATTATGTACCCTAGAAATTTCAACCGTCTCTTCCTGATATTAAGTATCAGTGTCCTTCCTGTTTCCATTTTCTCTAAAACTTCCTCGTTTCTCACATGTTCGGTCCATGGTATTCTCAGCATATTTCTGTAGAACCACGTGAGCATAGTCCAAGATTCCCTGCCCTACAGGAAGACTCATATTACGTAACTGTTCAGTAATATTTTCGTTGTTTCTAACGAAATGTTTCTGTCTCTTATTACTTTACTTAGCCTTTGGCAGGCAACTTTCGCTATCATAATTACGATTATTTTAACAGTTTCAATATGATATTATGACACTGAATATTACAATTACTGTTACTATAATATTAATTTATCATAGATTCTAAGATATTCAAAATAACTAATTTCTTGTGCTCTTTGCAGGAATCGTCGGCGGTCAGCATTACACGCATACAGGAGGAGGTAGCAACATTCTATGTCTTCCTATGGATCCTAGCTGGGGCAAGTTTACGGAGGCAAAAGAAGATTCCCAATATATATACGGCGGGGAATATGAGATTTCTCACTACACTGCCGTTTCCCCGACTGGCCTATTCTCCGACGCTAATAGCAAGACCCTTCACGACCACAATATCCCGTGCGCTGTGTGTCAGACACTGAAACCAGCAGCAATCATGATGCTACCAGCGCGTAAGACCTGCTATCCGGGATGGACACTCGAGTATTCAGGTTATCTGATGTCGTCTCATTATGGACACAAGGGGAGAAATCCGTTTACCTGCATAGACGCTGCCCCTGAAGCAGATCCAGCAGGATACAGAAATGAAGACGGGGTATTGTTCTATCCAGTACAAGCTGCCTGTGGTTCGCTTCCTTGCCCACCCTATGTGCAGGGCAAAGAGCTGACATGCGCAGTATGCAGTCAAAGCCATCGCACCCATGTGCATAAATTTGGCTTTGATAATGAAACTAAAGAACTGGTAGATATAGATTAATCTGTAATGTTTCATTTTCAAATAATTTTATCGTTGATCCTTTAAGTATTTTGGAAAAGAAAATACCTCGTCAACTATTAGTAATGGGATAATCTTGAGGAGATATATGATTCATTATAATTATTTCCTTTTCCTCGCGTTAAATTTGGCCTATATTTTAATTTTATTTCTATCCTAATATATTGTTCAGTTCAATCGTCACTATTACTTATGTCCATCCTACAATATATATATATATATATATATATATATATATATATGAAAAAATAATATCCAAGCCTGATGATGATAATAGAATTATCGAAATCTACGGAACATCTAATCCATTTTACAAGTTTTAAAAACAAAAATCGCGTCATTCAACCAGTGGTTAGTAAGTTAAGGCTTTATTAAATTTGTTAGTGAATTGAATTCCCCATTAATTATATTAACTTTAGTGATTTATTCTTTGTATAAATATCAGTTTCTCTTTTTTTATTTAATTTTTTTCTGTCTTTATAATCTTCTTTTCTGGGCACAAATTATGTAGAAATTTATATATTTATCAAATAAACACTTAGGTCAACACCGAGTGGCGTCAGTCTCTTTCATACTTGAACGCAATCTTCAGGCCAATTTTACAAATCCAGATGCCCTAAAGACTGAGCTTAAATATGAAACAGACATTCGCCACTCGCTGTTTACTCTTATATTTACACACTCTCTATCCCTGATATTGAACACATTTATCCATAATTAAATTTTTTTATCACACACGCACACACACACACACACACACACACACACACACATATATATATATATATATATGAATAAAGGCAAAAGGAAAGATTCTCTTAGCCAGTGCGTTTAGTTCACTGATGGCCTTTATCAAGGCAAATTTGAAGATTTTATTTTGTAACGAATATTTATAAAGAATAGTAAAACTGTTGTTAGTTTTTCAAATATTTTAAATTTAAAAGACGCTCATAAATAATCATCAGGTTAGCTGAAAAGTGTAGGCAGATTATGGAGGACGCTAAGTTACGTAATTCAATGTCTAATAAACTAATGTGAGTAAATGATCGTGTTCAATTGTTTTTTATGCAATTAATATTTAAATTATTTTTGTGGAGGATAAATTACTGTATTATATATTTTTTAAATAACAGGTGGTTATGAATTTAACCATTATATTTTGAATTTTTATAGTCATGTATCGTGGCTTCGGATAGGAATAGAGATACGTGAAAAAATCTGGGACGTAAATTTATATTTTGATAGTATTCAATAGCGGCATTTTCGAGAATTTTCCGACTAAGTTACTTTCTCATTTAATACGTGTGGCATTCTTTAGATCATTCTTTAAATGCACTGCTGACTTCTACAATAAATGTTTTGCCAAGTGGAAATTCAGAAAAGCCTGTTTAATAATGCGAAAATGATGGTATCATTATTTGGCAGAACAGATGCTTGAGAACAACTTTTTTTCGAAAATGAAATATACTAAAAGTCGTTTAAGAACAAGTTTGGGTGATGACCACTTGGATGATATTTTGCTCCGATCATCGACAAATATTTCCCCTGGTGTTATCCTGTAACTCCTACAGTAAAATAAGGAAGTTGTTTAAATAATATAGCATTAACTTCGTTGTTTTTCTTTAAACTTCCAGACCGAAGAATTCTTATGATGCATTTGATATCATAGCCCTTCACCGAGACAATGGATAGTTTTCCGGTCTGTTTGCCCCAAAGGGTTGCCGTTGTGGTTGATTTTTTTTCAATGTATAACTCATGCATTTAATTAAATGTTGTATATATGATGTTTATAGATATAGTAATTCTGCCTCATAGTTATAACAACACGTTACATATGTTATATAATATATATAATAATGTTATATAATGTCATATAATATATATATATATATATATATATATATATATATATATATATTTGTCATCCACAGACAGACTGTTTCGCTGTTTCACAGCTCATCAGTGTGGCTAGACGTCCGGTTGCCTCTAGCTAGGATCGAAACCCGACTGAATTGGCGTCAGTCGGAACTTCTACCACTAAGCCGTCGGCGCGCAGCAGGGACGAAGGGGAATTTTAGCGTGTTTATTTTTTTAGATTTTAGATAAACACACAGTGACTGACAGTAACTCAATTCTGCCGAAGAGTCGTGCTATATTAGCTTTAATAGTCACTGTTTACAAATGCACCCCTCACACCCACAGAGCTCAACCGAAATTAATTTTTCAGGAGCCAATATTTTTGTCATCCACAGACAGACTGTTTCGCTGTTTCACAGCTCATCAGTGTGTCTAGACGTCCGGTTGCCTCTAGCCAGGATCGAAACCCGACTGAATATATATATATATATATATATATATATATATATATATATATATATATATATATATATTACATGTTATATAATGAATATAGCAAACGTTACGGAAGATGTTTGGTACTATATTTTGTCTGATTATTGCTAAGCATTTCATAAAATTAAAATAAAATTTCAGGGAATTTGATTTCAATTTTTTTATTCTTCATCTCCTACTCCATAGTTACGAAAATGAATTATATAAGGGCATTTTTTTGTTTCAAGTAAGACACAAGTGATCGTAATCTCATCTGTAGATGTTACCTGAAAATGAGAAAAATATAATATCCATGCCTGATGATGACAATAGAATTAGCGAAGGTACTAGCAAATCTACGGAACATCTAACCCATTTTACAATTTTTAAAAACAAGGATCGCGTCATTCAACGAGTGGTTAGTAAGTTAATGCTTTATTAAATCTGTTAGCAAAGTGAATTTGCCATTAATTACATTAACTTTACTCATTTATTCTTTTTATGGCTACTGCTATATATATATATATATATATATATATATATATATATATATATAGAGAGAGAGAGAGAGAGAGAGAGAGAGCGTGTATCAAAATACTTTTACAAACATTGGGGGCGGGTTCCTCACACGAAAACAAGGTAAAATGTCCATATAAATATATGTCCAAAAAGCCATCGTTGTACTCCTACACAATGTCAAATGGTTTCGCTGGCTCCCATGACACGTTTATGAAGCGTCTCTGCATTATTAATATCTGATGCATAAACCAATTGTTTTAGGTGACCCCACAGATAAAATTCCAAAGGATTGAGGTCAGAGGAACGCGCAGTCCATGGAACCAGTCTTCACCAACTTATCCATCTTTCATGGTAGAAGTCAGCCAGTGCATCGCAAACAATGAGAGTAAAATGCGCTGGAGTCCCATGATGCGTCTTCGTATTAGCAGGGGTACATCCTCTAACAAGTCTGGGAGAGTGTTCGAAATAAAATCCCTGTAGACAGCTTCTGTAAGACGTACGAGGAGAACATATGGACCGACCAGACAGTCACGTACAATTCCAGCTCACACATTAATCGTAAACTGATGCTGGTGTCTAGCCTGTATTTTACCATGGGGATTCAGATCCCTTCATCAATATTGGTTCTGTAAATTTGTTATTCCATCTTTCGTGAATAGTACTTATTTTATTTTTCTTCTGTCATGTCAAGATAAAAGGTCAAATTAAGGTAAATGTTCATTTTGAATTTAATCATCTATACATTAAATCATTTGTCTAAAGTTCGCTGACTAAATCAGCTCTACCACGCCAATTTACTGCTCGTGAGGAGGTTAGTTAGCAAACCTATAGGATATAAAATAATAGGAAGAGTCAACAGCCAACTAAGAAGAGATGTGTCTCAAGAAAATCACAGTGGAGAAGGAAACGGGCAAACGAAACTGCAAAGTTAAAAATAAATCGCGAAAAAATCTCAGAGGGATATCTTAGGAGGAAAATAGAAAACAAGATGAAAATTAAAGTTAAATTAAACATATAAAATGAACATTATTTACATTACTCGGACTATTGTCCTCATCTTTGTCGCCATATTTATTACAACGTTTCGGCCGTTGTACGCCCCGGCTTTCTTCAGGTGGTTGGAATGTTTATTTCGCTCACTGGGGTAGACTGTTCTAGTTCCACGTGCCATGTTTAATGGATGTCATTTATCAGTTATCTCCTGTTAATTTTCCCTCTGAAAGTTCTCCACTGCCTTAACCGGGTATTGAACTCACTCCTGTCACTGGATCTAATCAACGCCTTTATCCACTGTGCCATGTGTCCTTGAGGACATCTGTATGAATTTATGGGTATTATAAACCTAATGTCTTCAGCAACCATTTTTACCAGTGCTCATATTGCAATTTTTGCTGTTATCATTACATGTTTTTACCAGAGCTCATATTGCAACTTTGTTGTTATTATCGCTTTACTCTGGCACTCCTTATTACTGGTTCCCATATTGTATTCATTTCTATGCTTGGTCGGCTCAGGAGATATTTGTGGCCGAGCATATGTGCTGATTCCTTAACTTTACGAATTGTAACACCATTGGAAAATTCGTAAACTTAAGTGACATCCATTAAACATCCATAAAACTAACATCATTAAACATGGAACGAGGAACTAGAACAATCTACCACAGTGAGCGAAAAAACTGGTTCAGTTCGACATTCCAACCACCCGAAGAAGGCCGGAGCGTACAACGGCCGAAACGTTGTAATAAATATGTCGACAAAGATGAAGACAATAGTCCGAATAATGTAAATAATGTACATAATACCTAATCTCAGAAATATAGATAGATATAAAATGAGGTTGATGAGATAACCAGAGAAAGTTGAACCCCGAATGAATTTGCTCAAAAGTCATTAACTTTAGGGTTTCGTATAGGTGGTCTTATTTTTTTTGATAATGGAAAATATTTCTGATCAGAGGAATACATTCTTAATACTACGATGCTAAACCATTAGGTATTTCCTCATTAAAAGTTGGAGATTTGAACCTGCTTTCCCACACGTGAATTAGATCTGTCATTAGATCTTATATGTTTTGACTTCTCAGCCACAGAGTACGTCGATGAAAAACAAAGATGAATAGTGCCTTAAAGCATATATTTTTCTCTGACTCTCGAAATAGACATATTTGCACATTTTTGTATTCTAACGTAAACAAAGTAATTTCTTAGGATTTTTTTAATCCGATAGTTTTTTTTATTACTTACAAGTTATTTTTAGTGGATACTCGTATTTGAATAGACGATTCATTTATGTATTAAACAATATATTTATTTATTTTCGTCTACTGGTACTATTCATCTTTGCTTGATTATCAATGCTCTCAGTACCCGAGAGGTTAAAACACGTCAGATCTAGTGACGGTTTCCCATAGGGTTACGCAAGTCCAAATCCTACCGAGAGCACATATTTTTTTCTAAAACGATTTCTCACATATTCAGGCATCTTGCAACTTAGTGTCATTATCGCCTTGATTGGGGTGAATTGATTAAAACATATGCCCCGATAGCACAAAACATGAAAGAAGAAGAAATGGACGGTTTTACTGCACAATGGACAACGCAAATGCTCAATATAAATTGCAAGGAAATTACAACCGTCGTGGAAAGATCAGAATGCCAATATATAGAAGAGGAGAGATAGTGGAATAGTTGGCAATTTCGTATTAGGAACACGTAATGAAAGCGAAGAAAAGGGGCCAAATGATGCCAGCTAGTATCCATCACATTGTTTCAAGAACAACCATGACGCTTGCGGAGCTGGGCTAGCCTAGAGTAGAAACGAAAAACCAGATCGACTATATAACGATCAATAAAAGATTCAGTAAAATATCCAATATAATCTTAGAATGACACTAAAAGAATGAAAAAAAGAATAAAAATAAAGCCAAAACACCCAAATTACAATAGTAATACTCCTGAATGACCGGAATTGTAAAAAGATGGACACGGACATCGTTAAAAGCAAATAGAATTAACTAAATAGAAGTAGAATTTCAAAGTTGGATACAATAAGAGAAGCTTTAGTAACATCAGCAAACGAGATCATCTTAATTAAAACTAGACTAGGACAAAAGTGTGCATAACAGATGAAATCCTCTTGAGCATGAAAAGGAAACAGCAAACAGTGCCGAGGTATGGTACAGGGGTATGTGACAAATAGAAGAATAATAAGTGTTTAGAATGAATTAAAGAAAGAAAGAAAAAGAAAGAAAGATGGATTTTCATGTTATGTTTTCTTTGACAGAAAAAAAAGAAAGAAACAAACAAACTTATTACTTTTGTTTGTTTGTTTCTTTCTTTTTCTTGAAAAAACAAAGATGTTTTTTCAACAAAAATATTGAAAAAGGTATATATGTGCCAAATAAAGGAATAAGAATTGGGAAGAAAGAAATGAAGAAAGAAAGAAAGAACAAAAAAGGGAAGGATGGAAGAAAAAGAAAAAGAAAAGTAACAATAAAGTGAGAAGAAAGACAGGAATATAAATAGAAAGAAAGAAAAGTAATAAAATGTGGTAAGAAAGAAAGAAAAAAGAAAGAAAAGTAATAAGGAAAGTTGAAAAATAAAGAAATAAGGAAGTGGAAGAAAAGAAAAACATTTTTCTTTCATTCTTTCTTTTTTTCTTTCTTCCACGTTAAATTTTATTTTTTTATTTGTCACGTGTACATTTTTCAACATTTATTACTTTTCTTTCGTTGTTTCTTTCTTTGTTTCTTTGTTTCTTCCTTTTGATTTATTTGTTTTTAAGCCATTATCTTCTTTCTTTCTTTGCATTTCTTTTCTACCTTCCCCTTTTTACCTTTACTTATTTCTTACAAATCTTTCTTTTTATTCAATTCTTCTTTTTCTTTCATTTCTCAGTCCGTCAGTCATTCTGTCTTTTTGTTTATCTCATTTCATTCTCTTTTTCTGCTTTATTCTTTTTCTTTTCATCTGCAGACCAATTTCCTTCTTCGTTTTTATTCTTCTCATTCATATTCATTTCTTTACTAGCAGCCATATCCAGCTGGTTGATCATAAAAAGCGTTCAATTAGAATGGAGCAAAAGCAGAATCATGTTTAGATATAACATAGTCTATCTTCTTCCATTACTTTAAAGTACTTTCATTAAAAAACATTTTTAAATGATGCAGTTACTGATATAACAGAAGTAGCCTGTATTTATTCAATCAAAATTATCCGGGAACATGCAGGGGTAAAACAGGTAACATGAAGACCCACTTCAGATCACAATTATTTTGGAGTTTTTAAAATTCAATTTGTAAATGTGCTACCAGGAATGTAAAAGAGGATACATTTGTAAAGCAATTGTTAAGTTTGATGAAAACTGGTTGATAAGAAGGAAACCGGTAAAAGTCGCCATTTTTCGCTATTTACGCGGATTTTCACTATATGGGTAGAATCAATTATCAAGTTAAATGACTTAAACAATCAACTTATTGTTGGCTACAATTGAATGAAGTTTGTATTAGATTGCTTGAAAATTGTGCAAAGTTCTTAGCTTAAAATTTGTGTCGAAATCGATTTTTCGTTTTTCGCTAAACGCAGTGGCGTAGAAATAAAAATGAATTATCTATGATCTCATCATGATGTAAGTACCCAACATACCGAATTTGAACGAAATCGGAGGAAAAAAAAGTTGAATTTATCGATTTTTGATCGGCTTTATCGATTATTGATTTTTTTAAAAATTATCGATTTTTTACGCTAAGAACCTATCTCTTACATTGTACAATATATATGCCAAGTTTGGTCAAAATGGATGGATCTCGAGTGAACAGGTATCGCACAGACAGACAGATATACAGACTCAAAGACAACCTCTGTTTTATAGATATAGATGTTTATCTCATTTTATTCTTTCTCTTTTTCCTCATTTTTTCTTTTTCGATTTTAACTCTTTTTACTAATTCTTTGGATCTTTAAACAACGAAAAAATATGTTTCTTTTAAATTTTTATCTATTTTGTCACTTCAATTCCACTTTTTTTTCGTCTATTTTCCACAAATTCTTCATTTTTATTCCTCAGGCTTTTAAATTATTTTCTTATATTTTCCTTCTTTTATTTGTTTTCTGTCTCTTTTCTGCTTCTTTGTTTATGTTGTAATATAAGCAGAGTGTGTGTTGAGATTGGAAGAAAATATCTAACCGATTGCTCTCCCAGTAACTACGGTGGGTAACAGGCAGAGAGTTGGGGGAAAGAGACGGGAGTTAACATAAATAACACTCCCTCGGAAAACGCAGTGACTTTAGGAACAAACCGCCCACGGGACCGATTTCTTGCTAACTGCTGTTTTCCCGTTGCTTTTATTAGCATGTGGCATCTTACAAAGATCCGGATCTTGACCATTTGAAGAGAGGACCGTATCTAGATATGCCAAGCTGTCCTGCTGCTAACGAGGAAAACCCGGATGTAACTGGTGTTGAGAAACATGTCTAAACGCAACCCGGAGCCCCTTTTGCGCTTTACCGACCTCACGTGCGCCACAGTTTACAATCTTCTTTCCTAGTCTCTCATTCAACTTTTTTCCCTTTTACGCGTTTTCAGCACGCATTTTTCTCCTGCCTAATCTTTTTTCTTTATTTTTTCAGTATTTTTTTCAATATCATTACTTTTTGTAATATTTTCTAATTATCATTTCCTCTCGTTTTTTTCTTTAGTCTAATATACTTTGTCTTTCATTTTCCTTTTTTTTTGAGTGTTTTCATTTGGTAATATTCCTTATTCTTAATTTTTTATTAATTCTTTTTTTGTCGAGTTTTGTTCCTTCTCTTTGATTTTTTGTATCCTAATTTTTACATTTTTTCTTTTCTTTCCACGTTCTAATCTCTTTATCATCTTCGTCTGTTATTTCCTTTTCGTTCTTTCTGCCTTTTTTCCATTTTTATTTTTTTAAATTTCTCCTTTTTTTTCTTGCATTTATTCTTCCTTTTATCGTTTTTTTTTCTTTCTCTCTTTTCATCTTTTAACTTTTATCATTTCCCTTTTTCTTCCCTTCTTTCTTTCAGTCTTCTTCCTTTCTGTCTTTCTCCATTTTTATTCTACATCTATTGCTCTTTCCTTGTAAGTATCCCATTTTTTGACCCTCATTCTTTGCTAGCATTTATCCTTCGTTTTTTTCTTTTTCTCCTTTTATCTTGTGCCTTTTCCATCTTTCTTTCTTTCTTTCTTTCTTTCTTTCTTTCTTTCTTTCTTTCTTTCTTTCTCGAAACATTTGTATGTGCCTCATCTATCCGAGGCTATTGTTTGACGTCATCGAGTCTAGCATCCAATCAAAACGCAAGCTGTAAAGGTAAAAAACCTGACAAGTTAGACTGTGTTAAAAAAAAAAAAAAATAACGGATAGATTTGTTTTCACGACCCACAAACCGAAAAACTTCATCTACATCATAACAGCTGCGTTCGTATTCAGTTGCATTCATTCATTCTTTAATTCCTACTATATTTTCATCTTTTCTATTTATTTTTTATTTTTTTTTTGCATAGAATTATTTACCTATTTTTTTTTTTTTGATGATCCCACCACACACACAACATTACTCTTCTTCCACGGAGCTTAGCTTTTGGGGTCAATTGTCGAGATTTATCTGGGCCGTTAGTGTTGAACATTGTCGCATGTTTTGTGTGTACCCAAAATTAATTATTGATTGACAGGTAAGATTAATACAAAAAAAAATAATCCAAACCAATGTTTGAGCTAACAACAATTTACCAACAATTTACCAACAATTTACCAACACACAACAAATGAAACAGACGGCACAAGCGGTTTAATCAGAAACAACGGTAAAATTTATCTTAACGCACAAGAAAAGAATTACGCTAGTGGATTAAGTGCTAAATGATGGCCAATAATCTTTTAATTATCAATGAAAAGAAACCATGATTTTTACAATTAAAATTATAATGCTGCATAAAAAATGGAGCATTATAATTTTAATTGTAAAAACAGAAAATGCAAAAAAGGTTTGTTTTATTTTGTTTTACCTCATATCAATCTCAATGGCTTATTTAATACCGACAAGATTTTTTATTGCTTGTAATATTTTTTCAAAAATGTATTGCTGGTAAATGTTTTTTCAAAAATGTATTGCTGGTCATTTTTTTCAAAAAATACATTGCTGGTATTAAAACCTATTTTAGGTTTTCAAAGCGTTTTGACCTCAGTTTGGGGGTTAACTATTTGCCCATAGCTGGGAGCCTAACAGGTGCTACCACTCTGGGTCAGGGTGGATCTGTGAACACCAGCGAATAAGAGGTGCGTCCGCACTTCTCAAAATTTCCTTATCAGAGTACTTACTGCTGGATGTAGTTTATCGTCATACCCAGGACGTGGATGTAATTTATCGTCATACCCAGGAAACGGATGTAGTTTATCGTCATATGCACGACGCCTCGTTGGACGGGGGTGTTATCCATCTGCAGAGGTGCAGTCAGCGTATTCTGAATCCCCAGCCGACAGGTCATGAGAAGAAAAAGAGGAAGACTTCTCTGAATAGTTCCCAAAGAGAAGATTGGCTCACTTTTTTTGTATGACGAATCAGAGCAATTGCCATGAAAATATTTGTAGAAAAGACAGCGGTATCCGTGAACCACTCGTTTTCATTGACGACCCGAGAGGTGAACACCCGTGGGCGAGCCTGCGTCTGAGAAAAACCGTCGAAGAACGAGATATATAAACAAATAAATAGTGTAAATAATGTTAAACAGAATTTTCTGTTGGCTACACAGATTGATATACACTTGAAGAAGTCCGGAGGGCACAACGGGCGAAACGTTGTAGTAAAAACAACAAACACGTTACTGATTTTTTTATTATCAAATACAAGTGTCATCAGCTTGCCTCCAAAGGAAAAAAAAAGGCTTTTATTTAACATCACAGAGATCCTTTTCTGTCTGCCGTCAGCATGGATGATGTTAAACTCTAGGAGAGCAACAATTTACGCCTTCTTGGGCTCAAGTTTAAATGTGGAGTGACTATATCGAATCAATTGCTTCGTCTGCTGCAAGAAAAGTTGATTTTCTCTCAGGTGATTAATACAGAGAAGTTTAAAATTAACAAGCCATTCCTTGTCTCGGTTAACAACGAATTGTAGGTCATTTTTTTTAGATCAGCTGCGAATTTCACCTTATTGAATTCGACAGTGTTTGGCATTCCGGCCTTCTACGAAAGCTCCAGGGCTACGGTGCACGGGACGAATATTTGGTTTAATCCAATCGTTCCTGACAAATCGTAAAATGATGCACGTGTTGAACGGGCTAGCTTCCAGATCTTTTTATACGAGCGCGGAGGCCCCGCAGGGCTCCTTCCTAGAACCTACGCTGTTTCTGATGTTCTCCCTGATGTCATCAGTTCCTCGGTAAGTATTTATGCAAATGACACTAGCATTTACTCCTGTCTCATTAACAAATCCGACAGATCTGACAAAGCAAACCTGGCAACTGCTCTTTAAAAGAACCTTCAATTAGTGATTAACTAGGGCAAGAAATGGTTTGTAAATTTTAACGCGTCGAAAACAAAACTACTTTCATTTAACCACCACATAGAACCTTTTCTGCCTGTCATCAGCGTGGGTGATGCTAAACTCTAACACTCACCGTCTTCTTGGCCTCACGTTTTCCAATGACATGCAGTGGAGTGATTATATCGAATCAATTGCTTCGTCAACTGCAAGAAAAGTTGATATTCTCTCAGGTGATTAATAGAGAGAAGTTTCGTTTTGGAGCCGTTAAAATTAGCAAACTATTCCTTGTCTAAGTTAACAACAAATTGTAGGTCCTTTCTCCATCAACGATCGACAAAAGGTAATAATCGATTGGAGAAAGGTCGCGTGCATATGCCGAGTGGGGCAGAAAAGACGAACCATATTCCAAAGTTATTTATTCCGTGTTATTATTTCTATATGCGTTGTCGTTGAGGAGAAAAATCTTTTTTACATTTTGACTAGCGAAGGTTTATTTTCTATCGAACTTTTATGGACAGGTTGCAACTGCTGGATGCATAAATGTGCATACGTTTTAACAACTGTAAATGAATAATATCCTGACAATCTAACCACATATATAACATTACTTTTTCCGTAGATTTCAGCTTTTTGTTTTTTTGGGAGGAAATTTATCCTTGTCTATCCGCTGCCTTTCACATTGAAACACATTTCCCATCACCTGTTATGATGTATTTAAGGAACGGTTACTTAGGATGTTTTTCCTTGGTTTTTCCTCTAGGATCGTCATTGCAATCGATTCCCCCAAGCGGAAATCACTTATGACTCAACATATTTAATATCAAATCAATAGCTACGTCGACTGCAAGGAAAGTTGGTTCACTGTGTCATGCCAGAAATTTATTCTCGTCATAATCTATCTTGCGCATTTACAAATCTACCCTTCATTCGTGCATTGAATACTGTTGCCATATCTGGTTTGCTGCTCCTTCCATACATCTCGAGATTCTTGACAAAAGGAGACTGTAATGTAATAAATCCTGACCAGGTATCGCGACATAAGTCACTTTCTCATCGTCGTGACGTGGCTTCCCTCTGTCTTTTCTATAAATATTTTCAGTCCTTCCGATGAGTTATTTTCTCTGGTGCCCCGGCTGCATGAATTTAAGCGTCCTACTAGATTGGCAACTAGGTCACATCGCTTTACAGTTGAACTAGCTAAAGAAAATACTTTTACTCTAACAGTTTTCTCGAACTTCCCACCTGTGGAACTCCCTTCCGATTTCTTGCTTCCCTGATAACTACAATCTTCAAAAATTTAAATGCAACGTCAATTGTTATCTTCTGTCTTCTTAAATCCTGCTACTTTTAGTCTTTCTCTCAATCCTCCCCTTTCTCAGTCTTTTTCCCTTTCTACATGTAACTGTTGTGGTGTCCTCCCTCTAAAGAGTCTATATTGGACTCTTCCGCCTACTATAAGATTAGTAGGAGAGAAGGCCCTGGGGGGAACGGTCGAATAGATTGAACGCTGGGTCAATGGACGCACACACACTAGTCGTGTAATACTCTTCTGTTGTACTTACTGTTTAATATATATATATATATATATCTGCAACACGTGTTTTGTTATTTCTTTAACCATTTACTTGGTCACAACAGTAACCTCCTGCGTTCTAGCAGTATTACCGGGGTGAAATGATTTTAGAAAATGGCGGTAAAATGGTTTCAATTTATTTGGTTTGAGCGCTTCAACTTCTTGCAATCTCTAGCAAGCTGGTATCGCTACGTCTGAATTGTGCGTTTGTTCCTCAGTGAGTTCTTCTAAAAACTTGATCTTGTGCCACATCTAAGTACCAAGTGAAATTGAGTGCCAAATCAATTTTGGCATAATGCAGCACTGACTGGAGCAACAGTGTGTACTTACATTCAGTGGAAACGAGTGAGCAATAACCGAGCAATACTAAATAAGAATAAGACTTAGACATGTGCAGTCGAACGAGAATAGTGCACCTCATTAGATTAAATAAAGAATTCGCTGTTGGTTATCCAGATAGATATACACCTGAAGAAGTCCGGAAGGCACAACGGGTGAAACGTTGTGATAAAAAAACCAAAGATGTGGACAATAGTCCGAATATAAATAGTGTAAATAATAAAAGGTTCGGTTTGAAATTCCCCGTAGGTTACCAGATTGATATACACCTGAGGAAGGCTGGAGAGCACAACTGCCGAAACGTCGTGATAAAAACAATAAAGATGTGGACAACAACCTGCGCATAATAAGTTATGGCTGGTGTTTATAGGAGTGACGAGAGTTACTGTTTTTGTCTGAATTTCAGGGATAAGGAGTTATCATTGTTTACATGGTTGATATTCGGACAATAGTCCTCATATTTGTTAAGAAAGAAACAAAGAAAAATGGCAGCAAGTCTTCAATCACAGCAGCAGCCCAATCTAAATGAGGCTGGAACAGCAGTTGCAACCTAATCAGCATCCAGGTTAGTTTTAAGGCTATAAGTTAATTACAACAAATTGTTCTTCATGGATAAATGCGTTGGATTATGAAATTTGGTTACATAGTGGTCGTGAGTTCAATCCCTGAATCGGGCAATGTGTACTCGCACTCAGTGGAAACCAGCGAGCAATAACATGAATAAGAATAAGAAATAGACATGAGCAGTGGATCAAGAACAGTCCGCCCCTCCCATAGATTATGTTATGATGTTGGTTTGGGGTTTGTAGAGACAAACGACAAATAACACGTAACAATAAAAAGGGTTTTATTAGGTTGGCAAAAGGTACAGAAATCGCCTGAGTAGTCTCTAACTAGCTCAGCCAAGAACTTTCTCTCCTCTGTCTCTCGACGTGCCACTATATAAAGTCTTTGCTAGCAGACAAGTTCATCTTCAAGAGGGGTGGTAGGTTTCCGACACAACAGATTAAATAAAGGGTTCAGTTCAGAATTCCCTTCAGGTTATCCAGACCGATATAAACTTGGGGAAGGCCGAAACGTTGTGATAAAAACAACAGAAATGTGGACAATTGTCCGAATATAAATAATGTAAATAATGATAACTCTTTGTCACAGAAATTCAGACAGAAATTCCCGCTCTTTTGTTCCACTCAATTTTGCACCAGACCGTCAAAGGGGGCCAGATATAGGCTTGAGATATCCGTGAATCACCCGTTTTCAGTGACGACCCGAGAGGCGAACACCTGTGGGCAAGCCTGCGCTTGAGAAAACCCGTTGAAGAACGAGATATATAAACAACTGCTCCAAAATGGAGGGGCAGTTTCTTATACATCGCCGAGAGAATGTAAGGTCCCACGTATCGAAAGGGGGCGCCGTCAGCTGCGCAAATACACACTGGCATTGGGGTGTCAAAAAGTGTAATGTTATAATATGAAGATTTAATTCTCGTCTTATCACTGATGCTCAGCATGTATTAGGTTGTAAAATAAATTCTTTCGTTTTTTTTTATAGTTTATTTTAATACTTATTATTTAATAATAGTTCTGCTGAAGGATTCACTAATCTATTCCCATTTGTTGTTTACGAACTGCTGTCAACGTTCCACAAAGTTCAGTGCTTCGATGAAAGAAATCACTAGACTTTGACTCGATAAATCCATCAATCCATGTTTTAAGCTCCAAGTGAACGAAACACGCCGCAAATTGTTAGAAAGCGCCCGAAAAAGGTGTTAGTCGTAATGTTCAAAATCAGGAGAATGTGGTTGGTGTGTCAGAACTTTCCAACCGATATCTTTAATTGAATGCTTAGTCATGTTAGCGATATGAGACGAGCATTTACATGTTGAATGTATCGCCGGTCATGTTTTTTCAGCCTCTGTTCATTTTTTCAACATACAGATTGACATTGACCGTTTGCTTCTGGGGAGCTTACCAATTAAGTGAAGATGACGAGCAAAAGTAACATGAGAGCTTGTCATCTTATGAGTCAGTTACCTGTGGGTTCTGGCGCGGTTCCTTTAATCGACGCATGCAATTGGTTCTCATCAAATAGAATAAGTCGGTCAGAACGAGGAGGGTCTGTGAGTTCGAACTTCCCGTCCTTAAAACGGGAAAATAATTTCAGTGTCACACAGCACAAATGTTACGAGCAACTTTGGCAGTTTTGGGACCTTGCTTAAAAGCAAAGAAAAGATTTTGAACATGCTTATTCTTGTCTGCTTGGTATTCCATTTCAAAGGGTATGGGAATTGTACGACCACCCATTTAGTCTCGAAAAGACAGAGGTAAAAAATGCCACACGACAAATTGTTTAAGCTTCACAAAATCACAAATTTATGTACATACTAGCAGCATGGCCCGGCGTTGCCCGTGCTTGATTAAAAAATCGTACGACTCATACAGCAATCGCTATCACTTGACTTAAAATATTTTTGCCCCTCCTTGCCTTTAAAGGAGTTACCTTTGCCGTACTGATGTTGCTACATGCCTTACTTCTTGCCTATCTCACACTGCGAATTTTTTCTAAGCTCTATACTAAACATTAAATCTGTTACAAAAAAAGAACTAAACGGAATGAACACAAAACGATCAGCTTTAAAAAAGGGACTCGTAACTGGAAAAACCGAATGAAAAAAGAATGTTAACAACAAATATTTTTTCACACCCAACCCAGTTCTGCAGAATCAGAATCAACGTTGAGTTTAAGCAAGCGAATGAGCCAATTGGAGTAAAGTGCCATGCAGATTTAAATTTTTTCCACTTGTGACGAATGCAGCTATCGATTCTTTTGCATGCTAGCATTCTAGTTAACATTCGTGTCAGTCTGCTGTTGGCCCTCACGCTGGCCAATAGAATATTCCTGTATATTCGTGGCAGCCAGCTATAGGCTTTCACTCTGGCCAGTAGAAAATGGCCGCAAACTACATGAAAACTGCCCTAGAAGCATGAAAAAATCGATTATTTCTACTATCGATGGGAGTTGGGAAATGCAAAGTCGGTCTTGGCCTATCCACTAACTTGGAGCATGTGCATCTAAATTTTGGTGCAAATCTGTCGAAAATTGCGGCCGTGCATTCGTTACACACACACACACACACACACACACACACACACACACACACACACACACACATCCTGCCTTTTATAGATAGAGATACACATATATTGGTACAGAATGAGAGATTGCTAAATAATGATACATTTAGCAGTTAACACTAGGATGGCCAGCTCCTTTGATATATATATAAAATGGCCAAGGTGTCGTTTTCGACACCTTATGATTGTTTTTTAATATTTCGCATGAAAAATAATCATATATGGTTAATGAAATTACTCATATGTTTGCAATACATAGTTTATTAAAGAATATTACTATTACACAACATTAGACATCATTTTGAAGTAGGCTATAACATTCTTTCTACAATCCTGTAGGACCAACTATTTAGCAATATCGTAGATTCCACAATCTTTACATGTTACTAACAGTACCCTAGTTTCATCCTTTGCACATTTGCCGTGTTATGATATTATTTCAATGCATTTACCCTATGATTAGCCTAAGTGTCAAAAACAACACCTCGGACATTCAAGGTAAAACCTCAAATATCAGCTATTCCACTGGATATTTTTTAAAGAATTAAGTCTGTTAAACATCTTTGCTAAAATTCAATAATTGTCCATAAGCCTCAGCATCGAACCAAAACTAGTTATTCCATAGTAATTTATTCAAAATTTGAAGGTGTCGAAAACGACATCTCGACCATCCTAGTGTTAATGTGTCAGTTACAGAGGAATATTTAAGAAAGAACGGAGGAGTATGAGCAAGCTTAGAAATGTGTTTATAAGTTTATATCTTATCTCTTATTTGGTCTGGTCTGCCACGAATCTTACTTGTGGAGATGGTGTTCTTGCTTGGATTCAGCTTCGAAGATTCTGGTTGTTCGGAAGCTATATCTTTCTCAGTCTGACCGCTTCGTAAATGGTTAGAGGACTTTGTTCGGAAGCAATGGTCTTTATGTCTGCCCACTTCGTAAATGGTTGAAGTACGTCCTCTGTTCGGTAACTATGGTCAAATAATATATGGAATATATATTTATATTTATGGTATATAAATAATGTAAGTAATGATAACTCTTTATCCCAGAATTTCAGCCGGAAATTCCCGCCCTTTTGTTCCACTCAATTTCACACCAGACCGTCAAAGGGACCCAGATGTAGGCTTGAGATATCCGTGAATCACTCATTTTCAGTGATAGCACATATAACTCGAAAGAGAAAATAATAACATAATCAATATTAATAATATTGCGCTACTTCAAATAAAAGATTAGGGAATAAGCCCCCATAAATACTGCAAAGAATTATAACAGCTACTAGACTTGAGAAAGCTATTTTCATGAAAAAATATTTTTTATTAATTTCAACCGACAGTAGCGCTGGCTGCTCTGTCAATGAATGTTAAATGTTTCCTTATAAGGAAACGGCTAATAATACCATTACCATTAACATTATTGTTGTGGGGCTCTCCCCTTTTACACAAGATAGACTCGTCTAAAGTATACTTATACTGACAGAGTTGGAGATACGTGAAGATACGTTGAAATAAGGTTGAGATGCGTAGAGTCCACAGAGAGAGAGAGAGAGAGAGAGAGAGAGAGAGAGAGAGAGAGAGGGAGAGAGAGGGAGAGAGGGAGAATTACGGCTTCACTTACAGAGACTGGATACTGTTGTAGGGCAGACCCTTTTACACAAGATGGACTCATCCAAAGTATACTTATACTGACAGAGAGAATACCTGCAGGTGGAGATACGTTGAGTCAGGGTGAGAGATACGGAGACAGTACACAGGGTGTTCACAGAGAGTTATACGAGAGTCCAGCGAGAGAGAGATAATTACGGCTTCACTTACAGAGACTTGTACATATACTTTCTACTAACCCGCATTCCTGGACTACTAATCTTTATTTCAAGTTTGTATTCTTATGTTCAATACACTTATTTTCCGCTTTCAATTACTGGCGTTGTTTATTTATTTGTGCAGGATTCCATGCCCGGAATCCACAACAACTTGGCGACGAGTACTTCGGACTCACACGGAAAGAAAAAAAAATTCTCTCGTCACCACAACAATTAATAATTTGTTTAGTAACTGAAAGGAATACTTTGCCATTTCTATGTCTCGCCCTACAACTGTTTACTGTCGTCTATTTTACTATTTTATCCCGAACTTTCTCACTTGTTTAATTCTTACGTTTCCGGTGTGGTAAATCTTGTCCTATTTTGTATCATCTTGCGCATCTGGTTCACCACCAATCTACTTTCCCGACAATTAATGATCCGTCTTTTCTCGACTAAGTTGTTTAGTTTTGCCGGTTTTTCTTTAGAATGTGTCATCAACGCGCATATGCATATCAAAAGCTGTTAAGACGATTCCTCTAATTCTGTTGGCACCATCTCAACGAAAAGCATATAATAATTGTGCTTGTCCTTCACTTCGTTGGTTCCTTAGTTCTCACGACCGTTACGTCCTGCCAATACGTCATTAATAATGTACTATTCCGTTTTGATCGAAAAAGAAAGAGAAAAGACATACTAGAGACGCTGCGTGGTTTCAATGAGAAAAAGAAAAAAGAAAGAAAGAAGTATTTAACGTCTGCTGCTAATACCTAATAAATAATTTACTGTTCCGTTTTGATCGAAAAAGAAAGAAAGAAGTAGTTAACGTCTGCTGCTAATACCTAATAAATAATGTACTGTTCCGTTTTGATCGAAAAAGAAAGAGAAAATACATATCAGTGAAGCAGCGTGGTTTCAATGAAAAAAATGAAATAAAGATAGAAGTGTTTAATGTCTGCTGCTAGTACCTAATAATTAATGGACGATTTCGTTTTGATCGCGTGAGAAGACAAAAGACATATTATGTACTTGGTTTAAGTGAAAAGAGAAAAGAAACAAAGGGACATTAACGTCTTCTTCAGTCAAATGGAAAAAGTTTTCAATTTCAAATCTTTTCATATGTATCCCTTATTTCTTAAGATAACGACCATCATTCATATACACTTATTTATTTTTAATCAATTCACCCCGAGCTAGGAGATAATGTCTCTAATACGCAACGGACTGCTGGAAGTGAAAGAGAAGGAAATGGGTTTAGAAAGAACCGGAAACTTAATACTAAACAGGGGATAAAACTCTACTCCTGTTCAAAAATCCGGAGTGGCCTTTATTATTGTTATTGCAATATTTTCTTAAAGTTCTTAAGCTCAAATATTTAACAACGCGATAGGGGAATTTCTACGGGTATTGTATTGTCGGAGAACTCGCCACGAGCTTATTTGATTATTAACATAAAAATTTTCAGAAATTTAAAATAGGAAAACCGTGAAATTTTTACTTGTTAGAACTAGTATTTCATAAATACCGATAAGAAAATAAATAATTATCGCAATTCTAACGCTAGTGTGGATCAAAGAGCTATCTGCCCGAGAACATACTCACATCTCTTGTTAATATCTATGCAGATGATACAACGCTATATTTATTTTTAGTGGCAACAATAATAAAAAATCTTCTTATATATTTAATAAAATTTTATGCTTTTATTAGTTTTCATTCTTTTATTAATATTGATTCATTTCTACTATTGACATTAAAATAATAAGTCAAAGTGGTACATTCAGTAACGAACTGTTGACTCCGATATCCAGTGTAAAATATATATTTTCGGTCCTTGTTGTAGAAGGCTTACTCGCCCCAGTGATCCTAAGAGTGAATCCGTTTCAAGTTCCAACTCCTGTGGTCCCCCGTCGTCGTAAAATCAAAGAAGGAGGACCAGACTGAACGCAACTAACCCCGAAGACCAAAACGGTGGATTTGGCAAAGATCAACACGATCTCAACGGTCAAACCGGCGGAAGAGGACAGCGCCAGTCGGGCTGGCGTAACCAAGGCGGACCTTGAGAGACCAAACATTCGACAGCCCGATGCAACCAGGTTTGCCAGATCTCGCCTGTATCAGTTCCCATTGAGCGACGAGAAAGGAGCTTCCGGCGTAGAGTGCGGGCTTCTCCGTCGCGCAGAGTTTTCTCTCCAAAATCAAATTCTCGCCAATGGTCTTGTCAAACTCTCTTTGATTCAAAACCATCTCCGCCACCGATGAAGATCCCGATGATCGGATGCGAGCGAGTGCCGACAGCAATATTTTAGTTGAACTGACCTGGCAGCAGATCTCTCCTTTATTCTAACTCTAACAGCTTAATGGGGAAAGAACTACCTTTCCAAACCAGTAACGTTCTATCATCACCGAGCAAATCCTGAGTTTCCGTCTATCGCACTGAACGAATATTATTGCAAAAAGACCCTTTTCCTTGAATCCGCGTTGGAACTTAAGCTCATTCCAGACCTGGAACTCGTATATTCTGCAGCTAGAGATGCTGGTAAAATGGTTAGTTCCCTGTACCGATCCATTAAGTATCTGGCTTCTCCTTATATTCCTTACTATTCCAAGAGCCAGATGAGGCCGAAAATGGAATAATTCTGATATCTCTGGGTTGGAACTGCATGATCTTCACTCTCCAATCTTGATAGAGTCCAGAAACGTCTACGCGACATTATGGGTAATTTATTGTTTTCCACCCTACAACCACTTTCCCCACAGACGAAACGTAGCAAACCATTCGTCAATCTATCGCTATTTTAATGGAAGATGCTCAGGCGACTTCACAGCCAAGACCCGTTACGCCGCGTAGCCTGAGACGAACCAGTCTCATTCGCGAATGAGATGGCATGGAGAATCAAAAAGGCCGGCAGATTGAGTACAAAGTCGTGGTACTATTAGTGGTGAAGGCCAAATTACAGACGATTTTTCTGAAATCGGCAACAGTAGTTAAAAGCTTAATTCCCATCGGATGAAAATAAAAAGCTGGCCACAATTACAGTTTGATTTCTTGTCAAATTTTTCATATATTTTCTTTTATGATAAACATTGTTGTTGATGTTGTTGCTTTTCTTCTTCTTTGTTGGTGTTTGTTTTCTTTTTCCTCCTCTTGTTTGTCTCTCACTTTACAGGATTACCGTTCTTTCATACTTTCTTTTAATTCTCCCATTAATACAATTACAATTTTGCCTCCATGACTAATACAGGGTGCTCTTAACGACTGGACACATACGCAAAAAAGCATATTTTCAAGAAATGGAAATTTGGACAGCATTTTATTGAATTGGAATATTAACTAATAACACCTTCAATATGATTTCCATTATTTGTTCAAGATTCACGTGAAGTAACTCCACATCGCCGTCAATTTTAGCACATTCACTCTTTTTGCGTTCAATCAAGTGTGTTTGTTGCATCAGTGATTTTTATTGAGGTACACCTGCTTTAGTATGCCCCAGAAAAAGAAGTCAATTCTTTCTTATTTCGACAAAACTATGTTTAATCTGTGGAGGGAAAAAATATATTTATGAGATTTCCAGACTTTAGAGACACTCTGTTACATTTTCTAATCGCCTTCTCTTCTTTTTCTCTTCCTTTTCATTATTTTCTTCAAACTTATATACACCTTCTTCTTCTTCTTCTTCTTCTTCTTCTTCTTCTTCTTCTTCTTCTTCTTCTTCTTCTTGTCTTTCTCTCTCTTTACATGATTATCTTTCTTTCCCGCTTTCTTCGTCTTCCCTTATTAATACAATTACAATATTACATTCATGACTAATAAATTTTCTACTCGCCACCCCTTCTTTTTCTCTTTCTTCCTTTCCATTTTCTTCAAACTTATTCACTTCTTCTTCTTCTTCTTCTTCTTCTTCTTCTTCTTCTTCTTCTTCTTCTTCTTCCCTTCATATATCTGTTGCTTTCTTTCCTTTTCAATACAATGTTGTTTTTGTATCTTCATTTGTTTTTTACATTTTTACCTTCTATCCTCTCCCTGTTTTTTCTTTTCTCATTGACATATTTATTAAATTTCTTCATTTTCTTCTAAACTTAGTTACTCTTCACCATGATATGTGTTTCTTTCTTTCTTTCTTTCTTTATTTATTTCTAAACACCCCTCCTTTTCACATCAGATAGTTTATAAGTCTTCCTCTTCTCAGTAAAACCCAATTTCCAACTTCACCTCCTACGTTAACTTTCTGCCTAGGCGTGTCTGCATTTTATATTTAACTCCATCTGTATTTCTTCTGTTTCTCCTACTGTAATATAATCGCAATCCGTTGGAAAAGTAGAATGGTTTCTCGCTTGGTTCTCCTTTTATCAAACTCACCATCTGCGCACTTTTGTTCGTTGTTTTCTATTTATTTATACGAAATACATATGAATGATTTCGGACTGAAGCCAAAAACGTCCACCATTAATCCTGTAAATAATGTATATCTTATGTATTTTAAAGGAATATGAGTTCAGCAGATATACAAAAATAGAGAGTGGTGTAAGACAAAGACATTTCTTTTCACCGGACTCATTTAGTCTATACAGTGAAGCGATTCTAAGAGAATTAGAAATCTTACCAGCATTCATTATTGGTGGCCGTAATGTCAAATATATAAGATATGCAACTGACATAATGCTGATAGTAGACACGGAAAGAAGAGTATAAAATCTCCGACAGAAGATAATCAAGGAAAGCGGGTAAAAAAGGATTAAACATGACCTCCAGGAATATAGAATGCATGGTCGTTCGCAAAAGGATGAACCCAAAGTCCGATTTACAAATTGGGGAAACAAAAATTAAAGAAGTAAAAAAAAAATTAAATATCGGGGGAGTGTTTTAACAGAAGACGGAAAGTACAACACTGAAGTCCGAAGGCGCATTAAGATAGCGGTGAAATACCGGAGGACCTCAGAATATTAATCTATTAAACAAGTAAAAAAAAAAATTAAATATCGGGGGAGTGTTTTAACAGAAGACGGAAAGTACAACACTGAAGTCCGAAGGCGCATTAATATAGCGGTGAAATACCGGAGGACCTCAGAATATTAATCTATTAAACAAGTAAAAAAAAAGAATTAAATATCGGGGGAGTGTTTTAACAGAAGACGGAAAGTACGACATA
This sequence comes from Acanthosepion esculentum, assembly GCA_964036315.1. NCBI lineage: Eukaryota > Metazoa > Mollusca > Cephalopoda > Sepiida > Sepiidae > Acanthosepion > Acanthosepion esculentum. The sequence goes on along the minus strand of OZ038485.1, from coordinate 97,382,667 downwards.
GAGGAAATAGTGCTTGGAAAATCTGATACTCACAGGGCAGATTAAAGCCAAGCGGGAGAGAGGAAAGCAGCGCATAACATACTTGAATAAATGGATGGCAAATGAGGGTTTTGGAAAAATTAAAAAACGGCAAAATTTATTAGGAGCTACGAAGGAAAGAAAATTGTGGAGAGCCATGATCACTTACGTCTTGGAGTCATACGGCACATAAAGAAGACCAGTTAATAATCTGCGTTATTATTTGAGAATAAGTTCTTCGTTCGTAGGTTATTTATTTAGTGTAATTTAATTAAGCTCAACTGGTTTTGTCTGTACTGACGCATTTATTGAAGTGAAAAATCAACAGTTCAAGTTTGTAAAACTGTAAAACAAAAAATGAACACCACCCCCAAATTAGAAATTCCTTTTTGAATCAATTCACTAACAGGAAATATTTCTCGAGTCTCTATCAAATCATGCTGATTAGAGGACAAACCTCCAAGACAGAATGTATTCACGGTCGCGAGTTGAAAACCGTGTCTCCTCTAGACAACATACATTCACCTTGAGTAGCTGAAAATCGCGACCGAGCCTCGTCCTGCGAGACTCCGACCTCCGGCCCCGGGCATTCTTTGAATGCGGCCTGCGCTCTTGTCTTCGCAGATCCGAAAGGCAGGCTTTACTTGCTGGATGTTACTATAAAGGATAAAGCTCTTCGTCTCATTGGGGTTTATGTGCCCAATGACCATGCTGAGCGGCCTGATTTGTTTCGGGTCGTTTTCGACGACATCTCGTCGGGTAGTTTGAGCGGGTGATTGGAATGCCGTTCTTGTCCACGATATCGAACGTATACCGGAAAGGTCGGGTAGTAACAAGCCGGATGTGAAACCATTTCGGGATTTTATCGACAAGTTTGATCTTCTCGATAAGTATCGAAATGAGTACCCGCGAAAGGTAGCTTGGACTTGGACTAATAGGGGCAGCTCGACTTTGGTAGTACTTTCTAGTTACCCCGACCGAGTCTTTCGATAGTTTACACGAATCATAGGCTCGTCCGGATTCGTATAAGCTTAGATAAGCCTAAGGCTAAGATGGCTGGCTACTGGAAATTGAACGCAGCATTGTTTGGAGAGCGAGATTTCCCGGGCCAGGTGCTGCTAGTGCGACAGCGGGAATTGAAGGAGGCTGTGGTTTGGAATATGTAATAATATAAATTAAAATCCAACATTAGGTCGTTTACTACTGATTATAGTCGTCGACTCAATCTAGTTAGATTAGCATCGCAAAACGGCAAGCGAGGAAAAAATAGATCGAGTGATTAAATCCTTGTGTCGAACAGAGCCGAGATTGATGAAGTCGGCAAAGAAATCAATGAGTATGAGACGGTAACAGGGACCAAGATCAACAGCGATAAGTCTGTTGGCTTGCGGTTGGGCCTCTGGAAATTATTTTCTTTTCCAGGGCCTTTCCTCTGGACGGGCGGATCGGTCAAGATACTCGGCGCCAGGTTCGGTCATTATTTCCTCTTGGAAATGAATTGGTCGGTGTTTCGGGAGAAGGCTGATGTCGCAGTTTGTCTGTGGTCTCGGAGGAATCTTTCCTCAAAGGGGAGGGCAGAAGTATGTGTCTCGCACTTCCATCCGATTCTCCTTTACCGAGTCTCCGTGCTTCCACACCTGTATACTGCATGCCTCCTTAATTATGAGGCATCACTCACCTGGCTGGGGATACGAAAGGCCCTCTGGAATAACAACGACTTTATTTACATTATTCGGACTAATGTGCTCATCTTTGTCGTCATATTTATCACAACGTTTCGGCCGTTGTATGCTCCGGCTTTCTTCAGGTGGTTGGAATGTCGAACTGAACCCTTTATTTCGCTCACTGGGTAGATTGTTCTAGTTCCACGTGCCATGTCTAATGGATGTCAGTTATCAGTTAACTCCTGTTAATTCCCCTCTCCAAGTTCTCCAGCGCCTTAACCAGGTATTGAACTCACACTCTTTGGGTCCTGTCACTGGATCTAACTAACGCCTTTATCCTCGGGGACACATGGAACAGTGGATAAAGACATGACACGTGGAACTAGAACAGTCTACCCCAGTGAGCGATATTCCAACCACCTGAAGAAGGCCGGAGCGTACAACGGCCGGAACGTTGTGATAAATATGGAGACACAGATGAGGACAATAGTCTGACTAATGTAAGTAGTGTACATAATGCCTCAATTCAGAAATATAGACGCATACAGCAAAGACTATTTTTCGGCGGGTTTGGAAAAAGTTCTTTGTCCTCGAGGCCTGTTCTGTTTGTAACAATGTGGTACCGCTGTTGTCTAAGACTGAACACTACGTGTTCTTTTGCTCTCTAGGCGTTATGAGAATTGTGATATGGATGACACGACATATCCCCATTGATCTTGTACTTTAAGCTTCAGTTAAAGCCAAGATTAGGACGGAAAGGCGACGCCCTCCCCCCCATTAGAATGTGGGAAAAAAAGGTGGGTGAGTGAAAGGAGATGACTTGGAGTGGCATTTTGATGCCATTTAGGCATCAGGATACTGGGAACTGTGTTGAACATAGGCAACCCAGCCCCAAATAGTGTAGTTTAGGTTTGTTTTATCTTTTGTTCCTTGCGTCAAATTAACTTAGCTAATGGATATATGCTTATATGCCACTTTTATTTGTGTCTTCGTTTTCTTTAGTTTAATTTTCCTTTTTCTTCCCTGTTACGTGACAGAGATGCCAGTTCTCTGGTAGATGTCGAGCGCTTTTTGTTTTTTCGAGTGTGTATTTCGTATTTGGTTTTGTGTCTGGATAAGTATGTGTTTGAGTCACTGATTGGCCAAATAATTGTTCTTAATTGCCTAGTCCCGCATTAATTTCATCCAGCTGACTGATTTTTCTGCCACATTTAAGGATTGTGGGATTTGTTTTTATTACTAATACTATTTTGTTTAGTTTCTTGTATATAAATTCTATTAATTGTAAATATTCATTGAGGTTTCATTTTAAAATTTTATTTTTATGCCCCAACCCACAGACAAATTGTCCATAGAGATTTCGAGGTATTATGGCGGCTGTAGTAAGAATGGTAAGTCTTGTTTTGGTATAAAGAATACTGTGGAATATTTGGGTCAGTAATCGTGGCTAGATAAGTTTATGATAAGACAAATTGAAGACCAGCCTTCACCTGAGCGTACTACAGGATACAAAGCGCAGGATATATAACGTACACGATTATTATTATTATTATTATTATTATTATTATTATTATTATTATTAATAATAATAATAATAATAATAATAATAATAATAATAATAATAATAATAATAATAATAATAATAATAATATAATAATAATAATAATTGTGGGACAGACCCTTTTACACAAGATGGACTCGTCCAAACTATACTTATACTAACAGAGAGAATACCTGCAGGTGGAGATACGTTGAGTCAGGGTGAGAGATACCGAGACAGTGCGCAGGGTGTTCACAAAGATTTATACGAGAATCCAGCGAGAGAGATAATTACAGCTTCACTTATAGAGACTTGCACATATACTTTATACTAACCCGCATACCTGGACTACTAATCTTCACTTCAAGTCTGTATTCTTACGTTTAATACACTTATTTTTCTATCTCAATTACTGGGGTTGTTATTTGTTTGTGCAGGATTCCATTCCCGGAATCCACAATAATAATAATAATAATAATAATAATAATAATAATAATAATAATTTGAAAAAGAACTAGAAGAATTGGAAATTCAAAAATGCATAGAAAATATTCGAAAGAAAGCATTTTCTTGAAACGAAACATTTTTTAGTGGAGAATTCTCAAGTGTTACTCTCACTTGACCTCCAGTGAGAGAAATTGAAAGTGAAAGTAGACAGATACTAAATACAAGAAAATATGAAACAAAAAAAATAGCAGAAAAAAAAACTACGATCCTTCTTTTCTTGCTTTTTATATTTTGTCATGTTTTTCTGTTCGTTTGTTTTCGTCCCGGAAACCACATAACGGAATACAAACAAACAAACAAAGAGATTCACGTGCGAAAAGGAACTGTTTTTAAGCTACTGAACAAGATGGCGATGTTTGTCATGTGGCGAAGATGATAGAGATAAGGAAGAAAAAGAGGCAAATATCTAAGTTTATGCGTGCAATGATGAATTGTCAGCTGGTGCTTGTTACTCGGGTCGATGCCCTTTTGATGAGTCAACTAGGTTGAAGAGCACGCTGCTGTTCCTCCGATTACTTGCTATTAGTTTTATCTCACTCTGTGCATGCCTCTCTCAGCCCTCTCATCTATCTATCTATCTATCTATCTATCTATCTATCTATCTATCTATCTATCTATCTATCTATCTATCTATCTATCTATCTCGGTCTGTTTATATCTATCTATCTATCTATCTATCTATCTATCTATCTATCTCGGTCTGTTCATATCTATCTATCTATCTATCTATCTATCTATCTATCTATCTATCTATCTATCTCGGTCTGTTCATATCTATCTATCTATCTATCTATCTATCTATCTATCTATCTATCTGCAGACAGAAATACATTTATAATTCCTTTGTTTATCTCTAGTGGGATCGAGAGTCCGATTTGATAATACTTGATAATTCAACGTGCATGGATATATATGAGGAATTGTTATACTGATAAATAAAGACTAATTCATATATGTAACAGGTCTATGCAAAACCATTGAAATTGTACGCCCATACACATGAAAACACCATCTTCGTCTCTTTGTTGTCTATCACCGAAGTCAAGCAACGTCGATCCTGGTCAGGGCCTAGATGGGTGACTACACTTTTTCTTTTATTTTTATTCGTTTCACCCTATGCAATGCATGAATGACACTAATACGCAGGAGGTTACCGGGAGTGAAAGTTAGAGAAATACTGAGTATAGGGAGGATTGAGGAAAGGAGAAAAGATGAACGGGATTCAAGATGATAGAAGATGTCGATTGACGTTGCATTTAAAGCTTTGGAGATCAGGGAAGCAAGTAAACGAAAGAGATTTCCACGGGCAGGAAGTACGAGAAAAGAAACTGTTAGATTAGAAGTGGCGGTTGCATTTAGCTATTTCAACAGTAAACTGGTGGGACATATATGCCAATCTAGTAGCACGCTTAAATATCTGTAGTCATGGCACCAAGTAAAAAACCTCATTAGAGCAGTTGTCATGAAAATATTTGTAGAAAAGGCAGAGAGAAGCCACGCCGCATCGGTGAGAAAGTGACTGAAGTCGAGATGACAAGTCAGGATCGATTAGATTACAGATCGTTCTTTGGATTTTGTTACGAACCTATACCATTTGTTGTAAGATTGGATTCGCGGGTGGTGTAATGGATAATGACACTGAATTGTTAATCGCAGAACCGAGTTCAAATTCTAGTAGTGTTCGTTATTTTCAATTACGCACAAATAGCCTTGGAAAAGGTAAGAATCCATCTCTCCTCCTTCAAAGTCAAAATACAAGTTCTAATTAACCCTTGAATTTTTCTACAAATTTTGAAATTTTCTTCTTATATATAAATTTTTCTCTGGTTGAAATTAATGCGACGATGGAACATAATAAATGTTATTTCGTTAATGTTTGTTTAACGCGAATAACCGATCCGGCACTATGGTCTGTAGTTTTCGCTATGTATCTAAGATACGCAGATGACACAGTGCTGGTAGATGGAACAGGGTTTAGCAGAAGCAGCAAAGGGACAAAAGATATTGAGAGCTACAGGGGATAGGGGGAAGTGGAGACAGCACATAAAAGAAGATTTAGAGATTTTTGAAAAAATTCAA
>OZ038485.1:97324359-97374359 GCA_964036315.1 Acanthosepion esculentum | reverse complement strand
GTAAATTACCTTTATAGTAAGAGATAAAAAAAATCTCTTACTATAAAGGTAATTTACATTAACCAGAAAAAAAAGGCTTGGACAGAAGTGTCTATCTTTTTAAATTTGTATTTTTAATGTAACTATGACAACAGAGATATTTCGATTTCATTTTTGGCTTGAAAAAGTCGGAAGACGAAACGCGTCGGCAAAATCTAACATTTTTACAATTGTCATTTTATCCTAATCTGTTTTGTCCACAGAATTGATCTGGGAATTTAACTATATATATATATATATATATATATATATATATATATATATATATATATATATATATATATATATATATATATATATGTATATATATATATATATATATATATATATATATATATATATATATATATATTAATTTTAAGAGAATGAAACGAATATAAATTCATTCAAACGTTCATCGTATTAATTTAAAAGAGAGAGAGAGAGAGTTCAGTACAAAAGTAGAGCAATAATTATCTATCATAAGTTATTACATTTGAACATTTAAGTTAACATATATATATATATATATATATATATATATATATATATATATATATATATATATATATATATATATATGTTTGGACAGCAATCCCACTTTTATGCAAGTTTCGTTAAAAACGACTAACAAATAGACTGACAAGATGCTGTGGTTAAATTTTTATATAGTTTTTTTATGTGTTCGTATAATTTTTTTTTTCAGGACATAAATTATATAAAAAATGTCCGAACGTTTTATATATCGAACCGCTTTCGGCTATACTTTTAGCCTTTATCAAGGATGAATTTTATTTTACTTTTAACTGACTATATTGATTATTTTACGTGTGTATAGGACGGTTTTATTTTTCAAACACGGTCAGCACATTGTGGCCGTGTTCATAGTTGATATTATTGAGCGCTGTATTTTTTTTTATTAATAATGTTTCTATTATTTTTAGCCTTTTTGTACATGTGGTTGATGTTATTATATTTGTATTATCAACGAGTATGCTGCGGATAGAGATTGGTAGGTCTCTAGGTGTATTTAAATGAGGTCGAACTGAGCTATGGTCAGAGAGATGTAACGTGAATCATCTTGTTAAGCATAAAACAAACCTTATATTCAGTAAGCGCAGGGCAGAACAGTTTTCTAATGCTCTAAACAAGGAGTCGAGTATTGATGATAATCTAATAAGAACTTACCACAGAGATCTGTTCCTGAAAGGCTGTCAGCGACTCCATCAATAGCTGAGATAAAAATGAGAATTACCGACCATGCTGTATTGGTAAAATTGAATTTTTCTCTGATTACAAGGAATGCGTCGATGAAAAATAATGAATACCAGTTCATTAATATCTGTTAACGAGCATTACCAATCCAGCACTCTAGTCTGAAGTTTCAGCTGTGTCACTATAGATTCTTGACAAAATTCAAAAGAGCTTACGACCGTACGTTGAAACACCGATTCTCATACGATCATCTAAGTTAAGCAACATCGAACCTGGACAGTACCTAAATGGGTGACCGCTTGGGAATGCTAGGTGCTGTAGGCTTGGATGTGCGGGTGGTATAATGGAATTGGAAAACGGATAGCCGAGTTCAAATTTCAGTCGGGTTCGTTATATTCATTTATGTGCAAATACCGTAGAGAAAGGTATGAATCCACACTTTTCCACCAGCTATGGGTTAATTAATAGAACTTGTATCGGTAAATTATTATTATTATTATTTCCAAACCATTTTTACAATCTAAAAATATCTCCTGACCCTAAATAACTTGCAAAAGGCTGATAATTAATAAAATTACCATAAAAACATAAACAACAACAACAAAAATAATCTGTGTTGTTATTGAGCCTGACCTGGCACCTCGGCTTCAATAACTTTTCTGCCATAGTAACGTAGATTCTCTGTCTTTTCCACAAATTTTTTCAATGAAATTTTTATAACAAGTTTTTCTCTTTCGTACTTCGACTTCATGAATTTAAGCGTCCTAATAAATTGGCAACTAGGTCTCACCTGTCCAGGATATGACGATAAACTACATCCACGTCCTGGTTAAGACGATAAACTACATCCGCGTCCTGGGTAAGACGATAAACTACATCCACATCTTGGGTAAGACGATAAACTACGTCCGACAACAAGGCCTCTGATTTGGAGGTTTTGAAGGACGTGGAACCACCTCTTAATTTCTGGTGTTCCCAAGTACACCCTGAGACTAGCGGTGGTAGCATCTGTTAGGGTCCCAGCTATGGGAAATAGTTAACCCCTAAACTGGGGTCAAAACACTATAAAATTATAAAAATAGGTTTTAATGTCAGAAATACATTTTTGTTAAAAATATTAGTAGCAATAGATTTTTGAAGGAAAAAATATTAGCAGCAATAGATTTTTGAAGGAAAAAATATTAGTAGCAATAGATTTTTGAAGGAAAAAATATTAGTAGCAATAGATTTTTGAAGGAAAAAATATTAGCAGCAATAGATTTTAGAAGGAAGAAATATTAGCAGCAATAGATTTTTGAAGGAAAAAATATTAGCAGCAATAGATTTTTGAAGGAAGAAATATTAGTAGCAATAGATTTTTGAAGGAAAAAATATTAGTAGCAATAGATTTTTGAAGGAAAAAATATTAGTAGCAATAGATTTTTGAAGGAAGAAATATTAGCAGCAATAGATTTTTGAAGGAAAAAATATTAGTAGCAATAGATTTTTGAAGGAAAAAATATTAGCAGCAATATATTTTTGAAGGAAGAAATATTAGTAGCAATAGATTTTTGAAGGAAAAAATATTAGTAGCAATGGATTTTTGAAGGAAAAAATATTAGTAGCAATAGATTTTTGAAGGAAGAAATATTAGCAGCAATAGATTTTTGAAGGAAAAAATATTAGCAGCAATAGATTTTTGAAGGAAAAAATATTAGTAGCAATAGATTTTTGAAGGAAAAAATATTAGCAGCAATAGATTTTTGAAGGAAAAAATATTAGTAGCAATAGATTTTTGAAGGAAAAAATATTAGCAGCAATAGATTTTTGAAGGAAAAAATGTTAGTAGCAATAGATTTTTGAAGGAAAAAATATTAATAGCAATAGATTTTTGAAGGAAAAAATATTAGCAGCAATAGATTTTTGAAGGAAAAAATATTAGTAGCAATAGATTTTTGAAGGAAAAAATATTAGCAGCAATAGATTTTTGAAGGAAAAAATATTAGTAGCAATAGATTTTTGAAGGAAAAAATGTTAGTAGCAATAGATTTTTGAAGGAAAAATTTTTAGTAGCAATAGATTTTTGAAGGAAAAAATATTAGCAGCAATAGATTTTTGAAGGAAGAAATATTAGCAGCAATAGATTTTTGAAGGAAAAAATATTAGTAGCAATAGATTTTTGAAGGAAAAAATATTAGCAGCAATAGATTTTTGAAGGAAGAAATATTAGTAGCAATAGATTTTTGAAGGAAAAAATATTAGTAGCAATAGATTGTTGAAGGAAGAAATATTAGCAGCAATAGATTTTTGAAGGAAGAAATATTAGCAGCAATAGATTTTTGAAGGAAAAAATATTAGTAGCAATAGATTTTTGAAGGAAAAAATATTAGCAGCAATAGATTTTTGAAGGAAGAAATATTAGCAGCAATAGATTTTTGAAGGAAAAAATATTAGTAGCAATAGATTTTTGAAGGAAGAAATATTAGCAGCAATAGATTTTTGAAGGAAAAAATATTAGTAGCAATAGATTTTTGAAGGAAAAAAATATTAGTAGCAATAGATTTTTGAAGGAAAAAATATTAGTAGCAATAATAATTTTGTCGGCATTAAATAACCCATTGAGGTTGATATGCCGTAAAACAAAACAAAACAAAACAAACCAAACTAGGTCTCGTAATTTTTTATAGTTAACCATAAAGTGACGGACCTTTCTGACAATTTAGTATTACGCTTACTTACATTACTAGATTTAACTGTAAGTTCTATTATTCTACTAGTTTCATCTGTGGCACTTCTTACCTATAGAACTCACTCTAGGCTTCTTACTTTCTTGTGAAGCACGATCTGCAAAAAAATAAATATGAAATAAATCGTCATCTTTTGTCTCCTTGAAACCAGTTCTTTTATTTCCCTTTCTCCTCAATAACATTTTTCTTCAACTCACAGTAACCTCTTGCGTCTCAACGACTCTATAGCCTTCCTTGGGATGAAGAATTAAAAAAAAATACTATAATTGGTTATCGATGATTGAAATCAAATGCATTAAATATAAACAATGAATCTTATTCTCTTTCGTCAACCTTTGTTAACGAGAATCACCGATTCGGCAATATTGAACATATGGGCTATTCAAATGCGTTTTGAAGATTAAAGGCGATAACGGATTACTTGGTCTTCTGCACCATTCTGTTAGCGAAAATCACCGACCAGGTAGTACAAGCTGCTTCATCCGTGATAGCCCTAAGAGGTTGTACTTTATTTCTTGTACCTACTTTCTTGGCAAATGCATCGAAATAAAAAAAAATATGCAAGCTTCTTACGTCTTTTGACTTATGAGTTGAAATTGGCATCATCTCAATAATTGAGAAAAGAGACTTAATCCCGGTGAGTTTACGAAGGATGGCCTCGTTTTGTTTAACCCTGGCAAAAAGATTGCGTTAACTGATGTACAAACCTGACAACGTGAGATTCTATTGGTGGAAAGTCTATGACGTATCATCAAAAAGAAATTTAGAGACTGCGCGTACTCTTTTCATATAGGTATTCATTTAAATAGTCATACGTACGTATTACACACACACACGCACAACACATATACACAGACACAGACACACATGCATATATATATATATATATATATATATATATATATATATATATATATATATATACTAGAGAAAATATTAAAGCTAGTGAAATATATATATATATATATATATATATATATATATATATATATATATATATATACTACTACTAGACAAAATATTAAGACGAGTAAAAATAAAGAAAAAATATACATTTAGCGTTGTTAGACTCAACCACTTATATGAGAAGAGCCCCGAAAAATGAAAATTAAAAAAAACATTTTTAGCATTTAATAGTGGTAAATTAGGCTAAATACTAGTTGTTTAAGATCATATTTAAACGAAGCTTTAATTAGTAAGTCCTTAACGAAATTTAGTCATTTGTATCTGTTGTGGATTCCGGGAATGGAATCCTGCACAAATAAAGAAACAACGCCAGTAATTGAGATAGAAAAATAAGTGTATTAAACGTAAGAATACAGACTTGAAGTGAAGATTAGTAGTCCAGGAATGCGGGTTAGTAGAAAGTATGAAGTGACAATAAGACCTGTGATAATTAGGTCAAATGATGGTGAGATTCCGAAACTGCTTTGTTTTCATTTCTTACGATGATTTAAAAATTATACTAATCCCTGGGGAACTATTTTGACTATTGAATTAGATTTGACCGCTAATTCTATGGAATTGGGCGGGGGGGGGGCTGAGTACGAATCTTTACTCAGTTTTGCTTATCAGCTCCTGATTTTGCACTACACCCATCCTCTATCGTCGTATTCATGAACGTTTTTTTCTCTCAATACTCGCTAAGTCTTTTTGCAGCTACGCATTATGCAACTAGGTTTTTATCTAGGTATTTGTACTTATTGTTATCGTATTGTTGTATTATGTATACTTTATATGTAACACCCTAAAATATTTTTAATTTTCTCATTTTAACTCTATCTTAATATTAGTAAATTAAGCTAAAAATGTCATAGAATTCTTGAATGTTCTCGAGCGTTCCTGTTTTCTGTAGAATATCTTAGAGACAACTAAAATATATAAAGGTGACTCGTTAATCAGACAACTTAATCAATCCTTCAGTCAGTTAAATAAGTATTAATATAATTTTGAATTTGCATATGACTTAGTGAGTAATTTAATAGTTGATTTAATTAAACGCAATATATATTGTACCTACTCATCCGTGTTTCTAGATTAATTTCATAGATTATAAGTACCTATTTCATAAGTTCCTATTTAAACCAATTTTTGTTTTATATTTAAGATTTTCTTAAATTTATATGACGAGAGGTAAATCAACTTTAATAAATTTATGAGTGATTACTTGCTATAGTCGATTTAATAATCTATACAAATAAAATATTTATCATCATTTAGACGAAATAATTTCCAGGGCAAAACGAACCGTTTAATTAATCAGTTCCTTTACTCTTACGTTTCTTAAATTGCAGTCTTATTTGTTCCAGCCTTTCATGTGAGGCACTCATATAACTCTATTAAGTTGTCATCTTGCTTCAACCTGGTCTTGAAACTGGCTTTGTTGTCGCTGTCTTTGCCGTTGCTAATCTGTTGTCTCCCGAGAGATATTTCCACTTTACTGTAATATTAAACTCATGATATGTTTAACATCAAAAGATATTGCACAAAAAGCGATTCATATAATACCAAGTGTAATCTACGAATCATAGACACCATTGAACATCTAGAAAATATAAATTAATACTTAAACGGTTCTCTGGCCTTTTTAGTTGTGAATACATCATCTCGTCTTTATTGAATCTCAATACATTGTTTCAAGACTTTTGTTTCATGGCATCACGCTATTAAAACTTTGTAACAATTGCCGTAATTTTTGACGACACGGCTACACTAGTCTTAGAACAAAATTCCCAATACTGAGCTGACAAAAACTTCCTGTTGATAAATGTTTTTCATAACACTGGCAAGTACATTTGCACAAACAAAAATAGCCTCAGATAAGAACAAACTAAGATATATATATATATATATATATATATATATATATATATATATATATATAGAGAGAGAGAGAGAGAGAGAGAGATAAATATATATATATACATATATATATATATAGGGAGAGATAGATAGATAGATAGATAGATAGATATAAAACGACTTTGAAAGGAATAGATATGAAATAACCTTGATAGATAGAAATAAAGAAAGAATCAGGATATATATATATATATATATATATATATATATATATATATATATATATATAAATAGATAGATAGATAGATAGATAGATATGAAAAGGTATTGATAGAAATATATAAAAACAACTTTGATAAATAGATAGATATGAAACGACTATGATAGATATGAAACGATTTTGATCGATAGATATATATATAGAGATATGAAACTACTTCGATATATATATATATATATATATATATATATATATATATATATATATAGATAGATAGATAGATACATAGATACATGCATGCATGCATACATACATACATACAGACTGAGATAGATAGCCAGAAATCGAACGTTACAGATGTACATACATACATATATATGAACAAACTGGGATAGATAGATAGATAGATAGATAGATAGATAGATAGATAGATATGAAACGGTATTGATAGAAAGATATAAAAACAACTTTGATAAATAGATAGATATGAAACGGCTATGACAGATATGAAACGATTTTGATCGATAGATAGATATATATATAGATATGAAACTACTTTGATAGATAGATAGATAGATAGATAGATAGATAGATAGATAGATAGATAGATAGATAGATAGATATAGATAGATAGATCATGGACACGCCGCCAACTTTTCAGCCCTCAGAGACAAATCTCTTGGTGTTGTTTTTAACAGTGAGAATTCTTCTCTGCCTAAATTATATTCACTGAGATTTTCAAATTTCTGAAGTGCTCGATCTCCGCGTACAATACGCTAACACTTGAGCTTTGCCCTCATAGGACCGTTGATCTGTAACATACCGATGTCATCGTTGAGAACAAGTGTTGCTCTTTAGGAATGATGATATTTTACGAACGTATTTTCGACGCCAGATGAACTTGTCATGATCTTTAAAATCGGTAATTTTAGCTGGGTTCCGTTAATGTGTCTGCCGTCTGCTTGAATCACTGGGGTTTCTGATTGGTTACTTTTTCCAGCCAATCCGTATTGACCAGGTATTTTCGAACGATCGCTTGGTCACAGAGTTCAGTGTCGTTGGCCTATTTCTTTTAAAAGTAAGGAAGAAAAATAAAAATAAAATAAATGATTCTAGCATTTCCTCGGTTTCTTTTCAATCATCGACGTTATTTTTACGTTACATTCCTGACAGTAATCGCAAAAGATTTGCTGCTTGCGGCACAATGCCATAGCAAATACAAAAGATTCAAAGTATCTTGTTTATAGTTACAGGCAGCATCCAATGTCTTCTTCTTCTTCTTCTTCTTCTTCTTCTTCTTCTTCTTCTTCTTCTTCTTCTTCTTCTTCTTCTTCTTCTTTAACCCGATTTTTATTTCTTCTTTTTTTTTAATCTGATTCCTTATTCATCTCTAACTCTATTCCTTTTATTCGTTTCTTCTTCGTCTTTAACCTGATATCACCTTCTTCTTCTCCTCCTCCTTCTTCTTCTTCTTCTTCTTCTTCTTCTTCTTCTTCTTCTTTAACCAAATTCCATCCGCGTTCTCCTCCTCCCTTTTCGTCGTCTTCTTTAATCCTATACATTCTTCTTCTTGTTCTTGTTCTTGTACCCCTTCCCCTTTGCTCCACCCATCTTGAATAAATGTCATACTATAGTTATTAGTTTTCAAAGTAGAATGCATTCGTCATAGATCATCATTCGGAACTGGGCAGCAGTCGCCCCACACCAACATCCTCTAAGCAGAAGCCATGATCACAGCTCGTGAATTCATTGCATTCTGCACAAGCGAAATTTAAAAATGACACATCCATAAAGTAAGAAAACAATAAAATGTATGTATGTATGTATGTATGTATGTATGTATGTATCTATCTATCTATCTATCTATCTATCTATCTATCTATCTATCCCAGTTTGTTCATATATATGTATGTATGTACATCCTTAACGTTCGCTTTCTGGCCATGAGACCCGGGTTCGAATCTCACCACGGTTAAATTTCTCAAGAAGTACACTTCCTGATGTTATCGGTTTGGAGGGGGCGATCCCAGCGTGCGTCACCTTTGGAAAGTGCCCGAAAGCCATACCACGCGTTGACCCACATTGCGAGTGAAATTTGGAAGACGGAACCCTTGGGTGCCGTCGATAGCTGTGCTAAATTCTCGCCAAGAAAAGGTTACAAAATTAATTCTGATGTCTGGTCATATCTTTCAGCAGAGACAGTGATACACTCTAATGAATTTTACTTACTTTCTCCTCATAATCCAAACTTTTTTCACGAATCCCAAAGCCATGTAGTGTCGTAGAAGCACCACATTTGCAGGCACAGCAGTATTGCTGTTTACAGAGCAAGGCAACCTGACGGAACCCCAAACTCTCCGGGCTGGATTGAATTCCGAGTTTTCCTTCTCATAGATTTCATGCATATCAAGACTATATAGCTCAATATGTCCTGGTATTTACTCAATAGTTGGGATGGAGAAGAGATGGGTGAATTCGAACTCGGCTCTCCGATTCTTCAATCCGAGAAGCTATCCATTACCTCAGCGTGTCTCATCTCCAGCTATGCCTCTTCAAGATATTCTCAGTGCTCTGATAACGTCTGCCCCGACTATCACTTCCGGGAAATATATATATATATGTTTATATATATATATATATATATATATATATATAATAAAGGTAACATGTTGAATATGTTGGTATGGAAGAAGAAGAAGAAGAAGAAGAAGAAGAAGAAGAAGAAGAAGAAGAAGAAGAAGAGGAGGAGGAGGAGGAGGAGGAGGAGGAGAAGAAGAAGAAGAAGAAGAAGAAGAAGAAGAAGAAGAAGAAGAAGAAGAAGTTGATTAAACTTGATTATGGCGATGATAATGAGAGACAATGGAAGCAAGAAGAAGAAGAAGAAGAAGAAGTACATGAAAAAACATTGAGAATATTTTTGAAAAATAACGATGAAATAAACTTTTAAAAATGACGAATGAAAGAAAATGATGCTTATAGAAGAGCATAAAGAAAAAAAAAACAATATGAGAAAAAAGTTTTGTGAGGGAGAATATTTCTCTACAGGTTTGAACTTGGCAAAGACATAAAAATAATCCGACATCAAGAGGAGTAGCAGGAGGAGCAGCATTAACCTTTGTTGAAAACAGTCATTCTTCGCTAAACATTATTTCCCCTACTTTCTATTCTACATAATGTTTCCCTTTACCAAAAGCTAATAGACTTATTGTTAAACCAATTCCGGTTTTCTACTGTTTTTGATAACTCAATTACAACAAAAAGAAACAAAACATTGCGTGTATTTTTTGAGATAAAAATTATCATTACTGATAATTACGGATGAAATACGACTAAATGATAAAATAAGGGACACGTATCAAAACCTTTATAAATTTCACATGTTTCGATATATATACAGGATACAATGGGTAAATTGTTGCCATCTTGTATTTTTAATTTCGCGCATGCGTGTTGTTTATTTTTGATTTTACCGACTGCACAGTATAGTAGGGTCAGCTGGGCACCGTCTGTGAGAAAAACATCACCATGACGCAATTCCCTCTGCCCGGAATTTGGAAACGGCATGCTGTACAGCTTGGAATTCGCGCTGAAAGCTTCAATACGAACATTTCAGACTGTTTGGGTGTCAATCTGAGGACAGTGCAGGAGATTCGGAAAGAGTTGGAAGAGACCAATGGTGATTACGAAGGTGTTTGGAGTGATCACTAATAATGGCGACGTCATGTCTCCATTTATTTTCCCATAGATTTGTTTCTGAAGCAGGAGTAAATTCTGGTGTCATCCGCGTAGATGCCGTCTTGGGAATCTTTGGCGTCAGGAAGATCATTTATGAATATAAGGAACAGGGTAGGGCCTAGGATGGAGCCTTAGGGAACACCTGCGTTCGTGGGATAGGAGCTGGAGGAGAATCCGTTGAGATCGACCTTCAATTCACGGTTTGACAGGAATGATTGTATTAGGTCAAACAATCGACCTGTAATACAATAGCCCTGAAGCTTGCGAAGAAGGATCAACCATTAAAGAAACAATTAAAGAAAAACCATTAACGAAAACCATTAAAGACTCAACACGAAAGCCTGCGTCAAGTGCCTTCAGGGGGTAGCACTTTATTTGGTTAAGAGAGTAATTGTTAGCAAAAGGACACTGCACCATGCCACATAAGCAGGAATACACTGTCATGGCTGTCAGACAATTTCTGCGACCACATCACCCCTAACATCTGGTCACGTAACTCCCCAGATTGCAACCCCCTTCATTATTATGTGTGGGGCACAATTGAGCGAAAGAACAACAAAACTCTTTACAACACCAAAGAAGACCTGAAGGCAAAGATTATAGTAGCATTCACCAACTTAAGCAAAGAGACCGTCCAGAAGAGTTGCAGGAGATTCTGAATTCCTCCGAGAGCTGTGGTTGAAGCCAATTACGATTTTACTGAATAAATTTACTCTTTTGTATTTCAGTATATTTTTTGTGTAATTTTGGTAAATATATCTGTTAAAATGATACGTCAGTATTATTTTAATTCCGTGATATTTAGACAACAATTTATCCATCGCACCCTGTAACGGTTTAAACAAATACTTTATTTAATCATCATTATATCATTAAGTATCATTATATATTGGCTGACTTGGACGAGTCTTCTTATCTTGGTTGTTATAGTCATTAGCCGCTGTATTCACCAGAATTTTAATCTGTTACTTGTAGATATTAACCTTTAAGGGCCTTTGAAAGCAACCCTTTATTCAGTTTTTGAAGAGGTAATCCGATACGAGTAACCTCCCCTAGTATGGGTAGCAGAATGAGGACAATCTACCCACTATATTGAATAAAGTGTTCTGTTCGAATTTACCAGACGATTAGTAACTACATAACAGACCTGAGGGTGAGTGGCGGAATTAGAAACAAAACGAATTACCGTCTACACTTGCGTATCATGTGACTTTTGAAGACCTTATTTTAAACCTAATTTTAAGGGAGCCGCATTATACACGAGATATAAAATTAGCATATGTACCGTTGGCACTTGCTACACCGTTGACCAAACCAAATATCTATTTACTGTAGTTTAAAAGTACAGATGCAATTTAAACAAACATAATTTTGATAAAACTGATCTTTTACTTAACTGTATCCAATAATAATGCATGCAATATTCACATATGAGTGTCGTATTATAAAATACAAACATAGCAAATATGCATCTTTTCCATTATTTACGTTTCTAAGATGTTTAGCTGTTTCTCGTTCGGTTGTTTATGGTTAGACGCGTTTGCACAACGAGTATAACGTTACTAACGATACGTTTATCCTTCTCTTACTTTTTTAACTTCTTTGGCTAGAAGATGAGATAAAGAGATGAGGGAAAGAGGTTAGTCTATTGTAATTTAGTCTCTCAAAAAGAAACTCGCATGATACACGAGATACATGATGAATCATTTTTTATAAGTGAGAAATTTTGGGCCGAAGGATACGCGAGATCGCGCATTACAGAATTTTGAGAAAGAAAAGAAAAGGGACAATTAAAAAGAAATGGAAACAAAGCAAAGAATATCGAAGTTTTGAAAGTCAGAAGAAAAGATAGAAAATACCAGGAACAAATGAACGAAAAACCATTAAAGATAGCCATTAACGCAAACCATTAAAGAAAAGGCCATTAAAGTAAAAACCATTAATAACATTAAAAAAATTATTTTATTTATTTATTTTTTTTTTAAGCTTTTCACCCCAGGCAAGGCTGGAAGCCACTAGCACGCAAGGGGTTACAGAGGATTTGGAGCGAGAGCAGATAGGAGTGATAGAGGAAAGGATGTGGAGAAGGAAAGGGGATAGATCACGGCAACTGGAGATGTCGATTGACGTTACATTTGAATAGTTGGAGATTATAGTTGTCAGGGAAACAGGAATAAATAAGTAATTCCACAGGCGTGAGGTGCGAGATATGAAGCTATTCGAGTAGAAGAGACGTCTACATTTAACAGTTTCAACAGTGAAAGGGTGGGAACGGGATGCCAGCCTTGTAGGACACTTGAATTCATGGAGCCTGGGAACCAGCGATAGCAGCTCATCAGAGCAATTACCATGGGAGTATTTATAAAAGAGACAGAGAGAGGCGACGGTGCGTCTGTGAGAGAGAGAGACTGCAGACGAGAAGCCAGATCAGGGCCAATTACATTGCATACCCGTCTCTGGATCTTATCAAGAACCCCGAGACAAACAGAAGGGGCTCCAGACCATATATGGCAGCAATACTCCATGCAAGGGTGGATGGTTGATTTGTAAATTTGGAGGATCGATTCCGGGGAGTAAATTTCCTGACTCGGCACAGGGTGCCAACTTTCCTTGCGGTGGATGAAGCAATTGACTCAATGCATTTGTCTCAGGTCAGCAGACAGCGTGAGACCGAGCAGTCGCAGAGAGGAGCTCTCGAGAAGTTGAGCTTCCGACATTCTAATGGGATGCAGGGAAGGATCCTTGTGATGATTAATAGAGAGCAGTTTTGTTTTGGAGGCATTAAAGTTAATCAGCCTATTCCTGCCCCAGTTCACAACCGATTGGATGTCCTTTTCGAGACGAACCGCCAGGTTAATTTTGTCAGCGACACTAGATTTGTTTCTGAGGCAGGAGTAAATTCTGGTGTCATCCGCGTAGATGCCGACTTGGGAATCTATGGCGTCAGAAAGATCATTTATGAATATAAGGAACAGGGTAGGGCCTAGGATGGAGCCTTGCGGAACACCTGTGTTCGTGGGATAGGAGCTGGAGGAGAATCCGCTGAGAAAGACCTTCAATTCACGGTTTGACAGGAATGATTGTATTAGGTCAAACAATCGACCTGTAATGCCATAGCCCTGAAGCTTGCGAAGAAGGATCAACCATTAAAGGAACAATTAAAGAAACCATTAACGAAAAACATTAAAGATCACTTTGTACGGAGAAGAGTGGTAGAGACAACTACAAAAAAATAAAATAAAATAAAAAATAAAAATAAAAGAAAATATAAGTTAGAGATAAAGAAATCCAATGCATGTAGGAAGAAAAGAAGAAACAGAAAATACGTGAATAGAAAAGAAAGAAAGATACAAAGAACGCACAGAAATAAAAATAAAAATAGATAGCTATGAACAGATTTAGAAAGATTTATATATATATATATATATATATATATAGTTAAGTTACGAAAAATTTGGTATGAAATCATAAGAGCTCAATGTAAATTCAGAGTTAATGAAAAACAGACCACTTTAAGGAACCATGTAATAATTTCTTTCACCATAGCCCTTTTAAAGGACGCTGGATGATCAGACTACACTTCCAAAAGGGCTATGGTGAAATAAATTATTACATGGAGCCTTAAAGTGGTCTGTTTTTCTTTATATATATATATATATATATATATATATATATATGACTAGCTATTTAGTTATCAACTTTTCACACACACATATGTATATGTATATATATATATATATATGTTGAGATAGATAGATATAAATAGATTAAGAAAGATTTGAACGGCCTTAAATACCTAGCTATCTAGATGGTTAGATAGATGTAAACAGAATGAGATAGATATAAACAAACTCACAAACACACACACACACACATATATATATATATATATATATATATATATATATATATATATATATATAGAGAGAGAGAGAGAGAGAGATAGAATAGATACATAGATCGATATGAACAAACTGCGATACATAGATAAATATATAGGAAGAGGATGGAATATATATATATATATATATATATATATATATATATATATATATATATATAGTGAGAGAGGGATAGATAGATAGATAGATAGATAGATAGATAGATAGATAGATAGATATTGAATGTATAGAAAGTAAATGATTTAAGAATAAAACAAAGCAAGATAGATAAAACGAGATGGTATTAAAAGAAAGAAATCCATAGGATTTCAAGATATAGGGATTAAAAGAAGAAGCAGATAAAGGCAAAGAAATAGAAACGGAAAATTCTGTAAGAATAAAAGAGAAACCGAATGAAAAGAAAGAAAGAAAAACAGGGAAAAACGTATCGATGAAGGTCTAAGTGTAAAAGAAAACATGCAAGAAGTAAACAGGTGAGAGAGAGTAGATAAGGAATAAACATTAAAAACCAAAAGGTGTAAGATACAAATAAAGAAGAAGAAGAAGAAGAAGAAGAAGAAGAAGAAGAAGAAGAAGAAGAAGAAGAAGAAACAATATCAGTTATATGACAAAAGCAGTGCGAACATCATGCAAAAATAAACTTAAAAACAACAGATGAATGAAAATACCACAATAAAAATGTACTTAAAAAGCTGATAACAAAAGAAAAGTAGGGAAGAAAAATGAAAAAGGAAAGGTGTTCAATGAAGAAAAATGAAAAAGAGCAGAAGTACATGAAATAACTATGAAAAAGAAAAGATGTACAAAGTAGAACATGAAAAAGAAAAGAAGTAAAAAGAAAGAAGATGAAAAAGAAACGAAGAACAGGAAAGAAAAATGAAAAAGACAAGTAATATAGAGAAGAACAATGAAAAAGAAGAGAAGTACAATGAAGAAAAATGAAAAAGAAAATAAGTAAAAGAAAAAAGGAAAAAGAAAGAAGTACAAAGAAGAAAAACGGTAAAGAAGGAAAATACAGGAAGGAAAGATAAAAATAAAATAAGTACAAGAAATAAAAATGAAACAAAAAATGTAAAGGATAAGAAGTACAAGTAGGAAAAATAAAAAGAAAAAAGTACAAAGAAGAAAAATGGAAAATAAATAAGTACAATGAAGAAAAATGAAAAAGAAAGAAGTACAAGTAGGAAAAAGAAAAAAAAGAAAAGAGTACAATGAAGAAAATGAAATGGAAATCAAGTACAAGGAAGAAAGAATGAAAAAAAAGAAAGAAGTACAAGGAAGAAAAAACAAAAAGAAAAGATGTACAAGAAAGAAAGATAAAATAAAAGTGCAAGAAAGAGAATTAAAATGAAAAAAATATACGAGGTAGAAAATGAAAAAGAAATACAAAAAAGAAAATGAAAAAAAAAATGAAGTACAATGATTAAAAATGAAAATTAAAGATATACAAGGAAGAAAAATGAAATCAAGTACAAGGAATAAAAGTGAAAAAAATAAGTACAAGAAAGAAAAAAGGAAAAGTAATGAAGTACAAGAAAGGAAGTTAAGAATACAAGAAAGCATAATGAAAAAGAAAAGGAATATAGGTAAGAAGAATGAAAAAGAAAAGAAGTACAAGGCAGAAAAATTAAAAGTAAAAGAAGTACGAGGAAGAAAAGTGAAAAAGAAAAGAATCTTCAGGGAGAAAAATGGAAAAAAAATGTACAAGCAAGAAAAATGCAAAAGAAAAGAAGTACAAGAAAAATCTAAAAGAAATAATGTACACTGAAGAAAAATGAAATTAAAACAAGTACAATGAAGAAAAAGAAATGTATTACAATAAAGAAAAATGAAAATGAAATGAAATACAGGGAAAATAAATGAATAAGAAAAGATGTACACGGAACAAAATTAAACAAGAAGCAAGTAAAAGGAATAAAAATGGAAAAGAAATGAAGTACATGGAAGGGAAAATGAAAAAGAAAAGCGGTACATGGAGGAAAAATGAAAAAAGAAATGAAAAGATGTACAAGGAAAAAAAAGAAAATATAAAATGAACGTCTGAAGAAAACATATAAAGTAGAATTACATTAGAGAAAGAAAGGAAGAAAAGACAAAGAGAGAATGGTAAAAATTAAAATGAAGACGGAACGAAAAATTAAATTAAAAAGAAATAATTTATAAGGAGAATAAAAACGCTACACAGATTTTATTAGATATACACTTAGTTACAAAAGTGACGTTTCAAAAAAAAAATATATGAAAGAAAGGAAAGACAAAGAAAAGAACGAAAAAGCCAGCAATATTGAAAACAAAGAACGAAAACAGTGAAAATAATAAAACAAAAGGAAGAAAATTGAAAGAAAGTAAAAATTAGAAAGAATGAAAAGAAAAAAAAGGAAGAAAAGTTTAGCATTTTTGTAAGATATATTAGACATATGCATAAATTCCCAACGTTTCATTAAAAGAAAAGACAATGGGATTCTGCAATCTTTTGCACGCATCTAATAAATAATTTTGTAAAAAATGCACAAATAGTGAGCGTCGGTTATAAGGAGAATGAAAAATATTTTCATCTTGTCGTTTAATACAAATGTGGGTTTTCGATGTCATTACAGTGCAAGATGATGTTTCAAAATGGCGGAAAATGACTCAAATGCTCTGTCGTCAATTTGCTGTCTTTGTACCCGGCTCAGTGACGTCACGGACAGCAGAGCTCATAAATCAGCCAATCAAAGTGCAAATGGAAACCCCAGACGTGGACCTGTTGACCATCAAACTTGTCCCACTCCTGTTCTATGACGTCAAGAGATTCGACTTGTCTGCTGCTTAGCGTCTTAGTTTCTACGATGTATTTGTTTCACCTGAGCTTGGCACAATATTTTCTTCAGGGTGTTGTTATCTGGCTGCTGGCATTATGCCCGCATCGCGTTCCCGGGAGTAAGGAGCCACTTAATACAGCCTAGCTTTCTTTCTTTCTTTCTTTCTTTCTTTCTCTTCATCGCTACGAACTCGTTTTTTTTTGTTTTTTTTTGTAGCATCAATGTGGGTAAACAATTCAATTCGCATTTGGTCATTGAAAAAAGGGGTCTTCTCACCGAATGATTTGAAGTGAATATTAATTGTTATATTATAATAATGATGAATTAGAATTATTAATTATAATAATTTGCTGAATCGGTAAGCCGTGTTAAAATTCTGAACAAGCCTGTTTTCTCTCAGTTAGCCATGCTGTCCTTGGAAAAGGCATGAACCCATTTTCTCCTATCTATCGGTTATATAGCATAGCTGAATGTGTTTTCTTGCGTTAGATGGCCGACATTGTAAGAGAATAAAAATCTAATGAAGGATAGTGCTCGTCAGGTTCGACACACCCACCACTGCTACGGCTGCAGTACAATGTTATTGGTCCTGACCTGTCATCTCGGTTTCAGTCGCTTTCCCACCGCCGTAATGCAGCTTTCATCTGCCTTTTCTATAAATAAGTTCATAGTATTTGTTCTGACAAGCTTTCATCTTTGGTCTCTCGACTTCAGGAATTTAAGCGCATTATTTGATTGACAGATAGGTCTCATAATTTCACTGTTGAACTTGCTAGTTGTAACCGTAAGTTCTATGTTAATGGTTCCTTCTCCTGCACTTCTTGCTTGTGGAACTCTCTTCCGGTTTCCTGCTTCACTGTCTCCTCTATTTCTTCCACTGTCGGTACTATCTTGTATCTCAGTGGCCATTATAACCTGGCTTGGGATGAATTGAATAAAACGAACTGTAACCGTGTTTGATTTAGATGCCTTAGGTGCTCTCGGGCGGAGCTTGGTATAAAATACACAGGATCACACGGTAGTTTCCCCTACAAAGTGTGATGGGTGCAAACCTGCCCGAAAGAACATATTTTACTTGAAGCTATTCGAATTCGCAAACCGGAACATGTTATTCACATTTAAAAAACAAGGCGTCTACTCACTGCGCTCGGAATATTTTTTTAATATGATTTCTCGAATATTCAGGCCGGTAGATGTAAACAACTAAATAACTAAATTAATATACTGTTTAATAAATAAATAAAAAGAGATCATCTACTCAAATATGTGCATCTATTTAAAATGACGTTTAAGCAACAGATTAAAATATATCGGATTAATAATAGAAAAAAAACAGTCCTAATATATATCAGTCAGTTATGTGCCATGCGTGATACACACTTAGGCGATCATGTATCTTTCGATACATGACTGACGAAGCAGTATTTTTTCCGCTGTAGGTTGCCATTTCTTTCTGCGGTCAGTTGTCATCTAAGGCTATAGAACCCGGTTTGTCTTTCTATTTACCCATAGCTGAGGTGGGGGAGAGAAAAAGAGGTTTTCATACCTTTCCCATTGTAAATATGAAGTGAATGTAATTGATTCGACTGGAATTCGAACTTGGCTCTCCGATTCGTCAATTCGATCCGATATTCATTGCTCCACCGTGCAATAAATAAAGTTAAAACATAGCGCACATATACTGCATGAAACTGAGTCGTTCTAGAGTTGTGATATATATATATATATATATATATATATATATATATATATATATATATATATATATATATGGTTGTAATGTGGATTTAAAAAAAATATTATCCTTTATTTTTCATAATTTTACAACCCGTGTTTCTGGTCTCGCGACCGTCTTCAGGTAAAGGGTGGAGATTTCCACATATTATTATTATTATTATTATTATTATATATATATATATATATATATATATATATATATATATATATATATATATCACCTCTAGAACGACTCAGTTTCATGCAGTATATGTGCGATATGTTTTAACATATAATGGCAGTGAAGAGTTGTGCAGAACTCTTCACTGCCATTTCAAGAAAGACATTCGGATTACTAAAACAATAATAGAGAATGTCTCATATCGAGAATATTTAACATTGAAAAACATAAAGAAAAAATTAATTATTTTTAATAATATGTGGAAATCTCCACCCTTTACCTGAAGACGGTCGCGAGACCAGAAACACGTGTTGTAAAATTATGAAAAATAAAGGATATTTTTTTTTTTAAATCCACATTACAACCAAAAACGTTTGCGATACCTCTCTTCTTTTTAATATATATATATATATATGTATATATATATATATATATATATATATATATATATATATATATATATATATATATATATATATATATATATATATATATATATCACATTTCTAGAACGATATATATATATATGGACGCTTTACGTCGATGAGAATCCATTCGGGCTATTTGAAGATTACGTGACACACTGGGTAATATTTTTGATTATTGGTTTTTACGAAAACGTGGAGCTTGCCTTACACAAGACATTAACAATAGAACCACCTGCTTTGTGGGGGAGCCAGTCTAGCAAAAAAATCAAAATGAAGAGTGATGGGCTCTATCAAGCTGACTCTCCATAGACATACCCAATACTTCTAAGACTGCGGTACATGTGGCGTACCCATTACCTTAATGAGTTACTAGGGGTCGTGATTGAATGATTCTGTTTTTGTAGTAGTACAGTGAGACCCTTGATATTTATTTCGTAACCCTGGAGATGTCAATATCAAACAAGTACAGAAGTTTAACTACCTGGGAAGAGATTTAACAGGGGTCGGAAAATGTGGCACCGAAATCCTAATGCGCATTGGATTCCAAAAGCTAAACAAAATGACTACGAGACAAGCAAAACCTTGACAACTTCGCCACAGATGAAGAGAAAACTAAAGGAAACATAAATGTGGGTCTACAGAAGGATACTGAGAATTCAATGTATGGAGGGAGTAAACAGCGAGAAAGTGTTAAAGAAGAGGGTAGCACCCCTTCACCGTTGAAACTGTAAGATGTAGACGTCTCTTCTACTCCAATAGCTTCATGTCTCGCACATCTCGCCTGTGGAACTCCCTTCCTTATTCCTGTTTCCCTGACAAATACCACCTCCAACTATTTAAGTGTAACGTTAATCGACATCTCCAGTTGCCTTGATCTATCCACTTCCCTTCACATCCTTTTACCTTTCATTCCTATCTGCTCTCGCTCCAAATCTTCTGTAACCCCCTTGCCTTGATCGATCCACTATCTTTCTCCACATCCTCTCCTTTACCACTCCTATCTGCTCTTCCTCCAAACCTTCTGTAACCCCTTGCATGCTACTGGCTTCCAGCCTTGCTTGGGGTAATAAGCTTAAAAAATTTTTTTTTAAAATGCTCTGAATCAAATGGCATTTTAGGAAGAATGATGAGGACGTTTTTGGAACCCTGACCCATAAAGGGTATATTGAGGGAAAGAGACATAGGGGCAAGCAGCAAGCCACTTACTCGACAAACTTGAGTAGATGGATGAGGAAACGAAGGGCGGGAGATGTGGTAAAGAGAAAAAAGACTGCAAAGGGTAACAAGGGATAGGAAGTTGTGGAGAGCATGAAGAAGAAGTGGTCAAGCGTACGAGCGGATCTCGGTCTTCCGCGATCCATAGTTTGTGGTGCCGCGGATCCTGTCTCAGCAACGCGACGATAAACAGCAGCTAGATGACTCGACTGCCAAGAAATCTGATGCAACCTCGCGTCCATTACCTTTTCCGTTGCCGTATGTGAAAATCATATCTGCCTGCTAGCGATATTACTATCCTGCCATTGTTAAACGGAACACTTCTCAGTTAACTCAATACTACACACGTTAAACGTTGAATACAGACTAGCCACAAACGTACACGAATGACAAATGTAACCTAGTCTACAGTTCGACACAGCGCCATCTATCGTACACTTTCTTTAAACTTAATAACTCAAAAACGAAGGATTTGCAGACATATGTATATATAAACTTTTGTTCTTGTTTTGGTGTAAGGAATCCGACCCAAAGTTAGGAAAAGTATTTTTGATACACCCTGTACACACACACACACACACACACACACACACACACACACACACACACACACATATATATATACATATAGAGAGAGAGAGTCTCTCTCTCTCTCTCTCTGTATATATATATATATGTATATATATATATATATATATATATATAAAGACAGTGAGAATGACAAAAAGAATTCTCTGGCGTGTTTACCCAGGAACTTTTCTAAAGTTTCACTTTCTTACGACTGACTTTTGTAAACAGAGATGACCATGAGCGAATGATCAGATGACAATATAACCCGACATGTCGGCCTACAGGAAATAAGGAATGGACCGAGACATGTTTGAGCGCTTTGTATTCCATCTCTTCCGTATTCGATGACATCCGACCATTGGTCGGGTAGACAAGTGCACTTAAACACAAGAAAAGCCAAGTTCAGGGCTCATATTTTTCTAATTAACGAAAATAATATCAATTTCAATTGCTGTCACAGACAATGAAACCAGTGACGATAACACTGGCATCAACAAAAAAAAAAAAAAAATAAAAAAATAAAATAAAATAAAAATATAAACAAATAAATAAAATAAAATAACTAAATAAAATAAATGCAATAAAAAAAAACAACCACAGAATTATCACTGGAATTATTATCAACTGCTTAGGTAACTCGTGATATCGCGTAAAGAATTTGCCAAACAAACGAGCATAATACCCGTAAAAATAACTCGATCATTTACGTATCAATTGGCTCCTCTACCATGCTCCCCCGCCCTTCCGATTTAATTTATCCGAACAATTGCTCTCATCTTGATTATTAAAAATGTTATTGCAGAAAAAAAACAAAACAAAAAAACATTTCGGCTAAGTACCCTCTGGCTTTCGTCAGGTGACCATTATTTTTAGCTGATATGAGATATCTGTTGATTATTGTACTATTGTTGTCCATATAATGTTAGTTATTGTTTATTGTTTCACTAAGGCTCTACCGGAGGATGCTGAGAATATCATGTAAACTAAGAATAATGGCAAATAAAAATCATACTTATGCTTAAAATCTCTGACAGATGACGGTAAATGCGACATTGAGATCAGTAGACGTATTGGGATGACCAAGGACGCATTCCAGAAGCTTTTGCAGAGTACTGCGAGACAGGGGGATTTCTTTGGTAACAAAGAAAAGAATATTGAACTGTTACGTGACATCTGTTCTTCTTTACGGCAGCAAATGTTGCATGATTTCCTCAAAGATGAAGAAGAGACTCGAGGCGACGGAGATGTGGTTCTACAGAAGGATGCTAATGATTTCATGGACCTAGCGTGTGAGCAACGATGAGGTCTTAGAGAGGATGCAAATAAGGAGGAGGCTTATACTTAACATCAGGAAGAGGCAGTTGAAGTTTCTGGGACACATAATGAGGAAGGAGGGCCTGGAGATTCTGATACTCACGGGTCGAATAGAGGGAAAGAAAGACAAGGGAAAACAACGCATGGCATACCTAGTGGTTTAAGCAAGTGGATGACAAAACGTAGTCTGGAGGAGGTGGCAGATGAAAGGAACAAAGAGATAGGAGGTGGTGGAGAGTCATGATCGTCTACATCCTGAAAGGACACGGCACATCGAAAGAAGTCTCTAACTAAGGATGCTGGGAATAATACGAAAGCTAAGAATAATGGCAAATAAAAACTACACTTATGCTGAAAATCTCTGTGAGAGTTGAAATATCTAGGAGGCACAATGAGGAAAGAGGGTCTGGAAAATTTGACACTCACAGGACATACTGAACGCAATAGGGAACCGAGGGAAATAGCGAGCAGCCTACTTAAGCTTTGTAAATGGACGGTGGGACAAAGAATGGGAGGGGTAGTAAAAAGTTAAATGTTTCTCAGAGCTGTAAAGTATAGGAAAATGTAGAGAGCCATTGTTGACCGCGCCCTGAAAGGATATACCACGTAAAAGGATACGATCTAAAATTTCTATCTTTACTTGCTGTTAGTAATTTTGTCTCCTGTTCTGTCATCTCTCCAGGGAAAATATATAGTTAAGTGGCTTACTTGCGGTTGTCACCTGCTTTTATTGTCTTCACTTTCTCCTGGGAGTGTTAAATTCTCTAAGCCTTCTTTCCTCATTATGTGTCCCAGAAACTTTAAGCGCCCTTTTCTGCTTGCAAATATCGGATTACTTGTAGTTCCTATTTTCTTTAAAACTTCCTCGTTTCTTTTGTGTTTTAACTGGAAAAAATACTAAAACCTTGCTCTATACCCCCCACCAAAAAAACAAAACAAAAAACAATCTGTGGGTCAGTTTTTACTTTATAATATCTTGGGCTTTTGGAACTATGATATAAACATTAGCATTACGATTAATCGAATAGAAATGAAAGGAAGCATTGCTATTAACTAGTGCATGACAGAGTCTGTGAGATTTGAAGAGACTTGCGGTCACTGAAGTTCCAGCAATATCTACCAGATATCTGGTGTCTATATGCAAATGCATGTAGCTTATTAACCGAGAAGGAATACAAGAATAGGCATGGTAGGTTACGTAAGGTGATCAATTGGAAACCGTGCAAGAGACTACAGTTTGAGCATACAAACCAATGTCATATACAGAGAGCAGAATTTGTCCTAGACAAATAAACATAAAATACTCTGGGTCTTTGAGATTCAAACTGTTCACATATTCCCGACCACAAGACTGGATCTAATATGTTTTCTTTTAGAAAAGAATCCACAGATTCTACAAAAGAATTGAATAAATTCTCTAAATATAAGGATGTTGAAATAGAAATTCCAAGAATATGGCATTTGAATAAAAGCATTATTGCATTAGTAGGAGGAAGACTAACACCTAAGAATTCTGATAGGCTTATTAAGAAAGTCCATCTTTCTTTGAAACAAAAAAAAAAAAGATTGTCTTAATGGATGCTGCTTAGGAAAATCTTTTTAAAAATCTAATATGCTCAATAATTTCATCGTTTACATTATGCCTCAAGTGGAAAACTTGTTAAATGACTTGTATCCATCAGCAAATCAAAAGAATTAATAATAATAATAATAATAATAATAATAATAATAATAATGTCATGATGCCATTTTTTACCTTAAATCTCCTGTTGGGATCCTGCAAGAAACTGGTATGAATATCAGCCAGATCCAGTTCCAGATGTAGAATCTGTAACAATTTTATAGGACTTTGCGATGCACACAATCGAAGCTAATCGCCAAGACATCGTGGTCAAAGACCACAAAAAACAGAATGCGCATTCTTAAGGACATGGCACTTAATGCAGACTGTAATGTATCTCTGAAAATCTTCAAAAAACTATCAAAATACTAGGATCTTGAAATGGAAATCTAAAAAGTTTGGCACATGAAGACATCCATATTCCAGTTGTAGATGGAGCCGTTGGTTTGATACGAAAGGGTTCCGATAGACTCATTGAAGTGATCTCATCAGCTTAATCTGATTCTTTCCCTGCACTTCAATTTTCATTCTTTTTTTCTTCTTTCTTTCATTTTCTCACTGAAACCAAGTACTGTCTTTTACCCTCTTTCCACGTGATCAAAACGTGGAATAGTCCATTATTTATGAAGTTCTCACAGAACGTAACGGAAGATTATAATAAGTCTTTGTACAAATGTTGCTTGTTTATTACTGATACAATACAAGGCCAGAAAAAGTTGGGAGAAGGTGAAGGTTGGTCATCACTAGCTATCTGATACCTAGCTAATCGGATTCATGATCAATTCATTCGTTACAATATACTCAGTCACCATGAGAATTTATCTGTCACTATTCGCTCCTTCATACACCAAAATACCTAACACATACTGGGCACTTACTGGGGGAAAAATACACCATGAGTTGCCTGTCTTGTAATGAAAACCAGCTGTACTGGTAATGAACGTCAAAACGAATGGAACGCCTCCAGCATGACCGCATGCAACTGAAATGTGCATAATATGATGGTGATATTCTTCATCTTGAAATTTTCCGTTAGTTGATTAGTTACTAAGAGGAATTAATCAAACAGCTTGGTATAAATCTGATGGAACTCTCCTGTCATTCTGTTCATTCTAATAATAATAATAATAATAATAATATACCCACAGACATAGCAAGGTAGCGACATATATGTACTGGAAGATATGCAAGAAGCACAAAATCGAAACCACTGAGAGAGGATATAAGCACCAACCAAACATATGTACCCAAAATAACGATGTAACTATCCTCTGGGACATGCCAATTCAAACTAACAGGGAAATAAAAGACAACAGACCTGATATTATCATAAAGGACAAGAAATTCAGGAAGTGTATGCTTATTGACATAGCAGTACCATCTAATAGAATCAACTCCATGACAATTATAGAGAAATTGTTCAAATACAAGGACCTGGAGATTAAGATTAACAGGTTGTGGGGAATGAAGACTGAGACTCTACCAATAGTAATTGGAGATCTGGGCCTTGTGAGAAAAGGAATGGACAATTTTACTAACAGTGTCCCATGTAACATCAAGATAAAAGTTGCCCAGAAGAGGACCCTACTAGGAACATGACATATACTAAGAAAAGTGCTATCAATTAAATGTAAATTCTCCTATAGGGCCCAAAGACCATAGTTTGGTCCCGGCCTTACAGGATACAAAGCCGGAAACATAACATACAAAAATAATAATAATAATAATAATAATAATAATAATAATAATAATAATAATAATAATAATAATAAACAAAATAACTGACGTAATTCTTTCAATATTTTTTCTTTTCTTAAATGGCGCTATACTCTAAGTGTTAATAATAATAATAATAATAATAATAATGATGATAATAATAATAATACTCTTACCATACCAAAAAAGCTGACGTAGACAAAAACCGCACCCATCAGTGGCTACGTAGTGCAGGGTCGACAGCTGAAACTGAAGGTTTTATCATTGCTGCACAGGATCAATGCTTGTTAACTAGGAATTATCAAGCACAAATTGCAGATTCTGTGATAAATATCCAGATACAATTGATCATCTTGTATCAGGTTGCACGATATTGGCACCCACTGAATATAAAACCCAGCATGACAGAGTGGGCCAATATCTGCACTGGAAAATTTACAACTCCTACGGGAAGGAAACTGAAAGAAACACCTCCCAGACCCGGTTACGGAGATAGGACCTGTTACAATTCTATGGGACTACACAATACACACTGACAGAACAATCAAAGCCAACCGCCCAGACATTGTTACTAAAGACCAGATACAAAATAAGTGCCACCTTATTGATATGGCAGTCCCTGCAGACTGCAATGTATCTTTGAAGATATTCGAAAAGTTGTCAAAATACAAGGACCTTGAAATAGAAATCTCAAAAATGTGGGACATAGGAACATCAACAATCCCTATTCTAGTTGGAGCCCTTGGACTGGTTGGAAAAGATTCCAGTAGACTAATTGAAGGGATCCCTGGAAGTCGATGCCTCAAAGAGATACAAAAATTGTTCTGACAAGTACAGCCCACACTTTACGAAGGGCTTTTTCTATGTAATATTTTTTTTTCCAGCGGAAAGTGTCATGATGCCATTTCTAACCTTATAGGTCCCTGGGCCGGACCCGGAAAGAAATGTGTAAACGCCAGATATCAAAGAAAATAAAAATAATAATAATAATAAAAGGAAAAAATTCTAACTCATTGAAGGGATTCCTGGTAACCCATGCCTTACAAACAATTTTACTCATAAGTCCAGCCCACTCATTTCGAAGAGCTTTATCTATGTAAAATATGTGATCTTAGTGTTTTTTTTTTATTTTTTTATTTTACATAAAATGATCAATGAAAAATATCATGATACCATTTCTGACCTTAGGTCCGGTTGTGCCCAGGAAGGAAATGTGAATAAAACAGAACTCCAACGAAAATAATAATAATAATAATAATAATAATAATAATAATAATAATAATAATAATAATAATAATAATAATAATACAATGAGCTTTCTTATTGAGATGACAAACCTCGTGGGTTGTAAGCTATCTTTGAACATCTTCAAAAAACTGTCAAGATACAAAGATCTTGAAAGGGAAATCTAAGAAAAATATGACACATGAAGACATCAATAATTCCAGTTGTTGTTGGAGCCCTCGGATCGATTGGAAAAGGTTCAATTAGATTCATTGAGGGGTTCCTGGCAGCCCACACCTTAAGAGATACAGAAAATTGTACTCACAAATACAGCTCACACATTACGAAAAACTTTATGTAAAAAGGGTGATCATTTTTTTGTTTTCTTAGAAAATCATCAATGGGAAATGTCATGAAGCCATTTCTGATTTTGAGTCTAGTTGGGAACGGGAAGGAAATGTGTATAGAACAGAAATCAAAGGAAATAATAATAATAATAATAATAATAATAATAATAAATTCCCTGATGCTACACCAGGTATGCACTCATAGCCTCTGATCTTGATTGACTGAAGATATTTACATGTACATTTTTATCTTGGTGAATATAGATGGGCTACAGTAAATATCCCGTTCAATTCGTCACTTGCTCGACATTAACCAGTTGGTAATGGCGTACATCGATGTACGATGTACTGTAATGGTTAGCAAGTCTGTCTCGCTAGATACGTTACGATCAACTCGTGAGTACGATGCTCACTGGGTACCCTATATCTTCGGTCAAGTGTCATATTCAAGCAACACTTAGAAAGACATAGGGCTCTTCGATGTGGTGTAATGGCTATCACGCTTGTCTCGCTAGATCAGTTACAACTGAGTCGTGAGTTCGATCCTCACTAGGTGCTTCACACTCGTGCAACATCTAAGTTACGCTTTAAACTCATTTTCTGGGCACTTCGACGTGGTGGAATGGTTAGCAAGCTTGTCTTGCTAGATCAATTACGACTGAAGAGTGAATTCGATACTTACTGGGTACCGCATATTTTAGGCCTTTTGTGCCAAATCTAAGCTCAGTCAGTTATGTTTCATGCGATCATGCTTAGGCGATCATGTATCTTTCAATAGATGACTGACGAGGCAGCTTTTCCTGCAATAGGTTGCCATTTCTTTCTGCGATAGACCAGTTGCCATCTAAGGCTATAGAACCCGGTCTGTCCTGCTATTTACCCATAGATGGCGGGGAGAGAAGAGGAGGATTCATATCTTTCCCAAGCATGTAAATGAATGTAATCGATTCGACTGGAATTCGAACTCGGCTCTCCGATTCCTCAATCTGAGCTGCTATCCATTGTTCCACCGTGTCTCCTCCACATCTATGCTACGCTTAGAAAATCACCATAACCAGTTGGTAATTGGTAATGTCCTCTTGGATCTGACGGTGCATCTCTGTTTATGAGTGAAATTAGTCAGAGAATATTGTCTAGTACTGAGGGGGTTGTTTGAAGGCTGGGGCAGCCAAAGCAACTTGAATGTCAAATCTAGATACTTGGCAATACCCTCAATCGGCGAACCCAAGCTAAAGGTAACTGTGCCTCACTTGAAAGGTTACTTTCTCCTTTGTTTTCAATATCTTTCACTATACCGCGCAAAATGGTCGTGATATATACGATATGTCTCATATACACAGATCAGACTTGGGCTTCATATATTTGCACCCAAGAGTCACTCAATAATAGTAATTATACAAATCTTACTAATTCACCCATAGCTGGGTGAGAAGGGTAAATACATTAATTTCCGAGGGGTATTTGGAACTCAGCTCTGTGATTAACAATTCCGAGGCATTATCTACTATACTTCCCGCTCATCCAAACTTACAGCACCTGCTCTTCCCAAGCGGTTACCCATCTAGGTATTGACCTGTCTTAACTTCGTTGCTCGTACGGGAACCGATGTTTAAAATGGTTTGGCCGTAAGTCCCTAGGAAAACGGATAAATGATGGCGAAGGAAGTGTATGATGAACAATACAATGTATTTGTATTTATCGTCAGAGGAGTTCCGACTTATACATAGAATATATCGCCGTTGACAAAATATCAGATAACAATGTTGTAAACAGAACGTCTGGCTTCAAACAATGGGAAATGAATCGGACGGCAATTTAACCTTTCGGAGTTCGTTTCAACTGGATTTGTTGACGTTTAGACAATGGCAGGAGAGACAGATATCGTCATATCCTCTTCCGAATAGAAAATCCTGTATTGTGTATTCTTTTTTCCTTTCTTTAACAGCATTCGATTCAATCTCGAGTCAAGTCCAATGACGAGCGTGGGAAATTCCCAGTGCTCTAAATATTATATCGATTAAGTGCGCAAAAATAGAAAGAGGCGTAAGATGAAGATGCATAACAGAATTCTTGCCAGGATGTATTCATCGTAGGTACAAAATTAACAACGTAAGATATACAGAAGACGATGCTAATCAAATAAATGAGGAGAGGTTCATAGTATTTGCATACCTGAGCAATATAATTTTTCACCTGTTCAGCAGTCCGAAGTCCGACAATAATAATAATCAGAAGATTTTATTGAGTCCATTCGTATTTGACAAATCGTATAATGAAGTTTGTATGTAACGGCCATTCCTCTAGATCATTTCACATTAATGCAGAAGTTTCTCATAGCTTTTTCCTTGAACATACGTTGTTTCTTATTTTCATCAACGACCTTCCTGATAACGTCAATTCCGAACGACACTTTTGTGCTGATGACAAATATTTACTCCTGTAGTATGTCCGATAGGTCTGACAAACTTATGAAAATGGCCTCCAAATCGAAACTGCTAACACAGACAACCTTTTCTCGCTTCCATCATTATAGCTGATGCTAACCTCCAAGAGAGCAACTCTTTATGATTTCTTGGGCTCATAATTACCACTGATATGAAGTGGAGTGATTATATTGCTAGGTCTACTGGTTCACGATTTTACATATATTATAGGTCTACCATCTTTCCATGCGTTGAATATCGCTGCCGCACATGGTCCAGTGTTCCTGAGGAATATTTAGAGATTGTTGATGATATCCAAAAAAGAATCCGCAATATTATTGGTCCTAATCTGTCATCTCAGCTTCAGTCACATTCCCACCACCGAAAAGTTGCTACTCTGTGCCTTTTCTATGAATACTTTAACTGTCCGGATGAACACTGTTATGATACCTAGACAATTAAGCGCAGTACTAGATTGGCGGTAAGGTCTCATCAATTCACAGCTGAATTGGCGACATGCAACCGTAAAATCTATGCTCCATGCTTTCCATCCAACTTTGATCTGTAAATATTTAAATCCAATGTAGATCGTTATCTACTGTCTACCTGATAACTTTTCTCTTCTCGGGCCTTAATTTTTCTCTTTTTACTTATTATTTCACACTCGGCAACCGCTTGTGTCTCTGTGGCTTTACTGCCTTGCATGGGGTGAAATGATTAAAAAAATGGACATAATCTCATGGGATTTTAACATCCAAAGAGACAACAAAGCAGGCACCACCGATATAAAAAGGAAAATGTCGTCTCATCGATGTGGCTGTTCCTGATGACAATAGTATCAAAGCCAAAGAACTTGGAAAGTTTAAAAACTACCCTGATCTCCGGGTTGAGGTTGTCAGAATATGAGATGTTTAGGCCACTGTTGTACAAGTTATCATTGGGGCGTTCGGGTTTATACCACAAAGACCTATACCTAAAGACCTACATTAAGAATAACGCTTAGTATTCCATTTCTTAAGAAGCCAGTTATCATTGGGGCGTTCGGGTCTATACCACAAAGACCTATACCTAAAGACCTACATTAAGAATAACGCTTAGTATTCCATTTCTTAAGAAGACTGCGTTGTTTGTCTCTGCTAATATTCTGCGAAAGGTGTTTGAGGTTGCACGGGTTGATGGAGAAAACACCTATGATGCAAGATCTCCGGGTGAGAACGAAACACCGTGCGGAAGAACAGACATCAATAATGATCAAAATAATGGCCGTAACCCTTCCAATATTTTGAAACTTTTCCAGAAGAGTGCCATTTCCAGAAAAGTAAAAAAAGAAAACCGTGTTCAACAATGTTTATGAATATTTTTCTCTTCTTCAAGTTATGCATAAAGCAAGAATGAATACAAGTATAAAAAAAACAAGTTTATGTACAAACGTCACTTTTATTGAAAAGAAAAGCCCCCAAAATGGATGAACTTGTAATCAAAGTGAAAAAGAAAGGTGAAACGCGGCTAGCTATTACTGACTCAACTACTGATGGAAAATTCGAAGATGTCATGACCTCCATTACGTTAAGGCGTGTTACTTGCATTCCGTTCACGAGGTTTTTTTTATGTATGACTTGAAGAAGACAGAGATACTGTCGAAATATTGCTAAAGATTGTCTTTTTTCTTTTCTTTTTCTCTTCTGGAAATCTCGTTCTGATGGAAGTATTGTAATAATAATAATAATAACTGGCAATACATGTGAAAATTTCACGTTTTTCCTTTTTAACTTTTCTGGGGAGTTTTAATTCTTAAGTTAATGATTAAATAAGGTCCTCGCTTGTTCCACGTCTATAAAAATTGGAATTCCTCTATTACCTAGTTAAATATTTGAGCTTAACAACTTTAACAAGATATTACTATAACGAGTTCAAATATGAATGCAAGTCAATATTTAAAAAAGTAAGAGGGTACAAATGAAAGGAGTAAAAACTGACAAGTTTTTCCATTTCATTGAAGCAGACGTTAAATACATATTGAGTGTTATTGCCCACTTCTTTCTTTCTTTCTTTCTTTCTTTTTTCCCTAAAAGCAACCAGCGCCTTTGATATATATATATATATATATATATATATATATATATATATATATATATATATATATATATATATATATATATATATATATATATATATCCATTCTTCCGTTTATCCTCGCAATCAAACAGGAATTGTTCATTGTTTATCTGAGGTAATGACAGGGCGAAGGAAAGCAAGAACATTAATAATAATAATAATAATATTAATAACAATAATAATTTGGGCTAAATTCTTTTACCAGTTTTTTTGGTTTTTTTTTTAAATCTCTTCTAATTTTCTTTAGTTTCTTTTTTAATTTATGCAATTCTCCCCCGGAAATCGGCAATCCTAATGGAAATCATCTTTGTTTATCTGCATCAACAACAGTGTTCTTGGCTGTTGTACAGAGGGAAATCTCTTAAATGTCATTTGCTTCATGTTACAAGGAGAAAAGAAAAGCCAGATATAAAAATAAAACATAAAGAGAGAGAGAGAGATAAAGAGAGAGAGGAAGAGAGAGGAAAGGATAGGATGAGGGAAATCAAGCGAGCAAGAAGAAGAGAAATAAAGATAAAGAGAGATATAAAAGTACAAAGTAAAAGAGGAGAAAGAAAGAAAGAAAGAAAGAAAGAAAGAAAGAAAGAAAGAAAGAAAGAAAGAAGGATGGAGACAGAAAGATGAACAGAGAAAAATTGAGAGATGATGTAAAAGAGATAAAAAGCAGGTAAAAGAAAGAAAGAAAAGTAAAGATTTGGAGAGATAAAGGGAAGAAAAATACAGAAAGCTTGTGGGTTGAATAAAGACAGTAAATGTGTGTGAAAGAGAGAGAGAGAGAGAGACAAATAAATAAATAAATTAATAAATAAATAAATAAAGAAAGAAAGTAAGTAAAATAAATAAATAAATAAACAAACAAACAAAGAAATAGATAAAGAAAGAAATAAGGAAAGAAAGAAAGAAAGAAAGAAAAGTATACAATTTGGAGGGAGAAAGGGAAAGAAATATAGAGAAAACTGTGAGTGGAAGAAAGTAAAAATGTGTGGGAGAGAGAAAGAAAAACTACTAACAAAGAAAGAAAGAAAGAAAGAAAGAAAGAAAGACCTTTTGGAATTTAGCTCATTGGGCATATCATCTGAAGGAGTTCGCATTCCTTTGGACCTGGCTTCTTAGACGTCGCTATAAAAATGGATCTACATGAGTCTTCCGGTATATCACCTTTGTTGTATATTAGATACATTATGCCTGTAATCTTGTTCATGCCGAAACCATCCACGGCTGCCAGCATCTCTATTATAACTCCATATGGTCCTGTTGCATTATTATTCAATTTCGACAGTGTTGATGTCACTCCAGATTTTATATTTCTGGAAGAATTCTCTCATTCAACGTCGAAGAATTCTTTCATTAAACGTCGAAGAATTCTTTCATTCAAAGTCGAAGAATTCTTTCATTCAACGTCGAAGAATTCTTTCATTCAACGTCGAAGAATTCTTTCATTCAACGTCGAAGGATTCTTTCATTCAACGTCGAAGAATTCTCTCATTCAACGTCGAAGAATTCTCTCATTCAACGTCGAAGAATTTTCTCATTCAACGTCGAAGTATTCTCCAATGTATTCGTTCCATGCCCGAACCTTTTTTTCTTTCTCTCTTATCACCATTCCATCCTTGAATTTTATGCATCCTATTAATGAGTATGACATTTCTCCTGTTCCAAGACGTATATGAACTTGGAGAAGTCCATGACGAGAAACGAAGCACCAAATCGACTACATAACGATCAGTAAGTGATTCAAGAATGCCGTTTTACACTGATAAACATACATCAGTAAGGAATGGGGTAGCGATCCCTGTCCAGCGATATGTAATCTTAGAGTGAAAATACGGAAACTGAAGAGGACAAATGCAGCATCCAAATTTTAGTGCGACAGACTCCTGAATTAACCGAATATGAAGTAGAAGTATACAGTGTTAAACGCAGGTACATGAACTAAATGGCAATGGAAATTTAAATAGAGACACATTAATAGAAGCTTTATTTCATCAGCAACGTAGATCATCGCAAAGAAAACTAAACAAGGGAAAAAGGAATGGATGACAGATGAAATTCTCGACATGATGAAAAAGAGGCAATAAACAATGCCAAGATATGGCTCAGAAAATAAGACATTGCACCAAGAAATTAGGAACAAATGCTGGTAAGCAAAAAAGGCATGAATCAACGAAAAATTGTACAGAAACAGATAGAATTAGTTTTCCATTATTACAAATCCGTGTTCACCAATATTTTATGAATATGACTTTTTGTTCGATATAAATTTTCATATTTCTTTTTTTAATTTCCCAATTCTCACTTTGTTGGTTCAAATTTCGATCAACCTTGATAGTAAATTAAGACGCGTACTACTACGTATATGAATAAACCGTTTGCAAATTGATGGAACGAGAATAAAATCCTTAAAATAAAATACACAAATTTCGTTATATTATTGGTCCTGACCCGGCATCTCGGCTTCAGTCATTTTCCTACCGCCGTAAATTAGTTTTCATGTGTCTTTTCTATAAATACTTACATTGTAACTGTTCAGAGTCACTCTTCGTTTTGCTACTGAGACTTTATGAATTTAAACGCAGTACTAGATTGGCGGCAAGGTCTCATCAATTCACAGTTGAATTGGCTAGATGTAACCGCAATTCCTATGCTAAAAGTTTCATTCTCGTTTACGGAACTTTCTTTCGTCTTCATGCTTCCCAGCCAACTTCGATTTTCAAAAATTTTAATGCAATGTCAATCGCTGTCTACTGTCTTGATTACACTTCTATTCTTCTCCCCACCTAATGTTTGTCAATTTTCTTGTTCTACCATCGTGTGTCTTAGTGACTTTACAACCTTGCATGGGGTGACATGATTAAAACAAAAATATTTAAGCGATCGGGATTTCTGCCAGTAAAGGGCTGAATATTTTAGAGCAATAATTATTGTATCAGAAGTAACTTATGTTCCTAATATTTATCGGAGGTCGACTCGGAGTTTAATGATTTCCCACGCATCAATACCCGGACAAAATAATTGTATTAATTACAGAATATATATTTTATCTAATAATATTTGCAAATGTCTGTATTCTATGTCTGTTCCATAATGCATAATAATAATAATCGTTTTAAAGAAAACTTTCCTCCCCCTTTTACTCCCTCTTCTGCTTTAACCATCTCCTTCCTTCGAGGGCAGGCTGACACACTGTTTAATAAACAAATAAAAATGGGACATCTACTTGAAATAACATGAATGTAATTCAAATAATCTGAACTTAAACTCAGTACTAGATTGGCGGCAAGGTCTCATCAATTCACATTTGAAGTGGCTAGATGTAACCGATCTATGCTAACAATTTGTTTTCTCGCATTTCTCACTTCCGGCTCCAGGCTTTAGAGTCAAGATTGATCTTCATAAATTTAAATGCAATGTCAATCGTTATCTACTGTCTTCTTGATTATTCTTCTATTGTTCTCCTTCCTTAGTAATGTTTCTATTTCTTTTTTTCGTATTCTTTCATATTCAGTAAAACCTTGTGTCTTAGTGGCTTTAATACCTTACATGTGGCGAGACAATTAATATGTGGGAAGGAAAACCACTGAAACATAAGTGTTTACAGAGTCTTAGTGGCTTTAATTCCTTATTTGGGGTAATTTGATTAAAATAAATCAATACACATAAGAAACATTGTACATTCATTTATTTGTGTTTTTCTACTCATTTCACGCCAAGAAAGTTGATATTGTCACTAAGACCAAAAGGTTTACTGAAAGTGATAGAAGAAGACTTTAGTAAGGAGAAAGCTTATTCGCAAGAGACCGTTTGAAGTTATATGCTTAACTAATTCAGATTTGTTATTCCGTACAGTCTTTTCTTTTATGAGTCGTGTTACCTCCAGGATGTAGGTGATCGTGGCCCTCCACCTCCTCCTGTCCCTCTTAGAGATTAATAATTTTTGTCTTATTTTTTTTACTTCTCCCAGAATCTGTTTCGCCATCCACTTGCTCAAGCCCATTAAGTTTCACTTTTCTGTCTTTCTTTCCAATCTATCCGTCCTGTGAATATCAAATTGTCCAAGTCCTCTTTCTACATGACGTGTCACAGAGATTTTAACTGCCTCTTCCTGATGTTAAGTATAAGTTTTCCTCTTTGTTTCCATGCCTCGTCGTTGTTCATGCTGCTTTAAGTTTCTTCTTCATCTTCGAGGAGATTGCCCAGCATTCGCTTCCGTAGAGGAGGAGAGATATCACATAGCAGGTCAGTCTTTTTTCTTTGTTTCTAACGAAATTTTCCTGCTTCGTAATACTCTACTTAGATTTTGGAATGCGCCTTTGGCCATCGCAATACGTCATCGGATCTCATCGCTTTCCGACCTCTGTCAGGACATTTCCCAGAGATTTAAATTTATGCACCTGTTTGATTTTAGTATCCTCGACCCGTAATTTGCATTTTTGGCTGATCTTTTTGCTGGTGAGTATGCATTTTGTCTTCTTGTAGTTTGTGCTTAGTCCCTTCTTCTCGCTCTCCTTCGATAACTTCTGTAGGGAGTTTTGTAGTTTCTTTTCCGTGTCTGCCATCAACACTGTGCCATCTGCATATCTTATGTTGTTAAGATTGCGTCCGCCAATGATGAATCCTCGTAGGATCTCCAGTTCCCTCAGAATTGCCTCGCTGTATAGGTTCATAAATCCGGTGAGAAGACACATCCTTGGCTTACACCTCTTTCTATTTTTGAATATCTGCTGAACTCATTTTTTGTCCGTATGCTGGCGGTTTGTTGCCAGTAGAGATTTTTGATTATTCTGATGTCTTTGCCGAATATGTCATGATGGCTGGGCATTTCTAACAGATCTTTATGGCGTACTCGTCGAACGCCTTTGCGTACTCTATAAAACACACAGTACTTTGCCAGAAAAGAGGTAAAAGTCTAATAGGGCGATAATTTGAGGGATCAAAAGGTTCACGAGAGTTCTTGAAGACGGATACTACAGAGGAGAATATTCGACAAGAAGCTGGAAAGCAAGAAAGAGCGCGGTATTTTATTGTGATGGTGCCCCTTATAAAATCTTGTCTCTGGAAGATCACATTAGGCAAAGAGAGAGTCTGGCAATAATCTGGCATTTTTGTTGTTTTTCTCCGGCACACACACACACACACACGCACGCACACACACACAGAGTGAGAGAGAGAGAGAGAGAGAGAGAGAGAGAGAGAGAGAGAGAGAGAGAGTGAATGAAAAGAGGTGCGTAGGGAGGTGAGAGGCAAGGGACAAGCGTGGTAGATAGAGCGGAGATGGAGAAGAGGGTGAGATGGAGGGTGAGAGAAAGAGTTCACAAAATCTACCCATAATAGAAAACTAGCCCCAATTCTCTGTTTTAATTCATGACTTTTCTTTTTATTACTAAATTGAGCAATTTGCAAATCCCAAGTTGTATGATTCATGTTTATCTTTATATTGTAGGCGTGACTCGAGCATTTTAGAAACGGGGAAGTGTTAAACAAAAGACGACTTGCAATTCATCCTAAGAAAGGCAATAAAGCCACTAAGACACAAGAGTTTACCGATCACCAGAGAGTATGATAAAATATATGATTAAGGAGAGGAGTCAATAAAAGAACACAAATTAAGAAGACAGACGATAACGATTGACATTGCATTTAAATTTTTGAACTTCATAGAGAAGTAAGAAGTGCGACAGAATAAATTGTTAGCATAGAACTTACGAAAAAAATCTAACCATTTCAATTGCAAAATAATGAGACCTTTCCGCCAAACTAGTACTGCGCTTAAATTAACAAAGTCTAAGTACCATACAAGTAAGTAATATTTATTTTGTATTATACAAAAGTATGGCACAAGGCCAAAAGGGGGATCGAGAAAATCTGGTCTTCAACTGTATTATATTTAAACTTTTCTAACCGCAATCGCAAACCTAAACATACAATAATCCTTATACTAAATCAACACATTCTTACTTACCATTCTTACTATAGACACCATAATAGTTCAAAGTCTCTATGAAGTCGTAATGAGTCCCATATGTACAATTTGTCTGCACATGGTGGGAAAATATAAATAACAATTTAAAATCTAACCTCAATGTGGATTTACAATACAAGAATTTATATTTACAAGAAACAAAACAAAAGAGCATTATTTACACTATTCGGACTATTGTCCTCGTCTTAGTCGCCATATTTATTACAACGTTTCGGCTGTTGTACACTCCGGCCTTCTTCAGGTGGTGGGAATGTCGAAATGAACCCTTTATTTCGCTCACTGGGGCAGACTGTTCTAGTTCTACGTGCCATGTTTAATGGATGTCAGTTATCAGTTATCTCCTGTTAATTTTCCCTCTGAAAGTTCTCCACAAAAAAGAGTATTAGTAATACTGCCCAATCCTTAATTGTGGCATAAACATCAGTTAACCGGTCGAAATTAATGCTTCATTTAAACAGTTATTCGGAGGAGCGGTGGAATTATACCAATGAAAGCGGGGACATAATTAAAAGGGTCCATTGAGCAGGCATGCCCTAGCTAAGTTAACATAGTGTTTAGCTTTAATCAAAGACGGCGCCACACTGCTAGAGACAGAACTGGTCTCGAGGACAAAAATCTTTCCGCACAGCATGCGAACCATGATGTCTTCAATAAACTTGCACAACGGGCCAGTGATCCAGGTTCTCCGCCGACGCATCGCAGTAAACGCAGTCTGGAGATTTTTCAAGCGCCGTTGGACTTGTGACTTGCCGACCCACAGGGCCCTTCGCAACACCATCCAGGTGAGTGATGCCTTTCAACCCGGGCACCCAAGGCCATATCCCCTTTTTTGTTAGACCGAGCTCGTCTA
Source organism: Acanthosepion esculentum (assembly GCA_964036315.1). NCBI lineage: Eukaryota > Metazoa > Mollusca > Cephalopoda > Sepiida > Sepiidae > Acanthosepion > Acanthosepion esculentum. The sequence goes on along the minus strand of OZ038485.1, from coordinate 97,335,240 downwards.
ACACTTGGTGTAATGCCTTATGGGACAACGCCTGGATGTCGGAGAGTTCATCCGTCGCCTGTAAGAGAAACGTAAGAGCAATACGACATTCCCGATAGAAGGAGTACTCGCCTCGGGGTAAATGTAGCCTCCTCCTCGCACGAGTGCACTCTTATCATGGGTGGGAAATTCTTACGGTCGTCTTCCTTCCAGAATTTGCCTTCATCATCCGATTGCGAACACATTACGAAGACTGACGAACCTCAACACTAGGTATACTCAGACAGCCTTTAGAAGAGTGGAGGTAACAGATCTCTCGACAATCATTGGGAGACTTGCCTCCCCACAAGAATAAGACCCCTACTAAACTCATTACTATGGTATATGGGAGTGGAAGTACGGAGAGTTGGTAAAGGGGAATTGGGTAAATGTGCGAGGCACATACTTCCGCCTTCCCCTTTAAGGAAAGGTTCCTCTGGGACCACAAACGAACTGTGAACTCATCGTTCTCCCGGACTTTTGAACTATTCATTTCCAACAGGAGATCGGGACCTAACCAGACGCTGAGTATCCTGACCGGTCCGTCCGTCCATTGGTGAGGCCTGGGAAGAGAAATACCTTTACGCATGTCCAACCATAAGCCAACAAACTGTTTCGTAGTACCATAGAAGTCTCTGGGAAAATTAAATTACTGAGACCAATGACAAGGAAAGTAGACCGGGAAAGTTTAATACTTACATGATATAGTGAAGGCAAGAGTAGTAGATGTGAACAATTTTGAATGATTGGACATCAACAACATGGACAAGTTAGGGATGATAAAGGATCAATGTTAATCAACAAAACAGTGGAAGTCGCAGAGAGCCATGACCGGCCGTGTCCTCGTGAAGAAACACGGTATATAAAAAGAATTGTATGAACTTAGCTTTAGTGATTAACGGTTGGCAAGTGTTAGTCAGTGCCGAGGTGTGCCTTTCTCATACAGTTGAGTGCTGGCGTTTACTGACTGGCTGCAGGGGAGGGTGCTGAAGTGTAGAAAAAAAAGAAACATGTTATGAAAATCTAGCTCTCGTTTTCAGTTTTAATTCCCACAAGGACATCTTTATTTCTGTTTTGATGCGTGTTATCAGGAGAAGCATCGCGACTGAACCATTTGGCAACGTGTTTGTTTCTCATAATCTTGTTCGTTGTTGCCTTACCTCAAGGCAGGTATATTGAATTGATGCAAAACAATTATCTTTTCAGCAATCTTAGGGAAATCATAGAAGTGTCTTTGAAATTTATTCAGCTCTTTATTGCTTGATTTTTTTATTTTTTTTAATCACTATCAAGCAAGACAGTACAGCCACTAACACGTAAGGGGTTACAGGATGTGGATGAATTGGGAAGAGAAACATTAGCAATGAGTAGAAAGAGAAAGGAGCAGTCAGGAGAACAGTAGATAGCAAATAGTACGTACTGCACTTAAATTCAGAAAGTCTAAGTACCGCAGAACAATTGTCATGAAAATATTTATAGAAAAAGGCAGAGGAGGGATCAATTACGGCGGAGGGAAAGTGACTGAACTAGTGATAGCAGGTCAGAATAACGAGGTATCAAGGTCCTGAACCACTGTAATTAAAGAATGGTGCTCATCTGAACATATACCATGTAAATAGCGACAGATTGGCGATAGTTTTGATACGTTGCCTTCATGAGAAAGAGGCCAAATGTTGAGAATAGGACCTCGTCGAAAGATATGGCGACTTTACTTTATTGTAGGACTGATAGACACAATTATAAACGACCAATTTTGATCGGCTCATCCTTTCACTCAGAGAAGTAACTAACTGCTTCTATCTTGTTTACAGTATCACTTTGGCTTGTTTGTTTAACGGCATATCAACATCTTATGGGTCATTTAATGCCAAAATTCCTTATTTCTTGAGAGCTTTGCTAATTATTTTCTTCTTTTGCCAATAATGTACTGAAGGTATTCTTACAACAAAAATGTATTTTTATACTTTCATAATGCTTTCACCCCAGTTTTGGGGTCCACTATTTGCACATAGTAGGGACCATAACAGGTGCTACCACCCCGAGACAGGGTAGACGTGGAAACAACAGCAATTAAGAGATGGTTCCACGCCCAGCCAAATGTCGAATCTCCGGATCAGATGCCGTGCTGTCGGATGTAGTCTATCGTCATACCCAGGATGGCACAGTATAAGATCAGTCCTAAAACATTTTCTTGCTTCGTGGACAGGTAAATACTTTTATATAGATTTAAGTCTATAATACTTACTTGGTTGGAGACAGTTAAATTTTGGTTTCTTAAATTTGAGTTTATAAGCACTTACTTAAGTCGGGAATAGGTAAATAGTGTTTGTATATATTTGAGTCTATAAGCATTTACTTGAATCGGGAATAGATAAATAGTGTTTGTATATATTTGAGTCTATAAGCATTTACTTGAGTCGGGAAGAGATAAATAGTGTTTGTATATATTTGAGTCTATAAGCATTTACTTGAGTCGGGAAGAGATAAATAGTGTTTGTATATATTTGAGTCTATAAGCATTTACTTGAGTCGGGAAGAGATAAATAGTGTTTGTATATATTTGAGGCTATAAGCATTTACTTGAATCAGGAATAGGTAAATATTGGTCTTTTATATTTGAGTCTCACAGTATTTCCTTGGCCCGGTCATAGGTAAATATTTGTCGTTTGTAGTTCTTTTGATAAGCCTTTACTTGGTTTTGTGATTGGTAAATATTAGTTGTTTATGTCTGAATATATCGGCATTTGCTTGGTTCAGGCATAGGTAACAAATTCCTCGTTGATATTTTAGTTTATAAGCATCTACGTGTTTGGTTAATATTGATCATTTATAATTGCGTCGATCAGAATTTATTTCGTTCAGGGATAGGTAAATATGATCGTATATTTGAGCTTGTAAGCATTTATTTGATAGGTGGTCCTTTCCTTTGTTTTGGAGTGGGGTCTTGCCTCTGTGCCGTTGATCCACCCGGTGTGTTCTAAGTCTCGACGACAGGCCCTATGTTATGCAGTGCAAATTACTTAGTATCACATAATTGCAAAAACGTAAAAGCAATGTAAACAAATGATGTCAAAAATTTTGTCGGCACTTAACAGGCGTCGACATATCCACTTGCATGATTGAAACAAGAGAACACACCCAGTAACTTGTATTAAACGCAACTGCAGAATGAATTACTTACGCTTTAGCCGCCATTTTGATCAGGCTCACCGAAGTAATAGTAAAGATACTACATTGCTGGTGTTTATATTATTATTATTATTTTTGTCAGAAGGTGCAGCTCTACGGTGAGTGCCTCCTTAGACGAGGTAAACTGGTGCATTTTCCGGCTTTCACATGAGCTGGTTTTAAATGAAGTGCGAAACCTTGGTAGTAAGAAGAAACACTTTCACTCCATTAATCACAAATATAACCAACGAGGGTAATTATCCACACTTTCACCGTAACGTATCTTTAGGTTGACCACACTGCCTTCTGATCATGCTTGCTTATAATTGGTACTGTTGTATCAGGTGATCGAAGTCGCAGCTTGATCACGCCAGTTTTCTTGCTGCTGTTTCAGTGCAAACATGGCCGCTCCACTAGCAGTGTATACCAAGGAGGAACAAAGAGTAATCATCTGATTTCGCTGCCGCTCGTAGCATCTAAAATCATTGTCTGACTCTGACAAGGCTTTTTAAAAAACATGACTCGAGTTCTTAGGTTAATGATTTCGTGTTGCAGTGTCTTACGATATTTGACAAAACTGCACTTAACACAGCCTAATCTACGACCAATTTCCAATACTACATTTGGTTATAATTGATCCGTACGTCGAAGTACTTGAAGTGTTTAGTATTTATTGATTACATATTCTGAATTTTTCTACTGTACACCTCGATATTCTTGATAGAATCCAAAGAAGAATCTGTAATATAATCGATCCTGTCCAAACATCTCGACTTCAGTTACTTTCTCACCGACATGAAGTTGCTTCCCTCTGATTTTTCTAAAAATATTTTCATGGCATCTGCTCTGACGAGCTTTTTGCCCTGATGCCCGATTACATGAATTTAAGCGTACCACGAGATTGGTAACTAGGCCCCACCGTTTTAGTGTTGAAATAGCTACATGCAACGGCCACTTCAACTCCAAAAAGCTTCATTTGTCGCACTTCCCACCTGTGGAACTCTGTTTCGTTTCCTTGCTTCCCCGATAACTACAATCTTCAAAAATTTAAATGCAACGTCAATATCTATCTTCTGAACTCTTGAACCCTGTTCATTTTTTGTTCTTCCTAAATCCCCCCTATTCTCCGTCTTCTCTTTCAAGTTCATTCACTGTAACTCCCTACTTACTAGTAGCACTACCGCCTTGCCTGGAATGAAATGATTTGAAAAAATAAAAGAATAGTTACAGGGTGTGTGTCATCAGTGCTTTCATTTTAATTTCATTGTCGTAGTTTCTGTTTTAGGAAGGCTTATGCTATTTCCTGAAAGAATGTTGATTTTTTTTTGTTCAAGCTCATTCTTGCCGCAAATACCTATGTCATCAGCATTGCCTCTTCATCATTAGTACACTGGACTTTGGAAGGAAAACAAGGACCCCGTTTTCTGCTAGTAGATTTGTCTGTGATGTGCTAGCTTCTTCTATGTACCGTGTCCTTAGAGGAACGTGAGCGATCATAGCTCTCCACAATTTCCCGAACTTTGTAGTTCTTAATAACATTTTTGTCCGTTCTCTCCCAAACCATGTTCTGTCATCCAGTCACACAAGCTGGTTAGGTCTTCTTATACGTTGTGTTTCTCTGGCCCTTTTACCTTCAATATGTCCTGTGAGTGTCAAATTTTCCAAGCTCTCTTTTCTATTTTATTATGTGCCTTAGAAATTTCAACTTGCTTTCTGACGATAAATGTAAGTGTCCCTTTTGGTTACCATCTTTAAAACTTCGTTGTTGCTCACTGTCCATGGTATTCACAGAACCCGTCTGTAGAATTACCATTCTGTTGCCTTAAAGATTGGCCTGCATTGACTGCTATATAGGAGGGGCGATACTGATAGAGAAACACATTTTGTAAGTGTTTAGCTTTTTACTTTTCTTGTTGCATATCCACAAAGGCAAAATGCCACACGGCGTCTTTTGATGTGGGTATCAGCCAAACTAAATAAAAGAATAAAGACTGCTTTATTTTCTTTTTTTTTTGCTACAGACTTTAGATCATTCAGCCGAAACAGGATATTTGCTTTTGTGGAATGAGGAAGGTTTGTCTAGAAGACGGAATGAAATGATTACACGAACTTTTCTGCGTCCGAAAAAAATAGCACCTTTTCACTATCCTAACGCAATTCGATGTAAAAGGCTGCCGGCTCACAGAGTGGAATAAAAGAGACGTGATCAACTATCGGCTAAGACTGTTGCGTTCAATTTCGCAAAAAATAATATCTGGAAAGGGTTTAAATACATCACATTTGTCTAACTGTGGGTTATATACAACGGCAGACTAACCTTGGGTTGCATCGAGTCTAAACTGCGTGCTTTCGACCGCCGAATCTGACCATGGTCCTTCCTAAAAAAGGAGCGCATGTTTCAATCCTAGCTGAGAATGTATTCTACTTATGAAGGCTTTCAATTGCTCTGGACGGTAGACGTAATACACACTGTTTTGTTTTTTTAAAACTGGGCGTCCACTCGAACCTGTGTATTCACTAAAAAGCATTTCGGGTAATAAGAAATGCTGTTAGATTAAAATTAAATTCATTAATTCCTTAGAAACATAAAGAAATTTGAATAAAATAATACCCGAGCATAAAAGGGAGCTGAAATCAAGCAATACAATGCACTTGCATGCCCCTAAAACTTTGTGATCACAATTTTGCCCCCCCCCCAAAGTTAGTACTGGAAAAATCTGTATAACGCAAAACTTAAAACTAAATAAAGAAACAAATAAAACAAACACTTTTGAAATTAATTAAAATCAAAATTGTGTTATGACACAGGTAAAGTGCAAATCAAAAATTCAGGTAATTAACGTTAATCAGCTTTTGTCACGTTAATATAGATTTTAATCGTGTAAAATATTTTTTTCTGATGATGCAGGAGTTTTAGAAATTGTTTTAAGCACACACACACATTTATTTACTGGGTGTATCGTCAGTGGTAATACCTTTGCAGCGAAGCGGTTAGCCCTATTATATTACTCAAGTGCATTGGGATTTGGAAACGTATTGGCTAACAGCCTACATCCAGGTCTCGCTCATGGCCCCAAGAAATCGCATGCGCACTACGACAGCCACGCTCGGTCCACGGTATCGATCTGTTGGCTAAACTCGACCGGTGAAAAGGATCTCTCCAACCAAGCGGCTATAGGGCCAGTCACCATCCTGGGCATAAGAGCTACGCCTCAGAGGTTAATGGCTTTACAAGTTTGCGGAGGAACTTCTGGGAGGAAGAACAGGGCACACTAAGCATCTCTGGTGCAAAAGCAACCGGTACACCTTTGCACTATTTTGCCTTGAATATCACCATGACCACAATTGTGACACTGAGGTGAGTGATGGCCACAGCGGCGCAAAATGCGCTAACTGAATATACGATGCTGATGTATTTATGCAGTATTTTCTCATTTATACAAGTTCAGTTAAATACCAAGGAAAGTTTTTATTTATAATTAACATGTTTTGCACGGTTTTCCTGGTTTTCGGTAAACGTTTAAATATGAATTACTCATTATTTGAGAACGTTTGTCCTTTGTAAACTATTTATAAACCAGTATAATGTCGTTTCATCTCTTTTTAAAATTCTTGTTTTCACATGTCATTTCATGTTGTCATACCGCCTTTTTAATTTATGAAATGCGCTGAAAAATTTTTAGTATAAAATTTTATGACTTAATGCTACGTTGTTTGTCTTTTATGATTAATGCTTCTAGCATTTGTAATCGTCTTTTTACAATTGACGTAATGTTTTAGTGCATGATTATAATATTTTATAATAATTATATTACTGGTAAGATTTTGTCGTATCTCTTTTGTTATTGTACCGGTTGGTGATAGGCGTCACACACACACACACACACACACACACACACACACACACACACACAGACAGGCGTGCGCGCTTGCGCGTATCCTTTTCTGATCCCCCCTTTCCTGGAATGGAATCTCTACTTAGAGATATACACATAATTCCATTTGATTTCTGCTATGATCTCAAACTAGATCCCCACAAGACTTGTAAATTTGACGGTATTCCTGCAATTGTCCCAAGGAAATGTTCTCCTGAACTGGTTTCTGTTTTTACCAAACTCTACAATGAATGCCTTGTTGCTTCTTGCTTTCCAGCTTGCTGGAAATCCTCCACTGTAGATCCTGACTTAAAGAATTCTGGTGATCATTCTAAATATTACCCTATTAGTGTTTGACCTCTCTTTTGACAAAGTATGATATTTTCTAATCAACGCCGAATTGGCTACGCATCTCACTTCACACGGTCTTCTTGTGAATAAATAATACGAATGTCGTATTTCCAGGTCTACCGCTGATGTGGTAACGATTATTACTTAATTTGTCTATCAGGCTCTTATATAAGAACGGCGAAGCTTGGACTGTGGCTTTAGATATCTCGAAGGCGTTCCACAGCTTTTGGTACACTGGCCTTCTCCACAATCGCAATGGCTATGGTGTCTCTAGATTAATATTTACCTTAATATTTACCTTAATTCAATCGTTCTTAACAAATTGTGTAATTACGGTTACGTTGACCGGACATGCCACTATCTAATTTCAGATTAAAGCAGGGGTTCCCCATGGCTCTATACTTGGAGCTACGTTATTTCTTATCTTCCTCAACGACCTTCCTGATATCATCAGTTCCGAACTAGATATTTATGCTTATGACAGAAAGATTTGCTCCAGTAGTATGCCCGATAGGTCTGACAAACTCTAAAAAATGGCCTCCAATCAGTAGTTAACTGGGGTAAAATATGACTTGTAAATATTAACGTCTCCAAAACAAAACTGCTATCATTTGATCAACATAGAGAACCTTTTATCATGGCCAGGAGAGCAACTCTTTGCGTCTTTCTGGGCCCACGGTTTCCGCTGACATGGTGTGGAGTTACTATATTGAACCAATTGCTAGATCTGCTGCTAGATAAGTTGGTTCACTGTGTCGTGCCTGGCCAGTTTTCTCACCAAAATCCATCTTGCACATTGTAACTATAAATAAAAACTTTCCTTGGTATTTAACTGAACTTGTCTACCATTCGGCCGTGCATTGAACTTGCCACCATATCTGGTCTGGTGCTGTTGCCGTATATCTCGAGATTCTGGACAAAATCAAAACTAGGGTCTGCAATGTAATCAGTCTCGACCTGGTATCTCCACTTAAGACACTTTCCCACCGCCGTGACATAGCTTATCTCTATCTTCGCTATAAATACTTTCAAACAACTGTTCTAAAGAAATTTCCTCCTTAGTACCACAACCGCATGAATTTACGCATACTACTAGATTGGCTATTAGGTCTCACCGTTTTACTGCTGCACTAGCTAGATATAACCGTACGCTCTATTCTAATAGTTTATTTTCTTATACTTCTCGTTTGTGGAACTCTCTTCAGATTTCTTGCTTCCTGCTACCTAAAATCTTCAAAAATCCAAATGTAGCACAGAGCGCCATTGTCGAACGTATTCTTTTATTGTCCTTTCTCCTCATACAAGAGTTCCCATTTTCTTTTACTCCTAGTCACCCCTTGCCTCTTAGTGACATTTTCCCCTTGTTTCGAGCGAAATTATATAACAGAGTCTGTCTTTGGATGACAATATATATACATGCTCATGAAAAAATGATTTCGGTTGAGCTCTTCGGGGAGAAAAGGGAATTTGTAAACAGTGACTATAAACAACAAATCTTCGAAGATCTTTCCTGAACGATCATACCTGCTCACGAAGCGTACCTTAACGTAAACATTGATAACATATTATGAAATCAAGTAAGTCCGACAATTATTTAATATATTTTCTGTTTATACGTTATTTTAATAAATACAATTTATTTAAGCAAATGGTCTCTTTTTTAAATAAACAATATTATTTACTCTGAGGCCCATAATAATACTGTTTATTTTAAAAAGCAGAGAATTTACTTAAATAAATTGTATCTATTAAAATAATGTGTAAACAGAATATATATTAAATATATATATATAATTATATATATATGTTTATATATATATATATATATATATATATATATATATATATAATGGATATAATTTTTATTAGAATAACAACGTTCACGGATGCAGTTTCCCTAAAGTAATATGTTTTTAATTACCCACGAATGCAGAATATGAACCAATATTCCTTGATGTGGCTATGCCATTCTTAACTTTTTTTATTTTGATTACCCACAGATTTACTATACGATCTAAGTTGACTTGATGTGGCTTGACGCTAAAATGTACGGATGATGCTAGCTTTTTGATAAGAAACCATAAGGTGCGTCGCTAACCCTACCCATTAGAGCACAATGAATGGTTCTCTCTGGGGTGAGTAAGAATGGTTCTCTCGATCCCACGCTAAATTTTTCACGGTAAATTTTTCCCGCACTCAAACACGGTTTTTCACCTTTCCCCAAGAGAGGCGCGGAGGTGGCTTTGCAATTAAAGATCGGTAATAATCGAATCGATATCAAACCGCAACTAAGGCACTTTATGTTAATTTCTCTTTCTCTCTCTCTCTCTCTTTCTCACACACACATACACTCACACACTCTCTCTCTTTATACACACACACACTCGCCTCTCTCTCTCTCTCTCTCTCAAACGCACACTCTCGTCTTCTTTCTCTCTCTCACACACACACAAACTCTCCCTCGCTCATGCACACTCACTCTCACCCTCTCTCTCATACACACGCTCATCGTATTTCTCTCTCATGCATAAACACACCGTCACTCACTCTCTCTCTCTCTCTCTCTCGCTCTTGTCACGTGTACTTTTTATGATGTATGTAACCACTACCTGAACAGTTTTGATTCTGCATTTTCCATAGCAGTTATGATTTCCATGGAAGGATTTGTCAGCCCCATGCCAAACCGGTTTTGAATTCAGTGTCGTCTTTCTCCTAGAGAGGTTGCCAATCAAGGCTGAAGAGTCTAGTCTGTTCTACAGTTTAATCCGTAGCTAGATGTAAAAGAGATTTACTCGTACCTGTTCCAACGGCATTTGCGCAAATAATGTAACTAATTGGACTGGAATTCGAAACCGGCCCTCCGATTTCTTGTTGCACCAGCCGCACATCTTTATTTTAATTTACCACTGTTAATAAGTTATGAATACACAACAGCTGAAATCTCAGTTCAGTGTTTGCTTTTGGTACAACTAACCCAGTAGAACCTGTCGCATCGCAACTGAAAAGAAGATGGGCGCCGCTAAGGAATCTCTGTTATTCAGAGAAATATGAAAAACCCAGCATTGTATTGCAATGGTAATATTAGCCGTTTACTTGTGAGTGAAATTGGGTAGAAGGAACCGTTGGGAGCCTTCGGTGGTTGTGCTAGCACGAAATAACAAGTCATCGTGACCGAGAGTTTGAGCGGGTGGGCCTTGTTCAGATTGTTGATCACGCTAGATAACGCGCTCTCTCTATTATCTCTTTATACGCGTTGCAGTATAAATTACAGGTGGGCTCTGTGGGTGTTGAACAAACACAAATGTACATGATCAGGCGTCTGTAACAGGGATTAGCTATCCACCCTAGTAGACTGACATCCTCGGGTACGAGTGGCTGCGACATTTGCATTTACTTATAAGGAAACATTCAACATTCACTGGCCGAGTAGCCAGTGTCATAGTCGGTTGAAATTCAAAGAATCTATCAC
>OZ038485.1:97241859-97319359 GCA_964036315.1 Acanthosepion esculentum | reverse complement strand
AATAGACCTCAGCGTCAATGACGGCCACCTTGGGCGTGGAATAGATCTCAGCATCGATGACGGCCATCTTGGGCATGGAATAGACCTCAGCGTCGATGACGGCCACCTTGGGCGTGAAATAGGTCTCAGTGTCGATGACAACCACCTTGAGCGTGAAATAGACCTCAGCGTCAATGACGGCCACCTTGAGCGTGGAATAGACCTCAGCGTCAATGACGGCCACCTTGGGCGTGGAATAGATCTCAGCATCGATGACGGCCATCTTGGGCATGGAATAGACCTCAGCGTCGATGACGGATACCTTGAGCGTGGAATAGACCTCAGCGTCGATGACAACTTCCTTGAGTGTGGAATAGACCTCAGCGTCGATGACGGCCACCTTGAGCGTGGTGATTTGCATTCGTTCTCTTGTGTTTATCAATACTTTGTGGATAATTTAATGCCATAAAATATGTTACTGAGAAATCTTTTTTTATTGGTAATAATGGTTTAGGGATACATGTCTTACTAATCAGTTTTCAACTGACATAATGTGGAATGACTATATTAAAACACTTGCCAAGTCTGCGGCAAAGAAAGTTGGTTCACAATGTCGAACTAGACAAATTTTCTCGCCAGAATCTATCCTACATATTCATAAGTCTACCATTAGTCCTTGGTTTCAATATTGCTGCCACATCTGGTTTGGTGCTCCTGATATACTTTAAAGATTCTTGATAAAATCCAAAGAAGAATCTGCAGTGTTACTGGTTCTGACTTAGCATCTCGGTTTCAGCCGTAAAATTACTTCCCTTTCATAGCAACTGTTTGGATTAGCTCTTCGCTATGGTGCATAGACTTTATGAATTTAAGCGCAGTACTAGATTGGCGGCAAGGTCTCATCATTTTACAGTTGAAATGGCTAGGTGTAACCGTAAGTTCTATGCTAACAGTTTCTTCGATCGCTAGAATGTATTTTACATATTTATAAGTCTACCATTCATCCAGGCTTAGAATACTACTGCCACATGTGGTATGGTGCTCCTGTTATATATTTAGAAACCCTTGATAAAATCGAAAGAAGACGTAGCTATATTATCGGTCCTGATATGGCAATTTGGCTTCGGTCCCTTTCCCACCGCTGTAAAGTTGCCTCTTTGTGCCTTTTCTATAAATACTTTCATGGTAAATGTTCTGGTGAACTTTCCGCCATGGTACCTAGACTTTATGAATTTAAGCACAGTACTAGATTGGAAACAAGATCACATCATCTTAGAATTGAAATGGCTAGATGTAACCGTAAGTTCTATGCTAACAGTTTCTTCTATTACACTTATCGAGTGTGGAACTCTCTTCCGGATTCTTTCTTCCCAGCCAACTTTAAAAATTTAAATGCAATGTCAATCGTTATCATCTGTCTTCTTAATTTTTGTTCTTTTAGTGTCGTCCATCCTTAATAGTAGTTTTCCTCATATTCTCTAACAATAAGTAACCCCTTGCGTTCTAGTGGCTTTATTGCCTATCTTAGTGTAAAATGATAAAAAAAATATCGGGGACTGGGTGACGAGGTGGATTCATACCTTTCCTAAGGGTATTTGCGCGTAAGTGAATATTACGAACCGTGGGGAAGGCGATGCGCACAATAAGACACATTTCAAGCTGTTCTGCACAGTTGTTAATTTATGAAATGAAGAACGCATTGAGAACGCATTATTAGTAGAGATATCAGTGATTTTTTTCTAATTTTAACTGAAAACTTGCTCTATTAAAAGGGGAATTAATAAACGCAATTTACAATCATTTAAAACAAGCTTAGATTGATGAAACAGCTACAAAAAGGAATTAAACTCATTTCTCTTAAAGTTTAGTCTTTCTTTTCAACATTGTTATCATTTTGTGCTTGAACTGTTCAATCCACTTTTTCATACCGTCCATTCACAGCAACTTCAAACATGACCGAAGAGGAAAATACTTATTTTCCACTCTACAGCCTCTTTCCGACAGTTACGAAGTTGCAAGCCTATGATTAATCTATCACTATTTCTCTGGCAAAACGTTCAGATGAGCTACATCTTTTATTTCCAGAAATTCAGACCTTTAAAGATAGGACACGCCGTCATGCATTCACGGAGTCGTATCACTCTAAGTTTTCCAGAGTTAAAAATTTAAGATTGACTCAGCTTTTTGATGAGAACTGCCACTTTGTAGGACAAACATGGATGCTTCCCCGGACAATGAACCCTTAACCTCTCCAAGTCAAGGGTCAATCGTTATCTATCCTTCGTATCTTCATAATTACGGTTTCCTACAACTGTCTATTGAAAGGTATGTAACAGTTTATGCATACACTTGTACATAATGCCATTAGGTGCACTGCGAGTTTCACCTTTGAGAAAGAAAAATAAAAAAAAAATAAGAAGAGGCAAAAAGTGATGTGTTTTTTTAATGATTATCAGACATTCTTAGACATTTGTTCCGGGTTCATGTATCTACTTGCACGTGTGCTCATGCAGTTTTATGATTTCACGCTGTGTTTACCTTTCTTTTCAAATATCATGACCCTACGAGTTGTGCGAATATTCTCACCCGGATTCTATATGTGTCAATTTGGTCTACTGCAAAAATTTTTGCATGTTCTTCAGTCGGTCACCCAGGGCACAACATACATACCGCCCGTATATATATATATATATATATATGATGGTGATTGCCAGTTCTTGGCTGAAGAAGACTACCGCTTCTATTTGTGATTGAGCGGCGGGCTCACGTAAGCTAAAGGTTGTTTGCAAATCTCACTGTCTGCCTGCCGCGATCCTTAATACATACATACATATATATATATATATATATATATATATATATATATGAAGAAATATAGTCTTAAATTGTGCTATATTTATGGGATAAAGTGCTCAATATCAGAGATAGAGCGTGTGGAAATATAAAAGTAAACATAGAAGTCAACATTTAAAGGTTTCATGCTAGATGCAATCGTCAGGCCTGACGATTGCATCTAGCATGAAACAGACTGTCGCCTCTAAGTGTTGACTTCTATGTTCACTTTTATATTTATATATATATATATATATATATATGTATATATATATGTATATATATATATATGTGCGTGTATATGTATATATGTATATGTAAATATGTGTGTGTATATATATATATATATATATATATATATAATGACTACCTATATATATGTATGTAGTCAATGTATATATATATATATATATATATATATATATATATATATATATACATATATATATATATATATATATATATATATATATATATATATATATGTGGTCAATTCTGCGGGCTGTTGACTTCTATGTTCACTATAATATTTACACACGCTCTATCTCTGATATTGAGCACTTTATCCCATAAATATAGCACACTTTAAGACTATATTTCTTCATAGATATATATATGTATATATATATATATATATATATATATATATATTTATTGACTACCTATATATATGTATGTAGTCAATATATATATATATATATATATATATATATATATATATATATATATATATATATATATATATATTTATATATATATATATATATATATGTGGTCAATTCAAAAATGTTCCTGTTGCTTATCTATTAACCGATATCAGAATTTCACATATCGTTTATTACGCTCAAATGAGCGATATCACACATAAACTCTGGTGTCGCTCAAGTGATAAGTTTTTGGAAGTTTTGCTTAAAAATTAACTATTGCTGAAAGATTCTGCGGGCTGTTGACTTCTATGTTCACTTTTATATTTACACAGGCTCGATCTCTGATATTGAGCACTTTATCTCATTAATATAGCACACTTTATGACTATATTTCTTCATACATATATATATATATATATATATATATATATATATATATATATATATATATATATATATATATATATATACATTCCAAGAGGATAGAATCCAGGTAGAACTCAATGTCCAGGACAGAGTAAGAATATAATATAAAAGGCTCAAACACTAATATTCCTTGGTTATAATTTATTACATTGGAATCATAATCACGATCCAATTCATCAGACATACAAATCCCAAAAATTTGTAGGTCTGATGAATTGGATTGTGATTATGATTCCAATGTAATGTTTGACCCTTACATATATATATATATATATATATATATATATATATATATATATATATATATATATATATATTCAACTGGTTATTCGTGAACTACTGTATGCCGATGATGCTGATCTTGTTGCTCGCAGTGACGATGCCATGCAGGTGATTAGTCAGCTTGTATGCTGCTCCTGTCAAAGAGAGACGTCACGAGAGATTCATCTGTGTCATTCACCATCTTCATTTGCGATAGAAAAGCACCTGACCGAGTTTAGCGCGAAAAAAATATGATCGTTTTTTCGTTCTTGAATATTCGTTATCTTCCAAACATAATATATGATTGTTAGTAACTTGATTTTTTTTCTGCGGCACATCAACATCTCTATGAGTCAATGCTGAAATCTTAATATTTCTAGGTTATTTAATGCGTTCAACGATAATATTTTGTACATAATTTTACACTTTCAGTGTAAAGCTTATGTTTTTAGATATATAAGTAGTAGATGATAAAATGTATTATCAGTATTTTTAATATTAACATGTATTTTTGTAGTTTTTTAGTTTTGTATTCATTGTTATCTTACTATAAAAATCTATTGTTGGCAATTTTACTATAAAAATGTATTGCTAGCAACTTTTTATAAAAATGTACTGTTGATTTTTTTTGGAGGTTCACTATTTTCCCATAGTTGGGGGCTTAAGGTGCTATCATCCCAGGTCAGGGTGGACCTGGAAACCACAGTTAAGTAAGTGATGGTTCCAGGCTCCTCAAAGTATCCAATCTCTCAATATTGCTACCGGATCTTATTTACCGTCATACCCAGAATGATAATCTATATATAAATTGTAACGTTCACATCATTAATTCAAAAAAGGGTTCAGTAGCGATAGTAGAGCAATAATTATTTATTATAAATAATTCATATAGACAAAAACAATTTACAGATAGTAATTTATTAGGTAACTGGTGCGAACCAAAATTGTTATTAGATAACCATTTTGGTTCTCACCTGTCGAAGTGCAATTAAATGCACTGAAACGAATTTGCGTCTTTGTAGTGAGTAAATTGTTTTTGTCTCTATGAAAAAATTATAATATATATATATATATATACATATATATATATATATATATATATAGATAGATAGATAGATAAATAGATAGATAGATAGATTATAAAATTATATATATATTATCAATTTTTTACATAAATTTTATAATAAATTTTTACATACATTTTAAAGTAAATAACTACTGGTCTACTGGTATTGAGCCCTCTTTTGAATTAATGTTGTGAACGTTTGAATTTATATTCTTTTCGTTATTATTACATATATATATATATATATATATATATATATATATATATATATATATATATATATATATATATATATATATATATATATATACATATATATATATATATATAAAATATATATATATATAGGTAAAAATCTGTGGGTAATCCAAGTAGATCCTGTTAATATAAAATATTAAAACTGATCC
Source organism: Acanthosepion esculentum (assembly GCA_964036315.1). Lineage (NCBI taxonomy): Eukaryota > Metazoa > Mollusca > Cephalopoda > Sepiida > Sepiidae > Acanthosepion > Acanthosepion esculentum. Next base: position 97,313,741 of record OZ038485.1, on the reverse strand, counting down.
ACAAAAGAGAGCTCCATATAATTTTTATTATAGAGCATAAAAGTGAATTACAATTAATGAGATCCAATATATATATATATATATATATATATAGATAGATAGATAGATAGATAGATAGATAGATAGATAGATAGATAGATAGATAGATACGCTAGTGTATGCCAATTGTTAGAAAGTTTTAATAGTCTGATACAATGAAGCAAGTATTGAAATAATTGAGATTCACTCGTGTGGAAATAAATAATTCGCAACTAAAATAGTGGTCAATGAACCATTTAATTAATTCGTTCCCTTTATATGGAACGATAGTATACGTAAGCTGGCCGCTACCCAGACAACAATGCCCCGCTCTCGGCCTTACCGACAAGATCCGAAATAATACAGAATATTTACATTCGACACCGGCTTGGCTGCAGAAGTTGCTGAAAGGTTTTCATTGTTGACAGTGAATCACCTTCGGGGCCACACTCCCGCTAAATCCAGGTATATAGATTATATATATTGTATATTAAGACGAAATATAAAGTGATTATATACTTTTTCAAATCCGATACTCTGGAGGTGAAATATATCTTATTTCTTGCGGTTTGCTTCGATAGTATTATAATAGCTTCGAGTCATTTAGAGTTTTCCTTTAAGTTCAATGAAATAGGAATGCTTGATTTTCTTCTGGTGTCAAATAAGTTTTTTAACACCAGAGGGTACTTGGTAAGGAATTTGTTGAAATTAGGTCTTGTGTTTTGACGACTTCCATTTTCTGGTTGTTTTCAAGGGTAAAAATTTGAGAAAGTCAATATATCGCTGGGATAGTGTTGGTGACATGGGTTCATGTTCTGTGAATATTAAATAAAATTTAGCATCGCGTGACAAAAGAACTTTATAGTGAAAAGGCATTTTAACATAATGATCAAAAGTACTCAGAACAAATTACAATTTTGGCGATTCTTCTACAAGTTTCCACATAATGCTAAAAGACATATTCGACACTAGGATAAACTTATTGCAAACTCCACAAACAGTTCTATTTAATAAAATATTTTTAAACGGCGGATCGCTGCCTAGACATCCTGTTATATATCCTTCATCTATATACTATGTTCCTTCAGAACCTGCGTGATCATAGCTCTCCACAACTTCCTATCCTCTGTAGCTCTTAGCAGTGTTTTTCTTTTTAGGCTCCCACACCTTCCCTCTTCAACCGTTATTTGCACAAGCTCGTTATGTAGGTTTTTCACTGTTTCTCTCTGTCCCTGCATTATTGGATGTGTCTTGTGAGGGCTATATTTTCAAAGCCATCTTTCCTCATTATGTTTCGAAGGTGATAGAACGTGTTAGGGTCCCACCTATGGATAAATAGTTAACTCCTAACCTGGAGACGAAACTTTATGAAAGTATAAAAAATATATAGTAAAAATACCAGCAATACGTTATCATAGTAATAAAAATGATCAGTAATACATTTCTGTAAAAAAAAAAAAATACTCGCAATATACTTTTGCAACAAAAAATAGAAAAAAAATTACCAGCTATATACTTTTTGAAAAAAAAAAATTACCAGCAATACGTTTTTGGCGAAAAAAATTACCAGCAATATATTTTTGTGACAAAAAAAAATTACGAGCAATACATTTTCGCAACAAAAAATGAAAAACAATAACCAGTAATACATTTCTGTAACAAAAAATGAAAACAATAACCAGTAATACATTTTTGTAACAAAAAATGCAAAAGAATAACCAGTAATACATTTTTTTAAGAAAAATGAAAAACAATAACTAGAAATACATTTTTTAACAAAAAATGAAAAACAATAACTAGAAATACATTTCTGTAAAAAAAATAAAAAACAATAACTAGTAATTCATTTTTGTAACAAGACATAAAAACAACAACCAGTATTTCTGTAACAAATAATGAAAAACAATAACCAGTAATACATTTTTGTAAGAAGAATGCAAAACAATAACCAGTAATACATTTTTGTAACAAAAAATGCAAAACAATAACCAGTAATACATTTTTGTAAGAAGAATGAAAAACAATAACCAGTAATACATTTTTGTAACAAAAAATGCAAAACAATAACCAGTAATACATTTTTGTAAGAAGAATGCAAAACAATAACCAGTAATACATTTTTGTAACAAAAAATGCAAAACAATAACCAGTAATACATTTTTGTAAGAAGAATGCAAAACAATAACCAGTAATACATTTTTGTAACAAAAAATGCAAAACAATAACCAGTAATACATTTTTGTAAGAAGAATGAAAAACAATAACCAGTAATACATTTTTGTAACAAAAAATGCAAAACAATAACCAGTAATACATTTTTGTAAGAAGAATGCAAAACAATAACCAGTAATACATTTTTGTAACAAAAAATGCAAAACAATAACCAGTAATACATTTTTGTAAGAAGAATGCAAAACAATAACCAGTAATACATTTTTGTAACAAAAAATGCAAAACAATAACCAGTAATACATTTTTGTAAGAAGAATGCAAAACAATAACCAGTAATACATTTTTGTAACAAAAAATGCAAAACAATAACCAGTAATACATTTTTGTAAGAAGAATGCAAAACAATAACCAGTAATACATTTTTGTAACAAAAAATGCAAAACAATAACCAGTAATACATTTTTGTAAGAAGAATGCAAAACAATAACCAGTAATACATTTTTGTAACAAAAAATGCAAAACAATAACCAGTAATACATTTTTGTAAGAAGAATGAAAAACAATAACCAGTAATACATTTTTGTAACAAAAAATGAAAAACAATAACTAGTAATTCATTTTTGGAACAAATAAAGAAAATGCCAGTAATACATTTTTGTAGCCAAAAAAAAAATTCCAGCAATACATTTGTGTAATAAAAAATTACCAGCAATACATTTTTACAACAAAAAAGAACCAGGAATACATTTTTGCAGCAAAACAATTTACCAGCAATACATATTTTTTTAAAAATAACAATACATTAAAAGATAATAATAACGCTCCCGTGAAAATTAAATTTCGGCTTTAAATGGTCCAATAGGTTGATATGCCGTAAACCAAACCAAACCAAGCCAAACCAATTGTTTTGTAGAAATTTAATTCTTTCCGATTTTAAGTATAAGTGTCCCTTTTGTTTGAATATTCCTTAAAACTTCCTCTTTACTCACATGTTCGTTCCATGGTATTTTCAACATTCTTTTGTTTAACTATATCCCTATTTCCTCAAGTCATCATCTGTGAGGAAATTGTCCAGCCTTTACTGCCATGTAGGTGGATTGATATTACGTAATAGTTGAGCAAGGTTTTCTTTGTTTCTAATGAAATTTTCCTGTTTCTAAAACTTCCTTTATTCTCTGGAAAGTATCTTTTGCTATTCCAATCAGCTTTTCTGATTTCAGTGACACATTTTCCGTCTCTGTAAAAAGGTAAACGTATCGCATTCGATCATTTTCAAAACGCTTTCATTAAAGCAACATCAGGATGTAGAAAAGGAAGCATATGATTATTGTTGAATTGTCCAATGAAATCGCAACATTCCATTTTCGGGAAAATTACTGCATTTTCTTCAGCATTTTTTCTATGGCAAGGATCTTGTTCAGCAGTTGTTCAAACAATAAAAAAAAAACTTTCACTCTTGCTCGCAAACATTAGAATCAATACCTGAAGGAGACACGTAACACGGCTATTTCCTTTTCAATAAAGGTTTTTTCGCAGAAAGGAAAATCTTACAGACATGGAAGAAAGAAAGAAAGAAAGAAAGAAAGAAAGAAAGAAAGAAAGAAAGAAAGAAAAAAGAAAGAAAGAAAGAAAGAAATACCAGAACTTTTCGTTTGAAATTTTTTTTTTTTTTTTTAAAATTTTTAGTAGCAGGAAGATATTCAAATATAATTTGTAATTGCTTTACATATAGTTCTGAACAATTACCGGACCGATTAAAATAGACTTTCCAAAAATATTTTGATAGGGTTTTGGAAATAATCAGGCTGAGATATTTTCAGTGTACCTCATTGATATACATATATTAATTTTTTTATCATTCCACCCCAAGCAAGGCAATAAAGCTACTAAGACGCACAGGGCTACTGAGTGTTAGAGAAAAATACTATTAAGGAAAGAGAATAAGAATTAATAAAAAAGAAGATAACGATTGACATTGCATTTCAATTTTTGAAAATCAAACTAAACTGGGAAGTAACAAGGCAGAAGAGAGTTCCGCAAGCCAGAAGTGCGATAGAAGAGACCAAAGCACAGAATTTTTCTTTTTTACCAATGATCACCCATTACAAGGTCCAAGAGCCACTCAAGGTAGAGAGTCACTGTATTGTGTTGTATGAGTGTAAAAATGGGCAAGAAGCGAAGATCTTGGGTCAATGCAGGAAAGATAACGACGAACTCGTGGTGAAGATTTAATATGAGAACAACATCTAAGAGTTCAGTTTCTATGTATGTTTATGTGCATGTGCATTTATTCCATCTAATTAGAGAGTAATTGTGAGTTCGATCCTAAGTCGAGTATAGCAATTTCATTGGAAACAGGGTTAGTATTAACTGAACGGTACTAAAAGGAGAAAAAAGCCCAAATCTCCCAAGACAATGGCAGAAAAAGAGAGAAAAAAGATGGAATCTCTTCAAACAAGGGAGACATAGAGAAAAAGCCGAAATCTCTCCTGACATGGAAGAAAAAGAGAGAAAATAAATGAAATCTCTCCAAACAAGGGAGACATAGAGAAAAAGACGAAATCTCCCCTGAGAAAAAGAGAAAAAAAATGAAATCTCTCCAAACAAGGGAGACATAGAGAAAAAGACCGAAATCTTCCAAGACATAGGAGAAAATAGAGAGAAAAACAAATAGAATCTCTCCAATCAAGGGAGACATAGAGAAAAAGCCGAAATTTCCCCTGACATGGGAGAAAAAGAGAGAAAAAAAGATGGAATCTCTCCAAACAAGGGAGACATAGGGAAAAAGACCGAAATCTTCCAAGACATATGAGAAAATAGAGAAAAAAAAGATGGAATCTCCAATCAAGGGAGACATAGAGAAAAAGCAGAATTTTCCCCTGACATGGGAGAAAAAAATTAAAAAAAATTAAATCTTTCCAAACAAGGGAGACATAGGGAAAAAGACTGAAATCTTCCAAGACATAAAAATGGAATCTCTCCAAACAAAGGTGACATAAAGAAAAAGACGAAATCTCCCCTAACAAGGCAGAAATAGTAAAAAAAAAGAGATTAAATCTCCCTAAAGCAGCAATAGAGAGAAAAAAGATTAAATCAGCCTAGATATAGTACAAAAAAAGAGAAAAAAATTGAAAGCTCTCAAGACATGGAAGAGAAAAAGATGAAATCTCCGTAGACAAAGATAGCAGACGGAGATGAATCTACTCCAGTATATTAACTAAAAGTTTCCATTTAAAATTCTCTGAAGATTACACATATCAACAGACATATGAAGAAGGCTTCAGGAATCAACAACCAAAGGACTGAGAGAATAACAATAAATATGGTGATAATAGTTCAACTGTAAATAGTTCTCCTCCTGGATCAAAGCCGGTATCGAAGCTTTCATCCCCTCCAGGAAATTCAAGGTCAAACCGCGCTCCTCCCCCTGGTTCACAGCTGCTTGCTCAGCCGCCATTGCCCATAGGAACCACTTCTTCCACCGTTTTCGTAGTGACATGTCCGACTTCAACAGACGTCTATTTACCTCTGCACGCAATGAGTGTAAGCGTACCCTCGACAATGCCAAGGCACTATTTGCAGCTCGGATGAAGGAACGTATTGCATCCCGCAAATTTGGCTCTAAGGACTATTGGCGCCTCTGCAAGCGCGTTCTGAATGGTAACAAACCCTCCATTCCTCCACTGTTCAATCAGTTTGAGGTCCTGACCACCTCTGCCGACAAGGCCGAATGCTTCGCTCGAAAGTTTTCTTCCAATTCTATGCTTGACTCCTCTGGGGTACCCTTGCCCGACTTCCCTCCCAGAACTGAGGCCCTACTGGACGGCTTGCACATAACCCCGTCGTCGGTACTGGGCATTATTTCTAACTTAGATCCCCACAAGGCTACCGGCGGCGACGGAATACCAGCCATTGTCCTGAAGAAATGCGCACCTGAACTGGCACCTGCCCTCTCTAAATTGTACAACCGCTGCCTCAAGGACTCCTGTTTTCCTGACTGCTGGAAGTCCTCTACCATTGTTCCTGTCTTTAAGAACTCTGGCGACCCCTCCAACCCTTCTAATTACCGTCCTATCAGTCTCCTTCCCATCTTCGGCAAAGTCTTCGAGGCCATTATCAACGCCGAAGTGACTACTCACCTGATATCCCACGATCTGCTCTCAGACAAGCAGTATGGTTTCCGCTTTGCCCGGTCTACTGCCGATGTGCTTACGGCCATCACTGAATTTGTCTACCAAGCTATCCATAGTAACGGCGAAGCCCGTGCCGTGGCCCTTGACATCTCCAAGGCATTCGATAGGGTTTGGCATGCCGGCCTCCTTCGCAAGCTCCGGGGTTATGGTATCACAGGTCGATTGTTTGACCTAATTCAATCGTTCCTATCAAACCGGGATTTGAAGGTTGTTCTCAGTGGATCCTTCTCCAACTCCTATCCCACTACTGCTGGTGTTCCTCAAGGCTCCATCCTTGGCCCTACTCTGTTCCTCATATTTATAAATGACCTTCCTGACGCCATAGACTCCCAAGTCGGTATCTACGCTGACGACACTACTATTTACTCCTGCCTCAAGCACAAATCTACTGAGGCGGACAAAATTAACCTGGCAGCTCAAATTGAAAAGGACCTCCAATCGGTTGTGGACTGGGGAGAGAAATGGATGGTCAACTTTAATGCCTCTAAAACAAAATTGCTCTCCATTAACCACCACAAGGACCCATCCCTGCATCCCATCAGAATGTCTGAGGACCAACTTCTCGAGAGTTCCTCTCTGCGGCTGCTCGGTCTCACGCTGTCCGCTGATCTGAGATGGAACAAATACATCGAGTCAATTGCATCATCCACCGCTAGAAAAGTTGGTTCCCTGTGCCGAGCCAGGAAATTCTTCTCCCCTGAATCGATCCTCCAGGTCTATAAGTCTACCAATCGACCTTGCATGGAGTATTGCTGCCATTTATGGTCTGGGGCCCCTGCGTGTTGCCTCGGGGTTCTTGATAAGATCCAGAGACGGATATGCAATGTGATTGGCCCTGATCTGTCATCTCGTCTGCAGTCGCTCTCTCACAGACGGAATGTTGCATCCCTCTGCCTTTTCTACAAGTACTTCCACGGTAATTGCTCTGAGGAGTTGCTCTCACTTGTCTCTAAGCCTCGTGAATTCAAGCGTCCTACGAGGCTGGCATCCCGTTCCCACCCCTTCACCGTAGAAACTGTTAGGTGTAGACGTCTTTTCTACTCCAATAGCTTCATGTCTCGCACATCTCGCCTATGGAACTCCCTTCCCTGTTTCTGTTTCCCTGACAAATACAATCTCCAACGGTTTAAGTGTAGCGTCAATCGTCATCTGCAGTTGCCTTGATCTATCCACTTCCTGACATCTTCCATTCCTATCTGCTCTCGCTCTATATCTCCCGTAACCTCCCAACCTCGATCGGCCCTCCGTCCTTCTCTTTCTCCACAACCCTTCCTTTACCACTCCTATCTGCTCTTCCTCCAACCCTTCTGTAACCCCTTGCGTGATAGTGGCTACCGGCCTTGCTCGGGGTGATACGCTTAAAAAAAAAAAAAAAAAAAAAGTTTATATAATAATAACTCCTCAACCTAAAAATCAAACAGAAATTATGCTATCCGTTATCTGTTTGTTCCCAGTTGAGGTTACGTTTTATTCTAATACCCTTCCTGTGTAGATCAAGTTTTCCTAATGTTTCAAGAAGGTCGTATGTACTTTTATTTATATCTTTGTGCAATCTATGAAACATAGGTATGTATTTTTCTATATTTCTATTACCCGTTTTAATCGCATTCTGATAATGAAAATTGTATTTCTTCGTGTGTAATGAATAAAGGCGCAAAGTGTTTCCCCTATGTCCGTTCCTCTAAGATCTCTAAACATTAGAAATTAATTCTTTTTGATATGTTCATTGGCAGTGCTATGAAGACTGATCTAACATTTCTTCGCTGTCATATATTCGCTCGTCAGTTCAATAATCTTTTCAGTCCCCAAATCATCCAATGCTGTCGGCATCCGTATGCCAGTCTCATTTGATCCTTTCAATTTGCTATTTTCATCTTGGTCAGCGTTGTCTCAACCTCAAATGTTATTATCTCAAATATTTTCATGCTTTTGTGTATTATATAGTTTTCGCCTCTGTTGTCATGGAAGAGATTTCTTATGAAGTCATTATACTGTTGTAGTATCCTTTCTTTGCTTTGTTAAAATTACAAACGTTTCTCTTTTAGATTTTATACATCCAGATGAAAAAGTTTCTCCTGTAGTTTCATTTATCCTTTGACGCATACCTACTATATTCGAGTTCTAAATTTTTAGGTTTCATATTTTTCGTTAAGTCATTCATTTTTTTTTGTTTACACTTATTTGTTAAGTACTCCGGTATTTCACCGCTGTCATTTACTTTGATTATTATTTCAGTGACCTAGTTTATAATTAGTGAGCACAGTCTTAACAATATTAGATACACAGATGACACTGTGATGTTGGTAGACAGAAAGAAAACTCTCCAAAATAATGTAGTATAGGAAAACAAGGAGAAAGGCCTGTCAAATATCACAAAACAAAATATATGGTTGCCAGCAAATGAAAAGTCCCACTATGAGAACTACGAATTGGAGATATCAACACCAAATAATTGCAAAATTTTAATATCTGGGAAGTATTTAACTAGAGGGTAGAAAATGTGATACTGAATTTCAAACGCGCATTGGAATAAAAAAAAAGAGTCCTTTCCAAAGTCAAACAAAGTATTAAGAAAAAGGAAAATCTCGTTAGAAACAAAGAGTGTTGAATTGTTATGCAATATCAACGCTCTTGAATGCCTGGCAATTTTATGACAGATGAAGACGTGAGTTGACGCAAAAGAAATATGGTTCCACTGGAATATACTGAGAATACAACGGACGGTGCGCGCAAACAACGAATAAGTCTTTTAAAAAATGGAAACGAAAAGAACACCAAAAATTATTAAAATAAATAATAATGAGGAGGCGGGCTTGGAGAGTTTGATATTTACAGGGCATATCGAAAGAAAAGGGGTCAACTGCTTGACCATTTTTGTATATGAATGGCGAAACGGAGGCTTGGCAAATGAAAAAAAAACTTTGCTAAGGCTTAGAAGGTTTTGAAGAGCCGTAATCGTCCTCATCCTGAAGGAATAAGGTCCATAGAAGATTGATTGGTTTGCTTCATACAGCTTATCAGATACTATGTAAACAACACTTAAGAGGGGGGATTCGGTTCTCTGATGACTAATCCCGCACTGCTATCCAACGCACCACCCTCTCTCGAAGGAGGAGGAGGAGGAAGAGGAGAATAATAATAATAATGATGATGATGATGATGATGATAATAATAATAATAATAATGATGATGATGATGATAATAATAATAACAATAATAATAATAATGATGATGATGATGATGATGATAATAATAATAATAATAATAATAATAATAATAATAACTGTATCAAGCATTTACAAATTATAATATAATACCTCTCATTATTTACACTACAGTAGAATCCCTGATATCTGGAGTGCCTCATATCCGGAATCCCGCATATCTGGACATGATTTTGATGTGTATATTTGAACTATTTGGGTAATATGTAACTGATTTAAAATGTCGATTTTTCGGAAAATTTACTTTGGATAATAATTGCTTATGTTTATTTCACCCTAATGGTTTGTATTGGTGCAAAAGATGATGGGAATAAGAGGAAAAGAACAACTTTGGAGTTATCGCAAAAAGTGGAAATTTTAAACAGACTAGATGCTGGTGAAAGTTTAATGTAACTAATGGCTGAGTTCAACATAGGAATGTCAACATTGTATGTTATATAATCTTCCAATTAAACTATTCTCCAGCGTTCACGCTCTCACAATAAACAGTGAAATAAAAAACATAATTGTGATGAAACCTGAATTGAAGTTGAAAAAGCTATTGAAAATGTTGTCAGTTTTATGGAAAGAAAGCCAGCATTCAGCTATGAGGATTGCAATAAAAACAAAAAAGTGTCTTTGGTTTAAAAAATTTCAAGAACAAAAGCAAAACGAGATGCGGAAAAGTTGAGAATGGCATTAGAAGAGAAAGAATCATAATGCAACAACGATTAAAAAAATCCTCGTTGTATTATTAGTTTTGCATACGTGGCATACTTAATTCAATGAATTTTCATTAACATTTCATAATTTTTTTCCCTTAAAATCAATTGCGTTATATTTCACTCACCATTAGCTTATTGTGTTTACTATAAAACACTGAAAATAAATTTTAAACCTGATTTCAGTTATTTTATTTTAATCTAAATATAACCCCCTCATATCTGGACTTTGTAACCAATTCCTCATATCCGGAAGGCCTTAGTCCGGTTGTTAGGGATTCTACTGTATGTATATTCGGAACATTGTCCTGATTATTGTTGTTGTTATCATAACGTTTCAGTATTTATTCAAGTGTATATCAATTTGGTAATCAACAGGGAAATCTGAACTGAAATATTTATTATTTACACGATTCATATGTCGAGTATTTTCCTCATCTTTGTTGTTGTTAGCACGTTTCAGCCGTTGTGCTTACCAGCCTTCCTCAGGTGTTTATCGATTTGAGTAATCTACTTGGAAATCTGAACTGAACCCTTCATTATTTTCACTATTTATATTCTGACTATTGTCCTGATCTTTGTTGTAATCACAACGTTTCGACCGTTGTAGCCGCCAGCCTTCCTCACATGTGTATCGATCAGTGTAAACTACAGGGAATTCTAAACGAACCCTTTATTACTTACACTATTTATATGCGGACTATTGTCCTCATCTTTGTTGTTGTTATGACAAACTTTCGGCCTTTGTGACCTATGACCTTCGACAGGTCTATATCGATCTGTATAACCTACAAGAATTTCTGAACTGAACCCTTTAATATTTATATTATTTATATTCGGACTATTGTCCTTATCTTTGTTGTTTTTATCAAAACACTTCGGCCGTTGTATCCTCCGGCCTTCCTCAGGTGTATATCGATCTCGATAACCTATATGGAATTCTGAACTGAAAACTTTATTTAATCTACAGGGGTAGACAGCTCTTGTCCCGCTGCTCACACCTAGTTTTTATTTTTATTTAGTATTGTTCAGTTATTGCTCGCTGTTTTCCACTGAATGCGAGTACACACTGCCCGATTCAGGGATTGAACTCACGACCACTATGTAATCAAATTCATAAACCAAAGCCTTTATCCATGAAGCACAATTGTAATTAACTTACAGCCTTAAAACTAACCTGGCTGCTGATTTTTTTTTAAGCTTATCACCCCAAGCAAGGCTGGAAGCCACTAGCACGCAAGGGGCTACAGAAGGTTTGGAGGAAGAGCAGATAGGAGTGGTAAAGGAGAGGATGTGGAAAAAGATAGTGGATCGATCAAGGCAAGGGGGTTACAGAAGATTTGGAGCGAGAGCCGATAGGAATGAAAGGTGAAAGGATGTGGAGAAGGGAAGTGGATAGATCAAGGCAACTGGAGATGTCGATTGACATTACACTTAAATAGTTGGAGATTGTATTTGTCAGGGAAACAGGAATAAGGAAGGGAGTTCCACAGGCGAGATGTGCGAGACATGAAGCCATTGGAGTAGAAGAGACGTCTACATCTAACAGTTTCAACGGTGAAGGGGTGGGAACAGGATGCCAGCCTCGTAGGACGCTTAAATTCATGAGGCCTGGGAACCAGCGAAAGCAGCTCATCGGAGCAATTACCGTGAAAGTATTTGTAAAAAAGACAGAGCGAGGCAACGTCGCGTCTGTGAGAGAGCGACTGCAGACGAGATGACAGCAGTCGCTCTCTCACAGACGCGATGTTGCATCGCTTTGCCTTTTTTACAAGTACTTCAACGGTAATTGCTCTGAGGAGTTGCTTTCGCTTGTCCCTAAGCCTCGTGAATTTAAGCGTCCTACGAGGCTGGCATCCCGTTCCCACCCCTTCACCGTTGAAACTGTTAGATGTAGACGTCTCTTCTACTCCAATGGCTTCATGTCTCGCACATCTCGCCTATGGAACTCCCTTCCCTATTACTGTTTCCCTGACAAATACAATCTCCAACGGTTTAAGTGTAGCGTCAATCGTCATCTCCAGTTGCCTTGATCTATCCACTTCCCTTCTCCACTTCCTTTCATCTTTCATTCCTATCTGCTCTCGCTCTAAATCTTCTGTAACCCCCTTGCCTTGATCGACCCTCCGTCCTTCTCTTTCTCCACATCCCTTCCTTTACCACTCCTATCTGCTCTTCCTCCAACCCTTCTGTAACCCCATGCGTGATGGTGGCCACCAGCCTTGCTTGGGGTGATACTTTAAAAAAAATTTACGTTGCATATCCGTCTCTGGATCTTATCAAGAACCCTGAGGCAAACAGGAGGGGCTCCAGACCATATATGGCAGCAATACTCCATGCAAAGGCGAATGGTCGATTTATAGATTTGGAGGATCGATTCCGGGGAGAAAAATTTCCTGACTCGGCACAGGGAACCAACTTTCCTTGTGGTGGATGATGCAATTGACTCGATGTATTTGTTCCATCTCAGATCAGCGGACAGCGTGAGACCGAGCAGCCGCAGAGAGGAGCTCTCGAGAAGTTGGTCCTCAGACATTCTGATGGGATGCAGGGATGGGTCCTTGTGGTGGTTAATGGAGAGCAGTTTTGTTTTAGAGGCGTTAAAGTTGACCATCCATTTCTCTCCCCAGTCTACAACCGATTGGAGGTCCTATTCTATTCGAACTGCCAGGTTAACTTTGTCATCATCACTAGATTTGTTTTTGAGGCAGGAGTAAATTGTGGTGTCGTCCGCATAGATGCCGACTTGGGAGTCTATGGCGTCAGGAAGGTCGTTTATGAATATGAGGAACAGAGTAGGGCCTAGGATGGAGCCTTGAGGAACACCTGCGTTAGTGTGATAGGAGCTGGAGATGAATCCATTGAGAACGACCTTCAATTCACTGTTTGACAGGAATGATTGTATTAGGTCAGACAATCGACCTGTGATACCATAACCCTGGAGCTTACAAAGAAGACCAGCATGCCAAACTCTATCAAACGCCTTGGAGATGTCTAGGGCCACGGCACGAGCTTCACCGTTATTATGAAGATTAGGTTGCAACTGCTGCTGTAGCCTCGTTTAGATTGTTGCTGCTGCTGTGGTTGAAGACTTGATGTCATTTCTTTCTTTTTTCTTTCTTTCTTTCTTTCTTTCTTTCTTTCTTTCTTTCTTTCTTTCTTTCTTTCTTTCTTTCTTAACAAATATGAGGACTATAGTCCGAATATCAACCGTGTAAACAATGATAACTCCTTATCCGTGAAATTCAGACAAAAACAATAACTCTCGTCACTTCCATAAACACCCAGACATAATTTTCTTTTTGGTGGGTGGACATGATTTATTATAACATTGGAGAACAATATACAAATTTGCAAATGTTCTTAAGGACTTATTTTGATTATTCAGGCGCTGTTCAATTTTTAGCTCAAGTACTGTTATGGCGAGATCAATACGAATTTGATCAATTATTCATAACAGATGGAAAAAGTAATCAGAAGGCTTGGCGGATACTGTAATTTCATTGGCTGACAAGTGCACCAATCAAATAACAATTCCTTAAAGGAAAGAAATATAATAATGATTTTCTTTGCAATATTTGTGATTTGCGTCGCCACAAACGTGAAAATACGTCGAACAGGCATGAAACATATATACGTAAAATCAGGGTCGATGCAAGTTTCTCGTACACCTGCGGGAATTTATAATACAGCATCAAATATGCTACATCTCAATTTTCATAAGGTAGTACTCATATAAAAGACAAATTTTATTGTAACCTAGTTAATGCATAATACTGGATCATATACAATATAAGTGAACAGTTCAATGAGAAAAATAAAAAATAAATACAATGTATCTAAATACAAATTAGAGACATGTCACAATCGATCATTCCATCATAAATAAATCAACGTTTTGTGGCAATTTTTAACATCAACTTGTGATTTTTTCTGGTTAAAAATGTTGAAGAATTTCAACACATTCAATATTATGGAAAAATTGATCCAAGTCATATAATAAACTTCCTGAAAAGAATTGGTCTTTTATCAAGGATGTAGTCTGATGTGTCATTAATATATGCTATCTTTTAACATTGTGCAAACAAATTGTCTATACTAAATGGAAATCCTTGTCCAAGATAGTAATAGCTGGAATTATTTTGCAGTGTGCAAGCAAATAAGCTCTAGCTTATAGACGTTTACAAGTCCTATATATATATATTTCACAGCTCATCAGTGTGGCTAGACGTCCGGTTGCCTCTAGCTACGATCGAAACCCGACTGATTTTGCGTCAGTCGGAATCTCTACCCGCTAAGCCATCAGCGTACGGTACGGAATGGAGGTGAATTTTAGCGTGTTTATTTTTAGATTCGGATAAACACACAGTGACTGAGAGTGACTCAATTCTGTCGAAGAGTCGTGCCGTATTAGCATAAATAGTCACTGTTTACAAATTCACACCCCAAACCAGAGGGCTCAACCGAAATTAATTTCAGGAGCTACTATTTTTGTCATCCACAGACAGACTGTTTCGCTGTTTATATATATATATATATATATATATATATATATATATATATATATATATATATATATATATATATATATATATATATGTAATCAAATATATGGATATAGATCCGAAAAATATGAAAAAACAAAATCCGAATATGCAAGTTTACTGTTTTAATGTTTGAATGTCGACGTCAGACGTTTCGGTATAGTAGACCTTCTTCAGGACATAGTTATTAAAACATAATTAAACGATATTCAAGTCAACATAAAAAGACGATAGACATAAGAATAATCAAAACAAAATGACTGAATTTTAAGTTCAGCGTTCCGTTTTGAAATGCGATCCCGTCGGCGTCACGTTGGCGATGTTGTGAAAACGTATTCCTAAAAATAGAGTTTATTATAAAAGAAAGAATTTTACTTGAAACTAAAGTTTATAAGTACGTTTGTCCAGCATTAATCTTGCCAGAAAAGGGGAAATATTGAAGAAGCCGTGTCTAGTATTTACCGTGCTCGAGATAGATATTATTCCTGCCTCATAAATCCGTCTAAGATTTTTATTATGAATATATCTCAAAACCTTCACAGAATCAAAGTCGAAATTATGATCATGTTTAGTCATGTGTTCAAACAAAGCATTGTTCAAATTACCGAGGCGAACATCTCGCTTATGTTCGAAAACACGAAATTTTACGGACCTACACGTTTCGCCCACATATTTTAAATCACAGTTGTTGCATGGGATTTGGTAGATGCAAGCATCGGATGTAATTAAAACAGTAAACTTGCATATTCGGATTTTGTTTTTTTTCATATTTTCCCTCATATATATATATATATATATATATGAGGAAATATATATATATATATATATATATATATATATATATATATATATATATATATATATATATATATAAAATATATAAAATATATATATATATATAAAATATATAAAATATATATATAAAATATATATATATATATATATATATATATATATATATAAAATATATATATAAAACATATAAAATATATATAAATATATATATATATATATATATAAAATATATAAAATATATATATAGAAAATATATAGAATATATATAAATATATATATATATATATATATAAACTAAATTTAGTATTAAATGACCTACAGTGGTTGATATGCCATAAAACCCACCCACCCAACCAACCAATATTACGGAAAAGAAATAATGAATTTTATATAGTGTTTTCCAAGATTTATCATCATCGAAAGAAAGAAATTCACGGATTTGAACCCCCCCCACCAGAATGACGTCAAAATCATCAAATTTTTTTCCAGCCTTTAATAGTCAGTCGTGCTTAGTTTAATTTGTAAGATATATAAAAATAGGTAGAAAAAAGCAAATGTTAATGAGATAACGAGGATCATAAAACACCACACGGACCCCCTAATCAGGTTTATAGTCGGGATGATGGGGTTTCTGGGCTAGCAAACGCCTCACTAGCTTCTCGTTATAGGATTTTCTAAGCTTTCCTTTCCTTTTCTTTCCGTTCCTCTCCTCACAGTGGGATCGTACAATTGGGCCAGGCGTGAATTTGTGGATTTTGAGCCACCTGAATAAGTTTCAGCTCAATTATGTAACTGTATTAATGTTTGTCTGTATTTCTGAGATGAGGTATTATGTACATTATTTACATTATTCGGACTATTGTCCTCATCTTATTCGCCATGTTTATCACAACGTTTCGGCCGTTGTACGCTCCGGCCTTCTATAATGGCACAGTGGATAAAGGCGTTGGTTATATCCAGTGACATGACCCAAAGAGTGTGAGTTCAATACCCGGTTAAGGCAGTGGAGAACTTTCAGAGGGAAATTAACAGGAGATATCTGATAACTGACATCCATTAAACATGGCACGTGGAACTAGAACAGTCTACTCCAGTGAGCGAAATAAAGGGTTTGGTTCGACATTCCAACCACCCGAAGAAGGCCGGAGCGTACAACTGCCGACACGTTGTGATAAACATGGCGACAAAGATGAGGACAATAGTCCGAATAATGTAAATAATGTATTAATGTTATTTGTACTTACGAGGAGGATTAAAACGAAACCATCCCCTTCTCGACAATCTATCACACCTCCCCCTCCACAACATCTCAATTTTCATATGGTAGTATTCATATAAAATACAAATCTTATTGTAACTTAATGTACAATACTGCATCATATGTAATATCAGTGAACAATTCAACCAGAAAAATTGCAATTAAATACGATGTAAATGCAATCTAAATCCAATCTAAATACAAATTAAAGATATTATCATAAGAGCTTATTCTATCTGAAATAAGTCAACAATGTTTTTTGGTAATTTTTAGCATCAACTTGAGATTTTTCCTGTTAAAAAGTTGAATAATTTTAAGGCATACAACATTATGGATGCGAAGTAGTGAATTTCATATCGTGTTTTTGGAGACTTAGAATGAGAAAAACAAATTCACGGATTTGGATGAAAGGAAAAAATAATCTCAGAACGACGTGAAAATCAGCGAACATTTTTCATCCTTAGTTCTGCTTAGTTCAATTTGTAAGGTATATAAAAGGTAGATAGAAAAAAAGGAAATACTGAGGCTTGAACCCTAACCGTCGCTGCGTACAACAATCTAAAACACAATAGATAGTTATACAGTTACATTCGCTTTGATGTTACATGTTCGGTACATGGTATTCTCAGTATTCTTCTGTAGAACTACATTTTTTTTTGCTTCAGGTCTCTTATTCATTACGTTTACCTTATCGAGAAATTCAGCGAAAGACCAAAGCCCAAATTTATTTATTACAAAATACATTATTTTGCTGAAAAATGAGGCCACATATTTTGATGATTGATGCATGATGCAAAGAACATTTAAAAGCTGCTGTCAAAAATGCTGGAAAATCTACCTAAGAGAATATAATAACAAATTTAGCTGAAAGGAAATAAAAATTGAGCGAAAGTTAGGAATATAACCTGAATAATGAATTCGTATGAATAAAAAGAGATTCGGGAAGCTCGGATTGCGGAATCGGAGAGTCGAGTTCGAATTCAAGTCGAATTCATTGCATTTTTGTACGTGTTAATACTCTTGGAAAACGTATGAATCTATATCTCCCCCCCCCAGCCATGGATAAATAACAGGACAGGCTGAATCTTAGTAACTAATCAACTAACGGAAAATTTGAAGATGAGCACGATCATCATCATTTTACGCCCGTTTCAGTTGCAAGCCATTCACACTGACTGCGTTGCATTCGTTTTGACGCGTTGATTACCAGTACAACCGTTTTCCTCAAAACAAGTGCCATTTGCACAAATATGTTTTTGTCTATATCTCTGAGAAGATGCATTATGATTACTTACATTATTTACATTATTCGGACTGTTATCCTCATCTTCATTGACATATTCACAACCTTTCGACCGTTGCACGCTCCGGCCTTCTTCATGTGATTGGAATTTCGAAGCAAAACCTTTATTTCGTCCACCGAGGTAGATTGTTCTAGTTCCACGTGCCATGCCTTTTCCGGATGTCGCAATTATTTCCCTTTAACTCAACTCTCCAAGTTTTGGTTCACCACTGCTGCAGCCTGGCACTGAACGCACAACCCGTTAAAGGGAATTAACTGAGACATCCAGAAGAGGCATGACACGTGGAACTAGAACAATCTACCCCGGTGGATGAGATAAAGGGTTCGGTTCGAAATTCCAATCACCAGAAAATGGCCGGAGCGTATAACGGACGAAATGTTGTGAATATGGCAATGAAGATGTGGATAACAGTCCGAATAATGTAAATAATGCAAGTAAATATTTTTTTTTTATATATATATTTTTATACTTGATGGAGGTACAGAGGTGCAATGGTTAGCGGCTCGGATTGAGGAATCGAATTCGAATTCCATTCGAGTTCATTACATTCACTTGGGAAAGATAGGCATCCATTTATTCTCTCCAGCTGTGGGTAAATAGCAGGACAGATTGGCTCTCATATCATTGTTTGGCAACCAGTCTAAGAGAAGGAAAACTCTGCATTCAAAGCACTTGCTGCTTTGCAGGTTCGAATCTTTAACTTCTGAGAGAAGGGACGAGTTTAACCTCAATATTCTTGGTGCAAAAGGAACCGGTAAGTTACTGCGCTATTCTGCCTTGAATGTCACCATGAACCACAATTGCGACATGGAGGGGAGTGGTGGCCACGGCGGCGAAAAAATGCGCTAACTGAATAAATAATGATGATGATGATGATGATGATGTAACGTATGTATAACTTAACCGAACGTGCCTCGGCATACGCGCGCGCACACGCATGCACGCACGCACACCAACTAAGCCTTTCTCATGATTAAGGTAGGTATGTATCTATCACATTCAGTGAGCACTTGAAAAAGTGTGTGTGATTTCTCATGCTTGTCCGTGGCTCTGCATCCTGATCGGTATTTTCTGTAGGTGTGTGTCGGTGCGTTATCAGCCCCCATCCCAAGGCTCGTGTTCACGAGTAAGTTTTTTTTTTTGCCTCTCACTATAGTCCACACCTTCTGTCTTTCTCTTGTATGTTTAGAGGCAACCTTGACAACCAGCCGAATTTTTTTTGTTTTTCTAACATTCAGTAAAACGACGATGAAAAACGACAAACATAACCTGTCACGAAACGACTGACTCCAGGAACCCAGTAACTCAAATTTTATTGGCTGAATTGAGTAGCCAGTCTATTCGCAGACGTTTCGAAAGCTTAGCCTACTTTAGTTCAGGGCCTTATCATCGGGTCATACCCACCCTCCCGAACGCACTCACTGCCCGAGCAAATCTAGACATTTATTAAACTATCATAATGTCATAATAACGTTTCATAATAATAGAACGAACTCAATGCCCGAATCAAGCTTCTTTTTCATGAGCATTGTCACTTTTGAACCTGGACGATCTCGGATCACTATAATTTTCTATCCTTTGTAGCTCTAAGTAATATTTGTCCCCTTTCTATCACTCCTAGTCTCCATTCTGTCATCCATTCGAACAAAATATTTAAGGAGGTTACTCTCCGTTTCTCTGTCCGACTTGTCTTCAATATTTCTTGTATGTGTCAAATTTCCCAATCTCTCTTTCTTCATTATATATTCCAGAAATTTCAGTTATCGCTTTCTGATTCCGAGTGTCCATTTTCCTTAAACGTCTTTGTTTCGGTCATGTTATTTTCAGAATACATCTGTAGAAACCACCTCTCTTACCTCACGTCTCCTCTTCACCTGTGGGAAAATTATACAGTATTTCTTGCTAATTAAAGAGGCGCGATACTGCATAGTTCAGCAATCTTTTGTCTCTAAAGTCATTTTGATGTTTCTTAATAGTTTGTTTAGTTTTCGGGAAGAGACTATCCAAAATTTATTGCCATATGGGAGGATTGTTATTACGTAGTAGTTCGCCAGCCTTTATACTGTTTTAATGAACATTTCCTATCTCTTGATATTTTGCTTAGTTGATAAAAGCTATCTTCCATTTTGAACATGGACGATCCAGGATCACCATAACATTCTATCCTTTGTAGCTCTAAGTAATACTTGTCCCCTTTCTATCACTCCTAGTCTCCATACTGTCATCCATTCGAACAAAATATTTAAGGAGGTACTCGCTGTTTCTCTCTGTCCGACTTGTCTTCAATATCTCTTGTATGCGTCAAATTTCCCAAACTCTCTTTCTTCATTATATATTCCAGAAATTTCCGTTATCGCTTTCCAAGCGATTCCAAATGTTCTTTCTGTGTCCATTCTCCTTGGACGTCTTTATTCCGTCCATGGTATTCGCAGAATCCTTATGTAGAAACATGCCTCTGTTATCTCAGGTCTCCTCTTCATCTGTGGGAAAATTATCCAGTATTTCTTGCTATTCAACAATCTTTTGTCTCTAAATGTTTCAAGTTTCTTAATAATGTTTTAGTTTTCGGGAAGAGACTATCCAAAATTTATTGCCATATGGAAGGATTGTTATTACATAGTAGTTCACCAGCCTTTATATTGTTTTAATGAACTTTTCCTCTCTCTCTTGATATTTTGCTTAGTTGATAAAAGCTATCTTCCGCTATTCCAATATGACTTATAACCCAGAAATGGGCAATCTTTTTCGAACGGTGGATCACTAAGGTATAAGGCGGGGCCGAATTTCTACAAGAATTATGTTCTTTTTTATTATTAAATTTACCGCAGCCATTTTCCTCAACAAAAAAACATCTGCCTTAGAAATGGGGAAAAATTAATTATTTTTTCTTTGGGAAAAATATTTTTGTACAATTAAAAAAAAAAAATGAAGTCTCTGTATAATATTTTCACTGATAACAGCAGGACTAACACACAATGAATGTGATTTGTTTCGAATTTATTCATTTGGGTAGACAAAAATATTTATAAAAGAAAATTAATTTTCATCGATGTGTCCTGTTTCTGAGGCAAAAGTTGTTTACATGTATCATCTTTTGTAGTTTTGTGGTTTAAAACACTGACAATGTTACCTTCAACGAAATTTGCCAAAATTCAAGTAACATTATACTTAATCATTGTTTATATATGTGATTATACCTGAGAGTGTGTTAGTGAACAAGTGAAAACGAAAAGAAACATTCAACATTTTAAGAAACATGAAATTAGGTGAGCCATTCAGAAAGCCAGTCGGGCCCGCAGTTTGCCCATGACTGTATAGCCCTTCCCAGGCAATTAAGATTATGTACTTGTTTGATTTTGACGTCAACATTACGTACCTCGCATAGTGGTCTGTTTCTCTTTTTATCGAAATTGATAGTTAGTCCATTCTTCCTGCTTTCTTTTTCCACCTTGTCTAGGAGATCCTGCAGTTTTCTTTCTAAGTCTGCTATCAACGAAGTTCTATAATCGTCGAACAGCCAGTGAGAATCAAACTCATTATTCATCAGTGAAGTTTGCTTGATCTTTTGTTGACTCCAAAGTACCAGTTAATTTGTTTCTTTCTCTTATCATTTCGTCTTTTACGACTTACCAATCTTTTGCAGGCTACAGCCAGTAAATATTTTTAGACTGTAATAATTTTGGGCGACATAATAATGATTTACTAATACACGGTGGAGCGGCTCAGATTGAGGAATCGGAGAGCCGAGTTCGAATTCCAGTCGAATCCATTACATTCACTTACGTGCTAATACACTTGGGAAAGGTATAGCTCCTCTTCTTCTCTCCGCCCCAGCTATGGGTAAATAGCAGAACAGACCGCGTTCTATAGCCTTGGATGGCAACTGGTCTACCGCAGAAAGAAATGACAACCTACTGCGTGAAAAAATCTGCCTCGTCAGTCATGTATCGAAAGATACATGATCGCCTAAGCGTGTATCACCCATGGCACATAACTGAATAATAGTCCTACTAATTAACCCTTATCTGAGCGAAAAAGAAGTGGGTTCATAGCTTTCCCAAGGATATTTGAACATAAGTGAATATATCTAACCCAACTGGAATTAGAACTCGTCTTTCCGTTCTCCATTACACCATCCGCACATCCAAGCTTACAGGAACTGGTATTCTCAAGCTGTCACCTATGAAGGTACTGTTCAGGCTGAACGTTGCTTAACTTTGCCGATCGTTATGGGAACCGGTGTTTCGACATGATATGACCGTAAGTTCAATTGTTTTGACAATCATCCACATCTTTCTAGATTATTATTATTGTTATTATTATTATTATTATTATTATTATTAGTAGTAGTAGTAGTAGTAGTAGTAGCAGCAGTAGCAGTAGTAGTAGTAGTAGTAGCAACATTGAATCAGAGAGTATCACAATACACCAAAAAAGCGATGTCGGTGTAGAAATATACAAAGTCCAATGTACCCACCATGACAACCAGACTGAAAAGGGTATTTCAGGCACATGCACCACAGCCTTCAATATGGTGCCAGTCTAGGATATAATGACAGGCTTTGATAGAAGAAGCACACCATTAGCCGGTAGGGCTCTGTTAGAAAATCCTTCAAATCGTTTAAGCTACTCAACCCTGATTATCTCCGATTGAAGGTGTTCCTAAGTACCTAGATGTGACTCTCAAGTCGTCCAGGTTGTTAACTTTAAATTTAGACAAATACCTGTCGACAGGCAACCACGATGCTTCCACACTTGTCACATCCATGAACAGAGATGCACCGTTCCTCAACCCGTAGGGGACATGACAAATCAGGAAATGGTGAACCTGTTAATATATCCAATTAGTTAAGATGCGAAACCCCGAAAGCCTTGTCTGGTGCTGCATCAGGGCATTTATTATTATTATTATTATTATTATTATTATTATTATTATTATTATTATTATTTGTGTATGTTATGTTTCCTGCTTTGTATCTTATAGAGCTGGGACCAAACTATGGTCTTTGGGCCCTATAGGAGAATTGTCATTTAATTTATAGCACTTTTCTAAGTATATTGGATGTTCCTAGTAGGGTGATCTTCTTCTTCTTCTTCTTCTTCTTCTTCTTCTTCTTCTTCTTCTTCTTCTTCTTCTTCTTCTTATTATTATTATTATTATTATTATTATTATTATTATTATTTAAAAGAAAAATGATTGACGTAACTCTTACAATAATTTTCACCACTTAAAGAGCGAGAATTAAGAAAAGAAAAATACCCAGTGTTTGACAATATTCCAGAATATTTCGCAAGTATGTCTTCTACAAGTTATGTTTAAAAATTGTGACGACACGAGACCCGTTACTCATTAGAGTCGTATATGCACCACATGTACCGCAGACGTAGCAGAAGTGGTTTGTGCGCCTTGGGCAATTCCAACCCTCTCTTTAATTCAGAGTTTTCCTTCTCGTAAACTAGATGCCAACAAAGGCTACAGGACCCAATCTGTCCCACTAATTACTTCTGTCACTTCAAGTCTCTTCTATATCGGTAAGGCGATTATCCAGCATTCACTGCCATAAAGGAAATTAGATATTACAATTCAAGTACCTTTGTAAGGAAATTTTCCTATGGCTTAATAACTTGCTTAGTTTCTATCCCTCCTCACAGTTCTTTGAACTACTATCTTCTCCCTTTTCACATTTTGTCTGTATCTTCTCATTATCACCCTTATCCTTAAACCTTTAAATCTTTTATTCAATTTTTCCGTTGTGTGACCTACATACATCAAATCATGTACCACATTGGATGAGGCATATTAATTGGGAATCAGTACAACTGACACCTTCTGAAGAAATTGTGATGTTTCTCTTTTTGTGACAGAATTGGCTTGGCTTATGTTCTTGTGCTGCTGCTTCTCTTTCGGCCGGTGATCGCTAGATGTTTTGGGTCCAGAGATGAAAGATCTCAACACTGAGAATGTTAACTATTTTATTAATGTCGACATGTACTAACTATCCAGTAGCGGTCACCCCGCTCTCACCGAGGAGCCATTTCAGACACGAAAGAGAACACGTCTACATTGCTTGAAGGTCAAGACTCGACTCACCGGAAAAAAAACTTTCTCTGTCTATCATTCCCACACTAGCTCATTCAATCAAAATCGATTTCCTTATTATGTCTTACATCTGACCCCGAAGGTCAACCTCCGGACATCGGCGCTGAGATACACTTCCTTTTGTTTGTTTGTTTAACTATTATTTAACAGTTGCACAGCGAACAGGGTTTCCCACCTTTTATGATTGCTTCATATTAATAATAATAATAATAATAATAATAATTATTATTATTATTATTATTATTATTATTATTATTATTATTATTATTATTATTAAGCAGTCATAGATGTGTCTGTACAGATCTTAGAAGTACTGACAAATTTATATCCTTTTTATGATGTTGCCGTTCGTGACTCTCCACAGCTACCTGACTTTTGTTGCTCGTAGTAACTTTTGGTCCTTCGGCTTACGCTTTTTGTCCGTGTGCCTTGTTCAGCTATCCTTTTACTCAAAGAATTGAGTATGTACTCGTTGTTTCTTATTGCTTCTCCTGCATACACTATACGTTGTGAGTGTTAAATTCTCTAGGCCTTCTTTCCTTATTATGTATTCCACAAATTTCAACCGTCTCTTTCTGGCTTTGAGTATCAGTTTCAGTGTAGGTCCTTCATAAAAGTTTGCTTGAAACTTCTGTGTTATTAACAGGTTCTGCCGGTGTTGTTTGCAGCATTCGTTGATAGAACCACATCAGTGTCACTTCAAGTCTCTTCTTTATCTGTAAGGAGGGTGTCCAGCATTCATTGCCATAAAGGAGATTTGATATTGCAGTTAAGGTCGCTTTGTGTCTAAGGATATTTTCTTATCGCTTAATAATTTAAGTTTCTATGCGACCTCGAATTTCTTTGATCTACTCTCCGCTCTCTTTTCACTTTTTGCCTATATCTTCTCATCATCTCCCTTATCCTTACAATCTTAGTCGTTTTTATCCCTTTCGACCAGCGCTTCTTAAACTATGGGTCGCGACCCCAAATGGGGTCGGGTAGCGAAATGCTGGGGTCGCGAAAATTCAAAGACTTGAATTTCGGTTTATATGTTATTTCCCAAACGCCCAATCTTTACCGTGATGTGCCACATAAGCGCTGCGGTAATAAAACGCGCTGATTTAGATGTTATTTTTTCGTAGATACTCGTATTTAGGTAGATGCTTTATTTATTAACAGAACACCACAGAGAACTCATCAGAGAGATGAAATTAAAATTGTTATTATTGCATTATTCCAAACTTTTAACAGATTTTTTTAAAATATCAACAACTGAGCATAAATATTTATTAATTAAAAAAAAGTAATTAATGTACAATATTATCCATACCTACATGTACAAGAATATCATTTTTGATAAAAGTTAAAAAAATAACCATATATACATAAAAAGCGCGTTTATTGTCGGAAATTCCTTTTTCCACAATAAAGCCTCTTTGTGTTATGTTATAATGCTTATTCAGTCAGTTATGTGCCATGCGTGATACGCGCTTAGGCGATCATGTATCTTTCGATACATGATTGACGAGGCAGATTTTTTTCCCGTAGTAGGTTGTCATTTCTTTCTGTGGTAGACCAGTTGTCATCCAAGGCTATAAAACCCGGTCTGTCCTGCTATTTAACCATAGCTGTGGGGAGAAGAAGAGGATTCATATTTTTCCTGAGGGTATTAGCACGTAAGTGAATATAATGAATCTGACTGGAATTCCCACTCGGTTCTCCGATTCCTCAATCCGAGCCGCTACTGAATATTTTTCAACTTTAAAGTATATTTAATTACATCTCCCTAACAGTTGTCGCGATCTGTAAAAAATATATTTATTTATTTCCGTAAATATACTGCGTAATAAATAAACAGAGCGTCTAATCAATTACGTGTGTTGACTATAATAGCATTTAAAGTGATAAATTGTGTCGGATTAATAAATTTTTAAAAATCCATTACCTCTTTAGAAAATTATTTGTTTACGTTTTAGATAGTTTTGTGGTTGGAGTGGATTACATTTCGCGTTTTGAATGCAGACTTGTTCTTATTCCTAGTCAGGTTGCCAAACAAGACAAAAGAAAACCTAATCTACCCTTCTATTTTACGCCAGATGGGGGAAAGGAGAACGCATTGGTCGAAGTTCATTAGTCATTACTACTCGTCCGGATGATGTCATTTACTGCGCAATTTGTTAATCGTTAGGCCGCACACACCTGCATATCAAGATTATAGACAGCATTTCTAGTTCAAGTTGGTAAAAACCAAGCTAAAATTGATACTAAATTTCAAGTTGGACTAAGCAATTTCAAATTGAGACTAAAGAATTTCAAGTTGGTACCAAACAATTTCAAATTGATACTAAACAATTTCAAATGGAGACTAAACAATTTCAAGCTCGTACTAAACAACTTCAAATGTATACTAAACAATTTCAAGCTGGTACTAAACAATTTCTAATTGATACTAAACAATTTCAAATGAAGACTAAACAATTTCAAATTGATACTAAACAATTTCAACCAGGTACTAAACAATTTCAAATGGAGACTAACCAATTTCAAATTGATACTAAACAATTTCAAGCTAGTACTAAACAACTTCAAATGGATACTAAACAATTTCAAGTTGGTACTAAACAATTTCAAATAGAGACTATCCAATTTCAAATTGATACTAAACAATTTCAAACTAGTACTAAGCAACTTCAAATGGATACTAAACAATTTCAAGCTGGTAATAAACAATTTCAAATGGAGACTAACCAATTTCAAATTGATACTAAACAATTTCAAGCTAGTACTAAACAACTTCAAATTGATACTAAACAATTTCAAATGGAGACTAACCAATTTCAAATTGATACTAAACAATTTCAAGCTATTACTAAACAACTTCAAATTGATACTAAACAATTTCAAATGGAGACTAACCAATTTCAAATTGATACTAAACAATTTCAAGCTAGTACTAAGCAACTTCAAATTGATACTAAACAATTTCAAATGGAGACTAACCAATTTCAAATTGATACTAAACAATTTCAAGCTAGTACTAAACAACTTCAAATTGATACTAAACAATTTCAAATGGAGACTAACCAATTTCAAATTGATACTAAACAATTTCAAGCTAGTACTAAACAACTTCAAATTGATACTAAACAATTTCAAATGGAGACTAACCAATTTCAAATTGATACTAAACAATTTGAAGCTAGTACTAAGCAACTTCAAATTGATACTAAACAATTTCAAATGGAGACTAACCAATTTCAAATGGAGACTAACCAATTTCAAATTGATACTAAACAATTTCAAGCTAGTACTAAACAACTTCAAATTGATACTAAACAATTTCAAATGGAGACTAACCAATTTCAAATTGATACTAAACAATTTCAAGCTAGTACTAAACAACTTCAATATTTATACTCAACAATTTCAAGTTGGCAAATATATTTTTCAACAAAACAAATGAGGCATAACAATGAAACTGAGCTAGCAAATATTTATTGTCACTGACTCTTGAATTATGGAATATTAATGTACTCGTGCATGTCAAAAATTCATATCCCCAAGATCCGAGGCTGGCTGTATAAATCGCTGAACATGTGTCAACAGAGCAGTACATTTAGGCAGGGTTATTAATTGTATATTATTAGCAATCACTTGCTCAAGTTGTGCACTGTGAAATTCAGTTTGTGTTGCATTTCGCCGTCCTTCGCCTGGAAGAACTCGAGGAATCTTCAAAGCTACCTCGGATTTTACACCCGCCTTCAGAATTGACCATGCTGCTTCTATCGGATTCATCATCGGACTATATAGTCCGGGTAGTAAGAAGTGATGATGTGCAAACTCAGGTTCCAGAAATGCGTTTTCCAGCGAGGCATGGCAAGGGGGGGGGCATTGTCAGCCACCAATAGCACAGCTGATTGGTATCAGATGGTTCTTTTTTGAATGACCCTCGACGGATTTCATGATAGATTAATCCGAGGCTACTGATCCCTCCAATTACGTGAATACCCTTTTCTTGATCGCTCTTCCGTACCAATTAAAATTTGTTTCATCAACGTAAACAACTGGGATATTGTCGGCTGGAATCATAGAAGCTCGACGTTTGTTTTTGTTGATATCACTATTCGCATTCTCCGGCTCATTGTAAACTCTTTTGGAGTGTGAATAATAGCCCATTCAAATGTTGTCGAACACATTCGGAATACGAAACCATATTGAATCTCTGCTGTATCAAAGCTGACAGCTGCTTCGACGTTATTCGTGGGTTCTCCTCCTTCAATAAAAGCTTTGTGTTCAGTACCAATTGGTTAGTCCAACTTGAAGTTGTTTAGTATCAATTTGAAATTGATTAGTCCAACTTGAAATTGTTTAGTACCAACTTGAACTTGATTATTCCCAACTTGATGCTATCGTAAGTACTTTACTGCTCTTGCTATCCTCTACCTTTAAAAGGCCGAAAATGGAATATTACTGTCATATATGAACAGGCGCTGCCCAGCTTTCACCAGTCAACGCGACCTTGTGGGTGACCATGCAACCTCTTTCTCACAGACGAAATGTTTCGCTGCTCTATGCTATTTCCATGGAAAGTGTTGGCACGAACTACATTTCTTAGTTCCACCAGTTCTAACCTTTACGGCTAGGACCCACCATGCCACACAAATTGCAGCGAACCACTCTTATTCCCTTCGTATTTCCATTTGTGAGACCTAAGTTCTACTCGAGTAGATTCTTCCCCCGAATCGCTGCTTTGTGGATCTTGGGTCTTGTACAGGGATATCATTGGATAAAAAAGTTCTCTTCGTTTCGAGTGATCGTATTTATATGCTCCTGGTCACACAATATTCTTTGTCATGGCATTCCATAAGTATGTCTTAAATAAAGAGAACGCATTCAAAACTTCAACGCGAGATAAGGAATCAGCACAGGACGTGAGCTGTTTCAGAGGTGCATACGAATGTTCCCCTATAAAAAGCCTTAACAGTATTCCAGAATACAACGGAGTACCGGCGATACCCGGAGTGTGAAAGTTTGAAAAAAAACAACAAAAAAAACGGGTAATTAATTCAAACCCGACTGTTTAATGGCATATCATGAGTGATTTCATGCCGGAATTTAAATTTCTTGGGAGTTTTGGATTAATAAAAATATGACATGTTATTCTGCTTTCACAATTGAATACATGGTAGATGATACTCAGCTTTTGTGTATATACATGCTTGTGCAGGCATAGTTACTAGAAGCGGTGATATGTGTGTTTTATTTTGTAGATTTATCGAAGTTATATTTTGGAATACATTTTTATTCCTTTAAGAAATTATAGGATATTATATGGATTAATGTCATGAAAGAGTTCTTTCATGTTAGTTGTTTGATTTTGTTTAACGGTATATCAACGTGTATCATATAGCTTTATGGCTTCAGCTACAAATAAAATGTGTTTTTCATTTGGCTATAAAATTTATTGTTGGTAATTTTGATATAAAAATCTAATTGTTAGTTGTTGCGAGGTTGATTTTGTTTAGCGGCATCTAAATCTTTATGAGTTATTTAATACCGAAGTGTAAATATTTCAAACAAAATTACATAGCTTCAACTAAATCTAATTTGCACGCACTTCTTTGCCTTCAATTATAGATAAAATATGTTGTTCGTCATTTTGCTATAAAATGTATTGCTGGTCATTTTGCTATGAAATATACTGTTGGCAATTTTCGTATAAATATCTATTATTGGTAATTTTAATATAAATAAGTATTGTTGGTAATTTTACTATAAATAGGTATTGTTAGTAATTTACTTTGAATAGATATTGTTGGGAATTTTATAAATTACTGTTAGTAATTTTACTATGAATAACTGTTAGTAATGTTACTATATTGTTATGGTCCAGGTTAGGACCAAGAAAGAACAACACGAATACAAGAATAGAAATAAGGAAGATATATTACACGAAATAATAATACAAGATGTGGAAGGTGTTAGTATTACGGTCAGTCGACTCGATTCGTCCCTCTCTCTTGAGAGGCGTAGTATAGTGTCAGGAAGAGGTCATTCTGTAGTTATAGGTAAGGACCCATAACACCCCCCTCCCAAGCTTTTACCTCGCAGGAGTCTTTAATATTGTTTCCTCTTCGGATTAATCATCAAAGGCTCTGTAAATTTTCTTTTTCTGTCTGATTTCCACAGTTCTGAAATTGCTTGAGGCATTTGCATATTGAATGTGTCAAATATTGTGTCAATTACTTCCTCCTCTTCCTGAGGTAGACCGGTAGAATCCTCTAACAGCCTCTTTCTGATCTGATTTAAGTGCCTTTTATGCGAGAACTTCGGACCCTGAATTATGTAAATCACGTTCCCGATTCGTTTCTCTATTGTACCTGGCTCCCAATAGGATGTGTTGTTTTTGAACATTTAAAAAAAACTTTCTCCCCTGGGTTAAATTTTCTTTTTGGTACAAACGACGTTGGTGATTGCTTTGTCTGTTTTGGCAGTAATTTGTCGAATACCGATCTAATTTTTCGGGCGAACATTACTTCCGCCGGCGATAATGCCGATGGCGTAGTACTGTTCGGTGTAATTCTATACACTTGCAAGAATTGTTGTAAAGCCTTTTCTGTTGGTACGTCATAAGCTTTCCTTAGTGCTCTTTTTAATGTACCTACATACTTCTCCGCTTGCCCGTTTGATCTTGGGTGCTATGGCGGGGATTTGATGTGTTTCACCAGAAAAGTTTCACAGAATCCTTGAAAATCCGCAGATGTAAATTGTTTCTCATTATCCGTGACTAAACAATCAACCACTCCGAAACGAGCAAACAGATCGTGAAGGCAATTTATTGTAGTCTCAGAAGTAGGTTTTCTACAACGAAATACTTCTGGCCATTTGCTGTAACTGTCTACTACAATCAAGTAGTAGAAACCCTCTAATAGACCTGCGAAATCTACATGGATTCTCGACCACAGTCGATCTGTCTCTTAGGCCATGGCCTATGAGGGATCATAACAATCACAGTTCCTTAACATCGGAAATTCCTGCAGCCTGAAGTGTCAATTTATACTGACTATTTGTCATGTGACACTGCTGCTTCTCAGTACAGGGGAAACAAGTGCTGTTCCAGAAGTTCTTATTATGGATATCAACTACCCACTCGATTGCTATTCAGTAGAATACTCTGTTGATTCAAATCTCCTTTTCATCTCGTTAGCATATTGGAAATGAAGATAATTGTTGTAGCATACCTACGAACGATAATGAGTATATCCCCATTCCCATAAATACAGTAGTAAATATTACATGTTGGTCTGCAGTTGGAGATTGGTAGATATCCTTCAGTTGGAGATTCATCACCAACTATCAAACACTATGCCTCCGGACAGAGAGGATCCCCAGACGAGGCTATGTCGAAGGGCAGAGTCTCGTCTCAGGAAACAGCTACCCGACCCCGTTTTTTTTTTTCTGCGGGATCTACAGAAAAATTTTAGCCGAGCCTACGGGCTCTGATACCCCACATTAAATTCGGCCTTGTGCAACATCTGACCGCGTGACGCGGTTAGTAGATAGATATCCTGTAGTTGGAGACTGGTAGATATCATGCAGTTGAAAATTCGACTCCAGCTGTCAAACACTATGCCTCCGGTCAGTGAGGATCCCCAGACGAGGCTATGTCGAAGGGCAGAGTCTCGTCGTGGGAAAAATCTACTCGACTCCGTTTTATACGGGGTCTACGGGGAATTTTTTGGCCAAGCCTACGGGCTCGGATACGACTACATTAAATTCGGGCTTGTGCCACATCTGACCGCGTGGGGCGGTTAGTAGATATCTCGCAGTTGGAGATTCGTCTCCAGCTGTGATGGTCAAACTCTCTGCCTCCGTATGTCGAGGATCCCCAGACGAGGCTATGTTGAAGGGCAGAGTCTCGTCTCGGTAAACAGCTAACCGACCCCGTTTTATACGGAGTCTACAGGGAATGTTTGGCCGAGCCTACGGACTCGGATTCCCCACATTAAATTCGGCCTTGTGCCACAGATGATCGCGTGGGGGGATTGGTAGATATCCTGAAGTTGGAGATTCGTTATCGAATTCACTTAATTCACCTCTAGCAGTTGACTACTTCTGCGCGCCGCTGGCGAATCTTATATGTGTTGTTCTTGTCCTAGGTATTATCGTTCATTACCAACCTCTGTGTGATTATTCTATTCAGTAACCTTCTCTAGGTTACAAAAATAATACATCGTGATTCTGCATGCTTTTATTTGTTTTCTAACTTCCATTCCCCGCCATTTTTTAAAAAAAAAGGTTAATTAAAACAATAAATAAAGATTCTTTTTTCATTATTTTCTTTTTAACATCCCTTGTTGAAGTACAAAAGAGAAAACGCCTGGATCCAATGAATTGTTCAAACGTTTGTGATCGAGCGATTTAAAATGTAATTCTGGTCATTATCAAGATCAAGAAGTAATACATCTTTTAAAAAAATCATTTGAACCCATTAACACGATAAAATCATTAAGTTATAACTGAATGCGAAAGAACCTGAAAAATTTAACCCAAGCTTTGAATATTGCTTGCAAATATGGTCTGGTGTTATACATTTAGAGATTCTTGATAAAATCCAAAGAATCTGCAATGTTATTTGTCTTGATCTGGCATCTCGACTTCAGTCACTTTCCAACCGCCTCAACGTAGCTTCCCTCTGCCTTTTCTATAAATACTTTCATGGTAATTGTTCCGATATGATACACAGACTTTACGAATTTAAATGCAGTACTAGATTGGCAGGTCTCAGTATTTTACAGTTGAAATGGCTAAATGTAACCGTAAGTTAAATGTTAACAATTTTTACTATCGCACTTCTCGCTTGTGGAACTCTCTTCCGACTTCTTGCTTAACAATCAAATTTGGTCTTCCAAAATTGAAATGTAATGTCGATTTGTTATCTCTCCTCTTTTTAATTCTTTTATTGTCCTCTCTCCTTAATTATATTTTTTTTCTCATATTCTCTAATACCTAATAAACTACTGCGTCTTAGTGGTTTCATTGCCTCGCCTGGGGGTGAAATATTTAAAAAAAGAAGAGAGGACAATAAAAGAACTGGAGTTTTATTAATTTTTTTTTTTCAATTATATAATACATTTTAGAATCCGATTCTACAGTTTTTGCCTTAAGAGGATATTCTAGTTAAATGAATAAAAGTAGTCAGAAAAAATCTATACTAACAACTGTTTGTGACGGAAATGCGCAAAAATTTGAGAACAGCGGGTTACAAATTAAATCAAATGAGTTGCTAATCCCCAAAAGCTATGCGAAGTTTTATCTTGAAGAAATTATACTCGCAAAGGGAGATAAGCGTGTATGTCTTCGTACAAAAGCCAGTTATTGAGAAATCATAGTGCAAGCTACACATTTCCTTCAGTTGTAGTTATACTGCTTAAACACTTCTATTGCACATGGATCTCTAAATTGAAAAGTCTACTAAACCCGAGTAACACTGACGAGCTAGAGTTTTATATACGAGGCTGGCATCCCGTTCCCACCCCTTCACCGTTGAAACTGTTAGATGTAGACGTCTCTTCTACTCCAATAGCTTCATGTCTCGCACATCTCGCCTGTGGAACTCCCTTCCTTATTCCTGTTTCCCTGACAAATACAATCTCCAACTATTTAAGTGTAACGCCAATCAACATCTCCAGTTGCCTTGATCTATCCACTTCCCTTCTCCACATCCTTGCACCTTTCATTCCTATCTGCCCTCGCTCCAAATCTTCTGTAACACCCTTGCCTTGATCGATCCACTATCTTTCTCCACATCCTCTCTTTTACCACGCCTATCTGCTCTTCCTCCAAACCTCTGTAACCCCTTGCGTGCTAGTGGCTTCCAGCCTTGCTTGGGGTGAAAAGCTTAAAAAAGAAATACAGTAATGTCTTGAGATACGAGTCTAATTCGTTCCAAGACAGAGCTCGTAACTCAAATGACTCGTATCTTAAATCAATTTTCCTCACTGAATAATGGGAATATTTCCGATC
The DNA here is from genome assembly GCA_964036315.1 of Acanthosepion esculentum. Lineage (NCBI taxonomy): Eukaryota > Metazoa > Mollusca > Cephalopoda > Sepiida > Sepiidae > Acanthosepion > Acanthosepion esculentum. Next base: position 97,279,424 of record OZ038485.1, on the reverse strand, counting down.
CGTTCCAAGCCCCTAAAAATCACCCCTGTTTTACGAAAACTCACCCCTATTTTTGTATTTGTGGATATTTAGTTATTATTCATCTGTGTCCAGTTAATTATATGAAAAGTATGTTTATTCATTAGTTGGAAATACAATAAATTAAAAATTTGTATGTTTACAAATATTTACTTTCCCCCACTGTATATCTATCTATCTATCTATCTATCTATCTATCTATCTATCTATCTATCTATCTATCTATCTGTGTGTGTATGTGAGTGTGTCTACGCACGTGTGTGTGTACATACAATATAAACAGTTAATTAATTTATTGGAGTATATCTCCAATTAAATAGAAGTTATTATTGATTATATTGAATCCCGTGATCAATATTTTGTGGATATAGCCGTACATAGTGTAATGTTATGGTTTGTTTTTAATTTTATTTAAAACGTGACAAGCATACACGTAACTGTATATTTCACTGTGAAATCGAGCAGGTCATATAATTCCTCTGTACTTCGGAAGAACAGACAGTCAGGCGCTTTAAAAATCAAGTATATCGTCTTTTCGATTTTACCGTGAAAGGTTCAGTTCTGTATTAGTATTTTTGTCACGTTTTAAAAACGATCTAACACAAAAAATTATATATCCATGCACACACGCAAACACACATATATACGTATATACCAAGTGTAGCAGCAAAATTGTCCAAATCGTTTTACAGCATAATTTTTATCCCACAAAAAGTTTGATATCTAAAAACACCCCCACCCAAAAAAAAACACTAAATTGAGTTTCTTTTCCCGGGTTTTTAAGATAAGACGTTTAGCCATCTTGACATTTTTTTATCGTAAGGATCACTGAAAAACAATTTGAGTTATTCATTTAGAAAGAGAACAGGTTAAAATCGTTCTGTGTCCGCCCCACTATGTCTTCTCAACTGAGCAATGGTGGCAGGAAAAAGATCCTTCAATCCTTCAGTAATGGTACCAACATTCATACTCTGGCTTCCATCTTCAAAGTCCATTCGAGACCAATCAAGAGAACGGTGAATAAGTTTAAAAAAGAGGGAACAGTAGAAAGGAAAACTGGATCAGGAAGTCACAACTTAGAGCTAAATACATTCTAAATGTTCTCAAACTGACAAAAAAAAACACACTTTCAAAAGAAACTTATGATTTTTACCAGTACGTCCAATATATCACACACACACACACACACACACACACACACACACACACACATATATATATATATATATATATATATACCGTGTGTAACAGAAAAATTGTCCAAATCATCTAACAACATGGGATAACGGTCCATTCCACAAAATGTTTAATATCTAAAAAAAAAAAACGCTGAACTAATTTAGTTTCTTTTTTCCACATTTACAGATAAGACGTTTAGCCATCTGTCGTAAGAATCACTGAAAACCCCTCTTAGTTATTGAGCTAGAAAGAGAACAGATTAAAATCATTTTGTGTCAGACTCACAATGTCTTCTCAACTGAACAATGGTGAGAGGAAAAAGCATTCAATCCTTCAGTAATGTTACCAAAATTCATATTCTGGCTTCCAGCTTCAAAGTCCATTCAAGACCCATCAAGAGAACGGTGAATAATTTAAAAAAAAACTTTGAATAGTAGAGATGTTGTCAAAATAGGAAGAGAATCATCATTTCAACTTAGAGTTAAAGAGATCAATTAGAAAAGATCCAACTCAATTCATAAGACGTTTGGCACGTGAGAGAAGAGTTTCACCTGTGACAGTCCAAAGAACAATGAAAAAAAGACTTGAAAATGAAATCGTACGCGAAACCTCTCAAGCAACTTGTTACTCCAGAACAGAAAGTTAGAAGGTTAGAGAGGGAGAAGATCATCTTGAATAAGTTGGAAAATTATCCTGGAATAAGATATATTTGAACTTTATTTCAATCCTTCATGAGCTTCCGATCCTTAGCTATGATTAATTAATCATGTACATGTCATTTTCGTTTATGATCGATTTCATCACGATTATTCTGTTAAGCTTAGAGAGTAATTATTTTGTCTTATTGCTCAAAGTAAAATCCAATAGTGTTATAAAAACCTCAGAGAATTCCAGTAAGATATCTTTAATCATTTCTAAAATACAACGGTTCGAAGCTTATTCTAACAATTGGACAATTTTAATGTTACACAATTTGGACAATTTTACTGTTATATCCAGTATATCATAATTTTTAAGACACTGGCCGAACATGCAAATTACAAATCGGAGATACCAAAATCAAATAAGTACAGCAGTGAAATATCTTGGAAGCGTTTTTACTGAGGACGGAGAGTGCGACACTGAAATTCGAATATGCATTGGCATAGCGAAAGATGCCTTACAAAATCTGAGCAACGTATTAAGAAACAGAAACAAAATCGTTAGAAACGAAGAAAAGACTACTGAACAATTATGTTATATCAGTCTTCGTATATGGCAGTGAATGCTGGACAATCTCAAAGATGTAAAAGAAACATGAGGCAAAAGAACTGTGACTCTACAGAAGGATACTGAGAATACCTTGGACCGAACATGTGAGCAAGGACAAAGTTTTAGAGAAAATGGAAACGAAAAGAGCAATATGACCCTGTAAACTTTATAATCCATAGCTCTTTTGATAAATCTGCAGATACTGCCTTCCTTCCTTCCTTCCTTCCTTCCTTCCTTCATTCATTCATTCATTCATTTATCCATTTACTATCTATCTATATATCTATGGTGATCTTAATGTATGTTCCTATCTATCTATCTATCTATCTATCTATCTATCTATCTATCTATCTATCGTCATCTTAATATCCGTTTGCATCTATCTATCTATTTATCTATCTATCTCGGATCCTCGATCTCTCCCTCTCTATCTATCTCTATGGTTATTTTAATGTATGTTCGCATCTATCTATCTATCTATTTATCTATAAAGATAAAAAAACAAAAAACAAAACAAAACGGCAAAAGGTCGTATAAGGAAAAGTGCCAAAAAGTAAATAAAATTACAACCATCTTCCTACGGCCTTGAAAATCTGCTTTCAAATTCTTGCCCTTAAGCTCATCTCTTTTCTCTAAGTCTGTCTCTCTTTTCCTTTTTCAAACGAATTCCAAGTCATAACGCATGATCTTCTCGCAAATTTGCCAGAATCCGAGACTCCCCACCTCAAGAAATGGTGGCACGATTAAAATCAGATCATGCAATTTCGTTTATTTTCGTTTTCTTTTAATTTTGCTTTGCTCGTTTCATTTTGCCGGCAACTGTTTTCTTTGGGATAAGGTTTCATCATTGCTACGCGATACACGAGAAAGAAACCCAAAATAGATTCCGAGCAGTTAAGAAACGTTAGCAAAATCCAACCAATCAGCTCTGCTTTGAGCAGATAGAACGTTTGTCTCAAGCATTCGCCTTCTATGCTATCGGACCACGTTTTAAAAATAGATAATTTAAAATTGAATTTGGAGACGTGCGAATTACTTAAAAGCTACACAGTCTTCTCAGTCCCACATCAGTCAACCAGCTCGAGTATTCGCATAACATACGAGGGCCATTCAATAAATAAGGTGAACTTTTCGGTATAAGGATTTATAATACAGATAGAAGATTACTTTTTTATTTATTTTTCAACGTAGTCTTCCAGCACTGTCACACACTTTTCCCATCTGTGCACAAGCTTCCGTATTCCCTCAGCGTAAAAATCTTTGGACTGATGTCTCAGCCAATCGCTCACAACACTTTTGACTTCATCGTCACTTTTAATCTTCGTGCCTCTCGTGAACGCTTTCAAGGGACCAAACAGGTGAAAGTCTGAAGAGGCAAGGTCTGGGCTGTAAGGGGGATGAGGGAGCAGTTCCCAGCCCAGCTCGTTGATGGTCTGCACCGTTTGGGCTGCTGTGTGAAGCCTTGCGTTGTCATGATGCAAGATGACTCCTTCTGACTGATGACCCCTGCGTTTGTCCCAACAGATAAGCTCAAAGTCCTTGCCATGTCATCCACTGTCACCCTTCTGTCAGACTGAATGAGGTCATTGACTGATTCGATCACCTCAGGAGACCTCATTTCTGTAGGGGTCCCAGGCCTCTCTTCATCCTCAACACTGCTCCGTCCTTCTTTAAACAATTTAGCCCACTTGTAGACATTTGTTTGGCTGAAACATGTGGCACCATACACAGTTGACATTCTCCTATGAATTTCAACTGGTTTGCACCCTTCAGCAACCAAAAACTTGATTACTGACCGCTGTTCAATTCTGGAGCATGCTTCTTGGTCGTCCATCTTTGTTAATCGCCAAAACTCTCAAAGTTTTTTTTAATCTGCAAAAGAAATTAAATCCATGTGAAAAAGAAGTAAAACAAAAAAATAAAAAAAGAGTAAGCTTCTATCTGTATTAGAAGTCCTTACACCGAAAAATTCACCCTATTTATTGAATGACCCTGGTATGTGGTGAGATCGTCAGGTTATTATTCATCTAGAGTTCTTAAAACGTATACACATTTATGCATCCAGTAGTTGCAACCTGTCTATAAAATTTCGATAGAAAATAAACCTTCGCTAGTCAAAATGTGAAAAATGTTTTTCTCCTCAATGACAACGCATATAGAAATAATAACATGGAATAAATAACTTTGGAACATGATTCGTCTTTTCTGGCCCACTCGCCAAATGCACGGAACCTTTCTCCAATCGATTATTACCTTTTGTCGATCGTTGATGGCGAAAACTCTCTCGGATGTAAACCAGATTCAAGATATGGTTGAAAACTTTTTCACGTCCAAACCCTGTGAAATTTTACTCAAAAAATTCTCGAAGAGGTGTCTGGTTAAGTGGCAATACGCCATGTATATAAATAAAGCGCAGTGTACTTGTGTCCGTCCGTCTGTCTGTTTTTCGATCGAATCATAAACAACCTGATGTAACAAGTATTAACTACTGTAGTTACACGCGATTAAAAATTAAATAAATAACTCATTTAAAGTTAAATTTAAATATCGAACAGAGTGAAAGGGTTAAACAATTATTATTTATTAAAGGTTTAATTTTAATGTCGCTATTCTTCACATTTGCATTTCATATCGTCTAATTAAACAGAAATTAAAACGAGAGCGGGGCACGGTATGTTGCTCACATGTGATTTTTTGGGGGGGGTGTCTTTTTCTAACACGCGTACAGTGACGTATTCGAAATATTAAATAGTTCGGGTTGTAATTCGCTATTACACAAAATGAATTTTTTAGCTGATACTCATGTTTGAGCAATGAATTATGCCTATCGTCATGTGCATTCGAGAGACTTAATAAGGATAAAAGATACCCTTCGGTAGAGTTCAAACATGCACTCCCAACGGATCTATTACCTCTACTATATATATATATATATATATATATATATATATATATATATATATATATATATATATATATATATATTAAAAAGAAGAGAGAAACCGCAAACGTTTCTGGTAGTAATGTGGATTTAAAAAAAATATTATGCTTTATTTTCCATAATTTTGCTACACGCGTTTCCAGTCTGGCGACCGTCATCAGGCAAAGAGTGTAGATTTCCACATATTATTAAAGATAATGATTTTTTTCTTTATGTTTTTCGATGTTAAATATTCTCGATATGAGACATTCTGTTTTTGTGAGTGCGTGTGTGATCAAAACGTCTTTCCTGAACTGGCCGGAAACACGTGTAGCAAATTTATAGACAATAAAGCAGAATATTTTTCTAAATCTCCACAATACAACCAAAAACGTTTGCGGTTTCTCTCTTCTTTTTAATATACACACTTTTCTATCGTTGGAACCTCTTCCTTATAAATATCTTTCTAAGATGACTGTCTTCCGTTACCTCTTTCGTCTATCAGCCTGAATACTCGAGAAATCTTATAAAGTAAAAGATACCCCCAAACCCTTTAAAAAAAACTTATCTAATATTCAGGTCCGTAAACAAAAATAAATAAATATACTGTTTAAAAAAAAAACAGAGCGTCTACTCAAATATGGGTATCCACTAAAAATAACGTTTAACGGGATTAAATAAATAAAAATCCATTGCATTTTTTTTAGAAATATCTGTCTCTGTCAATGTCTTGTATCTATATCACTCTGTTCATTCTTATCTCTTTCTATCTCACTTTCATCTCTCTATCCATTTCTCTCCCTCTCTCTCTCTCTCTCTCTCTCTCTCTCTCTCTCTCTCTCTCTCTCTCTGTGCTCATATCTATTTTAATTTGAAATCATAAACAACCTGAAGTAACAGGTAATAACTACTGTAGTTACACGCGATTAAAATACGTCGGGACTATTATGATTATTATTATTATTTGAGAAAGGCCCGCGCAAGCGTTCTTATTCCAACCACATGTTATCAAATATTTAAGAAATTTCCTCTACGCCCTACTTTAGGCTTCTAGCATTCGAGAACAGTGTTTGATTTGAATCTCAATCAATAAAAGTCAGTGTACGTGTATCCGTCCGTTCGTCCGTTTTTCGATCTCGGCGAATTATAAACAACCTGGAGTAACTGGTAGTAACGGATGTAGTTACACGCGATTAAAAATTAAATAAATAACTCATTTAAAGTTAGATTTAAATAAAGAATAGAGAAGAAAGGTTTAAAAATAACAATTCTTTATTAAAGGTTTAACTTTAATTTCGCTTTCACGTCGCTATTGCAATTAATATCGTCTAATTAAACCGTAATTAAAACTTAAGTGGAGCACAGTACTTTGCTCGTATGTTTCTTTTTCTGGCACGTTTACTGTGACATAATCAGAATATTACATACTTCGGGTTCCTTAATGTCTTTTAAGAGTAACTTTATGTGAAGGGATGATAAAGAATTATGATTTAAAAAAATAAAAATAGCATGCAATGCAAACCATCAGTTGCGCATGCTCAATTAGTTTAGTGTTTTTTTGTTTGTTTTTTTTTTTAGATATTAAACATTTTGCAGGATGGTCAATTATGCTGTTAAACGACTTGGACAATTTTCCTGTTACACCAGGTATATTTGCGTGGGTTCGTCAGTAAGTCCGTCGCTTAAAGGATAATTTCTAAGCGTAGCTTAGATGTGGTACAGGGCCGAAAGTATGGGGGCATATAGTGAGGATCGAACCCACTATTCAGACGTAACTGCAATAGTGAAACTACCTCGCTAACCATTACTTAATGATAAAGATAGCACTTATTTGACAAACGGTTGTTTATTTTCTAGTATCATTTCTTTATTTGTTAATGTATTTGACATAACATTTCTTTCATAGATCACAGCAAAGAGCTGAATAAAGACCATTAATACTGAGTAATGAGTTCGATCCTCACTGGATGCATCGTACAAGATTCGACGTCGCATAACCCAAGAAGGGTTGGCATCTTATAAAATCAACCAATTAACGAATATATGCATAATATTTATACCCCATTTTTTAAACATGGCCTTAAATGTGCCCAGTCCCCAAATTACAAATCTCTTTTCTGATTCTTGAAGCTTGAACGACAACCAAGCTGTATAAATAAGGAAGGATCCGATTCTATCCGAAGAATCCAAGTGAAAACAAATGTATACAGAGTTCATTTAGGACATTGCTGTCCTTGCTGAATCCATAGGAAATAATAAAGGATTGGAAATGTTTTAACTTGGGAAATGGCATTGTGTCCTTGCGATGATGGCTAGGATTAAATTTTGTTAAAAGCCCTCGAGTTTTGTTTCGTTTTTATTTTATTTTATATAACTCATGGGAAAACGGCCCTGACATCTGAAAGACGATTCATTTGAAAAATAAATCTTTTGTGTTGATTCGTCTTGGACAATTTCTTCGAGGTGTTAAGTGTTTGAATGTAAGGTCAAATCTGAAAGGTTTATTTTAGAAAAGGAAATGGATGCAGAAAGCAGTAGACTGAAACGGAATGAAAAGAAAGAAAAGAAAGAAAGAAAGAAAGAAAGAGAGAAAAGAAAGGAAAAGTAAAGAAAGAATTACAGACGATCTGAACACAACAGAAAGAAAAAGAAACGAGTAGCCATAATTAAGAAGAAGACAGAAAGTAAGAAAGAAAGAAGAACGAATTAAAAAGAAAGAAAGAAGAACGAATTAAAAAGAAAGAAAGAACAGAACAAAAATAAATAAATAAATTAGTAAATAAATAAATAAATAAAAAAAAAGAATTGCAAACGATCAGCAAGCAATAATGAAAGGGAGAGAAAGTGTGAAAGAAAGCGAAAAAAGAAAGAAACAAAGAACAAAACGATATCAATAAACAGGGAAAAAAAAGAAGGACGAAAAGAAACCAACCAACAAATGAACAAAAGGAAAAGGAAAACAAAAAAACAAAAAGGGATAGAGAGGTCAAGGAAGAAAGATGTCTGAAAGGAAAAAAGAAAGAAAGAACTGAACAAAAAAGAGAGAAATGAAAAAGAAAACAAGTGAGAAACCAGAATTAAGAAGAAGGAAAAAAAGAAAGAAAGAAAGAAAGAAAGAGTGAAACTAGAAGAAAGAAAGTGGAACGGAAAAAGAAGGAAGGAGAGAAAGCGGAAGAAAGAAAATAATACATACTAAAGAGATCTAGAAAGAAAGAAAGAAAGAAAGAAAGAAAGGAAAAAGAAAGAAAGACAGAAAGAACTGAACGATAAAATAGAAAGAAAAACAAACGAGTAGCCATAATAAAAAGGAAAAAGAAAGAACGAACGAACGAAAGAAATAAAGAAAGAAAGAAGAACGAATCAAGAAGAACGAAAGAAAGAAAAGCGAAACCAGAAGAAAGAATGGAAGAATAAATAAATGAACAAAGAAAGAAAGAAATTGAGATATGATAAAATTGACATGCAAATGAAGGAAGTAACCAAAAATTATATGGTTTAAAAAGATATAAAGACAACAAAGAAAATATCAGTTAAAGACATGAAGGAAAACAAATAACAGAAACTGAGAATGAGAAAGTGGAAAAAAAGAAGGAAATAAAAATAGAAAAAGAAGACAAGTAAAAGAACGAAAATCATAAGATAGAGCAAAGGAAAGGTGGAAATGAAGGAATACGCAGAAAGAATATTTGTAAAGATGGCGCTTTCATTTTTGTGTCGAGTGCTTCAAAAAGCCCAAAAGTGTCTTTTTTGTCTGGCGTTGAAATGTCTCTAACATTTCATAATCAGAATGCTGGCAGCAATTAACGAACCGTGGCACAATTTTCAAATCGATGGAGAGTACAGAGAAACTTGAGGCTAGCAATGAGAATGTTGTTTTGAATAAAACAAGGAACAAACACGAAAAAAGAAGAAAGAAAACAACACCGCTGAGATAGAGAGCATTAAGAAATGAAATAAAACTGATTAGATGGAAAAATAATTAAAAAAAAAAAAGATTGAAGAATTAAAAGGAAGGTGATATTAAGTGTAAAAATCTAAAGCTTCTTGGTTCAGTCCTGGAATTCAGTGACGGCTTCGAGAAATATTACGAGTGACTGATATTTTCCGATAGAGTTGAATTAAAAAGAACATCATTTTCAAAGACGATGATAGTCGTCATCGACTCATATGAAATTAACCTCAAACACACCGCAAAATTTGCCTCAGACAAACGAATAAATGGGTGTTATTAAATATATTTATTGAATTTAATTTATAAAAACATATTGGCGTATTACAAAATTCTTTTCTCTCGCCAGCTATGGATTAAATTGCAAGACAGTCTGGAGACTCTAACTGTATTTAGCAGTCAGTTCAGAAGGAAAATTAACTTAGCCACCGAAGATGGTCAGGCATGAGGCGGCAATACAGTCTGTAAAAAAATATATGAAAGATTGCAACAAGTATGGTTAATGATAATGGGGAGCTATTATTCAGAATCTTCTTGATATTACAAATGAACCCAAGGAAAGTGATGGGGGTGCGTGCTATAGCCTTGGAAACTGGCATTCGATACCTTGACATACAATTTGGACACAAACATCGAATAAAAAAACAAAACAAAAAAAAACGTTATTATATTATGAGAGTAAAAAAAAACGAGAAAATAAAGAAAAGAACAACGAATATAAAAGAAAATAAAGAAAAAGAATTAGATTAAAAAAGAAAGAAGGCATATAAATAAGCGAGATAGATAGATAGATAGATAGATAGAGAAAAAAAGGGCAAAAAGGAACAGGGTTCAAGAAGACAGAAGATGGCGATTGACGTTGCATTTAAATTTTTGAAGATTATAGTTATCAGATACAGAGAGGTACGGAAGCAGGAAAGCATGCGTCGTTTTGGGCTTTTTCCACAATTATCTATTTTAGTCACGATAATAGTGGTTTATTTAAGACAGAATGTATGGTCGTTAGCAAAAGGGACGATAGATACAAAATGGAGACATCAGAATCAAACAAGTACAGTAATTTTACTATCTGGGACGTCATAAGAGAGACAATGTGACACAGAAATTCGAAGGCGCATTGGGTTAGTGAAAGGTGCCTCCCAAAAGCTAAAAAATGTATTAAGAAGTAGGTGAATTTCGTTTGAAATAAAGAAAATAGTGCTGAACTTTTACGTAATACCAATCGTCCATTGTATCTTGGACAATTTTGTCATAAAAGATCAAAGCTGAATACAACAAGTTTAAAATATAATTACATCGGACGTCAACATTTAAATTTAAATGTTAAGCGTTCGTTTGTTTACTTGTCTCTGTTTGTCTGTCTGTGTGTCCCTTTCTCTCTCTCTCTTTCTCTCCCTCCCACCCTCTCTCTCTCTCCATATATATATATATATATATATATATATATATATATATATATATATATATATATATAAGCGAAAATAAAATAAAAACCGACTGCCGTTTACGCCAACAGAGGGGCTTAACAACATTTCGTTAAATAAATCACTATCTATAGGGATAAAGTTGTTGCTTCAATCTGTTTGTTATCAAACTCCACCTAGGGTTTTGGAGATAGACCGCCATAACCATATATATTCATAAACTACATTATCCAGGGTACTTGGATAAGTATATTTCATTTTGATCAAAGGGGGTCTCAGAAGGGACCACCACTGAATTTTCCCCCCTTTGATTTAAATTAAATTTAAATTTGAAAAAGGGAATATCTCCTATCCAAATATAGAAGGAGAAATCCAGAAGATGGAGGTCACATCGGCAAGATCAAAATGAGACAATTTGTACGTTAAGTTGAACAATAAATCACCAATTAGTGGGTAAATCCTTACAATACATATTCGTTGCGACAATTCAACTGTCATATCAATGTTGAGATCGGTTCATCAATTCATTCAATCAAATATATATATAAAAGGGGGCAGATCAAGCTGTTTTTGCACAAATTCATCACTGATTTTTTTCCCTTTGATTTAAATTAAATTTAAATTTGAACAGGAGAATGACTCCTATCCGAAATATAGGAGAAAGTCTGAAGATGGAGTAATGTTGATAGGCATCATTTTTCTACACAGTTTTCAAATCATCATTTTCTTACATGCTCAACGTTGCTTAACTTCGCTGATCGTACGGGAACCGGTGTTTCAAGGTGATAGAAGCCTCAATCGGATTTTAAAATCTACTTAAGAGTAGATACCCGTCTACTAGGGCGGCTAGGTAATCTCTATTGCTCGCGCAGGCACATTTGCGTTTACTTAACACCCACAGTGACCACCTGTGGGTTATACTGCAACTCTGCTGAGCGGACATTAGTTACAGTTTAATGGGAGAGAGCGTGTTATCTAGTGTTATCAACTATTTGAACAAGGCCAGGACCCTCAAACACTCGGCCACGATGACTTGCTATCGACGGCCCGTTAGAGTTCTGTAAGCCCAATTTCACTCACAAGGCTTAGGCGAATCCGTAGTATTGTTTTTAGGCACTTTCGACCTCGATTCATTTCGATAACATCAGGAAGTCACCTTCGTGTCAAATCGACCATGGTCAAAAAGCGGACGTTGTAACCACACACACACACACACACACACACACACACACACACACACACACATATATATATATATATATATATATATATATATATATATATATATATATTTATGTAGGTTTGCATCTGAATTCTTATGTTGAATCTATATGTATCTAAATCTCCCTCGCATTCCCCTTCTTTCGATCTCTCTTTTTCTCTATCTCTGTCTGTCTGTCTGTCTGTCTCTCTACATATATATATATATATATATATATATATATATATATATATATATATATATATATGAAGAAATATAGACTTAAAGTGTGCTATATTTATGGGATAAAGTGCTCAATATCAGAGATAGAGCGTGTGTAAATATAAAAGTGAACATAGAAGTCAACACTTAGAGGCGACAGTTTGTTTCATGCTAGATTCAATCGTCAGGCAACTCTGTATATATATTGTCTGTTGCCTGACGATTGCATCTAGCATGAAACAGACTGTCGCCTCTAAGTGTTGACTTCTATGTTCACTTTTATATATATATATATATATATATATATATATATATATATATATATATATATATATATATATATATATATATACATATACACACACACACAGACACACAAATATTCATGGGGCTGCACTTTAAAAGTATTGTGAATCACACATAGAATGTTATGGATGTTCTAGTTTATTAACTTTTGTGAATTCCTTCAAAGATTTTTATTTTGCCAATTAACAAATTTAAAAATAAATGACCAAAAACACGTAACACGCCGACTACAAGTTATTTTGTGCCGACTACGAGATATCGCGTGATTGGCATTTTCGAACGTTTTTTATTCATTTTTTTTTTATTTACATTTTTATTCATAGCGATGCCTTTAGTAGGGAAACAATGTTAAGACTTGAATTCAAACGATAAATCAACAGATTATTTCATTGCAGTTGACGTTTGAAGTCAAATTCTGTAATTGGCTTCTGGCAGTCACAGTGTTATTGACATCTGCCAGACAACGTGTTATTGACCTCTAGCAGTCACCGTTAAAATTGTTAATACGTTAAACAATTTTATACTTAGTTTCTTTGCTTTTACTTTGCTTGAAGAATGGACGCACGCACACACACACACACACACACACACACACACACACACACACACACATATATATATATATATATATACAAATATATATATATATATACAAATATATATATATATATACAAATATATATATATATATACAAATATATATATAGACAAATTTATATGTATATATATATATACGAATATATATATATATATACAAATATATATGTATATATATATACAAATATATATGTATATATATATATACAAATATATATATATATATACAAATATATATATATACAAATATATATATATACAAATATATATATATACAAATATATATATATATATATACAAATATATATATATATACAAATATATATATATATATACAAATATATATATATATACAAATATATATATAGACAAATATATATGTATATATATATACAAATATATATATATATACAAATATATATGTATATATATATACAAATATATATGTATATATATATATATACAAATATATATGTATATGTATATAAAAATATATATGTATATATATATATATACAAATATATATATATATACAAACATATATATATATACAAATATATATATATATATATATATATATATATACAAATATATATATATATATATACAAATATATATATATATACAAATATATATATACATATATATAGAGAGAGAGAGAAAGAGAGAGAGAGGGAGAGAGAGAAGAGATTGTCCTTCATTGGTAAAATATTCACTAATTGGATAGAAACACAAACTACATACGCGTCGTGTGTAAAATAATAAAGCCTAGAACCACCTGTTAATTGTTGGTGTTCCTAGGTCCATCCTGACCCGGTCTGGTAACACCTGTTATGGTCACAACTATGGACAAATAGTTAACCCCCAAAACTGGTGTCAAAACAATATGAAAGTATAAAATACGTTTTAATCCCAGCAATAATTTTTTCTGACGAAAAATTATTACCAGCAAGACATTTTTAAAGAAAAAAAATTACCGGCCATACATTTTTGAAGGAAAAATCTTGTTGGCATAAACCTATTGAGGTTGATAAGCCGTAAAACAAAACAATCCTAACCTTGAATAGAAACTAAGGAAATCACGCGAAAGCAATCAAAATAAATGAGAAAATCATTGGGAAATTCTGATATTTATTTTCAAGTGCTTTTCGTGTTGTTACTGTTTTGGGATTACTTTAAAATTATGAGACGAAACAAGGAATAATAACATATGGAATTAGGTCTTTGATTCGTATAAAGCATGGTAAAAACAAAAGCGGCCTTGTGGGCGATTGTTTCAAATTATTTCATTACAAACAAGGCAATAAACAAGACGCAAGGGGTTACTGAGTGTCAGAGAATATAAGAAAAAGAAAACATTATTAAGGAGAGAGAACAATAAAAGAACAGGAATTAATAAGAATGAAGATAACGATTTACATTGAATTTAATTTTTTGAAAATCAACGTTGACTGGAAAGCAATAAACCGGAAGAGTGTTCTCCAAACAAGAAGTGCGAGAGAAGAAACTGTTAGCATAGAACTTACGGTTGCATTTAGCCATTTTGAATGAAAGATTTTGAGACATTTCTTTCAATGTACTATTGGGCTTAAATTCATAAAATCTAGGTACCATAGAGGAAAGCTCATACGAACAACTTACATGAAAATATTTGCAGGAAAAACACTGTGAAGCTAAGATAGGGCGGTGAGAAAGTGACTGAAGCGGAGATGTTAGGCCAGGAACAATAACTTTACAGATTGTCCTTTGTACAGGCTGACCCCAAAAAATCGGGAATTTTTTAAGTGCATATTGCCAGACATGAGCAAGCGGCAACACTGCGAGACAGTGACCTTGAGCAAGTAAACATTTCGCCATTTTAGTAACGAGAATGAGATTCACAGTATCCAAGCTGAGATGTTGCAGCAGTCAATGAGGAATCTCAACAGAAGATTTCAAGAATGCATTCGTAGAGGATTGGTTGTTTGGGGTTTTATGGCATATCAACCACTATGGGTTATTTAATGCCAGATCCAGTATTTACTAAATATATCAAAAACGTATAGGTGGCAACATCATTGTTTCAATGTGTTGGAAAAGACCTGGAAGTTCACTATTTTCCCATAGCTGGGACCCCAACAGGTGCTACCACCCCGGGTCAGGGTGGACCTGGGAACACCAGCAATTAAGAGGTGGTTCCACGCTTCCTCAAAACCTCCTGATCAGAGGCCTTGCTGTTGGATGCAGTTTAACGTCATACCCAGGATGAGCATTCTTACAGGAGGACGCCATCTACAGGACGTAATTTTACAGATTGTCCTTTGTACAGGGTGACCAAAACAAAACGGTATTTTTGAAGTGCGTATTGCCAGACATGAGCAAGTGGTAACAGTGCGAGACAGTGACCTTGAGCAAGTAAACATTTCGCCATTTTAGTAACGAGAATGAAATTCACAAAATCCCAGCTGAAATGTTTCAGCAGTCAATGAGTAATCTCAACAGCAGATTTCAAAAATGCATTCGTACAGGAGGACGCCATCTACAGGACGTAATTTTACAGATTGTCCTTTGTACAGGGCGACCCCAAAAACTGATCTTGAGCAAGTAAACATTTCGCCATTTTAGCAACGAGAATGAAATTCACAGTACCCCAGCTGAGATGTTGCAGCAGTCAATGAGGAATCTCAACAGCAGATTTCAAGAATGCATTCGTACAAGAGGACGCCATCTACAGGACGTAATTTTACAGATTGTCCTTTGTACAGGGTGACCCCACCAAAAAAAACGGGTATTTTTGAAGTGCGTATTGCCAGACATGAGCAAGTGGTAACACTGCGAGACAGTGACCTTGAGCAAGTAAACATTTCGCCATTTTAGTAACGAGAATGAAATTCACAATATCCCAGCTGAGATGTTGCAGCAGTCAATGAGGAATCTCAACAGCAGATATCAAGAATTTTTAAAAAATGGAAAAATTCCGTCATTGTTTCTTAAATGGCATATTTTAAGGTTTCAATTACTATGAATTAAATATTTTTCTTCCATCACTCTTGGTTTTATTGAAAAAAAATTCCCGTTTTTTTGGTTGGTTGTTTGGGGTTTTATGGCATATCAACCACTATGGGTTATTTAATGCCAGATCCAGTATTTACTAAATATATCAAAAACGTATAGCTGGCAACATCATTGTTTCAAAAACGTATAGCTGGCAATATCATTGTTTCAAAAACGTATAGCTGGTAACATCATTGTTTCAAAAACGTATAGCTGGCAACATCATTGTTTCAAAAACGTATAGCTGGCAACATCATTGTTTCAAAAACGTATAGCTGGCAACATCATTGTTTCAATGTGCTGGAAAAGACCTGGTCTCAGCTATGGGCAAATAGTTAACACTCAGATTACATTTGCGACCTGGGTATGACGATAAACTACATCTGCATCCTGGGTATGACGACAAACTGCATCCGCGTCCTGGGTAAGACGATAAACTACGTCCAACAGCAAGGCCCCTGATCAGGAAGTTTTGAGGTGCGTGGAACCACCTCTTAATTGCTGGCGTTCCCAGGTCCACCCTGACCCGGGGCGGTAGCACCTGTCAGGGTCCCAGCTATGGGCAAATAGTTGACACCTTACCAGCTATACGTTTTTGTAAAAATAATATTACCAGCTGTACGTTTTTGAAAATAATATTACCAGCTATACATTTTTGAGGAAAAAAATATTAACAGAAATAGATTTTTGACAAAACAAAAATATTACAAGGAAAAAAAAAAGTTGTCGGCATTAAATGACCCATTGAGGTGTTGATATGCCGTAAAACAAACCAAACCAAACCAAGACTAAATGAAATAAAGAAAGAAAGAAGTGTTTAACGGGTGTTTCAATGAAATGGAAACGTTGTCAATTTCAAATCTTTTCATTTGTACCAATTCTTACAATAACGACCAGCATTCATATTTATGATTGTTATTGCGATATTTTGTTAAAGTTGTTAAGCAATTTTAAGTGGGGCCCAATTAGAAATACCTTCTGGTCGGTAAACGCAATATAATCAGACGCTCTCCGATTGAAGGGGTTCCTAAGTATCTAGATATACGCCCTAATGCGACAAGGGGGATTTCTACGGAGATGTTATTATCATAGAACCCGTCATGATCTTATTTAATCGTTAACTTAAGAATAATGATTCATCATAATCTTAAAACAGAAAAAATATTAAATTTTTACTGGTTAAAACTAGTTATTATTATTATTATTATTATTATTATTATTATTATTATTATTATTATTTCATTGATTTCTATTATATATACATTTCCTTCCGGGTCCCAACCAGTGACCTAAGGGCATAAATTGCTTTATAAATTTTACTGATATTTTAAAACAAAAACAAAAAAAAAACAAACAAAAAAAAACGACAAAAACCTGAGATTATTATTATTATTATTATTATTATTATTATTATTATTTCTCTTACCAGTGATTGTTGGTGCTATATTGGCAATCATTTGAACGAATGGAAGTCTTGGTATATGTATTTAATAAATCTTATTCATTATATATATATATATACATATATATATATATATATATATATATATATATATATATATATATATATATATATATATATATATATATATGTATATATTAAAAATCTAGTCTGATGTTGTAACAACTACTTTTTATATTTATATATATATATATATATATATGTGTGTGTGTGTGTGTGTGTGTGTGCGTGTGTGTGTTAAATTTGCTGAATAATGCTTTCCAAAAATCCATTGAAGTCGAAATCAGAGCAGAATTTACAGAGTGATTCGAGAATGTTCCTCAACGAAAGCCGGCTTTTGTAGGCGAGCATTGTGCAGATGGTCTCCCGGTCGTTTAGACGAAGATGGCTGTATTCGAAATCGAACAGTTTCGTCAGCATCTCCGGGTTATTTTGCGAGCACAGTCTCTCTTGTATCACGTCTAGCAGAGATTCGACGAATAGAATCGTCGCAATTATGAAAATCACCCGGACGCTGTGTTTGATCAGGCGAATTACGATGGCGATGTAGACGGTAATAACACAGATGAACAACAACGATTCTAAAGCTGTTAAACCCTCCAGAGGAAACAAGTCGATCAATCTGTTGCATATCAGCGATTTGCATTTGTTGTTCCAATATAAATCAAATATGTGCATTATTCTATTTTTCTTCTGCTTTCGTTCTTTGATTTTTGTTCTCTTTAAAATAATGTCCAGTTGTCGCGTCCAAATATTTATTCGAAAATCATAGCATTTTTAATTTTTTTCCTTCTAAAGGAAGACTTGCAAACGATCATTGTCGTTTGTACCGTGTATCGTTTATTTTCCTTTCAGACATTAACAATTTCGTATGTTTCTGTCCAACTGACTTCCATTTTTAAAATCGTGACGTCACATAGGATATGAAATCATTTATATACTATGAAGCCATGTCAAATATGTTTCAAATGACGTTATTCGTATTTTTTGTATGTTTGTGCAAAATGTTTTAGAATATTGCTGTTTATTTATCTTGCACGTTATATATATATATATATATATATATATATATATATATATATATATATATATATATAACGTGCAAGATATATATATATATATATATATATATATATATATATATATATATATATATATATATATATATAAAAAGGCTCAAACACTAATATTCTATGGTATAATTTATTACATTGGAATCTTAATCACGATCCTAATCATCAGACCTACAAATTCAAAAAGCAAATTATAACCATGGAAATTAGTGTTTGAGCCTTTATATTATATTCTTAATCTGTCCTGGACATTGAGTTCTACTTGAATTCTATCCTATTGGGAATTTTTATATATATATATATATATATATATATATATATATATATATATATATATATATATATATATATATATTTAAAGATATTTTTTTTTAAAGGTACAAAATTTTATCATAGCAATAAAAGTATTAAGCTTAATATTACTAGACATATTAAAAAACGCGCGAAGCAACCGTTTTTGCTCCCGCTCATCAGGCTTACAACGGGAGATTTAAATTTAAAAGACAGAAAATGTACAATAAAAGGAAATTTCCTTTCAGCACAAACAAATGTTTGTGGTAGCGTTGATGTTCAAGCCAAAGCACACGACAAAGACAGACGACACCAACCGAGTTTAAAAAGAGAAATGCGTTAAATTTATAGAACATACAAAAATGAAAGGAAAATTACACGAGGTGCTTTGCGTGCCAATAATGTCCAGTAACATGTATATACAAATAGAAAACATGTAATGCAAATACAAGTATATAGTGCAAAGAAATATGCCTTTTTTAAAATAAAGGATATAAAATTATACCTTTTACAATAAAGGACATACAATTATATCTTCTACAATAAAGGATATAAAATTATACCTTTTAGAATAAAGTATATAAATTTTATATATAAAGGACATACAATTATATCTTCAATATATTATATATATATTACAATAAAGGACATACAATTATATCTTCTACAATAAAGGATATAAAATTATACCTTTTAAAATAAAGGATATAAAATTATACCTTTTACAATAAAGGACATACAATTATATCTTCTACAATAAAGGCTATAAAATTATATCTTTTACAATAAAGGCTATAAAATTATATCTTTTACAATAAAGGATATACTTACAACAAAGTATACCGTTTTACAATAAAAAATATATATTATGCTGCATGAGGTCCCCAGAATGGCAAACGATATTATAACAAATATAGAAAATGAAAGGTACTATTTCTCTAAATGCTTTTTAAGTAGTAGGTATAACGTCCGTGGCAGACCTTTTTTGGTAACAGTGAAAAAAAGATATCACGCCAGTCCTTGAATTTTACTTAGATGAGGGAGCAGTCTTGATTTGTTTCAATCCTAGGCTGGCGGTATCAAATTTCTTCTATGTCGTTGTTCTTGACCGAAGTGGCCTAGATTCAACCAGCATATGGTCTTTTCTCCCCATTGATTCAATCGAATTCTTTTCTCTTATACACCAGGACCGGCTCCAGATTGTGTTTCGGGATTTGGAACGAAGCTCTCTGATTGGTTCCGAAATAAATCACGCGCCGCTATTTTTCCACAAATCGCAAGGACGCAAAATATTTTTTGAAAGTCAATATTTTTAAGCTGGGTCCCAAACATCGCCTGTTTTCTCCCAGAAAAGCAGGCGATGTATACTTAACCAGCTTAAATTTCTTATAACAAGACAGCTGTTTGAACTGGTTGGAAAATTTTATTTGCTATAATTTTTTGCAGAACGCTGACGCGTGTAGACATCCGCACTGTATTTAGCATTGTTGAAGTTATCTCAAACATTTTTCTCGAGATTTACAAACTCCACGTTTCGTTCAATTTCGAAAACCAATCGAGGAAATTTGAATGAGCTGGTTTCTTTGGAAAAATACTTTGACAAAATCCTACTTCACGGTTTAATAATTTCTTTAATTTAATTCAGTTTTAATAAACTTCATGGGGAAGAACGTTTCTTAAAAAAAATCTATTTTTTGCTTTTTATCTTTTTAACAGTGAAAAATAAATCCTTAGGATTTCTTACTCTTGAGCATGCAAAATACAACTGTTCATGCGTAAATATTTCTTTCTGGAGCTAAATTCCAACTTTTTGAAGGGTTTGGCCTTGTGATTTGTTTATAGCCCTCGCAAATGCAGGAACTAGAAACTGTATTATTCGATATATATATATATATATATATACGAAGAAATATAGTCTTCAAGTGTGCTATATTTATGGAATAAAGTGCTCAATATCAGAGATAGAGCGTGCGTAAATATAAAAGTGAACATAGAAGTCAACACTTAGAGGCGACAGTCTGACGATTGCACTAGCATGAAACAGACTGTCGCCTCTAAGTGTTGACTTCTATGTTCACTTTTATATATATATATATATATATATATATATATATATATATATATATATATATATATATATATATATATAGAGAGAGAGAGAGAGAGAGAGAGAGAGAGAGATTTAAAGAAAAGATATTAAAAAAACAAAATTGCATTTTAATTAAAAATGTATTATTTATTTTTATCATTAAATCGTATTTTAAAATAGTGGGAGTATTTTTTATGTTAAATAATAAAACTTTTAATTTTTCCCCAAAAATTAATGAAAATTTATTGTACTAAGCTATGTACCATAGTATAACCAACTGTAATTTATACTCCTTTATCTGTTTGTACTTTTCCTCCAAATTTGCTTTCGATTGGTTATTTTAGAGGGTGCGACGGACTGACTTACGGAAGTTACAATATTTTATATATAGATTTGAAAAAGATGATAGAATAATTCAGAATATTTACTAGATACAAACAGCTTACATTATTATTTAACCTATACAACGTGCAGGTTTGTTAGAAAAAAGACGAACCTAACATGAAAATCAAAAATTGGAGATACCAAAACCAAATAAGTAAAATAATTTAAATATCTGGAAAGTGTTTAAACAAAGACGGAAAGTGTGACACTGAAATCCAAAGGTGCATTAGAATAGCAAAAGAAGCCTTCCAAAGGCTAAGCAGAGTATTAAGAAACAGACAAATTTTGTTAGAAACAACAAAGAAAAGAGTACTTAACTGTTATGTAATATCAGTATTTCTGTTTGATTGAATTTTTAGTCTTACTGTTTTCGGGACTGTAATTTAAACAATCGCTAAATCAATTGCAAGAAGACAGAATGCATGGAACAGCTCAATATGCAAAGTACACATTGTAGATACCAGTCCAGTATACCAATTTAAATATCTGAGAAGCGTTTTTAACAGAGGACGGAAAGTGCGACACTGAAATCCCAAGGCAAGTTGGAATAACCAAAGATGCTTTCCAAAAGTTAAGTCAAGTATTAAGAATCCGAAAAACGTAATGAACTGTTTCGTGATATATGTCCTCCTATATGTTAGTAAATTCTGGGAAATCTTCTCAGAGATGAAGAAGAGACTTGAAGCAACAGAAATTTCGTTCTACAGAAGGATGCTGAAGATATCATGGACGACTAGAAAATGGAAAAAAATGAAACTTATACTTACCATCAGGAAGAGACGATTGAAATTTCTAGGGCTCATAATGAAGAAAGGGGGATTGGAAAATCTGATACTTACAGGACTCAAGCTCACTAATTAGGTTTTCCTTGTTTTTCTCTGTCCCTCTGGCCTTCGAGTGAGCTTGAGTAAATGGATGGCGGAGCAAGGTTTAAAAGAATTAACAAAAAGACTATTAGGGCATGAAATTGTGGAGAGCCAGAGCCACCTACGTCCGGAAGGGACACAGTACATAGAGAAGGGAATGTAGACATCCTAAGAAGTCCTACCTGGAATTATTATTGATAGGCACTATCTTAACAATCTAAGCTATCCAGAAAGCAATGCTAATCGATGAATTCAAATAAATAATGAAATGTACATAGTAATTGGATATACTTTTTGTTATATACTGTACCTATCAACATTAATGGGTATATCCCAATCCTCATAAATACGTTGGATACTATTGTAAGTGGGGGGGGGTAATGTGCTGTCTAAGTAGTCCACCACTAGCAGTGGTTTACCTACTTCACGCCGCTGGCGAGTATTGTATTTTGTTGATGCTTTAACGATTACCATTTCATTTCTAACCATCGTTTTGGTTATTCCTCTTCCAGTAACCCTTTCTAGGTTACAATACTTTTAAACTTTTCAGCACCCCGAAGAGCCATACAAATAATAATAATAATAATAATAATAATAATAATAATAATTAGAGAAGAGCGCGATCCAAGCGAGTTCATGGTAATTGTTCGGATGAGTTCTTCGTTATGGTAACCACTCATTGGAGCTAGTTTTTAAATTGTTGTTTTAATACACTCCCTCCGCAGATAATGAATTATACATATAGTGACTAGTTAGAATTTTCATAGAGACAACGAGGTATTATGGTGGATGTAGTAAGGAAGGTAAGCAAGAATGTGTTGTTTTGGTGTTAGGAATATTGTGGTATATCTGGGTCAGTGTTTGTGGCTAGGTAAGTTTAAAGTTAAGACAGATGAAGACCGTCCTTTTCCCCATTTTGGCCTTGTGCCACATTTCTGTACATAGCCGAATAAATATCGCTCTCCTCCTTGTGGGGTGGGTATTACTAACAATATTTTATTTGGTTTCTTGTAAATAGTTTTTCTTTTTCACATTGTAAATACTTATCGGGGATAGTTTTTAAATTGTTGTTTTATTCCCCTCCCTCCAGAGACAATGAATTATACATATAGTGACGAGTTAAGATTTTCATAGAGACAATGAGGTATTATGGTGAATGTAGTAAGAAAGGTAAGTAAGAATGTGTTGTTTTGGTGTTAGGAATATTGTGGTATGTCTGGGTCAGTGTTTGTGGCTAGCTAAGTTTAACGTTAAAACAGAGGACCGTCCTTTCCCCCCTCCTATTCCTCATTTTTGGCTTTGTGCCACATTTTGTAAATATTTACAAATAAATATTGCTCTTGGTTATGGTGCCTAGGCTGCGAGTTTAAGCGCAATGCTAAACCAACTTTGATCTGCAAGGATTTAAATGTAATGTCAATCGCTATCTGCTGTCCTCCTGATTACCCTTTCTATGTTCTCAGTAATGTTTCTGATTCTAAATGCGCGACATCTGTTACGTAGCGGTGGTATGACCGGCTATGGCTAGCTTAGGCAAGCTCTGACCAGCTTAGACAAGCTATGACCAGCTAAGACCAGCTTAGACCAGCGGCCCGAGTGGAAACACTCGGGTCCTCACGTTAAAAACTGAACTTGTGTCACAACCTGCGTCAGTGCGGCGGATAGTCAAGTAAATCTCGGGGACTATGCGGCAATGGCTGTCAATAATGAAAACTGCATTATTCTGAACTATGAACTCAAAAAGAAAAACAGAAAAATACAAACATTTTGAGATTAAATAATCTCTGTAACTAATCTTCAGAAATTGTTTTTTTATTAAATTGTATGCATTTATAGCTGGCTATCCGTCTACTAGGGCGACTAGCCAATCCCTATTGCAGACGCTTGCTCCGGCGCATTTGTGTTTATTCAACACCCATAAAGCCAACCTGTGCTGAGCAGAATTTAGTTACAGTTTCAGGGAAAGTGCGTGTTATCTAGCGTGAACAATTTGAACAACGCCAGCAGGCTCAAACACTCGGCCACGATGACTTGTGAATTCAGTGAGTTCAGTCTACCTAATTTCAATCACAAGGCTTGCGTCAACTTGTGGTATGGTTTTTGCCACATCCAGTACGATAACATCAGGAAGTCTCTTACCTGACAAATCGACCATGGTGAGATTCAAACCCGGCTCTCATTTTCAGAATGCGAACGTTCTAACCACTCGGCCACGTGCCCATCATCATCATCATCATTATTATTATTATTATTATTATTATTATTATTATTATTATTATTATTTATTTATTTATTTATTTATTTTTTTATTAAATTAAGTACCCCTTAAAGTACTAAATCCGAATTAGTACCCTTTCATTTCTCAAATATATTCGTTTTATTTGAGAGGGGCGCTTATTTTAAATTCCTTGGGGAAAATCAGGCGCTTATACGGGAAGGGGCGCAACATCGAGCATTTACAGTAAGGTAACATTTTTAGAAAGATATTAACTGCTTCCTGAACAGCAGATAACAGAAGAGACACAGTAGTTTATTCGCATTAACCCGGACAATTTCCAGTGACCTTACACGAATTAAAATAATGCGTCTTTGAATTGCCACGCATCTTTGAGTTGTCCTGAATCTCAGGCCGACATGATGGCTTAATGACCGTGCGATGTTGGTCAAGGTCGATCTGATTATCAGGCGTGACGTAGCTGCTTTATGTACATTTTGATGAACAGATCCTTCTAAATGGCTTCTCTTTCTTTGGTCTCTATGCGTTCTTTATGCCTCCCACGCATCGATTTTGTTCTCGAGACGGCCATGGAAATTCATCTGATCACCATCGTCCTTTGAACAACGTGCAATAATGGGATGGGATAGGGACGCACAATGAGAGGATAGTGACGAGGTATTTGAAGATGAGTATTTGAAAAATAAATAACGGTCGGTTTTACTTCTGGAAGTAGTTAAAGACTGTAAGCGCGATTAAAGATTTGTTGTCGAGAATAAAGGAAGTCAATGTGAAATCGTTGAAGGAAGATATTAAACGAAAAAAAGAAAAAGAAAAAGAAAAAAAGAAAGGAAGAGGACGAGTAAAAGCCGGAAATACTGGGAAATATAAAGGCATAGGAAATGTGAAAGAAAGAAAGTAAGAAAAGAAAACGAAAGAAAGAAAATGAAAAAAGAAATGAATGACCTAAAGGCAAAACGAGAAAATTAAAGATTGTAAAATAAAAAAGAAAGAAAGAAAAAGAAAGAAAGAAAACGAAAGAAAAAGAAAGAGAACGAGCTAAAGGTAAAAATTTAAAATAAATAATGAATTAACGAAGGAATGAAATAATGAATTAAAAAAGAAAGAGAATGAACTAAGGAAAAAGCAGAAGATACCGGAAAAAAGAAAGAAACAAAGTAGAAAGATAGAAAAGAATGAACAAAAAAAAAACGACAAAACAAAACATTGTAAAGAAAGAAAGAAAGAAAGATAAAGAAAAAATTAATGCGAATAAACTAAAGCTAAAAAGTAAAAAGAAATAAAGAAAGGATGAAGGAATGACTGAATGAATAAACGAATGAATGAAATAATGAATTAAAAAAGAAAGAGAATGAACTAAGGAAAAAACAGAAGATACCGGAAAAAAGAAAGAAAGAAAGTAGAAAGATAGAAAAGAATGAACTAAAAAAAAACGACAAATCAAAAAATTGTAAAGAAAGAAAGAAAGAAAGAATAAAAAATTAATGCGAATAAACTAAAGCTAAAAAGTAAAAAGAAATAAAGAAAGGATGAAGGAATGACTGAATGAATAAACGAATGAATGAAATAATGAATTAAAAAGCAAGAGAATGAACTAAGGAAAAATAGAAGATGCAAAAAATATAAAAGAAAGAAAAAGAAAGTGAATTAACTACAGATAAATTTGTAACGTAAAGTAAATAAAGAAACTGAGTGAATAAAGAGGTTGAACAAAAAAGAGTACAGAGAAAAGAAAACAAATATTAAAAGAAAAAGGAAAGAAAGAAAGAAGAAAGGTAAAAAAGAAAGAAAGAACGAACGAACGAAAAAAAAAAGAAAATAAGAAATGATAAATTTGAAATGTAAAAATGATGGAAGTAACAAAAGATGACCTGAAATAAAAAAAAAAAAAGGAAAAGAACTAAGAGGCAAAATGCCAAGCTGAAGAATACTACGAGGAAAAGAGAGAATGAACAGAAAATTATAGCAAAATATAGAGGTAAGAGAAAGAGATAAAGAATAAAAACGGCCAACAGAATGAAGAAAATAGCAAAAAAAAATAAACAAAAGAAAGAAATAGGGAGAGAAATAAATAGATGGAAGAGACGGATATAAATAAACAAAAGAAGGCGAGAATAATAAAGAAATAGAAAAAAAGAAAGTGACAGAGAAAAACTAAAACAGAAAGTAATATTGAAATAAATAAGCGATATGGAAAGACCTAAACAACAGAAAGTGATAAAGTGATAGAGAAAAGGGAAACAAAAACAGAAAGAGATAGAGAACAAGTAAACGAAAGACAGAAAGAGATAGAGAAAAAATAAACGGAAGAAAGAAAGAGATAGAGAAAAAATAAACGGAAGAAAGAAAGAGATAGAGAAAACATAAAAGAAAGACACAGGAAAAAATCAAGCAAAGACTGAAATGGATAAAGAAAAACTAAAACAAAAACAGAGATAGAGAAAAAAAGTAAACAAAAGACAAGGAGAGATAAAGAAAATATTAAAGCAAAGACAAAAAAGTGATACAGGAAAAAAAAAAAAAGACAGGAAGAAACAGTGAAATAATAAGAAAGAACGAACTGTTTGGGACTAACACTCATTAGGACAATTTCTCTATACAAAATGTTCGAAAACGAAAAAAATAAAAGAAAAGAAGAAAAAATAAAATAAAAACATAACTGAAGTGCCTTCTCAGTCATTTTTAATGACACAACGTGCGCGCGTGCGCACGCACACACACACACACAGATGGAGAGACGCATGCACTGATATATATATATATATATATATATATATATATATATATATATATATATATATATATATATATATATATATATACCGGGTGTAACAGCAAAAATGTTCAATTATAAGATTAAGATTTGAACCGTTGTATCTTAGAAATGATTAAAGATGTCTTACTGGAATTCTCCGAGGTTTTTATAACACTAGTGGACACTACTTTGATAAGAATGTATAATTACTCAGTCAGTCAGTTATGTGCCATGCTTGATACAGGCTTCGGCGATCATGTATCTTTCGATACATGACTGACGTGGCAGATTTTTTTCTCTGCGGTAGACCAGTTGTCATCCAAGGCTATAAAACCCGGTGTGTCCTACTATTTATCCATAGATGGGGGGAGAAGAAGAGGATTCATACATTTCCCAAGGATATTAGCATCTAAGTGAATGTAATGGATTTGACTGGGATTTGAACTCGGCTCTCCGATTCCTCAATCTGAGCCGCTATCCATTATTCCACCGTGCCGCCAAACTTAAAATTTAACATACGAATCGTGATGAAATCGATCCTAAACGAAAATGAGATGTTCATCATTAATTAATCATAGCTAAGAATCGGCAGCTCATGAAGGATTGAAATAAAGTTTATATATATATATATATATATATATATATATATATATATATATATATATATATATATATATATATATTATTCCAGGATCATTCTCCAAGTTATTCAAGATGATCTTCACCCTCTCTAACCTTCAAAGTGCTTCACACGTTTCACATGCGATTTCATTTTCAAGTCTTTTTTCACTGTTCATTGGACTGTCATAGCTGAAACTCCTCTCTCACGTACAACATGTCTTATGGATTTAGTTTATTCTTTTCTAATTGAACTCTTCAGCTCTAAGTTGAAATGCTTATCCCTCTTCCTGTTGTGACCTCCTGATCTAGTTTTCTTCTCTACTGTTACCTCACTCTTCTCTTGATGGTTTTTGAATAGACTTTGAAAATGGAAGCCAGAACATGAATGTCGGTAGCATTACTGAAGGTCTGAATGATCTTTTTCCTCTCACCATTGCTCAGTGGAGTCGACATAAAACGATTTATCCCGTTCTATTTCTAGCTGAATAAATCAAAGGGATCTTTTAGTGACTCTTACGACAATGGCTTCAAGATGTCTAAACGAATTATCTGAAAACCTGGAAAAAAGAAACTCAGTTTAGTGGTTTTTTTTTAGATATAAAACTTTTTGTCGGATGGAAATTATGCTGTTACTCTATTTGGACAATTTTGCTGTTACACCGGGTATATATATATATATATATATATATATATATATATATATATATATATATATATATGTATATATATATATATATATATATATATATATATATATATATATATATATATATATATACAGCACCTCTACTCCAGAGTTTCGTAGAAATTTTAATTCCGGTATTCTCACAGTTCAAGGAATCAGTTTTAAGTCACTCAAGGTGGCGTCTTACACACGGTTAAACTGAAATTTTTATGAAATATATATATACACACATACACACAGACGCACACACACACACACACACATATATATATATATATATATATATATATATATATGTCCTTGTTTTTGTTTTGGTGTGATGAACCCGCAACACTCACACACATATTTATGTATAAATGCTTTGAATATATATATATCTATATGTATAGATGTATTTCGGGGCTGACTACAGTGTCCCCACGTGTAACGAAATTAAGTGTTCAGGTACCACTTTTTGAAAAAACCTTACGAAATTTTGTTCCAAGCCAATATTTTGAAATATATCAGCGATCTTTTTTGATAAGGATTAATCGAATAACTGACCGCTTAAGAGAATTTCTATTTCACTCAGGGACGGTAAGATGTAGGTAGGACGAGGAAAACGCTTTCCCAACTGAGGAACACACACACAAACGCACGCACGTTTTCTCTAGGACTTTCTCCTACACCATAATACACACACACAAACGCATTCGTTAGTCTTTAAATTTCTTTATTCGTGTCCATTGCTTTGTCAGACGCAACAATTTTCAATTACCTATGAATACTTTTGTTTTGTTAATACAAAAGTTATCGTTTGTTTCTATATATAGTTTCGTTGTAATTTTCATTTTATTACTCGGACTTACATTCCGAGTCCGCTATTTTTGTTGTGGAAGAGCCGTGTTTTTCCGACCCAAACACGATCAGCACTCCAGCGACACTTCTTTTTCGACAATAATTTTCAACGTGTCTACGCTTCGTCGTGCAATACTTATGAAACGTTGATTTATAACCCAATTTTTCCATTCAGAAACTACAACAACTTCTATCTCTGGATCTAAAATTGCTTTCGCATTTTAAAGCGTAAAATTTGAAGTTAATTTCGTAAGTTCCCTCCCCAAATCGAACCCGTAGGCCTCGACCGTGGTGATGGAAAGCGGCCGGATGGCATTACCATCTTCCCTTTTAAAATGGGTAAGTCGTTGATTTGGGATGCGAACTGTGCTGATACATTCTCGGCCGGCAATTTGATCAGGTCCGCGGTTGAGCCGGGGATCGTCGCCTGAGACAAGAAAAAAATAGCTAAATATTCTTCTCTTGCTGATAGATTTTTTATTACTCCTGTGGCAGTGGAGACTTCAGTGGTTATTGGCCCTCGTTCGATGGTGTTCCTTCGGAGGATAGGCGCGATTGCGTCTCGATTAAGGAACGAGCCTCGCAAAACGGAGTGGCTCTTGCAGCGTGTCTCACTGGCGACGGTTCGAGGTAATGCTTTCTCCATCATAGCAGCTGGCAGAGGATAAAAAAAAATTGTTTCTAGTTACGTTGTTCTGGAATTGTCATCATTGGCCGACTGAACTTGCTTTGTTTCAATTATTGTTTCCCTTAGATTGAACTTACCATTTCTTTTTATACTATAATGTATTTCAGTGTTATGATAAAAATTGATTTTTGAAAAAAAAAATTCGTAAATATCAGAATTTTAACAAGCAGTCAGATGCAATCTTATAATTACGTAGTCGGATAATTATATCTACTGACAATTATATCTACTGACATATGTGTGTGTGCATGTATGTCTAAGAAATAAAACTCAACACGCCAGAACTCCGTCTCTCTCTCTATCACACACACACACACACACACACACACACACACACACACACACACACACACACACATTTATATATATTTATATATACCGGGTCTAACAGCAAAATTGTACAATTGAACCGTTGCCCATTTGTTAGATTAAGCTTTGAACTGACATATCTTAGAAATGATTAAAGATATCTTATTGGAATTCTCCGAGTTTTTTTTTTATTTTTATAAAACTATTGGACTCATCGCAATAAGAATGTGTCAAAGTTGAAATGATAAGACCTCTTGCTGTTGCGACCTCCTGATCAACTCTTCCTCTATACTGTTCCCTCTTTTTTAAACTTATTCAGTCTTTTAGACAAGAGTAGAGGTTTTATCCCTTGTTTCCTGGTTAGGGTTTGATTTCCGGTTCCTTCTAAGGTCTTCCCGTTCTCTTTCACTTCCAGTAACATCCTTGCGTCTTAGTAGCACTATCACCTTGTTTGGGGTGAATTGATTAAAAATAAAAATAAAAATTGAATAAACATCTTTATTCAATATAGTGAATACCAGATTGTGAAAATCAGTTCAGTGATATTTTAATTTCTATGGATATGGGCACAGAAGACCCATCTTTAATCTCACGTCACGGGACACAGTGCTTTAATAGGGCTTGTGGTATTGCTAACTGGACAATAGGGGACTGGAAATGCGTTGCGTGGTCCGATGAGTGACATTTTAGATTGTATCGCGCAGGCAGGGTTACAGTGTGGCACAGGAACCTTGAGGATATGAAACCCAATTGTGATCAAGGGGCTGTGTAGGCTGGTTACATGGGCTTCATACGCAAGTCAGCAGAAACATGTCAAGGATTGTGGACTAGGAATTTGCACTGCTTCACTGCACCCCCCCCATTCATGGAGCATACGTGACACGCATCTATGAAGTTAATGTTCCCGCAAATCTATGGTTCTTCAACCATGTACCCTGTCATCGAGTATAAGTTATCCAAGTTGTTTGGAGGAGTACTCTGGAGACTTCCAACGAATGACATGGCCACCAAATTCACCTGATAAGTGCCCGATTGAGCGTTTATGGGAAGTGGCTAAGCGGTCTCTTTGCACGCAAGATCTTCCACGTACTAATTGTAGGCAGCTGTGAAGACAACGAGGCTTAATATCTCTCTAGAACCATCCAACCACTTGTGGGATCGATGCCACATCGAATTGCTGTCGGGCTAGGACGGATCCTAAAAAATAGCCTAACATATGACTTTTGGCACGTTAGTGTATATATATATATATATATATATATATATATATACATATATATATATATATATATATATGTGTGTGTGTGTGTGTGTGTGTGTTTGTGTTTGTGTGTGTGTGTGTGTGTTTGTGTGTGTGTGATTTTTTTTTTCAGCCGAATTCATTTTTTCTTTTTCTATCTGCCAGGAATGATGTAATGTTATAAGAGCCAGGGCGCAAATTTACTATAGATGACATTTTGCGAATAAGGCGCTCTCTAAACATTTACGTTGTAGCGAATTAATTTCTCCTTTGATCATGGTAGCATTTTTTATATCAAAGTTGTGGTCAATCTCGTTATGGTGGGCAATAATTTGATTTTGGCATTCGGTTACCCACCATGAGTTTTATCTACGTCAATTCAGATTTATCTATCTATCTATCTATCTATCTGAGTCTATTAATATCTATCTATCTATCTATCTATCTATCTATCTATCTATTACATTAAATGTTATTTTTAGTGGATACTTGTATTTGAGTTTATTTATTAAACAGTATGTTTTTTTAAATTTTCGCTTACCGACCTGAATATCCAAGAAATCGTATTAAAGAAAAATGTAAATTCTCTGGAATGATTTTCCTTTAGTAGACTGTCTCGATGACTCAGAACGGTAGAAGAAGAAAATAGATATACTTAAAATATGTCTTAAAATAATTGTCGGACTTTGTCTATTTCATAATGCGTGACGTCATTTGTTTACATTTGATACGCCATTAGCAGATATGAATGTACGTCAGAGAATCATGGAAGATTAAAGTAAAATCGAACTTGTTAACCGAACGCTCCTCCGTGGCCGAAACGGTTAAGGCACGTCAGGCTATATGACGGTTCCGTATAGGATACAGGTTCGATTCCTGTCGGAGGACGAAAATTTTCTATGAAAATTCCTCGGACATTCACGCCGGTAAATGTTGTTTAATACTGTTTATTATAAAAACAGAGCATTTACTTAAATATTTGTATCTATAAAAGGAATGTATAAACATAATAATGTCTTAAAATAACTGTCGGACTTTGTCCATTTCATAACGTGTGACGTAATTTGTTTACATTTGGATAAGCATTGAGCAGATATGAATGTACGTGAGAGAATCATGGAAGATTGTAGTTTAAAGACAGTAAAATCGACCTTGCTAACCGAACGCTCCTCTGTGACCGAAATGATTAAGGCACATCAGGCTATATGACGGTTCTGTATAAGATACAGGTTCGATTCCTGTCGGAGGACGAATATTTTCTATGAAAATTTCTCGGACATTCAGGCCGGTAAATGTTGTTAATACTGTTTATCATAAACAGAGCATTTACTTAAATATTTGTATCGAAAAAAGAATGTATAAACATAAAAATGTCTTAAAATACATACATACACACACACACACACACACAGACACACACACACACACATATATATATATATACATATATATATATATATATATATATATATATATATATATATATTCATGCATGTTTCATTAAATAATATAGATAAGTGTTGTCTGTATATTTGATGTAAGTTCTTTTCATATCGTCTGATAAGCTTAATAACATTATCATTAAACAATGAAAGAAAATCACAATATTGATACATATTTTTAATCCAATCTAAGCTTTCGGCTTACATAAGCCATTATCGAAGATAACAATTACACAATATATTAAGCAATACACGAACAAGAAATTGATGATAGTCTGTTTTTGTTTACATGAATGATTTCCAAGCAACGATAAACATGTGCATATAAGACGCTGAAAGCGAAAATCGCACCACAGCTCATGACGTCACACATGACCACGCGAGTGTGAATCCGATGAGTATTGAGTATATATATATATGTATATATATATATATATATATATATATATATATATATATATATATCTCAACATATCAGTAGCTTAATGATGAAAAGTTTTTATTTCATGACATATATTTATTGTACGTCATAATGTTTCATTATTTTACTGTAGTTCAACAATACAAGACCCAAGCGCCCCTCAAGGTTGAGGGTTACTGAATAGAGATGTTGTAAGGGTGTACATAGAAAGAGTAATGGCTGATATTATGAGCCTATGTCGGGCGTATAACGGTTGGCCCTCGACTTGAAGAGGCTAAAGTTGTAGTGATCAGAGAAGCATCCTTTCGGGGGACCGTTTCGTATTGCAGTAGTTCTGGAGAAGAATCTCTTTTAGCGAAACTTGTTCCTTATCAATGAAATCTGAAGGCAATGACGATGAATCGACTCAGAGCACGTGGTATAGAGGATCCTAGCTGTCAAGGCCTAAATTGGTGAAACTAATGAATGTCATGAAAATAGCGGCAGAGCAGCGAGAAGCTAGCAACGGTCAGTCTGTGGGAATGTGGTTGCAAGGCAGAAAAAATTAGTCACCCACAAGCTCGCGCAAACGCTTTGAACTCGTACGACGTTGGAAAGCTCTGGCCCAGACGTTGCAGCAATGAACTAGCTCTTGTAGAAATAGGCCATAGTAGGAAGTAGAGACAATAC
The DNA here is from genome assembly GCA_964036315.1 of Acanthosepion esculentum. Classification (NCBI taxonomy): domain Eukaryota; kingdom Metazoa; phylum Mollusca; class Cephalopoda; order Sepiida; family Sepiidae; genus Acanthosepion; species Acanthosepion esculentum. The sequence continues at coordinate 97,245,256 of OZ038485.1, read as the reverse complement.
TTTCTGGAACGGTACAGGGAATTGGCCATTTGTGCAGCATCTTGAGACCCGGTATGAGCTTAAGTACCAGAAGGCTTTCAAGGCAACGCGCCTCATTGATCATACAATCGTCCATCTTGATTAGACTGAGGGTGGCCTCTGTGATGATGAAACGTTAATAGCTTGGTATTGAAGGCATTGAATGTTACAAGCTACTTCCTGATTGAGCTGTGCGAGCAAGGTCAGAGTAGTGATCAGCTATCAGTTTCTTGTCATCTGGATTTTTAGTGGCGGTTGTTGACCATGTTCACCATAGTCTATGAATATAGAATCCAGCGCAGTACGTAATCTGTTCAATGAAACAACGTTAAAGATTAACACTGACGAGTCAGACACTCTACTGAATCTGACTATATCGCCAATACCACCAGCAGCTGTTCCGTAATTCTTCAATTTTCGATATCAATGGTTGGCAGGGCATATTACGAAAAAAACATTTTGAGCCTTCTGATTGGTTAATCCTTTTATTGGTGAACTATAAAATGAGTCAGCTCATTTTGGCTGACTCACTAGTACACCAGGGTACCCAAAAACTCCAACAGTGGTCCCATTAATCTAGATGACCAGAACATGGCAGCTGATCTCTTCTCTGACCTTACTCGCACAGCTCAGTGGTTTGGGTTATTAGTTTTGAACTCTTCATACTGTTTGCATATTATACAGTGAAAACTTCAGATCAAAATTCAGTCGACGAAGTTATTGATCAACTCTCATATATTTAAGGAAGTTAGTATCTGTCTATATTTCTGATATGTGGTATTATGTACACTGTCTGCATTTCATCTTTGTCGCCATATTTATTACAACGTTTCGGCCGTTGTACGCTCCGGCCTTCTTCAGGTTGTTGGAATGTCGAACTGAACCCTTTATTTCGCTCACTTGGGTTGACTGTTCTAGTTCCACGTGCCATGTTTAATGGATGTCAGTTATCTCCTATTAATTCCCCTCCAAGTTCTCCACTGTCTTAACCGGGTATTGAACTCACACTCTTTGGGTAAGGAACTTAGTAGGCGAAGTTTAAGCTACATTAATTTAGGTACCGGACGTCGACGTTCGGGTTTCCGGATATGATCGAATGCATATTTATGCAACTGTCGTCTGTATCAAGAGAATGGCGCCAAAATATCTTATACGCGCGTATCAATCATTATACGTTTATTGATAAAAAAAATGTATTAGTCGATCTAATCGTTGACATACTATTGAATCTGTTAATCGATCTTCTGTCGTTTCCGCTAAAATATGACTCAGAGTTTTTATCTTCTTATGCACATCGTCTTCAAATAATATTCGCTAAAAAAAGTGCTCTCTTACCGTTTTGATTGGACAAATCCTTGCGGAAGTTATTTGATGACGTCACTGATGATTCCGGTATCGTAAAAGCCATTCAATATCTTTGTCTACACACAATGTCTGCAACATTTTTCTTTTTCCTGAGTTACTAAAAGTTAGTCATCGATAAAAGGACAATAATGATTATCTTAAGAAAAAAGAAAAAAAAAAGAAAAAACACAAATCAATTCCTGCACTGCATTAGTGTGTTATAGATATATCATTACTTGATAAATTAACAATTAATTTAAATCAAGGGAAGTCAAAAATTAAACAATAAACATATGAGGTAATTAACTAGACAAATAGATAGTTATGAAACAACAGATATATATATATATATATATATATATATATATATATATATATATGATATAGAAAAAACAACTGAAAAGTTGCAAATTAAAAAAAATTGTATGCTTTTTTTGTGAAAGTATTTATTTATATATATATATATATATATATATTTGATATTTCAGATCGACCCCGATCTTTCTTCAGAAATGGCTGTTTTCAGAAGTTTGTTTACATTAAGTTGCGTCCTTCGCGAGACGCGGACGTCACGTGATATGGAATGCATCTGTGAATGTAAACAAACTTCTGAAAACAGCCATTTCTGAAGAAAGATCGGGGCAGATCTGAAATATAAAATAAATATATATATATATTACAATGAATCATTCATACAGAAAACAGATATAGAAGTTAATCATTCATACAGAAAACAGATATAGAAGTATGAATGATTCATTGTAATATAAATTGAACTGCACCACATACTTGATATATATATATATATATATATATATACTTTCACAAAAAAGCATTCAATTTTTTTTAATTTGCAACTTTTCAGTTGTTTTTCTATATTATATACATATTAATAAAGTAAACGTGGCTTCTCACTATGCTATATATATATATACATATGTGTGTGGGGGTGTTTGTGTGTGTATTGTTTATACGTTATTTTTATAGATACACATATTTAAGTAAATGCACTGTTTATAATAAACAGTATTAAGAAGATTTACTGGCTTGAATGTCCGAGAATTCTCAAACAAAAATATGTCTCCTCCGACAGGCTGTTAAATGTTGTTGACACTGTTTATTATAAACGGAGCATTTACTTAAATATTTGTATCTATAAAAATAACGTATAACAAAAAAATATATCAAAATAATTGTAGGACTTAGTTCTTGTCATCATTTTGTTACGTTAAGATACACTTCGAGCATATATGGGCGTCCGAGAGAAAAGATTAGAAGCTTGTAGTTTAAAAACAGTAATTTAACCTTTCTAACCAGGCGATAACTCTGTAGCTAAATAGTATAGCACGTCAGGCTATATGACGGTTTCATGGAGGATATAGGTTCGTCTCCTGTCGGAGAACACATATTTTCTTTGAGATTTCTCGGATATACATGCCAGTAAATGTTGTTAATACTGTTTATTATTCCATTTTATATATATATATATTATATATATATATATATATATATATATATATATATATATATAGCTATTTTCTATAGCTGGGGAGATAAGAAATGGATTCATACATTTTCCAAGGTTATTAGTACGTAAGTGAATGTAATGAACACAACTGGAATTCGAACTCAGCTCTCCGATTCCTCAATTTGAGACGCTAATATATATTGGATAGTTTTCTATTTCTACCGGGATATGTGCTTAATCACTTGGTAATATGAACACTGCGCGCAGGGATATTTATGCTGCTGATGGCCTGGCATTTCTACGTCTTAAGTGATCATCAGATCGATTAATTTAGTTGTAGTGTTGTTTTCAATGTCCACACTTTTTCTATCTATCTCTCTATGACCATCTTAATGTATGTTCACATCTATCTATCTATCTATCTTAATGTCTGTTCACATCTATCTATCTATCTATTTATCTTAATGTCTGTTCACATCTATCTATCTATCTATCTATTTGTCAGTCTATCTATCTATGGAAGTATAACGAAACATTCGATCAAAACTCGATGGAAAAATTGTTCAT